>CM062290.1:86881466-88081466 GCA_031216915.1 Pictodentalium vernedei | reverse complement strand
TATCAGTAAGCTAACATTTGTGATCAATTTTTGAATAGCCGTCTTTTATAGAGATACCAACAACTGTTAACACCTTCAGTTGGGTATTGATTTTTTAGGAAAATCATTGCCGAAATTACATTTCTAAATGCTATTTTTATATTTTATTCGCAAAATTTAAAATAACCTTTAGTGGTCTTCAGTTCTAAATGATAATGATAGGTCTTGTAGCAATATTTTCATCATTGTTTTTACAGTGATGATTTCATTTTTTTGATTTTTTGAATTGTATATAATCACTGTTTTCATCCAACAAACGGACTGCATTGCCAAGAGCTAAATCCTTCAAAATGAATTTTGGAGTAAAAAAAAAAAAACCATAACTGACAGGGGGGGGGGAATAACTTCCTTCAAAATGCATGGCGGTGGCAGGCAGGGCAATACCACTGACAATTTTCATTGGATAATGGTGGTCATCAAACTTGAGGTAGACATTGTTCCCAAAGAGATATATACCCCCAAAAACTTGATATTTGGTTATTCAAGTTATTCCATAGACAATCAGATATTTATTAACAAAGGGCAATAACTCACAATAATTTTCATCGGATATGGTTGGTCATCAAACTTGCTGTAGACATTGTTGCTATATAGACAAATACCAAAAAGAATTGAAATCCATTAACTATTGTTCAAGTTGTGCCATAAACAAAGTTCTGAAAAAATGGTGACTGAAATATGCAAATTTCAAAGTTGAAAAGCCCCATAACTCTTGTGAAAATCATTGGACCAGGCCCCAATTCGAACTTAACCTTCATTTTGATATAACTGAGGCAGAAAGTCCTGATCTATGAATCCAAACTCAAGTTATCAACTGGAAATAAAAATGTTGATGGTAATGAGAAATTTCTAAGTCGAAAAGGACCATAACTCATGTAAACATTATTGAACGGAACCCATAATTAAACTTGGTCTGCATTACTATCTGGGTAATATACATACCAACTTTGGTTGAGATACTAATTCAAACTGCTGTTACTGGTCAGAAACCAAAAATGTTAATAGAAGGTGAAATTCTAAGTCAAAAAGGGGCATAACTCATGTAAAAATACTTGGACTGAACCCACATTCAAACTTGGCCTGCATTACGAGCTGGGGAATACACATACCAACTTTGGTTGAGATCAAATAATCTAAACTGGAGTTATTGGTCGGAAAGCAATTGTTTATGGACAGACAGATGGACGGAGACAGACAGACAGGTCATTTACCATAATACAACCGTTTTTACAAACAGGTGCATAAAAATGTGCATTTCTTACCTGCTAATATCAAACAGTAAGTACACAATTCAGACCCCCCCCCCCCCCCCCCCCACCCCTTCCGCCTTAGACTGTGACAATTGGGGAACATTAGAGTGAACCATGGTTTCGTTTGATGGAAGAAAAAAAAGATGCAAATATTTTTGCCTTTTTATTATATGTGTGCAATATCTCTCATTTATTTTGATTAGAAGCAAACTTTGAAGTGTTCTTGTAAAAGAACCTCAATACCATTCTCCTTCCATTCCTTGAGCTCATGCTTTCAAGCAATATGTTACAACATTCCACAACTCACACAAAAATCATATCAATATAAGTTATTTATTTATTTTTGTTGGGATTTAACTCTTAACCTGCCGAGTATATTCAAGATATTTTTTCATCAAATCTAGTCATGGCTGCTTTAAAGCAGCCATGACTAAACTGGATAAAACATTCATCCAAAGCTAACTCAAGAAATCATTGATGAAAAAATCCATTCAATTAACCGAAGAAAAATTTGAATAATTAGCCCATATTATTCTTATTTCATTGGCACAAGAAATTCTGTCCTGTGCAGGAATATCTGCCAGCAGCATGCAACGAGATAACAGCAGTTTAATGTCAGACAATTTTACAAGTGGAAGAAGCTGGAGTGTTTGGAGAAAAACAGTGGGGAGTAGTAACTGTCCGACTTTTCAGCTTACTAAGCCCACACAAGCAGGATTTGAATCAGTTGAAGGCATATGCACCACTGATGTTCAGTATGCTTTTGCACAAGACATCACCATGCTACCACTTGGGCAATATAGTAAAACCTGTTTTGAGAGGCCCATTTTATGAGAGATCACCTGTCTTGAGAGACTGCTGTGACCTTGTACCATTTGGTTGTTTTACTCTGTAATGGACCTGTTTTAAGAGACCACTTTTGCCTGGCAAAAAGGGGTAGTCCCTCAAGACAGGTCCTACTGCAATGGGATCAAGTGTTTTGTCCAAGGATACCATACAGGTGACACAGGTCAGAAACCAACTTTTATTTTTTATTAGGGTTTAACTCTTTACCCAACGCAGACGATATCAAAATTTAGTATTTTAAATATAATTTTTTAATTTTTTACAAAAGATTTTGAGAAAACCTTATCGTGTGTATTCTTTATTTCTCTAGATGCTCCTTTACGGGATATACAAGTTAAACGACATGTAAAGCTTACAAATGAGTGTACTTGTGGCAATCGCCATTTTATTCCACATTCACCTTGTGTCATCACATGTGAGTGTGCTATCAATACTTGAATTCATAGTGAGTTAACCCTTTACCTAACATGAAAAGCAGACAACACTTTCCTCAAAAAATTCTTGAATAACTAATTTTTTTCCATTTTTTGTCCCAAAAATATAGGTTATGACCACTAATTGGAACGAGCTCGACGATCTTGTTCCAACGAGGGGTCATAACCGATGTTTTTGAGACAAAAAATGAAAAAAGTAATGAAAATTGATTGGCGATTTTTTAGAATAGTGCTGACCGGTTTTGGCTGTTACGTTAGGTAAAGGGTTAATAATTTAAGGTTAGACAAATAAAATTGCATCTGACAAATTTAAGCAGTGTGGAGAAAAAATCACCTGTTTATGAACTTTGTGAAGAGTGAAAATTAGATTTGGTGACTGTAACTGCCAGATGAACAGATTTCTTGAACAGTAATTGCTGACCCTTTACCTAATAAATTGGCCACATCCATCTACATAATTTACAATTTAGCAATTGAAAAAAATAAACATTCAAAAAATTTCCACAAAACCATATCATCTGACTCACTCGCTGGAACTAGGTTTTCAAGCTCGTTCTAATGAGAGGGTCACATGATATGGTTTTGTGGAAATTTTTTCGAAAAATTTAAAAAAAAAAAACAATAATTAAAATAATAAATTTTCATATCCTGTGTGTTTGGGAAAGGATTAGCACTTTCAACCTGGATGTCTCGAAGGGTATCGTTTTATACACCACATTATACACTGAAATAGGCAAGTCCTTCTTGTAAATGTCAGAAGGTTCAGTGATAATTTAATCCTACATCCTGTAGGATTAAATTATCACTGATCCTCCCATCTAGTTAGGTATTAATTGTGTTGTCTACTAACAAACTGCCAGCTTTGGATTTATACATAAAGTTATGCAAACAAGGCTGGAAGGCTTGAAATCTTTTTGTTTTTATCCTTTTTACAAAAAATGAATCAGTTGATAAAAATTTCACATTCAATGATTGTTGAAAGAGGATGAAATTCTTACACAATCTGCTCCAAAAAATCGATGTGTATTTATTTATTTATTGGGGTTTCATGACACTTTCAACAGCTAAGGTAACCTTGTGTCAGAGTTTTATGGTGGAGGAAGCCGGAGTACCTGGAGAGAACCACGGAGCAGTGGCTAGCAATTGTCAGACTCCTCAACGTACCAACTCCAAACAAGCAGGGTGATTGTTGGTTGAAGATAATTGCACCATCAACCTGCAGCAGTCTTGGTACACAGCATCACCATATCTTCACATGGACAATCAGGATTAAGTGCATTGCCCAAGGACACAATGCAGTTACCCCTAATCAATTGAACTATGGACCTTTCGATTTGAAGTGCAATGCCATAACCTCTGAGCCACCATGCTACCTAACCTTTCAATTAGATTAAATATAAGTTTAATAGAAAACCTCACAGGGCACTTAATTAAGCCTAGGCAATATGCATTGCCATGGTATTTGCCAACCTAAAATCCATTTTCCTGGGTAATAAATTTGCCGAGGCATTTTCATGAATGCTGGGATTTTTAAGCATATGTTCAATTTTTTTCCTGTTGGGAACACCAAACTCAAAGGATTATCACATTAAAAATTGGCTTTGAGGTCGATTTTGATGTGTATATATCAATGTTTATTCTAAACATAATTCGCAGTGTCGTTGAGATTTGAGGTAAATCCACTGAACGAACTGTAACGCCATCTCATGATCTGTTCAGTTGACAGGTTACTGTGGTGTGTAATAAACAAAAGACCATCAAAGCCAATTTTGTTGATTTAATGTTTCTTGAACTAATATATAAACCATAATTTACTTTATTCCAAATTGCCTTGGCAAATGGTGTTTTTTGCCGAGGAAACACCATTTGCTGAGGCAAATTTTCCTAATTAAATGCCCTGATTATGCTGTAATTACTTTTGATTGCAAATTTATCAAATGTAAATTTTCTCAACTTATCTGCACATACCAAGTTCTTATAATTGAAGAATGGGTGTGACATGATTTCAGGAAAAATCTATTCAGGATTTTCCCATAATTCATATGCTTGAAAAATTCCACTTTTGTTCTAACTACCACACAACACAGAATTATCAGAACCAGAATAACTAGAACTATCACTGAAGGTGATTAATACCCCCGCTTTGGGTTTTTAGAGGAATGCACTTCTGATCATGTAGGCGAAGGCCATAAGGAAATGTATACATAAAGATCATTTTCTGTTGTTGAAATTTGTATTTGCATGTGGTCTTCCACAGAACAGCACTGAATACTTAAAGAGCCCACACATATATGGTTTACATTTAGAAAAACACATTTACAATGTGTAACATGTATTCAAAATCGGTTCATTAATGTAGGAGGAGTTGCACACACAAGAATCCCATTTGAAAACCCATAATAAATCCAAGTTAAAGGGAGATAACCTGGTTAAAATTGTCGCAGATAAAAAATTTGGGAATATGCGTATGTTCACTTAGTTGTGATAATGTTTGAAAGGTTTCGTCAAAATTGATTGATAAATGTAGGAGGAGTTGCACGCACAAGAATTTCATGTAGAAACCCATAATAAATCTAAGTTAAAGGGAGATAACCTAGTTAAAATTGCCACAGCTCAAATATTTTAGAATATGCGCATGTTTACTTAGTAGTGATGATGTCTGTAAACTTTCGTCCAAATTGATTGATAAATGTAGGAGGAGTTGCGCACACAAGAATTTCATGCAGAAACCCATATTAAATCAAAGTTCAAGAGAGATAACCTGGTTAAAATTGTCGCAGATCAAAAAGTTTGGAATATGCACATGTTCACTTAGTAGAGATGATGTTTGAAAGGTTTCAACAAAATCGGTTCATTAATGTAGGAGGAGTTGCGCACACAACAATTTGTCCGAACGGAAAGACATAATAAATCTAAGTCAAAGGGAGATAACCTGGTTAAAATTGTCGCAGATCAAAAATCATGGAATATGCGCATGTTCACTTAGTAGTGATGATGTCTGAAAAGTTTTGTCCAAATTGATTGATAAATGTAGGAGGAGTTGCACGCACAAGAATTTCATGTAGAAACCCATAATAAATCTAAGTTAAAGGGAGATAACCTAGTTAAAATTGCCACAGCTCAAAAATTTTGGAATATGCGCATGTTCCCTTAGTAGTGATGATGTCTGTAAACTTTCGTCCAAATTGATTGATAAATGTAGGAGGAGTTGCGCACACAAGAATTTCATGCAGAAACCCATATTAAATCAAAGTTCAAGAGAGATAACCTGGTTAAAATTGTCGCAAATCAAAAAGTTTGAAATATGCACATGTTCACTTAGTAGAGATGATGTTTGAAAGGTTTCATCAAAATCGGTTCATTAATGTAGGAGGAGCTGCGCACACAAGAATTTGTTCGAACGGAAAGACATAATAAATCTAAGTCAAAGGGAGATAACCTGGTTAAAATTGTCGCAGATCAAAAATCTTGGAATATGCGCATGTTCACTTAGTAGTGATGATGTCTGAAAAGTTTTGTCCAAATTGATTGATAAATGTAGGAGGAGTTGCGCACACAAGAATTTCATGTCCGGAAAGACGTACGGACGGACGTACAGATGGACAGACGGACGTACAGGGCGATTCCTATATAGCAGGGGTATAATAACACACAATATTTAATGAATGAATCATAAAGACTTACATATTTTCATTCTTCATGCTGAATCAATCATGACAATGTTGTGTGGCCATGTTTTTAACAAGTTTGATATCAGTGTTACATTTTGTGGAAAATTTACACATAAAAAAATAACAAATACTATGGAACCCTGTTAACTGAATACCCACTTTGCCAATGAAAATTATTCAGTTAACAGCAGTATTCAATTAACAGGGATTGTGTCACTTTCCTGTATTCTAGAGATAAACTTAGCATTTATTCTATTATATCTTGATAGATAGAGCTCCATGAGCTCCAACCGATTGTTGCCAAGCATTGTTTTGTGATGATTCATTAACCACATTTTATTTGGATTTTCCTAAAGGGAAAATCTATTTGTTATTGCAATGATTATTTATTTATTTTTTTTTTTTTTTTTTATTATTATTATTATTATTCTTCCACACTTTTTATTTTCACTATTTCTCGAAAACGCTCTTAACGATTTTTTTTTAAGTTTCTGTACTCATAAAGGGTCATAAGTTGTAACTAATCGTCATATTCCCATTTTTCTGAAAATGTTTTAGTTAACCCTTTATGCCAAAAAACACAAAAATATTCGGCAGCTCATATCTTTGGACTGGAAAGGGCGACTGACTTGAAATTTTCTCAGACATGTCAGCATTACACCCCTCTATCAGCATATGGTACAAAAATGTATCTAGTTAACACCTTTCTGCCAAAACATTTTTCGTAACGAAAAAAAAATTCAAAATTTGACCATTTTTTAACTCAATCTCGGGACAGGGATATGCTGAACCATCTAAAATGGCTTAGATATGAAGACTGTATCACCGAATTGTAAAAACCATTGAAAAATTCGAATTTCGACAATCCAAAATGGCGGCCGAAAAATCAAATTTTTATTTTCAGTTATATATGCGTTTCATGCCATTTTGAGACGAAAAAAAATTTTTTTTTTGCACCAGAAAAATTTTCGGTTTGGACTTAGAAATTTTCGACCAAAAGTCGGAAATTTTTGTTACGACCGGGCTACTTTGCCGTCAGAGTACTCAACAAGGGGGACGATTTGAAAGCTTCTAAGGGTAGAAATATTGAAGTCACAGTGTACATGAACAGTTATCATCTTTTGGAAATGGAGTTGTTCTTAATTTGGCTTCTGCTAGCAGTCAAACATGGCTTCGGGACACTGTGACCAAAAATTGAAAAAAAATTTCTTGTGTTTTTTTTTACTTTATTATGTCTAGATTCATTATTTCTCATAAATAAAAACTATCAATGACGGCCATGAGTCCTAATAAATAAAACCATCAGTATTTGGGGCAAAATGTTTCTTGTTGGGCAGAAACGCCCAAACATTTATAGGCCAATATCTCATGAAAAAAAAAAAGCTATCGACTTAATTTCTTTACAGACTTGTCAGAATTACTCTTGTCCAAAACAAACATAATCGGTATTTTTTTCCATTTTTTATGTTTTCTGCCAAAATGTTTCACAAAACGGAAAGTTATCTCGAAAATCAGCCATTTTGGATTGAAATATCGAGATTTAAATATAATGAGCCCTCTAAAAGGGATCCAAACTGAAGGCAGAATACCGCTTTATAAGAAAAATCGAAAGAATTTCGATTTTTCGTTAATCCAAAATGGCGGCCAAAAAATCTAAAAAAAGTTTTCGGTTTTTTATGCACTTCATTCAATTTTGAGACAAAAATTATTTTTTTTTACACTGAAAATTTTCGGTCTGCTTCGGACTTGGACTTGGAAATTTTAGACCAAAAGTCAGAAATTTTTGTTACGACCGGGCTACTTTGCCGTCACAGTACTCAACAAGGGGGACGATTGGAAAGCTTCTAAGGGTAGAAATATTGAAATCACAGTGTACATGAACAGTTATCTTTTGGAAATGGAGTTGTTCTTAATTTGGCTTCTGCTAGAAGTCAAATATGGCTTCGGGACACTGTGACCAAAAATTGAAAAAAATTTTGTGTTTTTTTTTACTTTATTATGTCTATATTCATTAGTTCTGATAAATAAAACTATATTGCGGAAAATGTTTTTCCAGCCAAATCCGCCCAAAAATGCCCAAATATGCGGGAGCTGATATCTTTGAACTGGAAGGGGTGATTGACTTGAACTTTTCACAGGAATGACTGTAGTACACTTCTCTATTAATCAAGGGCACAAAACGGTAGTTGGTTAACACCTTTCTGCCAAAACATTTCACGAAACCAAAAAAAATTCAAATTTTTATTTGGTATCAAGCTCGCTTAGGACTTGCTGAGTAGAACAGTGAGTAAAACCACTAAGGAAAATCCTGTGTATTGTTCCGAAGGTACAATCACTTCCTCCAGTTATCTTCTGCGATTGTTCAATTGTTAATGTAAAATGATGTCAATGATACCATTCAATAAAGTTGAGAAACAACCACAACATGTATTCTTAATTTCTCTAGATGCCCCTTTACGGGATATACAAGTTAAACGACATGCAAAGCTTACAATTGCGTGTACTTGTGGCAATCGCCAGTTCATTCCGGAAAAATTGAAGGTTGTACTCCACTGACTCAGGTCACTGTAAAATGACCAGTCATGCACATTTGGGCAGTGCACGTGGCTCTAAGAGCCACGAATACCGCCCAAGTGTGTGCATCTGGTCATTTTACTGCGACCAAAGTCAACAACGTTTAACACTGTGAAATATGTTCAATTTAATGTAGTTCTTACAAGCCTCATCTAGTCTAGTAGTGAACAGTTTTACAATCCGAATCGGCTGAGTGTGAGCTTAAACAACTGGTAATTGGTCAGTGGCCATTTTTGGTAACTGGTTGAACACTAGCTTTCAGCAACAGGGTTCCTGCACCAAATTGAGAAGTGAATTCCAGGAGTTTCCAGGAGGTTCAGATCAATTTTTCAAGGAGTTTTCAGGAGTCAGCTGTGTGAAATTCAAGGGTTTTCAAGGAGTATAAAGCAACCATGTATTGGGAAGAAGGAAAAATGTTAGGGGTTGAATTAATCCAGTGAGCAACCGACTCGATTTTTCCAAAATTCCAGGAGTTTCCAGGAGGTGCTTCAAAATTCAAGGAGTTTCCAGGTCCTTGGGAGGGGTTTTCGAAAATCAAGGACTTTCAAGGAATTCAAGGAGGCGCGAGAACCCTGAGCAATGTTCAACTGAGCCATGATAGTAGCTCTGAGCACTCACCCAGTTAATCCCTGTACAGTGGAACCCTGTTAGCCACTTTGCCAATGAAAATTATTCTTTTAACAGGAGTATTCAATTAACAGGGATTGTGTTACTTCCTGTATTCTAGAGATAAACTTTGCATATATTCTATTATATCTTGTTTGACAGAGCTCCATGAGCTCTGTCAAACAAGATATAATAGATTAAATGCCTGTATTGGATGTAATGAGGCCAAATAGGTCTATAAGCAAAGGAAAACTGGAGAGAGCATAATTTCTCAACAGGTTACAAGATTTTTTATTCAATTAACAGGAGTTTACTCTATAACCTATATTCAATTAACAGGCCAAATTTGTATGGGGTATGGTAAATGGTTTTGTGTTGAGAAATTATATTCAATTAAGAAGGTTATTCAGTCAAGAGATACCCAACTAAGTGGGCTCCTCTGTACCAAGTTTCAAGAAAACTGACTAAAATGAAGGACAACTAAAATAACCTCAGACAGAATTATAAATGTTTGTATAAGTTGAAAAAAAGTAGAAAACTCTGCCAAAATATGCCACCATAATAATAATACAGTAATAATAATAATAACAAGAGGCTCTACAGAGCCAGTAATCGCTCACCTGGCAGAACTACATATCCCTCAGTTATTCTGCTCAAAATCAAAGAATGAAGCTGCCTGCCATGCGCCTTCATCTGAGCGAAACAGAATGATGATTGTTTTCAGAGGACTTTTCATACATTGTTTGTGCCAAGTTTGGTTCACACTGGCGAAGAAGTTTTAGTAAGAAGATAAAAATGGTTTTTCCCATAGGGTTTCCATGGTAACTATAAGCTGCAGCCTTGCTTGCAACCCGATCAACATTACATGAGGATCATTCATAGAGGGTGTCCCAGTCATCAATCATGTGAATTTTTAGAGAAAATTTTTCAAAATTGACCAATCAGAATCAAAGAATGCCCCTGGCGCCATGTTTTTCATCCAACAGGATCAAAATGAGGAACAGTTGTAGAGAACCTTCCACAGACCATTCCTGCCAAGTTTGGTTCACAATGGTTCAGTAGTTCCAGAGAAGATGAAAATGTGATTTCCT
The DNA here is from genome assembly GCA_031216915.1 of Pictodentalium vernedei. Lineage (NCBI taxonomy): Eukaryota > Metazoa > Mollusca > Scaphopoda > Dentaliida > Dentaliidae > Pictodentalium > Pictodentalium vernedei. The sequence continues at coordinate 88,070,955 of CM062290.1, read as the reverse complement.
ATAGGGTTTCTATGGTAACTATAAGCTGCAATTGTGGCCATGTTTGCAGCCCGATCAACATTAACCCTTTACCTACGTAACGGCCAAAACCGGCCAGCGCTATTCTCAAAAATCGCCAATTGTTTTTCATTATTTTTTTCATTTTTTGTCTCAAAAACATAGGTTATGACCCCTTGTTGGAACGAGCTCGTCGAGCTCGTTCGAACGAGGGGTCATAACCTATGTTTTTGAGACAAATGAAAGTGTCAATGACACTGTAGCTTAACTTGTGTGTTGTGTTTGATGAAAAGGATAATGTTCAATGTTTATGAAAGGATTATGAAATAAGACAAGAATTGTGATAATTGGGAATATGTTCATTTCTGTTACCTGTATGCTATGTTTATGATAAAAATAATATGAGGTGTACACTGTACTAAAGAGCTGAGGGGTGGGTTAATATGACCTCACAGTTAATGTATGTGGCCCTCACAGTTAACGTATATCAACAAAAGTTACTAAGTTACAGTGAAATTATTCCAAAACGAGTCATCCTATCAAGTTACATTAAAATCCCTTCATAAATATGGCCTGTAGACTGTGCTAAAGGTTTTCGGGCTTCAGGCCCCTGTAGCCGTCAGTTTCCCAATTGCGTCCAAAGGGGACGTTCTCATCTGGACATTATATGAAGTCAACCTACCAAGTTACAATGAAATCCCTTAATAAATATGACCTGTAGACTGTGCTAAAGGTTTTTGGGCTTTGGGCTCTGGCAGCCATCATGGTTGAATGATCGCAACCAAAAGGGGACATTCTCATCTGGGCATCATCTGGAGTGATCCTACAAAGTTACAATGAAATCCCTTCATATTTATTTATTGGTGTTTAAGGTCACATATTTATGCACAATGGCTAATCATGACCGTGACAGTTTTACGGGTGGAGGAAGCCGGAGTACCAGGAGAGAACCACCGAGCAACGGCGAGCAACTGTCAGCTCCCCAACATACTAACTCCACACAAGCAGGGTTAGCATTGGTTGAAGACAAGTGCACCATCGACGTGCAGTACGCCTTAGTACACAATGCCACCGTGCCCAAATCCCTTCATAAATATGACCTGTAGACTGTGCTCAAGGTTTTTGGGCTTTGGGCCCCTGAAGCCCTCACAGCTGACCAATCACGACCAAAAGGGGATGTCATCATCTAGGCATTATATGAAGTCAAACTTATGGGTTACAATGAAGTCCTTCCATAAATATGACCAATAGACTATGCTAAAGGTTTTGGGGGTTTTGGGTTCGGGCAGCCATCAAGGCTGAATAATCGCGACCAAAAGGAGACGTTCTCATCTAGGCATTATTTATAGTCATCCTACCAAGGTACAATGAAATCCCTTCATAAATATCGCCTGTAGACTGTGCTAAAGATTTTCGGCTTTGGGCCCCTGTAGCCAACACAGTTGCCTAATGGTGTCCAAAAGGGGCTGTTCTCATCTAGACATTACATGAAGTCAACCTACCAAGTTACAATGAAATCCCTTCATAAATATGATCTGAAGACTGTGCTAAAGGTTTTGAGTCTTCAGGCTTGGGCAGCCATCATGGTTGAATGATCGCAACCAAAAGGGGACATTCTCATCTGGACATCATCTGGAGTGATCCTAAGAAGCTACAATGAAATCCTTTCATAAATATGACCTGTAAACTGTACTCAAGATTTTCGGGCTTCAGGTACCTGTAGCCATCACAGTTGACCAACCACGACCAAAAGGGGATGTCATCATCTAGGCATTATATGGAGTCAACCTAACAAGTTACAATGAAATCCTTCCATAAATACGACCTACAGACATGCTAAAGGTTTTTGGGCTCAGGCAGCCATAAAAGCTGAATGATCATGACCAAAAGGGGACGTTCTCATCTGGACACTATTTGGAGTCATCCTACTAAGCTACAATGAAATCCCTTCATAATTATGACCTGTAGACTGTTCTAAAGGTTTTCGGGCTTTGGGCCCCTGAAGCCATCACAGTTGCCCAATCGTGTCCAAAACGGGACGTTCTCATCTAGACATTATATGAAGTCAACCTACCAAGTTACAATGAAATCCCTTCATAAATATGACCTGTAGATTGTGCTAAAGGTTTTCGGGATTTGGGCACGGGCAGCCAACATGGTTGAATGATCGCAACCAAAGGGGACAATCTCATCTGGGCATCATCTGGAGTGATCCTGCGAAGTTACAATGAAATCCCTTCATAAATGTGACCTGTAGACTGTGCTCATTTTTTCGGGCTTCAGGACCAGTAGCCATCACAGTTGACCAATCACGACCAAAAGGGGATGTCATCATCTAGGCATTAAATGGAGTCAACCTAACAGGTTACAATGAAATCCTTCTATAAATATAACCTTTTGCTTATGCTAAAGAGTTTTGGGCTCGGGCACCCATCAAGGCTGAATGATCATGACCAAAATGGAACATTCTCATCTAGACATTATTTGGAGTCATCCTACCAAGTTACAATGAAATCCCTTCATAAATATGACCTGTAGACTGTGCTAAAGGTTTTCGGGCTTCGGGCACCTTTAGCCATCAAAGTTGCCCAATCATGTCCAAAAGGGGACGTTCTCATCTAGACATTGTATGAAGTCAACCCACCAAGTTACAATGAAATTCCTCAATAAATATGACCTGTAGACTGTGCTAAAGGTTTTCGGGTTTTGGGCTCGGGCAGTCGTCACGGTTGGCAGACCATGCCCAAATGGGGAAATTCTCATCTAGACATCATAAGGAGTCATCCTACCAAGTTACAATGAAATCCCTCCACATTAAACATGTCCTGCAGACTGTGCTAAAAGTTTTTGGGTTTCGGGCTTGGGCTGCCATAACAGTTGATAGATCATGCCCAAAAGGGGACATTCTCATCTAGGCATTATACAGAGGCATCCTACCAAGTTATAATGAAATCCCTTCATAAATACAACCTGTAGACTGTGCTAATGGTTTTTGGGTTTTGGGCTTGGGCAGCCATACCGGTTGGCCGATCGTGACCAAAAGGGGACGTTCTCATCTAGACATGACCCCAAACCTGCATATGAAATTTCGTGATGATCAGACAAGAACTGCGGGGTGTAGCCCGTGCTAAAGGAAAATGTGAACAGACGTCACAGACTCACAGACTCACAGACTAACAGAAGTCATCAATCATGTGAAGTTTCAAAACATTTGGCCTTGTGGTTTCAGAGAAGATTTTTGAAAATCCCCCAATCAGAATCAGACACTGCCTCAAGTGGCCATGTTTTTCATTCAACAGGAACAAAATGAGGATCATTTGTAAAGTACCTCCATAGATCAATCCTGCCAAGTTTGGTTCACATCAGCTCAGCAGTTCCAGAGAAGAAGATGAAAATGTGAAAAGTTTACAGACGACGACGAACGACAAGTGATGGCAATGAGCTAATAAATATAATGTTTTGGCCTTTCAGTGATTTGTCCCTCTTATGAGGAGGCCTACCATTTCCCTCCTAATCTCCCACATTCAGTCAAAAACCATTTCACAATTCCACCTATTTGCACTTTCTAGATCTCCCCAACTATAAAATTGACCCTTTCCATCATGGTTTTCCTCGTCCAGTTATCCTTCATATTTTCGTCCCATTTTTCCATTAGTTTCCCAAGGAGTCTTGTTCTATGTGGCAAATATTATTCTTGAATGAAATGTTCCAGGGTCTCCATTACTCCTAAGTTACACATTTGGCATGCTCATCCCTCTCCATTCCCGATTCTCACCCACAACTCCAGAAACTACTTATCTCACTCTGAACAACAAAGACCTCCCAAACGATCCATCTATGTACTCCTCTTAAGCTGGGGCATCTTTTTCATACAACCCATCAAAGACCTCTTGGCCCCAATTCCAGTTCACCAGTTTCTATTGCAGTCCTTGAACACCCTTCTGTTGTTGTCTGCTGTTCCAGGGTGTCATGCAGTTTAATCTTTGCATCAATTTTTTTTTTTAAATTGATCAGAAAATGAAGGAACATGTACTCGGATAAAATGGCGTCCACTGATTGGTGGACCAATAGTTAGAAGATGATTGGATGGACAGATAGATGGATGGACAAGATGTTTCCACCCCCCACCTCACCATCTTTGTTCTGGGCAGTATAATAACCTTGTTAATTCCATAAATAACAACCCATTTAACATATGTTTTCAGCTTCGTATCTGTTTCTAGGCAAGTCTTGGTTTCCTCTATTGGCTGCAGCCCACACTTGCCAAGAAAAAGCTGCCAAGGTACTAAGAATTTAACTTGTAAGTTTATCCAGAGATTGCATGTCAGGTGTCTGTTCTGTTGTAGTACAAGTAATCAAAGTCGTAATTTGGGGCCTTTAACCTTAAAGGGGGGTGGGGGGAGGTTCCGGTGGCATCGCAGTAACCGGTTCTCATCAGATCACCAAAGTTGAGCAACGTCAAGCCCGGTTAGTCCATGAATGGGTGACTGACTAAGCGATCGATTAGGACTCCCACGTTGTGTCCTTGGGCAAGGCACTTAACCCTAATTGTCCACATGGGGGCTCGTTGATGCCGTGTACTAAGGCGTACTGCACATCAATGGTGCGCTCGTCTTCAACCAATCTAACCCTGCCTGTGCTTGCAGTGCGGAGTTATGATGTTGGGGAGCTGGCAGCTGCTCAACGTTGCTCGGTGGTTCTTTCTGGGTACTCTAGCTTCCTCCACCCATAAAACTCACGACAGGATATGACCTTGGCTGTTAAAGTGTTGTTAACCTTAATAAATAAATAAATAAATAAATAAATAAATAAATAACCTTCAAGGCATATTTCCAACTTTTCCGACCTCAGAACAGGTTCCTTCAACATGCCATCATGAGAAGGTCCTGCTGACAATATATAAATTACCTGAGCAGTGGTTTCTAGTCAAGTCTTGGCTGCTTAATAGGCAGCCAAAACTTAATTAGAAATCACTGCAAAGGCATTAGACATATAGAGACTGTGGAATGGCAGTTATTCAAGACCCTGAAACAGGCCCTTAAGTGTTAATACTCCAGTCCCTATATAAACCACAAACTGCCACTTTTATATTGCTTTGAAAAAGTTATTCCCATGTGTATACTTACTTGAGAATTCAACAGGTAGGCTTTATTTAACTTAGCAGTTAGACAGTTAAGAGATTTCTACCCTGTGAGTTAATGAGTACAAAATTACCTCATGTGAACTTTTCATTTCCACAGGCAACTTAATGCCAAATATGAGAAGAATGTAGACAAACTGCACTCATATTCTAATGGATTTGAACATATGAGATAATTATGAGATTCGCACGTCGGCGTAAAATGTTGCAATCAGAAATAAGTATTCAGTAGACCATTCCAATACCACAAATATATTCACACAACCCGTAATTTAGAAACATGAGATTAAAATGTTAAAATGGGAATCACTTTTGAAAATATTGGCGAGCTGTGACATAAGGTAAAATAAGAAATGTCAACTACAATTTACTGGTGATAATCTACTTATTTTGCTGCTGAATGTACGTAATTACAGAAGATTGGATAACGTCAAATGCCTACCTGATTATTAATAAACACTACAAACCAAGCATCACTGCATGAAAGGAAAGACAAGTGCTCAAAGATGGTCGGAAAACTGCACCCTGAGGGAAATTAAGTTAATGACTGGCTTTTACAATAGGAGAGAACTATTAATAATAAATGAAGCAATGTTTGTAGCACCAGAAACACATAAATATTGACGTTACTGGATTGTGAATGCAAGAAAAAACATAATCAGAGTTCACCGTAGCTGAACATTGGTTATCTTCCTGCATACTTAAGAAAAACAATTAAACTTGGTGTCAGCTATGATGCAGGTGTCTTACTTAAGTATCACGTCTTTAAATTTCACCTAACTTACACAATTAATCCAGGGATTCCCCTGGGGAGGCAGAAGATCCTCTTAGTGGCCCCATGGTCTAAACCAACTTTTTCCCTATTTCATAGCTACCTCTTATTTTAGACTTATTAATTTCACAAGGATTGACGAGCAAGTTACGCAACTTCTATTAATGCCTCTCCTTGGCCCAATGGCGCAGGTGTGTGGGATGACATTCATATCTGCAACTTTGTGGCCTCGCTCTTCTCGAACACCATGAAGGGATCTTTAGCTTGCACAGTGTGTCTCTCTCCACACAGAGACCAGACATTTTATGTCCCCCACCCAACAGGACGGTATGCTGTGAGAGCCTCAACCCCACAAGTGATGCTGACAAAGAAAGTTTGGACACCTCAAGAATTTTCCTTGACCAAGGATTGATCCCAGAACCTCTGGCACAAGAGATCAGCACACTAATCCACTCAGCCACCGCTCTCCTCTTATAACAAGACTGTTTTTTAATTCAGTAGTGGCTATTGTTTTCAGGGGACACACAGAGTAATTGCAGCAGAAGTATTAATACGTCTTCCTGATGGCAATGTTTTGCTGCGGGAAGATGTATTACGTAATTACCAAGTGGTAATTTAAAAGAAAGCTCAAGACTTGCTGATATGGTAGCCAAGTAAGTACACTGAGAGAAGATTTTATTATACGCTAAATGATAGAAATAATAATAAAGACAGGTCGTCAGTTGCAAACTTCGCAACTGACGACCGGTCTTGATTATTACACTGACGGTTCAAAAGTTCAGAACATCAAAGCTTTGAATGTATCTAAAAGACAATTGCTTCTAACACCTTCTTGAGGTTTAACATCAACGTTCTTGACCTTTTACCTTTAGAAACAATAGTTTTTTCAACAATTTTATTTTTAATTAAAGCGGGGCAAAATTTACCGATTCTTCGAAAACGAAAGATACTAATCAATTTCAGCATGACCGATTGACAATCGATTAATTGTGACAGCCCTAGTTGCAAGCAAGTGCACTATAGATGTGCAGTATGCCCTAGCACACACCACCACCGTGACCCATGTGCAGAATGGGGATTAAGTGCCTTGCCCAAGGACACAACACAGTTTCCCCTACCAGGGATCCAACTGTGAAGCATTGAAGTCCAAAGCCGTAACCATTGAGCCAGCCCTCCCACACCCATCAACACATAATATTTGTCAGTACAGTGGAGTTACTTAATTGGATATCTCTTAACTGAATAACCCTGTTAATTAAACATATTTCGCAACACAAAACCACTTACCATAACTCCAGTATAAATTTGACCTGTTAATTGGATATAGGTTATAGAGTAAACTCCTGTTAATTGAACAAGAGGCCCAAGGGGGCCTGAGGGCGCTCACCTGACATGGTAGCCTAAATAACAACCCAGAGAATTGATTTCAACAAGTTGCATCTGCTCCTCCTAAGAAAAGCTTTTACCAAATATCCAAAGATTCTGACCAGTGGATCTAAAAAAATAGATTTTTAAAGAATATTCCTCATATTGAACTAAGTTATAATTCAGGGAGCCCATATATGAGCCCAGGGACTTGACTTTAACAAACTTGAATCTCACCCCGCTAAGGATGCTGCACGCCACATATCAAAACATTCCGACTGCTGGATCTGATTTTTTAAGAAAATTCCTCATTTCGAACTAAGTTACAATTCAAGTTTCCACGGTGAGCCCAAATATGGACCTAGGGACATGGCTTGAACAAATTTGAATCTTACCCCCCTAAGGATGCTGCATACCAAATATCAAAAGCATTCATCTGCTGGATCTGAAGAAGAAGATTTTTAAAGAAACTTCCTCATTTTGAACTAAGTTATCATTCGGGCTCCCACAGTGAGCCTAAATATGAACCCAGGTACTTGGCTTGAACAAACTTGAATCTTACCCCCTAAGGATTCTGCATGCCAAATATCAAAACATTCCGACTGCTGAATCTGAATCTGAAGATTTTTAAAGAAAAATTCCTCATTTCGAACTAAGTTACAATTCAAGCTCCCACAGTGAGCCCAAATATGAACCTAGGGACATGGCTTGAACAAACTGGAATCTCACCCCCTTAAGGATGCTGAATACCAAATATTAAAACATTCCGACTGCTGGATCTGAAGAAGAAGATTTTTAAAAACAAGAGGCCCCAAGGAGCCTTAATCGCTCACCTGCCAAAGTGGTTCAAAGAAGTATATGGGGGTCACATTCAGTTAGACATGGTTCATCAACACTACAAAGGAATGAAGTCATGAGAGACAAATTTTATGGAACTAGGGCCATGTCTTGAACAAACTTGAATCTTACCCCCCTAAGGATGCTACATACCAAATATCAAAAGCATTCATCTCCTGGATCTGAAAAAGAAGATTTTTAAAGAAAATTCCTCATTTTTAACTAAGTTATCATTCGGGCTCCCACAGTGAGCGCAAATATGAACCCAGGGACATGGATTGAACAAACTTGAATCTCACCCCCTAAGGATTCTGCATGCCAAATATCAAAACATTCTGACCGCTGAATCTGAAGAAGAAGATTTTTAAAGACAAATTCCTCATATTGACTAAGTTATAATTCGGGCTCCCACAGGGAGCCCAAATATGGAACCAATGTCTTGGCTTTAACAAACTTGAATCTCCCCCCCCCCCCCCCCTAAGAATGCTGCATACCAAATATTAAAACATTCCGACTGCTGGATCTCAAGAAGAAGATTTTTAAAGAAAATTCCTCATTTTGAACTAAGTTATAATTCGGGCTACCACAGTGAGCCCAAATATTCACCTAGGGACATGGTTTGAAGAAACTTGAATCTCACCCCCCTAAGGATGCTGTATACCAAATATCAAAACATTCCAACTGCTGGATCTGAAGAAGAAGATTTTTAAAGAAAATTCCTCATTTTGAACTAAGTTATCATTCGGGCTCCCACAGTGAGCCCAAATATGGACCTAGGGACATGGCTTGAACAAACTTGAATCTCACCCCCTAAGGATGCTGCATACCAAATATCAAAACATTCTGACTGCTGGATCTGAAGAAGAAGAATTTTAAAGAAAATTCCTCATTTTGAACTAAGTTATAATTCGGGCTACCACAGTGAGCCCAAATATAAACCCAGGGACTTGGCTTGAACAAACTTGAATCTCCCCCCCCCCCCTAAGCATGCTGCATACCCAATATCAAAAGATTCTGCCTGCTGGATCCTGAGAAGACGATTTTTAAAGAAATTTGCATGAAATGCACCAAGTTCAAATTGGGCTCCTACACTGAGCACAAGTATGAACCCAGGGGGCCGATTTGAACAAAGTTGAATCAGATCCACCTCACAATGTTGCATACCAAATATCAAAAGATTCTGCCTGCTGGATCTTGAGAAGAAGATTTTTTAAGAAATTTGCCTGAAATGCACTAAGTTTGAATTCGGGCTTCTATACTGAGCCCAAATATAAATCCAGCGGGCCGATTTGAACAAAGCTGAATCAGATCCACCCCACAATGTTGCATACCAAATATCAAAAGATTCTTCCTGCTGGATCTGGAGAAGAAGATTTTTTAAGAAATTTGCCTGAAATGCACTAAGTTTGAATTCGGGCTTCTATACTGAGCCCAAATGTGAATCCAGGGAGCCAATTTTAACAAACTTGAATCAGATCCACCCCACAATGTTGCATACCAAATATCAAAAGATTCTGCCTGCTGGATCTGGAGAAGAAGATTTTTTAAGAAATTTGCCTGAAATGCACTAAGTTCGAATTTGGGCTTCTATAGTGAGCCCAAATATGAATCCAGGGGGCCGATTTGAACAAACTTGAATCAGACCCATACCAAGATGCTGCATACCAAGTATCATAAGATTCTGCCCACTGGTTCTGGAGAAGAAGATTTTTTAATAATTTTTCTATAATTCATACGGTGCTATCAGAGTTATGCCCCATACAGAGCCCCCAAGGAACGTGGCCATTTCATTTGAACAAACATGAATTGCCATGTAGTAATGAACATCCATATGAAGTTTCGTGAAAATCGGACCAGTGGTTTCAGAGGAGAGGTCATTTGAAAAATGTTCACGACGACGGACACCGGACAACGGACGGCAAGTGGTAAGTTGAGCTTCGTTAGGTAAGCTAAACATTCCTCACTTTGAACTAAGTTATCATTCAGGCTCCCACAGTGAACCCAAATATGGACCGAGGAACATGGCTTGAACAAACTTGAATCTCACCCCCCTAAGGATGCTGCGTACCAAATATCAAAACATTCTGACTGCTGGATCTGAAGAAGAAGATTTTTAAAGAAAATTCCTCATTTTGAACTAAATTATAATTCAGGCTCCCACAGTGAGCCCAAATATGAACCCAGGGACTTGGCTTGAACAAACTTGAATCTCACCCCCCTAAGCATCCTGCATACCCAATATCAAAAGATTCTGCCTTCTGGATCTTGAGAAGAAGATTTTTAAAGAAATTTACCTGAAATGCACTAAGTTCAAATTCGAGCTCCAAAACTGAGCTCAAATATGAACCCAGGGGGACGATTTGAACAAACTTGAATCAGATCCAACCCACAATGTTGCATACCACATATCATAAGATTCTGCCTACTGGATCTGGAGAAGAAGATTTTTTAAGAAATTTGCCTGAAATGCAATAAGTTCAAATTTGGGCTTCTATAGTGAGCCCAAATATGAATAATAACAAAGTTCCCCTGTACAGAGATTAACTGGGGGAGTGCTCAGAGATTCTATCATGGCTCACTTGAACATTGCTGAATGCTAGTGTTCAGCCAGTTACAAAAATGGCCACTGACCAATTACCGGTTATTTGAGATCACACTTGGCCGATTCCGATGCCGAATCGGATTGTAATTACCCTGACTCTCCCAAGTTTTCCTTTGTTTATAGACCTATTTGGCCTCAGTACATCCAATACAGGCATTTAATCTATTATAACTTGTTTGACAGAGCTCCTGAACAGAATAAATGCTCAGTTTATCTCTAGAATACAGAAAAGTGACACAAACCCTGTTAATTGAATACTTCTGTTAATTAAATAATTTTCATTGGCAAAGTGGCTATTCAATTAACAAAGTTCCACTGTACAGAGATTAACTGGGGGAGTGCTCAGAGATTCTATCATGGCTCACTTTAACATTGCTGAATGCTAGTGTTCAGCCAGTTACCAAAAATGGCCACTGACCAATTACCGGTTATTTGAGATCACACTCGGCCGATTCTGATGCCGAATCGGATTGTAATTACCCTGGCTCTCCCCAGTTTTCATTTGTTTATAGACCTATTTGGCCTCAGTACATCCAATACAGACATTTAATCTTTTATATCTTGTTTGACAGAGCTCATGGAGCTCTGTCAAACAAGATGTAATAGAATATATGCTAAGTTTATCTCTAGAATACAGGAAAGTGACACAATCCCTTTTAATTGAATACTTCTGCTAATTGAATATAATTTCCATTGGCAAAGTGGCCATTCAGTTAACAAGGTTCCACTGTATTCTAAATACAAAATAATACTTACTATTCGAATACCATATATAACATGCCATCAGAACTATAGGTTTCTAATAACTCCACAATGTGTGGATGTTTTAGCATATGACAAATACTTGCTTCTCTTTTCAAATCTGCAAATATATATAAATTCAATATGTGAGTTATATTATCTATTTTAAAGAATATGTTTCTTTCTTGTCACTTAATCCTTTATCTAAGACAATTCACAAATGTCATTTCTAAAATTAATTGCAAAAAATCAATTCAAGTATTTAATTATATATATCTTGATACCTCAGAGGAGTGAGTAAAAAAAATCAATGAGAATTTTTTTTTTTATTCATCTGCTGGAATCATTCTTATTCTACACTAATGTGGGTGTGGAGGAAACCTCTGCCGAGGGGAAAGATATTTTACACAGAAACAATAAACTGGTAATGTGGTAAATTATTTTGGGTCATCAGAAATTGTTCATTCATAATTTGCCTTGTTACGATTTATGAGAGAGTGCCTTTGGGCAGTCTCCCATAAATCATAACAAGGGCTAGGTTCAAAGTAGCCTTAAAGATACTGAGAGACAGAAAAATTTTCTAAGTCAAAAGAGTGAAAACATAAAAAAATTTTAAGTCCAAAAAGCAAAAAAGAGCCATAACTCTAGAAAAAAACATTGGACGGAACCCGTTCCTTGTGCATATCCGTTTCTCCACGTGGGTCTATCAGCATACCATGGGAGATCGAAATCCGATCAATGGCTTTGAAATTACAATGAAAAATGTTTGTACAGACAGATGGATGGATGGATGGATGGATGGATGGATGGATGGATGGATGGATGGATGGATGGATGGATGGATGGATGGATGGATGGATAGATGGCCACACAGACAGATAGATGGACAGACAGACAGACAGACAGACAGACAGACAGACAGACAGACAGACAGACAGACAGACAGACAGACAGACAGACAGACAGACAGACAGACAGACAGACAGACAGACAGACAGACAGACAGACAGACAGACAGACAGACAGATAGATGGATGGATGGACAGACAGATGGTTTAGGATACAGTACCTGCCCTTTAGAATAAAGCCTCAAAAAGAGCTTCCAGCAATCTACCAGTTAAGGCTTGCAGTGTGTCTGAGTTGCATATCTTCCATCCAGGAGAGTTACCCATCCTATCCCCCATATTGCACAAGAAAAATGTTGACATCAAAATCAAAATACTGCATGTGCAATGAAAATTTACCATTTTTACCAAGTGATAATGAAGAAAAATAAATTGCAGATTTGGAAAGAGCACAAAATTTCTGTGTATACTGAAGGTAGATACTACAAAACAAGGTATTGGACTGTGTCAGTGGGTGGTTAACATACTGAATCAAGGTGAAACAGTTAACATTCCAGTGACATCAATTCTGTAATTACCGATTACGATGATGTCCCATGGGGTGTGGCGGGGGTTATAGGCTCCTATTATAATATCAGAATTGATATGTCCTTCGTTAAAAATTCTAAACAATTAATATTTTCTCAAATAAGTTTTTAATTAGAGTAAGCAGTCTTTGCCTGGGGTGATCAGTTGTTTGCACTGAGTGACCTTTGGATGTTCCTGTCAACATGTTTACCAATACTATTAAACAGTATCCATTTTTACGACACTACGGGTTTATTCGGGTCACACTTGTTTACTTAAAAATTAGACAGAATCATCAAGAAACTAAATGAGGTGACTTTGTTCAGCCAATCAGCAATTAATGAAACAACAGAATACTGGAGAAATTTCTCATTCTGGAACTTTCTATTTGAAGACTGTATAATAATCTCTGTCAACAGACTTCAATTCATTCATCTCACACAGCACTGAAAAGTGACCATCATATATACATTCAGCATTCTTTGAACACTGGAGATCATTATTACAGGACAGTGCATCATTATGGATAGCAACTGAGTTTTATATTCCACGGAATATTATTTAGTGATCCAAGATTTATTTTGTATTGAAAAGGTATTTCCAAAAATTGAAGAGAATTTATTCTTCTTGTGTGAAACAGGATTTATTCTTGTGAAAAACCAGGATTCAACTGCATTATTTTCAACTTTCTATGGATCCAATATTTGTTAGAGATTTTTTTGTTTGAATGTCACTGAGTGCATTATTGGAATTTATTGGAGATTGCTGAATTTTTGAGTGAACATTTTATTTCAATTTATTGGATACTGTTTCTGCAGACACATTTTTGGATGCTACAATACAGTAGAGTCCACTTAATTGTACACCTCCTAACTGCGTAACCCTGGTAATTGATTATAATTTCCCAATACAAAACCATTTACCATACCTCCAGTACAAATTTGACCTGTTAATTGAATATAGCTTATAGAGTAAACTGCAGTTAGTTGAATAAAAAATCTTGTAACATGTCAAGAAATTACCTTGACTCTCCCCAGTTTACCTTGTTTATAGACCTGTTTGGTCTCAGTACATCCAATACAGGCATTTAATCTATTATATATTGTTTGACAGAGCTCATGGAGCTCTGTCAAACAAGATATAATAGAATATATGCTAAATTTATCTCTAGAATCCCTGTTAATTGAAAACTCCTGTTAATTGAATGATTTTCACTGGCAAAGTGGCTATGCAATTAACAGGGTTCTACTATCATGGCTCAACTGAACATTGCTGAATGCTAGTGTTCAACCGATGACCAAAAATGGCCACTGACCAATTACCGGTTATCTGAGGTCACACTCGACCGATTCCGTTGCTGATTTCAATTGTCATGGAGCTCTGTCGAACAAGATATAATAGAATAAATGCTAAGTTTATCTCTAGAATACAGGACAGTGACACAATTATTGTTAACTGAATACTCTGGTTAAGTGAGAAATTTTCATTGCCAAAATGGCTATTCAATTAACAGGATTCCACTGTACCAATTGTAAAGTTTCTTCATCATATCTGTTGCTGGATTCTATAGACTTTATTTCGGACAAACTGATAAGTAATTCTGTTTTATTTTTCTGTAAACAATACAGTGTTCAAGACATTGTACCATATTCATTTAAAATTATTTTTTTCAGTATTCAATTTTAGAATAGTTAAATTGGAGATATTGATTTATTTATTTATTGGTGTTTAAGGTCACATATTTATGCACAATGGCTAATCAGGACCATGACATTTTTATGGGTGGAGGAAGCTGGAGTACCCAGAGAGAACCACCGAGCAACGACGAACAGCTGCCAGCTCCTTAACATCGTAACTCCACACTGCAGAACAGGCAGGGTAAGATTGGTTGCAGACATGCGTACCATCAATGTGCAGTATACCTTGGTACACAGCGTCATCATACTCCCATGTGGACAATGGGGGTTAAGTGCCTTGCCCAAGGACACAACACGGGAGTCCGAATCGATCGCTGAGACAGTCACCCATTAAATTGGAGTTATTGTTGCTGAATCTTTTTCTGTTACTATGATTATTATTACCCACCGTGCAGTACAAGTTAAAATAAGTTGTAAGTTAACCACTATGAACTATGTATCTTTCTCTTCCTACACTGATCACGGAGAGCTTTCCAGAAAATGATGTCAGATTCTAATCTTATTAGTGCAGTATACGTGGCAGCAGTATACTTAGTTTATTGTGGTTCTACTACAACTTATTTTGACTTGTACTGCTACGGTTGGAGAAATGAAAGTGTCAATGACACTGTAGCTTAATTTGTGTGTTGTGTTTGATGAAAAGGATAATGTTCAATATTTATGAAAGGATTATGAAATAAGACAAGAATTGTGATAATTGGGAATATGTTCATTTCTGTTCCCTGTATGCTATGTTTTTGATAAAAATAATATGAGGTATACACTGTACTAAAGAGCTGAGGGGAGTATTACTATGACCTCACAGTTAATATATGTGGTCCTCACAGTTAAGGTGTGTCAACGAAAGTTACCAAGTCACAGTGAAATTATTCCAAAACGAGTCACCCTATCAAGTTACATTGAAATCCCTTCATAAATATGACCTGTAGACTGTGCTAAAGATTTTTGGGCTTCAGGCTTGTGTAGAAATGATGGTAGATCGATTGCAACTAAAAGGGGACATCCTCATCTCGACATTATATTGAGTCATTCTACTAAGTTACAATGAAATCCCTTCAGAAATATGACCTGTAGTCTGTACTCAAGTTTTTGGGGTTTTGGGCTCGGAGAGCCATCATGGTTGAATGATCGTGACCAAAAGGGGGCATTCTCATCTGGGCATAATCTGGAATTATCCTACGATGTTACAATGAAATCTCTTCATATATATGACCTGTAGACTGTGCTCATGGTTTTTGGGCTTCAGGCCCCTGAAGCCATCACAGTTCACCAAACACGACCAAAAGGGGATGTCATCATCTAGGCATTATATGGAGTCAACCTAACAAGTTACAATGAAATCCTCCCATAAATACGACCTACAGACTATGCTAAAGGTTTTGGAGTTTTGGGCTCAGACAGCCATCAAGGCTGAATGATCGCGACCAAAAGGGGACATTCTCATCTAGACATTATTTGGAGTCATCCTAACAAGTTACAATGAAATCCCTTCATAAATATGACCTCTAGACCGTGCTAAAGGTTTTTGAACTTCGGGCCCCTGTTGCCGTCACAGTTGCCCAATTGCGTCCCAAAGGAGACTTTTTCATCTAGACAATATATGAAGTCAACCTGTCAAGTTACAATGAAATCCCTTCATAAATATGAGCTGTAGACTGTGCTATAGGTTTTTCGGGCACCTGTAGCCATCACAGTTGACCAATCATGGCCAAAAGGGGATGACATCATTTAGGCATTATATGGAGTCAACCTAACAAGTTACAATAAAATTCCATAAATACGACCTACAGACTATGCTAAAGGTTTTTGGGCTTGGACAGCCATCAAGGCTGAATGTTTGTTTGTTTGTTGGTGGTTAACGTCACATATTTATGCACCATGGCTAATCGTGACACAACATGGAGATGAAGTCAAGTTTAGTCAATCGTTGATCAACATGTTGCCCATTTTAGAGGACTTTCACCCCAAGCATTGGTGACTGGGTCCTATTTTACTAGTAAAGCGGAACTGGTTTACCACAGTAAACAAGTGCTGCTTACTTCCCGGGGTTCCCACGGGGAATCAAGGCTGAATGATTGCGACCAAAAGGGGAATTCTCATCTGGACATTATTTGGAGTCATCCTACCAAGCTACAATGAAATCCCTTTATAATTATGACCTGTAGACTCTGCTAAAGGTTCTTGGGCTTCGGCCCCCTGTAGCCGGCACAGTTGACCAATCAAGGGCCAAAAAGGGATGTCATCATCTAGGCATTATATGGAGTCAACCTAACATATTACAATGAAATCCTTCCATAAATATGACTTTTTGCCTATGCTAAAGGTTTTTGGGCTTGGGCACCCATCAAAGGCTGAATGATTGCGATCAAAATGGGACGTTCTCATCTAGACATTATTTGGAGTCATCCTACCAAGTTACATTGAAATCCCTTCATAAATATGACCTGTAGATTGTGCTGAAGGTTTTCGGGCTCGCGCAGCCACCATGGTTGAAGGATCGCAACCAAAAGGGGACATTCTCATCTGGGCATCATATGGAGTGATCCTACGAAGTTACAATGAAATCCTTTCATAAATATGAACTGCATGTAGACTGTGCTCAAGGTTTTCAGGCTTTGGGCATCTGTAGCCATCATAGTTGACCAATCACAACCAATAGGGGATGTCATCATCTTGGCAATATATGGAGTCAACCTAACAAGTTACAATGAAATCCTTCCATAAATAAGACCTGTAGACTATGCTAAAGGTTTTTGGGCTCGGGCAGCCATCAAGGCTGAATGATCGCGATCAAAAGGGGACGTTCTCAACTAGACATTATTTGGAGTCATCCCACCAAGTTACAATGAAATCTCTTCATAAGTATGACCTGTAGACTTAGCTAGAGGTTTTCGGGCTTCGGGCCACTGTAGCCATCACAGTTGCCCAATCACGTCCAAAAGGGGCTTTCTCATCTAGACATTATATGAAATCAACCTACCAAGTTACAAAGAAATCCCTCCATATTAAACATGACCTGCAGACTGTGCTAAAACCACTGCTCGGGCAGTTGTCACGCTTGACAGATCGTGCCCAAAAGCGGAAATTCTCATCTAGACATCATACAGAGTCATCCTACCAAGTTACAATGAAATCTCTCCATATTAAACATGACCTGCAGACTGTGCTAAAACCATACTGGTTGACCGATCACGACCAAAAGTGTACATTCTCATCTAGACATGACACCAAAACTGCATATGAAATTTTGTGACGATCAGACAAGAACTATGGGATGTAGCCTGTGCTAAAGGAAAATGTGAACAGACTCACAGACTAACAGACTCACAGACTTCCGCACGTGTGATGGCAATAGCTTATCTTGACTTTGTCAAGTTGAGCTAAAAATCATCCTGAAGCTGTTTGGGGGTGGGATGGGTAACTGTACCAACTGAATTGAAATGGGGGTACCATGTTAGTTTACAAAATACAGATGATGATAAAACTACAGTGATCATTCAATAGAGGATGGTTAAACGAGGTTGGAAAGATATATGTATCTCACCAGGTACACATATATCTCAATGGGTATGTGGTGAAAGAAAATAAATTTCTCCTGCAGGTTTAACACAGAAAAAGTTTGTACCCGTAGTAGGGAGCGTGGGAGCTCAGTGGTAGACTGTTGGACTTCTATGCTAGAGATCCTGAGTTTGATCCCCGTCCGGGATGACTCACGTTGTGTCCTTGGGCAAGGCACTTTATCCTGGTTGCCTACATGGGGGCACAATGATGCTGTGTACTAGGCATACTGCACGTCAACTGTGTACGTCTTCAACCGCTGTAACCCTCCTTGAACGGAGCTTGAACAGAGTTAGAATGTTGAGGAGCTGACAGTTGCTCATCGATGCTCGGTGGTTCTCTCCGGGTACTCCGGCTTCTTCCACCTCATAAAACTGTCACGATTAGCCATTGTGCATAATATGTGACCTTAAACACCAATAAATAAATGATACATAGGGGTAAATTACCAGATGAATTATTGTTAACAGTGGCCTTGAAAAATGAGCTATTTTTTAATATGTCATTTTTACAAAAATGAAATGGAAACATACAAATTTTTTTGGCATTTTAGAAACAGCGGATGCTATGCTCCAGGTGAACATAGGTGAGGGTGGCAGAAAAATTCTGCTTTTGAGGCTGCTGGGGGGCTGAAAATGGCTGGTTTCAGCATTTTTTCATTTTGCAGGTTGAAGTCTTGCCTTTGACAATAAATTTTTCCACCCACATTCAGATTGTTTATTTCTATTTAGTCAGATAGTGTTATATGTTTTTTGTGGATCTGGGAAATGTAATACATGTTATGGGTTAGAAAACTAAGTTACAGAATATTTGCATTTGAAGAGAGTGAATGGCATGTCATTTTGGGAAATGCCTGGAAAACTGTGGGCGGAACCTTATTTCTAGGTATGTTAAAACAGAAGGAATTTTTATCTAGCAGTTTATTCAACAACTTATTTCCATTGATACTGTAACTTTGCCTGATCGCAAGATGTACCTCTCATAAGATACAAGCACTTATCCATCGAGCCTCCTTGGAGTTAGAATGTTGAGCTGACAGTTGCTGGTTGATGCTCAGTGGTTCTCTCTGGGTACTCTGGCTTCCACCACCTGTAAAACTGTCACGGTCACAATTTGCCATTGTGCATAAGTATGTGACCTTGAACACCAATAAAAAAAATAATAAATAAATAGACCTGTAGTAACTGTGGTGTCACTTTCAACTCAAAGCTTCCATTATAAGGACCCACAAAGTAGATTTTCTGTTTCTCAGGCAATTTCATATAAAATCGCATGTGGGCAAGAGGCTTTTCATTTTATTTATTTATTTCTGTAATTACTAATTCTCTGTCATCAAAAGTTCATGTTCTTGGTTTGTTTCATGTTTTCGGCCGCATAATCTACAGAATAGCATGGGGGGGGGGGGGTTGTATTTTTTTCCTTGTTGACATTGAAATTGTTTACCGTTATTTGTCAAAAGCTCTCAGAAAAATTGCCGTTACCAGGCATAATGGAGAAGCGTGGAACTGAGTTTATGAATGGTGAGGAATTAATGATGGCAATTAGTAAAGATTAGGTGGATAAAGAGAAGAAGAAAGTTGTTCAGAAAATTCAATGCAATTTGAGACTGCAAGTTGTAAGCAGAGATTCGGCAAAGTGAGAGACAAGGGAGTTCAGCTATCCGAACATTGTGGCTTCCCCACTGGGGAAGCCTTGATGTTTGGAAAGCTGAACTAGAAGAGGAAATGTCAAACTCTGTAATTTATTTATTTATTTATTGGTGTTTAAGGTCACATACTTATGCACAATGGCTAATCGTGATCATGATAGTTTTATGGGTAGAGGAAGCTAGAGTTCCCAGAGAGAACCACCAAGGATCGGCGAGCAACTGTCAGCTCCTCAACATTCTAACTCTGTTCCAGTTCCGCTCAAGCAGGGTTACAGCGGCTGAAGATGTGCACTAGTGACGTGCAGTATGCCTAGTACACAGCATCATCATGCCCCCATTTAGGCAACCAGGATAAAGTGCCTTGCCCAAGGACACGCGGGTCGTCCCGGATGGGGATCAAACTCGGGACCTCCAGCATAGAAGTCCAACAGTCTACCACTGAGCCACCATGGATAAAGAGAAGAAGAAAGTTGTCCAGAAGATTCAATGCAATCCAAGATTGCAAGTTGTAAGCAGAGATTCGGCAACGTGGGAGATGAGGGAGTTCAGCTTTTCGAACATCGTGGCTTCCCCAGTGGGGAAGCCACGATGTTCGGAAAGCTAAACTAGAATGTCAAACTTTGTGAAAAGGATGAGAAACAATAACACTGTCACAAAACAGTAACACATCAGAGAACATTCTCATAATTATTTGTTTTGGTTGAATGAATAAAGAGGGTATTGCTTGGTTAGCTTCATATCGGCCGAGATATCAGCAAGGGCCTTGAAAAGCTTTGAGATTCGATTTGATTTCAAATATTAAGTTGCTATTTGGTTCAATACGAAATCGACTGCCTGATTCGTTTCCTTTCAAATATCTCTGGCATGTAGCTTGGTATCATTCATCTACATCTTCTCACAAAGCATGCCAGCACCCATACATACTAATTTCAGTCTCACTTGTCACTACAGTAGAACCTGTCTTGAGAGACCACCCCATTTGCCAAGCCAAAGTGGTCTCTCAAGACAGGTTTGACGTTTTTGCTGGTCAGTGAATGACCAACCAGAGAATATTTGTTGCAGAAATGGAACTGCACTGATTTTTCAAATTTTTTTATTATTGTCTTATTTTAATCCAGTTTTAATACAAGTACAGGGGCATTGTTTAATAAATTATAGATAAAAGGACATAAACTGAAAAACTTCACTGCTGGGCCGAAGTCCTGGTTACATTTTTGAACTATTGATTTCTGTGCACACTGTATTGAACTTAACTGGCTGAATTACAAGGGTACCAGAATAAAAGCCATCTTTTTCCTTGCTCATGTTTCCTCTTCAGACAAACACATATTTTGTTTGTATAAATTTGCACTCTCCAATAATTTTTAATAAAACAAATTTTGAATAACAAATTCAAACCACCAAAAAAAAATCTAACCCTCAATCTGTTTATTGATTTTAATACTCTGAAATTGGCAAAAATTGATTTTCTGGTCTCTCAAAACAGGTGAAAAACTGAGTTTTTGCCACAGTCCTGTGGTCTCCCAAGACAGGTGGTCTCTCATGACAGGTCCATTATAGAGTGAAACCAATCGGTACATGGCCACAGTGGTTTCTCAAGACAGGCGGTCTCTCACGACAGTGGTCTCTCAAGACTCTCTGTTCTATGATGTATGGGGACTGTCGCTCGATGGGATATGGAGAGGTATGTGCAAACTGTCAGGAAATCCTCCGCCTACTTGAGACAATTGTCAAGTTTGAGGGGGAGATTGCTGAGCTGAAGGGAAAACTTGGTAGGGCGGGGCTGTCTGGAGTTACGCCTGCGAAAGTGGCTTTCCGAGAAGGATGGAAGGTTGTCGGTGGTTCCAAGAGGAAACATGGGGGTAGAACCTTTGATGTGAATGAGGTAGGTGATGAGGTGGGGGCTGCTAGAAAAGTACGCAGGACAGATGAGGGGGGCCCAGGCCGGAGCAATGCTGTAAAGCGTTTGGCATGGACTACCAAAAGTGGTAGGAAAGGGGGGCCAGAGAAGCAGGTAGATAGGGGTGTAAAGTCCAAAGGCAGTGGGGAGTGCAGCACCAGAAACAGATTTGATGTGCTCGATTCGGAAGAGACAGAGGAGGAGATGGAGGTAGTTGCAACAGATAGTAGCTTGGGGTCTAGGCCAGGAAAAAGGAGGAGGGATCCGGAGGAAGACCAGGGGAGTAGTCCAGGTAGTTCAGGGCCTGGAAAGAGACGGAGGGACAAGGATAGGAGTAATCCTAGGTCAAAGATACCGATACCGATATTGATTCCGAGTGGGGCTGTTGGAGAGGAAGAGGACGCTGTAAACAATAGGAGACTAGAGGAGATAAATAGGGCGAGGGCCAAAAGTAAGTCGGTGGTTGCGGGAAGTAGCATAGTTCGGGGGATCGACAAGGTTGTCTGTGGTCCGGACAGTAAAAATAGAACAGTTCTGTGCTTTCCGGGGGCTAAAGTGGAGGACCTGAGGGATAGAGTGGACGGTATTGTAGCTGGGTCGGGGCCTGATCCGGTAGTGGTATTACATGTGGGGTCCAACAACATCAGGGAGAGGAAATCAGTTCGTTTGGTGGACACATACAAGGACCTAATTAGTAAGCTACTTAGCAGGAATGCTCGGATCATCGTTTCAGGGGTGCTCCCCGTTATGGGTGGTGGGAATGAGAGGAACTCACGGATTATGGCACTAAACGAGGAGCTGGAAGAGCACTGCAAAGACTTGGGAGTACATTTCATTGACCACTGGGATTCATTCTGGGGACAAGGAGAGTTGTATGGGCGAGACGGATTGCATTTAAGTAGGATGGGTACAGACCTGCTGGGCCAAAAAATTCTACGGGTGGCTGGGCCTTTTTTGGAGAAAAGGGGGGTAGGGGACCACAACCGATAACCCAGAGGGGCACAAATGCTGGGAACATAGGAAGAACAACAAACATAAACAATACAGGGACATACCAGGGTTATAATAATGTGCCAGTGATGACAAAAAAACAAAGATTCATTAAGTTTGGGTACTGCAACATCCAGGGTCTGCACAAGAAAGTAAGCGAAATATCAACAATGATGGACGAAGGAGACTTCGATATAATGGGTCTAAGTGAGACGTGGATACGACGGGATGAGCGGGTTGATCAGATAAAGGGTTGCGTGTGGATAGGAGCTGGGCGAACTGAGGGTCAGAAACGGGGTGGGGGTGTTGGCATCTACGCTAAAGAGGAATTACAGCCCTCATTGATTACAGATCTCACAGAAGCAAGGACTCAGATTCCAGTATCCAACGAAATAGTATGGGCAAAAATCAAGTTAGGAAGCAGGAGTGTTGCCGTTGGTGTTGTATACTTAGCAGTGGAGGGAAGTAAGCCCGAGTGGAATGATTCAATATATACAACTCTTAGATCGAATATCACAGAGCTTGGTAGCAGAGGGTTCAGTATTGTCCTAATGGGGGACTTCAATGGGCACATCGGGGATAAGGAGGAGGGCATACAGGGAGGTGATAGGAAAATTAACACGAATGGGAGGAAGATGTTGGACCTATCAAAAGAGCTTGGTTTAAAGATCCTGAACAGGGATGCGAAATGTAAGGGTAAATGGACCTGGGAGAGGAACGATAAGAAAACAATAATTGATTATATACTCACTGACATTGGCGTATGGAGGGAGGTTATAGATGTAGAAATAGATGACGAGGGAAAAAATGACTTGGGTAGTGATCACAACCTGATAACAGTTAAGATTAAGGGCAAAAAGACGAATAGAGACAGAAATACCTTCAAGGAAGTTTGGGGACTAAAACAAGGAGCCGACTGGAAGCAGTTTCGGGAAAAACTAAAACCAAATCTTGATTGTATACCTAGGGATGCAAATGTCCAGAGTATTTCAGATGGCATAGTAGTAAATAGCCTAACAGAGGCAGGGAAGGAGTGTATAGGAAGGGTGAGGGTCCCAACGAGAGAGCTTGGATACAGGGTTAACGAGGGACTGAAAAAGGCTATAAAAGAAAGGAAGGTAAAATGCGCTGCTTACAGAAGAAGTAGGAAGCTTAAAGGGGTGGATAACAATGACACGAGACTAATGAAAGGAGAATATGAACTGGCACGGAAAAAGGTGAATGAGATAAAGAATAATAATAGGAAGGAGCTCAATTGCAGTCTTGCCAGAACAATAAAGAAAACGGGGGGTTCGAGCTCAAACGTATTTTGGAACTGGGTAAATAAACGGGGGAAAAGTAGTGTACAGAGTATCAAAGTGGATGGGGAAAGTACAGAAGATAAAGGCCGTATCGCTTCAGAGTTAGTCAAGCACTGGGAAAAGATAAACGATAGGCGATGGGGCAGTGGGTCCCCACCAAAAAGAAATACACTGGTGGAGGAGAACCTATCCAATCGTGTTTGTAGCGAAATAACGGCAGAAGAAGTGCGGAACGTGGTCTCGAAATTAAAAAATGGTAAAGCGGGAGGGACTGATGAAATTCCGAACGAATTCCTCAAAAATGGAGGGGAGGCACTTATTGAAGTCCTGACAAACCTTTTCAACCTGGCTCTGCGAAAGCAAGAGGTCCCCAGAGAGTGGAGGGAAAGTAAGGTGTCGTTCATACACAAAAAGGGGGATAAGGAAGTTCTAGATAACTATAGGGGGATATCAGTTAGTAGTAACATCGGAAAAGTATTCTGTAAGGTCATATACGGTAGACTAGAGGAAGTTATTGAAGAGAAAGGTTTTTTAGGAGAAATTCAAAATGGTTTCAGGAAAGGACGAAGAGTCACTGATCACCTATTTACACTGACCCAACTGTTAGAATCAACAAAGGCTGAAAAGAAAAAGATGTTTCTGGCATTTCTAGACGTGAAAAAAGCGTACGACCGAGTGTGGAGGGAAGGTATGTGGCGAAAGCTCGAGGGCATCGGACTGGGGGGTGACTTTGTGGGAATCATGAAAGCACTGTATACAGATGTGCAAAGCCAACTCAGTCTAGGAAGTATCACTACAAAACGAGTCCCTATGGATATAGGTCTCAAGCAGGGGTGTATCTTTTCACCGATTTTGTTTGCATTGTATGTTAAAGATTTAGGGGACGAACTAATTCAGAGTGCGGAGGGGGTAAATGTTGGAGACATAAAGATACCAGGCTTATTCTTTGCGGACGACATGGTGTTAATGTCTAGAACTGAACAGGGGCTAGAGAAACTGCTGGAAATTGTTGGTAGATATGGGAACACTTGGCGGCTCGAACTAAATGAAAATAAAAGCAAGGTAA
Organism: Pictodentalium vernedei; assembly: GCA_031216915.1. Taxonomy (NCBI): domain Eukaryota; kingdom Metazoa; phylum Mollusca; class Scaphopoda; order Dentaliida; family Dentaliidae; genus Pictodentalium; species Pictodentalium vernedei. The sequence continues at coordinate 88,045,929 of CM062290.1, read as the reverse complement.
TACCCGTTGGACGCAAGGTAGATATGACGAAGAGATGGAGAGTGGGGGAGTTCTCAATCCCCGAAGGGGAAAGCAAACAAATCACTGTAGGAGAAACGGGAGAGTATGAGTATCTAGGGGTAAGCATAAATATAACGGGAAGAGGGGTGTACAGAAATTACTCAGCCAAACTGATTCTGAAGGGGAAAAGAATTCTGAACCAACTAAAACTTTTAGGGAAAAATAGTTTCAACAAGGTCTTTGTGGGGAAAACACTGTGGGAGAGGGTGGGTTTACCAAGTATAACGTATGGCACGGACGTGATTCCATTAAACCAAACCGTTATTAAGAAGTTGGAAAGTACTCAGAATGATGCCGGCAGATGGATAACAGGGTCGAGTAATGCTGCAGCTTTGGAAGCAGTAAGGGGGGAGCTTGGGTGGATGAAAATCAAGGATAGGGTAGATTTGGGAAAACTGTGTTACTTTAACTACTTGAGAAACCTGCCTGACAACCGGTGGTGCAAATTGATGCTCGATACCATTTGGAATTCTAATATAGAAACGGGGTGGTCAAAACATGTGAGGGAACTAATGGACAATTACTCTATAGAGGTCACAAACATAGAAGTAGGAATGAAAGAAGGCAAAAGGTTTGTCAAAGAGAGAGTCATGGAAGATTGCAATCGAAACTGGCGAGCAGGGGTTAGCGTGAAAAGATCACTGCAGGGGTTACAATATAAAGAAAAGCCAGCTTTTGAGAAGTACCTAGATGGCACCTTTGGGGGGTCACTGCTGTTCAAACTGAGATCAAGATCACTGGAGCTTCGGGGAAAAATTGGGAGAGATGGGGAAAAGGGATGCCAAATGTGCCACTCTGGAGTAGTGGAGACCCTGGAACATTTTCTCTTGGAATGCCCACAGTATATACCTCATAGAATAAAATTTACTGGAAGAATAATGCAGAAGTGGGGTGAAGAAACAAAGGATAGATGGCTGAAGGGGGACACGAGGGAGAGGGTAGGAATGCTTATTGAAGAAATTGAAAAGGAGGAAGTGAGGGACACTATTAAGCAGTTTATATCTGAATGCTGGGAGGAGAGGAGGGGAAGAGGGGGTGGGGTGCAGGGGGAATGATGGCCTTCTCTTATGAGGACCGCGACAAATCAGCGGCTGGCCAAAGAGTTATTATTATTAAGACAGGTTTTACTGTACCACTGTTGGAAGAAAATTTAAGGTTTCCAAACAGCATCAACGATGCTCTGCTGTTAGCGGCTAGAGCTGTGCAGTGCCCAGTACTGGTGATTCTCAATGTTCCTGTTTTTGAATTATAATCCTTACTGGGTAATATTTCAACTACATCATCAAGGCATGCCTTCGACGAAGGCATGCCTTGATGATGTAGTTAGAATATTACATCAGTAGAGACTTGGGCCATCACAGTCGGAACAAATCAGGTTTACAGTCGGAACAAATAAGATTTACTGTCCCTCTCCTCAATGGTTCATTTTTAAGATGCCCCTGATTCGATTCGATGTTCAATTCGATTTTGTATAATCAACCCAATCCGATTCAAGATTTGATTTGAACAAAAAATGTGTGATTCGCAGGACCCTAATATCAGCCCTCGGTAACTTCACATCTAAGTATTATTATCTGGTTAACTCTTTACCCAATGTAAACGATATCAAAATTTATAATTTTAAATATCATTTTATAAAATGTTTCAAAAAATGTCAACCAAACCAAAAAATGTCAACCAAACGATTCTTTGGGCAAAGGGTTAATAGAATATTTTTTTTGTTTACATTTCAGGTGTCATACTCGATATCAATTGTCAAATAATAAACAAATTTATACAACAGTCAAACAATCTGGGTTCTCAAATTCCATCAACGTGAAGGAAGAAAATTAACCAAGATTAAAAGACGATACCTATAACAATATCTCATTTGATTTGGCTGATTTGATCTCAGCAATGTCATGGAATATGACGACCCATGTCAAGTGACTGTGGTGTTAATTTGTGTTTATCAACCAATTTCTGAAAATATCAATCGATACAATGTTGTTTTTTTATTGATAAAACAGAACTCACTGAATCAAGATTCACCATGATAAGATTATGCCGATAATTGTTGTATTCAATGATACAATTGACATAGTTAATTGTTCCACACAATGAAACAGATACAATATAGTTCCACCATATTAACCTTGTAGGGCACAGTGACAAATACACAAACTGTTAACACTTGGCAGAATCTACCCATGTAATTTACAAATCGAGCAGTTGAAAAAAAATGTCCTTCAAAACAATTCAACATGAAAGTGTCAATGACACTGTAGCTCAACTTCTGTAAGACATGTACATGCATAGTGTATGACACGGCAATGACACATATCTGGGTAAAGACCTGATAACAAAGGTACATGTAAAGTACAATGTACTGTAAAAGGTCTGCACATAAATACTGGCCGTAGCCTGTAACAAATGTACAGGTAAAGTATTGTAAAGGTGGGTGACAGTTAGATACCTCTAGCCAGAGCCATATTGAAATGTGCACTAACTGTGTATAAGTATCAAAATACTTGTCTACTTGCAAAAATATATTATTATTATATCATTTATTCAGAAACACGGTCAGTTTATTAATTGATTAACTGATTAATTAGTTGAGTGCCCAATTGTTCAATTGACTGATCAACTGATTAACCAATTACTTGATTACTTATTCAATGGGCCAAATCAAAATAACGAATGATAAAAAATTTTGGAGTTTGATCCATGATGAAGAAAATAATAACCAGTTCCAATCAACTCGATCTCAAAATAAAAGTAACAACTACTTGCTGTCCAGATATAGATTATTTAACCTTAACATTTGCCATTTGCCATTCTGTTCTTTTAATTCACATTATTAGATTGTCCAGGGGATGACAGGAAGACAGTCGTAAGACTATGTTATTCCCCACAGTATACATCTGTCTATGATTTTGTAACCTTGTTTTTTCGCCTCGTTTGTATTTGTATGCTGTGAAATAAATTGAATTGAAATTGAATTGAATTGAAAATTGAATTGAATCAAAGTTTGTCTAATTGGCCACTGGTGGCCATCTTGAAATTTTGGACTGCACCCCAAAACACTTGTTCTCGTCCCAAGGTGATAACAAAGAAGTTTCGTGAGATCAGTTCATAAATACTGCCCCTAGCTCGAGGCATATTGACATATGTACTTACTGTGTATAAGTAGCACTGAATAAATCAAAGTTCATATAATTTGCATAATTTTTGCACAAGAAAAAAACCTGTATTATATGTGATGTATTCCATATTACTGAACATTCATTCAAACATTTATTCAAATCAGAACCTTCATATAGAAGTTCTGAACAAAAAAAGAAAATATTGATTGATCTACCCCACACATTTACTGAACAGCCATCTTATTTAATGACGTATCATGTTCCTGGCTGGAGAAGCAGCCGCTTGGGTTCAAATGGTTAAGGTTTCTGGTGTTTGGTGACAGTATTCCCTCAAAATTTCATATACTCACATTTTACGGGAGCAATTACTCTCGTCTCTGATTTCACTGGAGCTTAAAACTGCACCCGTCCATTTTGTTCATTTCCAGCACTGCAAAGGATTCTTATTTCAAATACAACTGACCTACTCTATAAACCATAAAAAAATATAACTGTGGCAAAAATTTGAGTCCCAGTTCTCAAGTACATCCCAAAGAAAATTTTCAAACAATTTTCTGTACTTTGCAAATAATCAATCAATCCACCTTGGGTACGTAATGAAGGTGGAGACAATTCAATCATTTCTACAGAAAAGCCATTGACGTCTTACAATTGGCCCAGACTAATTTATTTATTTATTTATTTATTGGTGTTTAAGTCATATACTTATGAACAATGGCTAACCATGACGTGACAGTTTTACAGGTGGAGGAAGCCGGAAAAGAGAACCACCAAGCAATGACGAGCAGCTGCCAGCTCCCCAACATCGTAACTCCGCACTGCAGCACAGACAGGGTTAGATTGGTTGAAGACATGGGTACCATCGACGTGCAGTACGCACGGATCTCATGATATCTAATCCTAAATATTATGAATTTGTTTTATTCTCATCATTGGTCTGTTAGAACCAGTAGCTGAGGTAACTTGTTTACACTCCTAACAAAAATTTAATCCTTTAACTAATGAATTGGCCACAACCGCCCACAAAATTTATAAATTAAGCAAATGAAAAAAAAACATATTTTCAAAAACTTTCAGCAAAACCAGATTATGGTACCCCTCACTGGAACAAGCTCGTTGACAATAAATTTCAGGGTTCTGTTTCGGACATCCTTTGGGATTGGGATGTTCCTAACTTTAAATGAACCCAGACTTGCTGAGATGCACAGAAAATTTGGTTGTGTAGTAAATACGGCACTTCCTGCATAAAGTTTGCATGAATCTGACCATCAGAGAACTCGCATTATCAAATTTAGGTCTGACTCCATGTGGAAAAGACAATGTAATGATAATCATTTGTGACAGATTAACTTAACCCTTTCAACACTGGTGGCATCTTCCATGCCAGTTAAATGGCAGAAATTGGAAGAGTCCATATTCATTATTTGGGGGTAGAGCAATTAATATTTTCAACGAGCAGCCTTCAGACTGCACGTTGAAAATATTAATTGTTCTACCACACACATTCACTTAGTAGCCATCCTACTTCAGGCTGCACGTTGAAAATATTAATTGTTCTACCACTCACGTTCACTTTGTAGCCATCCTACTTAATGAAATTATGGATTTAAATGTGATTTTTTCCGTCTAAGTGATTCCAATAACGATTTTTAAGAATTCGATTTGATTTTCAAATATTGTCCAGTATTTGATTCGGTATTCAATTCGCTCTTATTTGAATATTAGCAGACGCCTACATCTTCTAGGCTATAAGCTTTATGCAGCATTTGATGTTCAATAAATTCCCTCTTATTTCCCAGGCTAAAATATACATGTTAAAAGCCCAGAGAAGCATGTCTTGCTTCAAAGATTTTCAACCCCTGGCCAGTATACAACTCCATGACATAGTTAATAGCATATTGTCTTTTTCCAAAATAAATGATACATGAGTGGAAGATTCCTTTCACATAAATTCTCATGTATGAAAGAATTTTGACAATGGTTTACAAAGTATGTTAGTATTTTTAGTACAATCAAGAATTCACTGAGAAAAATATGGGTTTTTTTTAAACAACACAGGCGATGTTTGAAATCTTGAAACAAAGATATAGAGAATTTCTAATGCGTTGAGATTTCATATGAAACTTCTGTACTGAGTTCACTAAAATCGACCCGAGCCAAGGTTTACCGAGGTTCAGCTCGAACCTGGTGAACAAGGTTCAGAAATTTCAGGCCAAATCATGACCAAGCCTGAAAATAAGCAATATGTCATTTGCAGAATGAGGACCCAGAGGGTGAATTTGCTGGTGCTATCCCATGGTGCTATCCCATACAGTGGGCTAGAATACCCCAATTTATTCTCTGGTTACCTCTTTATGTTCATGCCTGAGACCTTGATTCAGATTGAGGTTTACAGAGGGTAAATTTAGGAATGCTACCCTGTGCAGGGTAGCATCTACAAATTCACTCTCTGGGGACCTCATTCTGCAGATGACAGTCTGCATATTTTCAGGCTTGACCATGACAAATTTGAGATTCTTTTTATCACATAATGCGTAATTTAAACTTTTAACTAACATAACGACTAAAGTGGCTTGTGTTATTCACATTAGAATGAGCTATTCAAGATCATTCCAATGAAGAGTCCTAAGCAATGATTCTGAGGCAAAAAATAAAAATGATGGCCTATTTAGGAAAGACGGGGTTTTTTTTGCAACTGGCATCTGGCATTTACAGTGTATGAATACTAAAACGTCAATAGTTCATAGGTTCCGAAAAAATAACGAAATATTGAACGACCGAGTATTTCTCTTCACAGTCTATTTCACAATGTGTCTTCATACAGTCTGAAGCAACATGGAAAACCATAGCCCAGTAAATGGAAGAATTAAGTGATAATTCCAGATACACCGTTATAAACCTCTAGAAGGGGCACAGAAAGAAGAATGGAAGAATGGAAGATCTCATGATTTTACAAGGAAAAGATGGATTTATTTATTGGTGTTTAAGGTCACATACTTATTCACAATGGCTAATTGTGATCGTGACAGTTTTACGGGTGGAGGAAGCCAGAGTACACCAAGCATCGACAAGCAACTGTCAGCTTAACATTCTAACTCTGTTCATGCTCCGCTCAAGCAGGGTTACAGAAGTTGAAGACATGTGCACCATTGACATGCAGTACGCCTTAGTACATGGCATCATCGTGCCCCCATGTAGGCAACCGGGATAAAGTGCCTTGCCCAAGGACATAATGTGGGTCATCACGGACAGGAGGAAAAGATGGAAACCAAAAACTTCAGGCAGGAGATGAAAGAGCACTTCTCAAAATGTGCCTGGACGAGCATCCTCTTCACCAGGAGATAAAGGCAGCAGCAAAAAATATTTGGCAGGCCTGGCATAGTGCAGGAGTGCTGCACGCCTACTGCACGCCTAGAAAAAATTGAGGAGGGCAATTTTTTGCACTCCTTGATTTTCTGGAATGACAGACCTGCCTTTAAAATCTAATATCATTTCGTCCCCTGAGTTCCAAAGTGTTCTCTGTGCCTACTGGCACAGAAAACATTTTGGAACTCAGGGGACGATTTGGCAATGTTGCATTGATTTGCAATAATTCATGACCCATTCTGTGTCGCATTTTGAGTGCAGAAGACAGTCACATAAGAATTGAATGCAACATTTTGAATAATGAGAAGATGTGTGTGCCAGTTTTTCCACTAAGTAGCTGAATGTAGTACTATTTTTCAGTCACAATATTAATACCTTGAAGTGAATACAACCAAAATGGCATACAAGTTTTTGCATTGAAACTTTCAGGTGCAATTGCACGCCCAAGCAATCTGAGGGGGGCAACTATTAATTTGGAGGAAGCCAGAGTACACCAAGATTGCCAGGCCTGATATTTGGGTAACCCGTCTTTAATATACATTTTTTATATGTCTATTCTGAAAACAAAGGATTGAAATAAAATATTTTGGGCTTTTGTTTTATCATTTTTTATCAAAAAAAAAGGGGTTCCATGGCTCAGTGGTTACAGAACTGGACTTCAAACCGATAAGTCTAAGGTTCCATCTCCACCAGGGGTAACTGTGTTGTGTTGTGTCCTTGGGCAAGGTATTTAGCAAGGTACTGGTAGCACAAATGTGGGCACGGTGGTGCTGTGTACTAAGGTGTACTGCATGTCAATGGTGCACTTGTCTTTAACCAATGCTAACCCTACTTGTGTGGAGTTAGTACATTGGGGGTCTGATAGTTGCTTGCAACTGATTGGTGGTTCTCTCCAGATAAATAAATAAATAAATAAATAAATAAATAAATAAATAAATAAATAAATAAATAAATAAATAAAACAAGAGGCCCCAAGGGGCCTGAGGGCGCTCACCTGACATGGTAGCCTAAATATCAACCCAGAGAATTGATTTCAACAAGTTGCATCTGCTCCTCCTAAGAAAAGCTTATAACAAATATCCAAAGATTCTGACCAGTGGAGCTAAAAAAAAAAGAAGATTTTTAAAGAATATTCCTCATATTGGACTAAGTTATAATTCGGGCTCCCACAGGGACTTGGCTTTAACAAACTTGAACCTCCCCCCTAAGGATGCTGCACACCAAATATCAAAACATTCCGACTGCTGGATCTGAAGAAGAAGATTTTTAAAGAAAATTCCTCATTTTGAACTAAGTTATAATTCAAGCTCCTACAGTGAGTCCAAATATGGACCTAGAGACTTGGCTTGAACAAACTTGAATCTCACCCCCCTAAGCATGGTGCATACCCAATGTCAAAATATTCTGCCTGCTGGATCTTGAGAAGAAGATTTTCAAAGAAATTTGCCTGAAATGCACTAAGTTCGAATTCAAGCTTCTATAGTGAGCCCAAGTATGAACCTAGGGAGCCGATTTGAACAAACTTGAATCAGATCCCCTCCACAACGTTGCACACCAAATATCAAAAGATTCTGCCTGCTGAATCTGGAGAAGAAGATTTTTTAAGAAATTTGCCTGAAATGCACTAACTCCGAATTCGAGCTTCTATAGTGAGCCCAAATATGAATCCAGGGGGCCATTTTGAACAAACTTGAATCAGATCCACCCCTCAATGTTGCATACCAAATATCAAAAGATTTTGCCTGCTGGATCTGGAGAAGAAGATTTTTTAAGAAATTTGCCTGAAATGCACTATGTTCAAATTCGGGCTTCTATAGTGAGCCAAATATGAATCCAGGGGGCCAATTTGAACAAATTTGAATCAGATCCACCCCACAATGTTGCAAACCAAATATCAAAAGATTCTGCCTGCTGGATCTGGAGAAGAAGATTTTTTAAGAAATTTGCCTGAAATGCACTAAGTTCGAATTCGAGCTTCTATACTGAGCCCAAATATAAACCCAGGGGGGCGATTTGAACAAACTTGAATCAGATCCACCCCACAATATTGCATGCCGAATATCAAAAGATTCTGTCTGCTGGATCTGGAGAAGAAGATTTTTTAAGAAATTTGCCTGAAATGCACTGAGTTCGAATTCGGGCTTCTATAGTGAGCCCAAATATGAATCCAAGGGGCCAATTTGAACAAACTTGAATCAGATCCAGCCCACAATGTTGCATACCAAATATCAAAAGATTCTGCCTGCTGGATCTGGAGAAGAAGATTTTTTAAGAAATTTGCCTGAAATGCACTAAGTTCGAAATCAGGCTCCTATACTAAGCCCAAATATGAACCCAGGGGGCCGATTTGAACAAACTTGAATCAGATCCACCCTACAATGTTGCATACCAAATATCAAAAGATTCTGCCTGCTGGATCTGGAGAAGAAGATTTTTTAATCTTTTTCCCATTGCCTACAGTGTTAAAAAGTGCTGACTCAGCACTTTTTCAAAGTCCTGAAAAAAGTACCTTGTGATCAAACCGATAGGGATTTTTTTTAACCATTCTATTCTACTGGATAAAAGTAAGCTTTATACAAAATAAGAATTCTCTGTGCCGTGTAGTTTTGGAGATATGGCAGTTTTAAGGTTTTTCCTATTTTTAGCTCCCGAGGTTCCCAAGGGGCAATGAGAAAGTTTTTTTTTGTATCAATCAACTACTTATGACCCATTATCATCTCATGTCAAATTTGGTTCAAATCGACCTGACGGTTCGGAAAATAGAAATTTTAGACGTGGCCAAAATTTTTGCCCCTCCCATAACGAAGGCAAATAATGCCCGACAAACTTCTCTTGAACAAACTTGAGTCTACACCTCAAAAGGAAGCTGCATACCAAATATCAAGTCTCTGCTATTGCTGGTTCTTGAGAAGAAGATTTTTTAAGAATTGGAGCATTTTTGCCCCATCCCTCTGCTCAATATGAGCTGAAACCTAATTTGACAAAAAATCAAAATGCCCTTATATAACCCCTACTCACATGAAATTTCATTAATATGCGGCCAGTGGTTTGGTAGAAAAAGGCCCAAACACCACCTTCACGACGGACGCCAGACGCCGGACAACGGACGACGAATGACAGACGCCGGACGACGGACGAAAAGTGATCAGAATAGCTCACCCTGACTTTCAGTCAGGTGAGCTAAAAATAAAATGTGCCATTAATATTGGAAAAAAGCAATGTGCTATTAATTTTGGGAAGAAGCTGTACTCCCCACACACTGTTAAGTGCCTGGTGGCCTTGAAATTGTTAAAGACCAAATATTATAATCCATAGCCCAATTATATTGCTTACACAATGGAATAACATCAATTCTCACCTTAACCAAAGCACCAGACTGTATTCCCAATACAATTATCCTGTCGCATAGAATCTGATAGTGAATTATGTCAATTCATCGGAAAAAATCATCCCAAAATAGCAAATCTTAAGAATAGCACTCCAAAATTCTAATGCTGATATTTGGGTGAACCTAAAGTTTATTTCTATAACAGACCATTAACTTCCACCAAGAATTCACTGAATGAAAAATAAAATTAACCTCTCTCAAGAACATACTGCTCATTTTCAATTGGCTGTCAAGGTACATGTATGAGGAAATTAGATTTTTTTTCCCAACAATATCTACATACAGAAATGATGTTACAGGGACAAATTAAGCGGAAGTTGATTGGAAGGTTATGACCAGTCAGTAGTAAATGGCCCATTGACCCCGTCAATACAAATAAACAGTACTTTACTTTTAGCTGGTAGAGTGTTAGAAGCCCATATTATTTATTTATTTATTGGTGTTTAAGGTCTCATATTTCTGCACAATGGATAATTACGACCATGACAATTTTACTGGTGGAGGAAACCGGAGTACCCAGAGAGAACCACCAAGCAATGGCAAGCAACTGTCAACTCCCCAACATATTAACTCCACACAAGCAGGGTTAGCATTGGATGAAGACAGATGCACCATCGATGAGCAGTACGCCTAAGTATACAATGCCCCCATGTGGGCAATGGGGGTGAAGTGTCTTGCCCAAGGACACAATGCGGTTGCCGCAGGTGGGATTAGAACTGAGGGCCTCTCGTTGGAAGCCCATATTTGGGCATTATTCTGAACAGCAGGTACCTAAAGTTAAAGGCTTAATATTCTGTGGATGTCCTTCATATTACTGTCGAAGTTAAATCACTTCATGTCCATCTATTTGCCTTGTTACAATTTATGGGAGGGTGCCTATAGGCACTCTCCCATAAACTGTCACAAGGCAAAAACGTGTGAACAAATTCTGATGCGGAGAAAAAATTTAGCACTTTACCAATTAACTAACACAAGTAGGGGAATACTTTAAAATATTTCCACCTCAAAACTAGAAAATTTACATGTCTGAAGACTCTGCGAGTGTCAAAAGATTACCACCCTGTGGAGATTGTCACCTGGAGCCAGCCTGCTCTCTCCTGATGAACTGCTAAGTATTTTTTGGTGACTAGTTTGATATTGACATCTGGATGTCATGTCTTTACTGACATATTTTGCTGCCCTCAAGAGATGCCACTAGAGGTGGTCACACAATCCCAATCCTCAGATAGATCCCCTCCCCCCAACTCTCCCCCAACCCTACTACTTCCCTACAAAATGTATTGCAAGGTTTAGTATTCAAAACCCACCTTTGTGATCTGCATTATAAGTAGTTTATTTGCATCATTTTCCACTTCAAGGTTTTAATTACTTAATCATAATACAGTGGAACCCTGTTAATTGAATAGGCACTTTGCCAATGAAAATTATTCAATTAACAGGAGTATTCAATTGACAGGGATTGTGTGGCTTTCCTGTATTTTAGAGATAAACTTAGCCTTTATTCTATTATATCTTGTTTGACAGAGCTCCATGAGCTCTGTCAAACAAGATATAATAGATTAAATGCCTGTACTGGATGTACTGAGGTCTATAAACAAAGGAAAACTAAGGAGAGTATGGGTAATTTCTTGACAGGTTACAAGATTTGTTATTTAATTAACAGGAGTTTACTCTATTACCTATATTCAATTAACAGGTCAAATTTGTACTGGAGGTATGGCAAATGGTTTTGTGTTGGGAAATTATATTCAATTAACAATTAACTGATATACAATTAAGAGATATCCAATTATTATTATTATTTATTGGTGCTTAATGCCACATCAGCAGCTAAGGCTATATTGTGGCGAGAAAATGTTAAAAGAAAAACATGGCAGAAACGAATTACAAAGATGAGTAAAAAACAACTATAATAAAAATATTAGACAATGTAATATGAACAGTGATGCGTGAAGAAACAAGAAATATGAATAATTCACAAATCAACCTGGTGAATTTAAGTCTTAAAGACTCTAGTTTAAGATGATAAAAACAATTTTAAAATTTACTAAAAAGGTTGATTGTTTTCAAAAATGAGAGAATTATATTCGGGCTTGTACGATAAAACAGATCTCTCAGAGGTCCTACAGAAAAATACTGCCCTCTGACAAGATTAAAATCAGTACAATGTAAAAGAATGTGTTCCACTGACAACACCTGCTGACAGGGAACACACTCTGGTCACACAGAACCCTCCAACAAAAAGGAATGTGTTAGTCGTGTATGACCAATATGACACCGCGTCAGAATAACATGATCTTTTCTACAAAGGTTACTGGACGGGTAGTGATCAGAAATAGTTGGTCGGAAGCGATGGAGCTTGTTATTAGTTGCCCCATCCCATTCCGCCTGCCACATAGATTTGATGTAACTACTAATATGAGGCTTAAAATCACTGAAAGGGATCTTAAAATCAGTGAGAGGCTTTGTTAAAGCCTGTTTTGCTGCACTGTCTGCTTTGGTGTTACCAGCGATACCTACATGTCCGGGTAACCAGCCAAACACGATATATTGGTCAGACATGAGAGTTGTTAACTTCTCACGAAGTTCCAAAATGAGAGGGTTCTTCAACTTGGGGTTGAGTAAAGCAAGTAAAGAGGAAAGAGAGTCGGAGAAGATGATCAACTTTCTTTCCTGTGCATTCTTGATGTGCTCAAGAGCGAGTTGAATAGCTTTAATTTCAGCTGTGAAAACAGAACTCCGATTTGGTATTCTGATTGAGGTGATATGATCACCAGTAACAGCAGCTGATGATACTTTGTAACCATCTTTAGATCCATCTGTATAGATCCTTGTATATGTACTATACTTGGACTTTATTTCAGCATATTTTTGTTTGAACTGCACGGAATTGGTATCAGATTTTTTGGCAGAAGCAAGGTCCAAAATAACTGTAGGTTTTTAAAGATGTCAAGGAGGAATATGTGTTTTACGGTTTTCTTTTATAGATTCAGAATCAATTTTTACAGACTCCATGTGGGGTTTAACTCTAATTCCCAATGGAGGAATATGTTTCTGATGTTGGTTAAAAAAGTCAACATTTTGAGGTTCTGAAATACAATTATAAGCAGGATTTGAAGGATTGGCCGAAATTTTAGACACATACTGGAGAGACAATTTAATTCTGCGCTTTTCAAGAGAAGGCTCCTCTGCTTCAACAAGCATCGAGTCTACTGGGGATGTTCGAAAAGCCCCTAGACTAATTCTAATACCACTATTGTGAATGGCATCAAGTGGTTTTTGGTATGACTTCCTTGCAGAACTGTAAACTATAGAACCGTAATCTAATTTTGATCGAACAAGTGATCTATACAGATGGAGCAAAGTTTTTTGGTCAGCACCCCAATCAGTGCTACCAACGACTTTCAGTAGGTTCAGAGCTCTCTTACATTTAACTTTTAGTTGTTTTATGTGGGAAGTGAAATTCAGTTTGTTACCTAAGAATCTCACTTCCTTAACAACTTTAATTGCACTCCCATCAATTTTTAACTCCCGATCGAGGTGATGCTTCTGAAGCTTACAAAGATGTCCAATTAAGTGGGCTCCACTGTATGATAACGAGAGTTTTAAGCCCCTACTTAGCACTGACGGCCAAAACCAGTCATCACTATTCAAAAAAATTACCATTCAACTTTGATTATTTTTTCAAATTTTGTCTCATAACATATCTAATGATCCCTTATTAGAACGAGCTAAGCACATTCTAATGAGGGATCATGAGCTATATTTTTGAGGCCAAAAATGAACATTTTTAGTTATTCACCAACTTTTTCTTTTGTAAATGTTGTCCATTTGTTTTGGGCGAAGGACGACGTGAGATACTGAGGGTACATTCACGTTAACCCTTATAGTCAGATTCATTTTTATGATAACTATTGTATATACAGTGAAGCTAACTTAATTGGATATCTCTTAATTGTATATCCCTATTAACTGAATATAATTTCTTAACACAAAAGCATTTGCCATACCTCCAGTACAAATTTGACCTGTTAATTGAATATAGGTTATAGAGTGAACTCCTGTTAATTGAATAACAAATCTTGTAACCTGTTGAGAAATTACCTTGACCCTCCACAGTTTTCCTTTGTTTATAGACCCATTTGGCTTCAGTACATCCAATATAGGCATTTAATCTATTATATCTTGTTTGACAGAGCTCATGGAGCTCTGTCAAACAAGATATAACAGAATAAAGGCTAAGTTTATCTCTAGAATACAGGAAAGTGGCACAATCCCTGTTAATTGAATACTCCTGTTAACTGAATAATTTTCATTGGCAAAGAGCCTATTCAATTAACAGGGTTCCACTGTAAAACATTGCTAAGATAAATACTGCCTACCAGTTGAGTCCTCAAGGAAGTATACACTTGGCGCCAACTATTTCAAAGCACTTATGAGTTAAAAACCGCAACTGACGACTCTGCCATTAGAATAAGATTATTAACTTCTTCTAATGACTGTTAATAAGCTCTGGCCTTGAAAATATGTAACAAGCAGAAAGAGCACAGGCTCATGCAGATATACCCCATCTATTTCTGCCTCAACCAATGAGAAGAATCACACACATTCTCTTCTTAAAAGCAATTGCGGAATCGAGTCTGAGAGCTCTGAAACCAAGGAAATTAAGATACTGGACAGATAATGCAATTTTTAAAAATTTTTATTAGTTTTAACAACACTTTAACAGCCAAGGTCATATCGTGTCGGTGACAGTTTTGTGGGTGGAAAAAGCTGGAATACCCGGAGAGAAGCACCCAGCAACGACGAGCATCTGCCAGCTCCCCAACATCATAACTCCACACTGCAGAACAGGGAGGGTTAGATTGGTTGAAGACATGCGCACTGTCGACGTGCAGTACGCCTTAGTACACAGCGGCATCGTGCCCCCGTGGACAATTGGGGTTAAGTGCCTTGCCCAAGGACACAACGTGAGAGTCCAAATCGATCGTTCAGATGGTCATCCATCCAAGGACTAACTGGGGTCGACTTTGCTTAACTTTGATGATCTGATGAGAATCATCCCCCCCCCCCCCCCCCCCCCCCCCCCAGATAATGCAATTACATTTACAGCTGCGGTAACCTTAATCTTTGACCTATTGAACCTATAAGCAATCACAGACATTCTCATGCTAGAAGAAAACCTCTGTGTGAATAATGGACACTGCATGACCAATGAAACTAAAGTTGTAGCCCACAATCTGAAACTCTATTAGTTATACTACAGTATAACCTGCCCTGAGAGATTGTGGCTGAAGTATATTCGAAAATATTCGAATTTCCAAATCGAATCGAATATTGACTTTCGAATCAAATTTCAAATTTTTGCAGGAGAATAACCCAAATCCATTCCTCAAAAACAGTTTGCATATTGTTTGAATGCTACAGTGATATGAAAACTCATTACTTGGAAACTAGAATTGTAATTATGTAAATGATGAGTCTGGCCTTTATACTTCTGACCATAGAAGTAACAGTACAAAATTTTTCATTTATAATTGCGACACCCACTTCAGAGGACCTTCATCCGAGCATTTAGTTACAGGTCAGTGAAGGGATTATTTCAACCACAATAAATAAACACCGATGCTTCTCCCAGGGTTCCCACATGGAGTCGCCCACATGAGCAAGACAATTTTTTCTGTGACCCTCTTCAGTTTAGGCAATCAATCCTTGACTAGAAACCACTGCCAGAATAACTTAACTTTAATACAAAAAGTTCTGAAAGCACAGTGAAACCATGTGCATAGACCAGTATCCATATTAGGGGATACTTGGATATTTTGGAGAGTGGGAGTTGAAGAAAGATATCAAAGTGATGTCCCTCTCATATTGATAGTGTGGGGGTGGGGTGAGAGGGGGAAGGATGTTTTTAATTTCTCCAGAGCAGGTCCATTTTGATGAATATGCTCCAAATGACACTATTTTGGGACTTGAAAAAAAACATGAGGCATGGTATGTCATCAGTAATATCATTAGCAGGCGCCGCAAGCACACCATAGAATTCAGGATTTTTAGTGGGGCTGATGGGGAATGCCTCCCCCCCCCCCACCCCCGCTACACAATTGAGTGAACACATATTTCATTACTAAAGAGTTTGTCAAATGAGTACCTGATATAACCAGCTTAGACCAGGTTTCATTATAACATTAAATTTTAGCAAATCAGGTACTCCAAAACTCTTGCATGTCCATTATTATATCTTAATCTGCATATAGACCTGGATTTCAGATGATTTATTCAATCCAGATGACAGTTTACAACAGAAGATTACGTGTAGGGTTTATATCCCCTGGTTTTTTAGGAACCAGGAACGGGAATGAAATTACTCTCGGAACCGGGAACCAGCAAATTTCCCGAGTAATATCAAGCAAATTTATGAGGGCAACATGACGCATTTATTTTAATGATAATGACCATAATTATTTCATTGGCAATCTCCCATCTCCCAAACAGAAAAGTTCTGAAGTATGCAAACCCGCTTCAATCTCGTCTTTATTTTTAGAATCACTCACATTATCACCTCTACCTTCTCCAACATCAACACCCTCTTCTTCACTGCTGTCACCAGTCTCCTCTGCTTTAAGCAGAGGGGACTGGTGATGGCGGTGAAGAAGATGTTGATGTTGGAGGAGGTACTGAATAGTGATACTAGTGATTCTGAAAATGAAGATGAGTTTGAACTTTGAAGCGGATGAAGAAGATCTTGCTGTTGAAAGGGAGGAGGGGGGGGGGGGGGGGGGGGGTGGGGGGGGCTCCTCCAGAACTGGTTGAGTGCTGCAGTGATTCATTGAAAATGGTTCGTCAGGAATCAGGACTGTAAAAATTGCAGGCATGGAAGGGCTAACGAAAACCCAACAAATTTTCAATTCAGAATACTTCAGTTCAATACACAAACAGTGCCATGCTTCATTCCCGGTTCTATGCTGTAGATTTCCCAGGTATTGAGGCCAGCTTTCAGAACCGGGAACCCGTGTTCCCGGGATGAAACCCTAATTACGAGATGTTTAACTGGTTGAGTGCTGGAAACACATTTTGGGGTTTTATCCTGAAGTATAGGTACTACAGCTTAACCCTTTACCCAACGTAACGGCCAAAACCAGCCAGCGCTATTCTAAAAAATCGTCAATTAATTTTCATTATTTTTTCATTTTTTGTCTCAAAAACATAGGTTATGACCCATCATTGGAACGAGCTAGTCGAGCTCGTTCCAATGATGGGTCATAACCTATGTTTTTGAGACAAAAACTGAAAAAATTTAGTTATTCAAGAATTTTTTTTACAAGTGTCGTCTGCTTTTCATGTTAGGTAAAGGCTTCATATTCTGTGGATGTGCTTCAACTAATTTTTGATATGATGTTATTTAGTCTAGGTGGATTTTCCCTGTTACAATTTATGGGAGAGCGCCTATAGGCACTCTCCTATAAATTGTAACAAGGCAATAACATATGAACAAAATTTTGATAACCTAAAACAAAAATTTAGCATTCTATCAAAGACTGCTTTACTTTCATTTGGGGGTGGATTTGGGAGGAAGAGCTCCCTCGTCTCCCAATGGCTACATTACTGAGTGAAACACATCTTCTGTCAACAAAGAGTTCGTCAAAAATGGACCTGAAGGTTAAACCAGCCATGCTTCATTATACAATAAAGTGTACTGACGATTCAATTATGTGAGGATGTATTTTCAACAGCTAATCAAGTCTGACTCATGCATATCCATGATCATATCTTACTGTGTAGAACTGGATTTCAAATGATTTATTCTATCTAGATGACAGTCCACAACAGCAGATTATGAGAAGTTTAACCCTTTATTTATTTATTTATTTATTTATTTATTTATTGGTGTTTTAAGGTCACATACTTATGCACAATGACTAATCATGACTGTGACAGTTTTACGGGTGGAGGAAGCCGGAGTACCCGGAGAGAACCACCAAGCATCACCGAGCAACTGTCAGCACCTCAACATTCTAACTCTGTTCAAGCTCCGCTCAAGCAGGGTTACAGCAGTTGAAGACATGTGCACCATCGACATGCAGTGCACTTTAGTACATGGCGTCATGCCTTCCCCAAGTTCACAACGCTGGTCGTCCCGGATGGGGATGGAACTCAGGACCTCTAGCATAGAAGTCCAACAGTCTACCACTGAGGCACCGCGCTCCCAGTTTAACCCTTTACCCAACGATATCAAAATTTATTATTTTAAATATCATTTTTTAAATTTTTTCAAAAAATTCCAACCAAACCATACCATGTAACCCCTCATTGGCATGAGCTCGATGAGCTCATTCCAAAGTAGGGTCACATGATACGGTTTTGTTGAAGTTTTTTAAAAACTTATATTTATATTTTTTCAGCTGCTGAATTGGCATATTTCACAGGCGGATGTGGCCAACTCGTTGGGTGAAATAAACAAAATGTATATTTTTGGAATAGTTGTAGTAGTGCTGTTAAGATGGCCGCTGGCAGCCATGTTTTTCAACGATATTCAGAAAAATTCAAAAGCTCCCATCTCCCCCAAAGCTGGGCATGAAATTTTGTTCTCTAAATGGTCTACTAGTTAGAGATAAAAACAAGAGGCCCCACGGGGCCTGAAGCGCTCATCTTGAACAGAACACAATTTAAACAGAGTCCAGAGAATGAGCCTACATTAAGCAAGCCATCTCCATAGGATACACTGTCAATCCTTGAGTCCCTCAGGAGTGACAATAATAATCTGGGCATCATGCCTTTTCTTCAGTTGATCATAAAGTAAAATGTACAGCTCCCCTATGAAGCCCCTTGATACAACCTATGTGGATTAATCTTAGTTACACACCTCTAGAGGGTACTGAATACAAATTTTTTAATTCTTCAGCAAAATGGCCAATTCCGGCTCCCATAGAGAGCCCAAATATTAACTCAGGCTCTTGATTTGAACACAGTTGGATCTGACTTCCCTAGAGATGTTGTGTACCGAATATGAAAGCATTCTGACTGCTGGATCTGAAGAAGAGAAATTGTAAAGAAATTTCTTCGAATTGCACTAAGTTCAAATTTGGGCTACCATAGCGAGCCCAAATATTAACCTATGGATCCGATTTGAACAAACTTGAATCTGACCTCCCCCCCTAGAGATGTTGTATACCAAATGTGAAATCATTCTGACAAGTGGATCTAAAGAATAAGATTTTTGAAGAAATTACCTCATATTGTACTAAGTTAAATTTCATGTTCCCATATGGAGCCCAAATATTAACCTAGGCACTCAAATTGAACAACCTGGAATCTGACCCCCCCCCCCCCCACCCCCTTCCGTAGAAAGCCCAAATATTAACCTAGGGACTTGGTTTGAACAATCTTGAATCTGACCCTCATAACAATGATGAAAACCAAACATTAAAAGATTCTGACTGGTGGTTCTGAAGAAGAAGATTTTTAAAGAATATTCCCCATATGAACCAATAGGCTTTATTTGAACAAACTTTTATCTGACCCCCCTAGGAACGCTGTATACCAAATATCAAAAGATTCTGATGATTGGTTCTGGAGAAAAGATTTTTTTAAATTTTTGCAAATATGCTGACT
This sequence comes from Pictodentalium vernedei, assembly GCA_031216915.1. Taxonomy (NCBI): domain Eukaryota; kingdom Metazoa; phylum Mollusca; class Scaphopoda; order Dentaliida; family Dentaliidae; genus Pictodentalium; species Pictodentalium vernedei. The sequence goes on along the minus strand of CM062290.1, from coordinate 88,026,378 downwards.
CAGCATTTTTTCGATGCCCATTTCAGATCACCCTAACATAACCAATGGCAATTTTTTTTTACCATTCACTTCTACTGGTCCTATGGATACTTCATACCAAATAACAGCCCTCTTTGGTTTGGGAAATATGGGCGTTTGAAAATATTTCTATTTTTAGCTCCCAGGGTTCCCATGGGGATGCAGGAATTTTTTTTTCTTTGCATGGGTCAAGTACTTATGACTCAATAATACCACAAACCAAATTTGGTTCATACCGGACCATCGGTTCAGAAAATAGAAATTTTGTGCAGGGCCAAAAATCTTATCCCTCCAATTACAAAGCCAAATATTACTTCACGAACTTCATTTGAACAAACTTGATTCTACACCTCATATGGAAGCTCCATAGCAAATATCAAGTCATTGTACACACTGGTTCTTAAGAAGATTTTAAAAATATTTTGGAGCATTTTCACCCACTCCCTCCCTTTGGGGCTGGGCATGTTGAGTTAAACAAAAATGAAATGCCCCTTTGGGACCATCACTCACTCAAACTTTCACTTGAATTGACCCAGTGGCTTTGGAGGAGAAGACCAAAACATGGTGTTTACGGACGACGGACGGAGAGCGATGAGATTAGCTCAGCTTGACTTTGTCAAGATGAGCTAAAAAAAATGAAAATTTGAAATATGTTTACTTATTAACCCTTTACAAAATACACACGTTATATCAAAATTTCAAAAAAAAAATTCAACAAAACCATATCAAGTGACCTCTCATTGGAATGAGCTTCAAAAGTTCATTGCAATTAGGGAGTCACATAATTTGGTATTTTTTTCCACTGTTTAATTTGAAAATTAGATGGGCAGACGCGGTCGATTTGTTGGGTAAAGGGTTTACCCCTACTTGCTGATCATTACTATTGCTGCATATCATATTATGTTCTGCACATTTTGGCATGCACAGGTTAACATTATCATCTGAATACTCGTTGGAATGAGCCATCAAAGAGCACAGATGGCTCTTTCCAACAATTAATCAGCTGATAGAGTTACAATGGTGTTACAACTTTTTTTAAAACTTCCTCACATTTGTTTGTTTATTTATTGGGATTTAATGACACTTTCAATGACCCGAGGCACATCATGTCAGGCAGTTTTACAGGTGGAGGAAGCCAGAGTACTCAAAGAGTCCACTTTGCAAGCCTGAACATAAGCAATCTGTCATTTGCAGAATGAGGTCCCATAGAGTGAGTTTGCTGATGCTGTTCCATGCAGTGGGCCAATTTATCCTCTGGGCACCTCTTTCTGTTTAGGCTTGAGACCTTGATTTATCTTGATATTCACAGAGGGTAAATTTAATGATGCTACCCTGCTGTGCACAAAATTCACCCTCCAAGGACATCATTCTGCAAAAGACAGTATGCTTATTTTCAGGCTTGCCACTGAGCATGTGCGAGCAACTGTCAAGACTCTCTGACTTTCGAATTCTGCACAAGCAAAGTTAGCTATAGTGGAAGGCAAGTGCTACATTGACTACAGTACACCTTAGTACAGAGTGCCACCAATTCTGAAAAATGCACTCAATGACCCCTAGTTGACCTCCGTGACCTTGACCCATATTTTGAACCTCCATCGAGTGTCGACTCATTTGGTGTTAGTCCCAGGTCCGTAGGTCATAACACGCTTGAGATATGGGCGTGACCCACTTTAAAAAAATTTGGCCACGCCCACTCTTTTTTACATCAAAATGCATGTGTGTACGTCAGGAATACTTTAGGGGGTCAAATGAAAGTGTCAATGACACTGTAGCTTAACTTGTGTGTTGTGTTTGATGAAAAGGATAATGTTCAATGTTTATGAAAGGATTATGAAATAAGACAAGAATTGTGATAATTGGGAATATGTTCATTTCTGTTCCCTGTGTGCTATGTTTATGATAAAAATAATATGAGGTGTACACTGTACTAAAGAGCTGAGGGGTGGGTTAATATGACCTCACAGTTAACGTATATCAACAAAAGTTACCAACTTACAGTGAAATTATTCCAAAATGAGTCATCCTATCAAGTTACATTAAAATCCCCTCATAAATATGGCCTGTAGACTGTGCTAAAGGTTTTCGGGCTTCGGGCTTGGGCAGCCATCATGGTTGAATGATTGCAACCAAAGGGCACAATCTCATCTGGGCATCATCTGGAGTGATCCTGCGAAGTTACAATGAAATCCCTTCATAAATATGACCTGTAGACTGTGCTCAAGGTTTTCGGGCTTCGGGCACCTGTAGCCATCACAGTTGACCAATCACGACCAAAAGGGGATGTCTTCATCTAGGCATTATATGGAGTCAACCTAACAGGTTACAATGAAATCCTTCTATAAATATAACCTTTTGCCTATGCTAAAGGTTTTTGGGCTCGGGCACCCATCAAGGCTGAATGATCATGGCCAAAATGGGACGTTCTCATCTAGACATTATTTGGAGTCATCCTACCAAGTTACAATGAAATCCCTTATAAATATGACCTGTAGACAGTGCAAAAGGTTTTCGGGCTTCGGGCACCTTTAGCCGTCAAAGTTGCCCAATCATGTCCAAAAGGGGACGTTCTCATCTAGACATTATATGAAGTCAACCTACCAAGTTACAATGAAAGTCCTTCATAAATATGACCTGTAGACTGTGCTTAAGGTTTTCGGGCTTCGGGCTCGGGCAGCCATCATGGTTGAATGATCGCAACCAAAGGGGACAATCTCATCTGGGCATCATCTGGAGTGATCCTACGAAGTTACAATGAAATCCCTTCATAAATATGACCTGTAGACTGTGCTCAGGTTTTTGGGCTTCGGGCACTTGTAGGCATCACAGTTGACCAATCACGACCAAAAGGGGATGTCATCATCTAGGCATTATATGGAGTCATCCTAATAGGTTACAATGAAATCCTTCCATAAATATGACCTTTTACCTATTCTAAAGGTTTTTGGGCTCGGGCACCCATCAAGGCTGAATGATCGCTATCAAAATGGGATGTTCTCATCTAGACATTATCTGGAGTCATCCTACCAAGTTACAATGAAATCCCCTCATAAATATGACCTGAAGACTGTGCTAAAGGTTTTCGGGCTTCGGGCGCCTTTAGCCGTCACAGTAGCCCAATCATGTCCAAAAGGGGACGTTCTCATCTAGACATTATATGAAGTTAACCTACCAAGTTACAATGAAATCCCTTCATAAATATGACCTGTAGACTGTGCTAAAGGTTTTCGGGCTTCGGGCTTCGGGCACGGGCACCCATCAAGGCTGCATGATCACGATCAAAATGGGACGTTCTCATCTAAACATTATTTGGAGTCATCCTACCAAGTTACAATGAAATCCCTTCATAAATATGGCCTATAGACTGTGCTAAAGGTTTTCGGGCTTTGGGCCCCTGTAGCCGTCACAGTTGCCCAATCATGCCCAAAAGGTGACTTTCTCATCTAGACATTGTATGACGTCAAGCCACCAAGTTACAATGAAATTCCTCAATAAATATGACCTGTAGACTGTGGTAAAGGTTTTCGGGTTTTGGGCTCGGGCAATCATCACGGTTGACAGATCATGCCCAAATGGGGAAATTCTCATCTAGACATCATAAGGAGTCATCCTACCAAGTTACAATGAAATCCCTCCACATTAAACATGACCTGCAGACTGTGCTAAAAGTTTTTGGGTTTCAGGCTTGGGCAGCCATCACGGTTGATAGATCATGCCCAAAAGGGGACGTTCTCATCTAGGCATTATACAGAGGCATCCTACCAAGTTACAATGAAATCCCTTCATAAATACAACCTGTAGACTGTGCTAATGGTTTTCGGGTTTTGGGCTCGGGCAACCATACCGGTTGCCCGATCGCGACCAAAAGGGGACGTTCTCATCTAGACATGACCCCAAACCTGCATATGAAATTTCGTGATGATCAGACAAGAACTGTGGGGTGTAGCCCGTGCTAAAGGAAAATGTGAACAGACGTCACAGACTCACAGACTAACAGACTAACAGACTTCCGCACGCTTGATGGCAATAGCTTATCTTGACTATGTCAAGTTAAGCTAAAAAATGTGATTTACAGCAATTCTGAAAAATGCACTCAATGACCCCTAGATGACCTCCATGACCTTGACCCATATTTTGAACCTCCATCGAATGTTGACTCGTTTGGTGTTGGTCCCAGGTCTGTAGGTCATACCACGCCTGAAGAAGAAGAAGAAGAAGAAGAAGAAGAAGAAGAAGAAGAAGAAGAAAGAAGAAGAAGAAAGAAGAAGAAGAAGAAGAAGAAGAAGAAGAAGAAGAAGAAGAAGAAGAAGAAGAAGAAGAAGAAGAAGAAGAAGAGAAGAAGAAGAAGAAGAAGAAGAAGAGAAGAAGAAGAAGAAGAAGAAGAAGAAAAAAAAGTAAAAAAAGAAAAAGAAACCGTGCAAAAATAATAGTCTGTGTGTTTCACACAGACCAATTATAAACAATAATCTCCAGAGCCTGATGAATAAAGGTTGGGGAAATGCTAACTGTTCAACAATTTGTTTCATCAAAATCTTTGTTTCTCACCTCAACACATCTCATGGGTGGTTTCATCAGTTGGATTTATAGTTCCTGATTCCAGCTTGTTTTTCCAAGTCTTTGAAGATTCCCTTTTAAATATTGAATCTTGAATGCATTTCTAAATATTGTATGGCTATCTGTATTTTTTTTATGAAATACCTCTTAGGATAAATTTTTCTCAACTGCATGTTGCATATAAGTACATGTACCATGACACATCCATATTTGTAGTAATCTCAGTGCAACAAGCTACAGTAACAAATACTGAATTCCAGGAAACCTGGAAAAATCAGGGATTCTGTTCTGACAAAAAACTGAAGTCCAGGAAATCTGGAAAAATCAGGAATTTTAACAATAAAACACATCAGTTGAATTCCTGGAAATCCTGGTTTGATAGCTAAAGAGTTATTATTTGAATGTTCAGGACACATTTGAATTTCATGCGAGCCTTTGTGGTATCCCCACCTACTCGCAAGGGATAGCTTTATTGTCAGATGAAATATCCATTTTCGGTCTGCACCAACGACATTTTTCCAAATAATATGAAACTCTAAAACATCTGTCTGAATTCAGAGTACTTACGGAATCCATTATCTCTTTGAAATATTAGTCTGAAGACATGAAAAAGGGATCTAGTAATTTATTAATATTCTGATCATGTAATGCCATAGCATAGGTTAGCATTTAGATTTGTTTATTGCGACATATACATGGAGTGCAGAGAGAAGAAAAGAAGCGGTAGCAAGTGGAGAAATCTCACATTCTGGTGACAATTTAACCCTTCACCTAACAAATCAGCAACATCCAATCAATTTACAAACTCAGCAGTTAAAAAAACCCAGTTTCTTTAAAATTATTTCAACAAAATTCTATCATGTGACCCCCCCCCCCCCCCCCCCCCCCCCCAATGGAACGAGCTCATCAAGCTCATTCCCATGAGGGGGTTGCATGATATGGCTTTGTTCAATTTTTTTTTAAAAATTGAAAAATGAAAGTGTCATTGACACTGCAGCTCAACTTGACAAACTTGAACTTGGTAAGTTATAAATGAAATGACAAAATTGAAGATCATTGGTACCAATGTAATTTGATGAAATTTCAACATAACAGCATTGTGTGTGCACAACGTCAGAGTAATCCATTCATTTTCAAATGTAAACTGTAAGACTGGCTGAAGGAAGAATGTTGATACACAAATCCAGTCTGTTCAGAGGTTACTGTAAATGGCAACTTTTTTCACAGAAATGAATGTTAATCAATAGCTCTTATCTAAAGGTCTTGCCTAATGAGCACACCAAGTTCAAAAACAATCCTACGATAAATGTGGCCTGTAGGCCATGTCAAAGAATGTTGATGCACAAATGCAATAAATTCAAAGATTGTTGCTAACACCAACAGTTTTTGATGGAAATGAAAAGAAAATCAATAGCTCCTATCTTTGTCACCCTGCATAAGCATACAAAGTTTCAAAACAACCTGATAATGAATGTGCCCTCTGAGGCATGCCAAAGGAAGATGTTAATGCACAAATGCACTAAGTAGAAGGTCATTGCTTGTGGCAATGGTTTTTGGGGGTTTTTTTTATTGAAATATACCCTGCAGAGAGTTCAAAAGGGATAAGTTGATGCACAAATGCAGTAAGTTCAAAGGCTGGTGATAATGACAATATTTTTTTATGGAAATGAAAAAAGCAATAGCCCACATCTAGAGGTCACCCCAAACACACATACCAAGTTTCAAAGTGATCCGATCATCAATGTGCCCTGAAGGGTGTGTTAAAGGGAAATATTGAGGTCTGACTAAACTAAGTTCAAAGGTCAGCAGCAACATTTTTTGACAGAAATGGAAGAAAATCGACAGCTCCCATATAGATGTCGCCCCACACAAGCACTTCAAGTTTGCAAGCGACCCAATCATAAATGTGCCCTGCAGGGTGTGTCAAAGGGAAATATTGATGCTTAACTGCACTAAGTTTTTAGTAAGTTCATCAAAGGTCATTGCCAGTGGCAACATGTTTTGACGGAAATCGAAGAAAATCGATAACTCCCATCTAGAGGTAACCCCAAACAAGCTTATAAAGTTTCAAACCGATCTGATCATAAATGTGCCCTGTAGGGCATGCCAAAGGAATATATTGACACTGACTAAACTAAATTCAAAGATAGTTGCCAGCGGCAATATTTTTTGACAGACGAAAATGGAAGAAAATCGATAGCTCCCATCTAGAGGTCACTCCAAACAAGCATGCCAGGTTTCAAAGCAATGCGATCATGAATGTGCCCTGTAGGGTGTGCCAAAGGGAAATATTGAGATCTGACTAAACTAAGTTCTAAGAATCTTGGCCGTGGCAACATTTTTTGACCGAAATGGAGGAAAATCGATAGCTCCCATCTAGAGGACACCCCAAACAAGCATGCCAGGTTTCAAAGCGATCCGATCATAAATGTGCCCTGTAGGGTGTGCCAAAGGGAAATATTGAGGTCTGACGAAACTAAGTTCTAAGAATGTTGGCCGTGGCAACATTTTTTGACGGAAATGGAGGAAAATCGATAGCTCCCATCTAGAGTCACCCCAAACAAGCATGCCAAGTTTCAAAGCAATCCGATCATAAATGTGCCCTGTAGGCATACCAGAAAATAAGTGGTCAGACAAGGATAATGTCAGGTCCAAAAAGGCCAATGTTTGACTGAGGTTTAAAATCATCAGTCAAAATGTCTGATGCCAAAATTATCAATGGAATTCAGTGATCAGTACATCATGCATGCTGGAAATCATGTAGCAAGCCTAAAATTAATGATTATTGTGATTTTTGATCCTGGGAAGTGTGAAGAAAGTAACTGTACAGCTCATCAGTATTGACAGCATGTAAAGGAATATTATTTGATATAGCCATACATGTATCTAAATTTTGTCTGAAAGGTAATTCACTTCCAATTCAAAATGAAACCAATCATACCTTTGTTTGGCAGGGCTCATTGAGCCCTGCCAAACAAGGTGTGGTTTGATGAATTCTGAGCAGTTTTAAGATGAAGGTACATGTACACCCAAAACACATTATTTTGAATACTCAAACTCCATTTTGTAATATGTCAGATATCATTCTTAAATGACAGACATGTTTTTTTTGTCTGGAAGCGCAATGAAAATTATTTTCAGACTTGCCTGTAGGGTGTGCCAAAGGGAAATATTGAGGTCTGACTAAACTAACTTCTAATAACGTTGGCCGCGGCAACATTTTTTGACGGAAATGGAATAAAATCGACAGTTCCCATCTAGAGGTCCCCCAAACAAGCATACCAAGTTTCAAAGCAATCTGATCATTAATGCGACCTGTGAGGTGTGCCAAAGGAAATTGTGGATGCATGTACATACGTATGCCGACGGACGAGAAGTGATGGCAATAGCTCAGCTTGACTCTGTCAAGTTGAGCTAAAAATAGGCCGATGAAATCATCAGATGTCTACCCATACGCGCAAATAGTAGAAAGCTGTATGATGGAGGGCCACCACGGATGCCGACATTATGTACACCATACAAGGTATGGGTACATATGGAAATGGATTGGAGGAGTGCCTAATTTGATGGATAAAGGGTTAATATATCCGGATCAAATTATCAGATTTACATAAAAAACTATACAGCACAGCACATTAGTAACCTGAATAAATATATAAAGTAACATGACAATCGGATTGATATTTTTTGAGTTATCTCATGCCAAAGGGATTGGAGAAATTTTCAATTTGAAGGATAAAGGGTTAAAATCTCTGGATTAAATTATCAGATTAACACCAAAAACTATACAGCTCAGCACATCAGTAACCTGAACACAATTATAAAGTAACTTGACAATCCAAGCAATATTTTTCAAGTTATCAAATGCAAAAGGGATTGGAGGAATTTTCAATTTGAAGGATAAAGGGTTAATATCTCAGGATTAAAATAACAGATTTACACCAAAAACTATACAGCTCGGTACATCAGTAACCTGAACACAAATATAAAGTAACTTGACAATCCAAGCAATATTTTTCAAGTTATCGAATGCTAAAGGGATTGGAGGAATTTTCAATTTGAAGGATAAAGGGTTAATATCTCAGGATTAAATTATCAGATTTACACCAAAAACTATACAGCTCGGCACATCAGTAACCTGAACACAAATATAAAGTAACTTGACAATCCAAGCAATATTTTTCAAGTTATCGAATGCCAAAGGGATTGGAAGAATTTTCAATTTGAAGGATAAAGGGTTAATATCCCAGGATCAAAATAACAGATTTACACCAAAAACCATACAGCTCGGCACATCAGTAACCTGAACACAAACATAAAGTAACTTGACAATCCAAGTAACATTTTTCAAGTTATCGAATGCCAAAGGGATAGGAGGAATTTTCAATTTGAAGGATACAGAGTTAATATCTCGTGATCAAATCATCAGATTTACACCAAAAACTATACAGCTTGGCAAATCAGTAACCTGAACACAAATATAAAGTAACTAGACAATCCAAGCAATATTTTTCAAGTTATCGAATGCCAAAGGGATTGGAGGAATTTTCAATTTGAAGGATAAAGGGTTAATATCTCAGGATCAAATTATCCGATTTACACCAAAAACTATACAGCTCAGCACATCAGTAACCTGAACACAAATATAAAGTAACTTGACAATCCAAGCAATATTTTTCAAGTTATCGAATGCCAAAGGGATTGCAGGAATTTTCAATTTGAAGGATCAAGGGTTAATATCTCAGGATTAAATTATCAGATTTACACCAAAAACTATACAGCTCAGCACATCAGTAACCTGAACACAAATATAAAGTAACTTGACAATCCAAGCAATATTTTTCAAGTTATCGAATGCCAAAGGGACTGGAGAAATTTTCAATTTGAAGGATAAAGGGTTAATATCTCAGGATCAAAATAACAGATTTACACCAAATACTATACAGCTCGGCACATCAGTAACCTGAACACAAATATAAAGTAACTTGACAATCCAAGCAATATTTTTCAAGTTATCGAATGCCAAAGGGATTGGAGGAATTTTCAATTTGAAGGATACAGGGTTAATATCTCGTGATCAAATCATCAGATTTACACCAAAAACTATACAGCTTGGCAAATCAGTAACCTGAACACAAATATAAAGTAACTGGACAATCCAAGCAATATTTTTCAAGTTATCGAATGCCAAAGGGATTGGAGGAAATTTCAATTAGAAGGATCAAGGGTTAATATGGACAGACAGACAGACAGACAGATGGATGGACAAAGGATGGACGAACGACGGATGGTCAACCCGGATGCCGGCATTATGTGTACCATACATAGTATGGGTACACATAAAAATGATTAAACTAAATTAACCCTTTACCTAACATGAAAAGCAGACGACACTTGCAAAAAAAATTATTGAATAACTAATTTTTTTCATTTTTTGTCTCAAAAACATAGGTTATGACCCCTCGTTGGAACGAGCTCGACGAGCTCGTTCCAACGAGGGGTCATAACCTATGTTTTTGAGACAAAAAATGAAAATATTTTGGAAATTAATTGGCGATTTTTGAGAATAGTGCTGGCCGGTTTTGGCCGTTACGTTGGGTAAAGGGTTAAGCAAATTATACGTTACGATGGGTTAAATTCATTGGCTCTATCCAATAAACTTCAACATAGCATACCCACAGAAAAAATATCACTTATTTCAATTTATTTATTCATTGGTGGTTATTTATTTATTTATTGGTGTTTGAGGTCACATACTTATGCACAATGGCTAATCATGGCCATGGCAGTTTTATGGGGAAGAAGCCGGGGTACCCAGTGAGAACCACCAAGCATCAACAAGCGACTGTCAGCTCCACAACATTCTAACTCTGTTCAAGCTCTGCTCAAGCAGGGCTACAGTGGCTGAAGGCATGCGCACCATCGACGTGCAGTATACCATCGTGCCCCCATGTTGGCAACTGGTATAAAGTGCCTTGCTCAAGGACAAAACGTGGGTGGTCACAGACGCGGATCGAACTCAAGACCTCTGGCATAGAAGTCCAACAGTCTACCACTGAGTCACCATGCTCCCCATAACCCACTGATAAAACTTCACAACATGCTCTCCATAACCCACTGATAAAACTTTACACCACGCTTCCCATAACCCACTGATAAAACTTCACACCATGCTCCCCATAACCCACTGATAAAACTTCACACCATGCTCCCCATAACCCACTGATAAAACTTCACACCATGCTCCCCATAACCCACTGATAAAACTTCACACCATGTTCCCCATAACCCCGTGATAAAACTTCACACTACTCTCCCCATTATCCACTGATTAAACATCACACCACGCTCCCCATAACCCACTGATAAAACATCCAACACTAATCATATTAGTGCTGATGCAGATTTTCTCCTGAAATGCATCTCAAAGTATCAGAACTCCTCCCAAAAGACTTACTGTTATGGTAATTGGAAATTCTTTCAATAAAACATGTTTCATGTGCATCTCTATTCACATTTAAAGTCTATTCTGACATGCATTCTATGCCTAATTAAATCATTATGGTAACTGGAAACATGCATATGTTTAAATGAATATAGAATTTGATCAGTAATTAATATTACTGTGCACCGGGGATGAGAGTAGAGAGCTAAACTAAATTATCAGAAATAAGCTGAAACTCTCATATTTAACCAGAAAATTGGTGAAAATAACCTTTATTCATAAACAAAAAGGTTGCTGATAGAAGGCTGATATAACCCAGCAATGCACAAACTGGATAACCCCACATTAATGGGTTGTCAAACAAAACTTTGATCAAATTTCAGGAAATTTTCTCCAAAGTTCAAAAATGGCCAGATAGAAATATGTATTAAAATGTTTGGAATGAAACCTATAACATGTAGAAACAGAAATTAGCCAATGAACTGTTGTCATGTGGTGGAATGTACTGCCTTTACCCTTTACCTAACGAATTGGTCACATCCGCACATGTAACTTTCAAATATCACTATAGAAAAAAATTTTTTTTTAAAAAACATTTCAACAAAACCATATCATGTGATCCCTCACTGGAATGAGCCAGGCCTGGCATTATTTAGGAGTGCAGGAGTGCTGCTCAACTACTGCACGTCTAGAAAAAACTGAGGAGGGCAATTTTTTGCACCCCTTGATTGTCAGGAATGCTGGATCTGTTTGGGACTGCCTTTAAAATCTATTATAATTTCATCCCCTGAGTTCCTATATGTTCTCTGTGCCTACTGGCACAGAGAACACATTGGAACTCGGGAATGATTTGTCAATGTTGCATTGATTTGCAACAATTCATGACCCATTCTGTGTTGCGTTTCAATAGATTTTGAGTGTAGAAGACAGTCACATAAGAATTGAATACAACATTTTGAATAATGAGAAGATGTGTGTGCCAATTTTTCCACTATGTAGCTGAATGTAGTACAATTTTTCAGACACAATATTAATACCTTGAAGTGAATGTAACCAAAATAGCATACAAGTTTTTGCATTGAAAATTTCAAGTGCAACTGCACTCCCAAGCAATCTGAGGAGGGCAATTGTTTTGCACTCCTTGATTTTTTGGATTGCCTGGCCCGGTAAGGCTATCAAATTCTGTACATATGGCCTGTGCACAAGCAATATTTCAGCCAATGGACCTCCGGGTAACCCAGAGGTCCATTGGCAGAAACATTGCCTGTGTTTGCTATGAGTAACAAGGAGAACCTGCTGTGCTTTGGATGCCATTCGATATGGCAATTGCACACAATTCCTACACGCAATTAAGCTTAGATAAGTGCACAGTTCATGACAGAGCTTCTAGATTTAATTGTAGTATGCCTTTATTCATTTCTCTTATCAGTATTTGGGACACTGATGAAAATTTCAATAAATTGTCGCAAGGTTTGTTGGACAACCCCTTAAGTTTGTTCAAATATTATGCCTGCCTTGTCACAAGTTATGGGAGAGTGCCTTCTTAGTGCCTCTGATAAGCAAAAGACAAGAGGCCCCATGGGGCCTTAATCACTCACATGATATAATTGTTTAAAGAAGGATTTAAAAGATTGTTTAAAGAAGGATTTAAAAGATTTAAAGGATTTATTTATTTATTTATTCATTGGCGTTTAAGGTCATGTACTTCTGCACAATGGCTAATCAAGACCGTGACAGTTTTACGGATGGAGGAAGCCAGAGTACCGGGAGAGAACCACCGAGCAACGACGAGCAGCTGCCAGCCCAACAACTCCACGCTGCAGCACAGGGAGGGTTAGATTGGTTGAAGACATGCATACCATCTACGTGCAGTACGCCTTAGTACACGGCATCATCGTGCCCCCATGTGGACAATCGGGGTGAAGTGCCTTGCCCAAGGACACAACATGGGAGTCCGAATCAATCGCTCAGACGGTCACCCATCCAAACACTAACCTGGCTCGACGTTGCTTAACTTCGGTGATCTGACGAGAACCTGTTACCACAATGACACCGCACCCCCAGATTTAAGGTGACATTCAGCATCTACATGTTACTGTAGTTAATCTAATTTAGCTTGGGGAGTGGGGAAGAAGGGTCTGTTGGGTAAATGTTTTGTCTTCACATTTTGAGGCAAAGAAGAAAAGAAAACAAGAGGCCCCAGGGGGCCTGAGGGCACTCACCTGACAAGCTAGACTAAATATCAACCCAGGGAATTGATTTCAACAAGTTGCATCTGCCCCTCCTAAGAAAAGCTTACACCAAATATCCTAAGATTCTGACTAGTGGATCTAAAAAAAGAAAGAAGATTTTTAAAGAATATTCCTCATATTGAACTAAGTTATAATTTGGGCTGCCATAGGGAGCCCAAATATGAACCCAGGGACTTGGCTTCAACAAACTTGAATCCCCCCTTTTACACCCCCCCCCCCCCCCCCCCACCCCGTAAGGATGCTACACACCAAATATCAAAACATTCCGACTGCTGGATCTGAAGAAGACTTTTTAAGAAATTTCCTCATTTTGAACTAAGTTACAATTCAAGCTTCCACAGTAAGCCCAAATATGGACCTAGGGACATGGCTTGAGCAAACTTGAATCTTACCCCCCTAAGGATGCTGCATACCAAATATCAAAAGCATTCTGACTGTTGGATCTGAAGAAGAAGATTTTTAAAGAAAATTCCTCATTTTGAACTAAGTTATCATTCGGGCTTCCACAGTGAGCCCAAATATGAACCCAGGGACTTGGCTTGAACAAACTTGAATCTCACCCCCTAACGATATTGCATGCCAAATATCAAAACATTCTGACTGCTAAATCGGAAGAAGATTTTTAAAGAAAAATTATTCATATTGAACTAAGTTATAATTCGGGCTTCCACAAGGAGCCCAAATATGAACCCAGAGACTTGGCTTTAACAAACTTGAATTCCCCCCCCCCCCCCCACCACCACCACCAAAGGATGCTGCACAACAAATATCAAAACATTCCGACTCATTCCCTCATTTTGAACTAGGTTACAATTCGAGCTCCCACAGTGAGCCCAAATATGGACCTAGGGACATGGCTTAAACAAACTTAAATCTCACCCCTCTAAGGATGCTGCATACTAAATATCAAAACATTCTGACTGCTGGATCTGAAGAAGAAGATTTTAAAAGAAAATTCCTCAGTTTGAACTAAGTTATAATTCGGGCTCCCACAATGAGCCCAAATATGAACCCAGGGACTTGGCTTGAACAAATTTGAATCTCACTCCTCTACGCATGCTGAATACCCAATATCAAAAGATTCAGCCTGCTGGATCTTGAGAAGAAGATTTTCAAAGAAATTTGCCGGAAATGCACTGAGTTCAAATTCGGGATCCTATACTGAGCCCAAATATGAACCCAGGGGGCCGATTTGTACAATCTTGAATCAGATCCACCCCACAATGCACTAAGTTCAAATTCAGGCTTTTACAGTGAGCCCAAATATGAATCCAGGGTGCCGATTTGAACAAACTTGAATCTGATTTTTTTTAATTTTGGAAAGAAATTCATGGGTGCTATCAGAGTTATGCCCCTTTTGGTGCCCCCTGTGGGTGCGGCATGTTTATTTGTACAAGTTTGAATTGACATATGATGGGGAACATGCACACCAAATTTGGTTCAATTTGATCCAGTAGTGTGTGAGGAGTAGTCGATAATGTAAAGTTCACGACGGACGACGACAACGACGGACGGCATCGATGGACAGCAAGTGATAAGTTAAGCTACCCTTCGGGTACCTGTAGCCATCACAGTTGACCAACCACGACCAAAAGGGGATGTCATCATCTAGGCATTATATGGAGTCAACCTAACAAGTTACAACAAGGGCAACGCCCCCGGTCCCCCGACCAAGATGGCAAATTCAAGGGAGCTGTTAGGATGCAATTTGTTCGCAGAGCATGGCCATTTTTTAACTTGACCTGTATTTCCAACCAATTAAACCACATACTTAGTTTCGTTTCAAGCAAATGATCCAAAGTAAAGTTATCATCCGGATAACACAAAAACCGTATTTTCTAAGTCGAAAAAGGGGAATAAATCCAGTAAAAATCAGTGGAGCATGCCCATTTTTGAACTTGACCTGCATTTCCACCCAAATAAGCGGCATACTAAATTTCGTTTCAATCAAATGATCCTAACTAAAGTTATCATCCGGACAACACAAAAACTGTATTTTTTAAGTCGAAAAAGGGAAAGAAATCCAGCAGAAATCAGTGGAGCGTGCCCATTTTCGAACTTGACCTGCATTTCCACCCAAGTAAGACACACACCAAATTTAGTTTCAGTAAAATCATCCAAACTAAAGTTATCATCCGGACAAAGGTGAGACAGACGGACGGACGCACGCACGGATGCACGCACGGACAGACGGACACTGCTGATTACAATAGTCCCCCGAAGGGTCGGGGGACAATGAAATCCTTCCATAAATTCAAACTACAGACTATGCTAAAGGTTTTTTGGGCTCGGGCAGTCATCAAGGCTGAATGATAGCGACCAAAAGGGGACGTTCTCATCTAGACATTATTTGGAGTCATCCTACCAAGCTACAATGAAATCCCTTCATAATTATGACCTGTAGACTGTTCTAAAGGTTTTTGGGCTTCGGGCCCCTGTAGCTGTCACAGTTGCCCAATTGTGTCCAAAAGGGTAAGTTCTCATCTAGACATTATATAAAGTCAAACCTACCAAGTTACAATGAAATCCCTTCATGAATATGAACTGAAGACTGTGCTAAAGGTTTTTGGGCTTTGGGCTTGGGCAGCCGTCATGGTTGAATGATCACAACCAAAAGGGGACATTCTCATCTGGGCATCATCTGGAGTGATCCTACGAAGTTACAATGAAATCACTTCATAAATATGACCTGTAGACTGTGCTCAAGATTTTTGGGCTTTGGGCACCTGTAGCCTTCACAGTTGACCAATTATGACCAAAAGGGGATGTCATCATCTAGGCATTATATGGAGTCAACCTAACAAGTTGCACTGAAATCCTTCCATAAATACGACCTATAGACTATGCTAAAGGTTTTTGGGCTCAGGCAGCCATCAAGGCTGAATGATTGTGACCAAAAGGGGATGTTCTCATCTAGACATTATTTGGAGTCATCCTACCAAGCTACAATGAAATCCCTTCATAATTATGACCTGTAGACTAAAGGTTTTCGGAGTTCAGGCCCCTGTAGCCGTCACAGTTGCCCAATCGTGTCCAAAAGGGGCCCTTCTCATCTAGACGTTATATGAAGTTAACCTACCAAGTTACAATGAAATCCCTCCACATTAAACATGACCTGCAGACTGTGCTAAAAGTTTTTGGGTTTCAGGCTTGGGCAGCCATTACGGTTGACAGATCATGCCCAGAAGGGGACATTCTCATCTAGGCATTATACAGAGGCATCCTACCAAGTTACAATGAAATCCCTTCATAAATACGACCTGTAGACTGTGCTAATGGTTTTCAGGTTTTGGGCTCGGGCAGCCATACCGGTTGACCGATAGTGACAAAAAGGGGACGTTCTCATCTAGACATGACCCCAAACCTGCATATGAAATTTTGTGACGATCAGACAAGAACTGCGGGGTGTAGCCCGTGCTAAAGGAAAATGTGAACAGACTCACAGACTCACGGACTAACAGGCTCATAGACTAACAGACTTCTGCACGGGTGATGGCAATAGCTTATCTTGACTTTGTCAAGTTAAGCTAAAAATGAAATTTAACTTCAATGGAGCATGAATGATCATAAATCAATCCGATGATTCTCCACCGAATGTATGAGCGAAAAAGACAGTGAGTAGCATTAACCCTTTACCTAAAATGAAAAGCAGACGACACATGCAAACAAAATTCTTGAATAACAAATTTTTTTCATTTTTTGGCTCCAAAATATAGGTTATGACTCTTCTTTGGAACGAGCTTGTTGAAAATTAATTGGCGATTTTTGTGAATAGCGCCTGTAGTGTTGGGAGGTTATGAAATTCTCCACGGTTTCGGTTTCTACTTGTTTTTTTTTTAGAAAGAGTTGACTCCGGTTTCGGTTTTTTTAGAGAAAAAATATTCAAGTATTAAACACTATAAACACTTGAGTTTTTTCCAAATATTAGGTTTAATAAAAGTTCAAAGTGCAACTGTACCTTCCCTCTCTCTAAATTATGAGATTATATATAGTGCAGCACATGTACAGTGAACCATGAATCCGAAGAACAATGAAGATTGTTCACAGATATACAGTTGAATTGCATTGGGAAGCCCTCACCCCCCCCCCCCCCCTTCCCCCCACCACACACATGACAAGAGGAAAATGTTGTGGTAGCAATGCACGACATGAGTAAAAAATATGCTGAAGGTGTAATGTAGTGAAATGCCAGGCCAAAAAAAAAATCCCTTTGTTTTGGGTAACCAGACCGACCCTAAACAATTATGCTGACCCTAAAAATTGTTAAAAGTGAAAGTTGTTCATTTAGGCCATTGT
Organism: Pictodentalium vernedei; assembly: GCA_031216915.1. Taxonomy (NCBI): domain Eukaryota; kingdom Metazoa; phylum Mollusca; class Scaphopoda; order Dentaliida; family Dentaliidae; genus Pictodentalium; species Pictodentalium vernedei. Next base: position 88,008,816 of record CM062290.1, on the reverse strand, counting down.
AACCCTAATTGTTATCGGACTTCAACTGTGAATTTGAAACCTATTTTCAGGTTGAAACTTTCAAAAATACATGTAAAAATAAATATATCGGACAGTATAGATGCGAAGCAAGTGGTAAGTTTCAGTTCAGCAAAGGAAACTGCATTTGATAAAGTGATAATTTTACAGATACAGTGTTTTACCGTTGTTGTTGAAAGTCACGAAAATTAACCCTTTCGCGACTCAGCCTAACTGCCCCTCCAGACTTGGGATATTGGGGTTAATTTCGGGATCATTTCGTCCATTAGATAAAGGTATAAAATGTTCCATTCATTTGGATTGTCAGGTAAGTCAAGATTTATCTTCCCAACTTCAGAACATGGGATATCCAGTGGAACAAAATCTGTGCATTTTTCCCATTGAAAAATTGGACCAATTCCACGACCATGCCAGCTCCCTCGTATTCTGCCATGTCCCTGACCAGCACTTCTTTTTTATGCCGCGTCCCCTCCCACTGGCCAGTCCTATTCCACTTCGTTGTCTGGATTATTACTGGCAACATCATCTGAACGTCCAGAACTCATAGTTGTGTCATATGCGTCAGCTTGATTTGAGCCAGACTGTACCGCAGAATCCTTTTTCCACGTTGCTATCAATTGTCATCTTCATCCGTGGTAATTACTGTGAGGTGCAATATGTGCTAAAACTGGAGCCAATCAACTAAAGGGAAACAACTCTAAATTCATTCGGGCAAGAAATTACTTCTGTGGACTGATAGAGATAGCACACGTGGACTGAGGTGAGAGCAGATGTAGTACTATGCCATCGGCGCACAGCGCGCCAACAGGTTTGTAGTGTCAGTTTACCACTGGCGCAGTGCGCACTGACAAGTCACGAAAGGGTTAATGTATATCATGTTGAGTTTTGTGAGTTGATACTGAAAGCCCTCAATCCGGGCCTGCACTCTTGAGAATGTTATTGGAGCAAGTGTAGTGTCCAACTGGGTTTTTTTTAATTCCATTCAAACAGATACATAGAAATTACTGACAGTGGCCTGCAGGTGCATGGATATTGCATTCAAGTGAAGCGTGTGGTCATTTTGGTAATTCGATGTTTGTTTTATTTTTGTCCAAAACCAGGTGGAGCTTTCAATCTCACAATGAATGGGGGAATTTTTATCATTTCATTCATTTGTCATTCGAAAGAGAGTTTATTTAATATGGAAATACGATTATACTAGGGGACCAAAAATGTTACTAATTAGGAATACCTGGCTCTGATTTTTTTCTGTGATTTCCCCCCTTTTCATTTAACACATTACACAAAGTGACAGCATTCAAGATTGTGCAGTTAAATAACCGTGTGTGTCCAGACTGACGCCTATCTCACGTTCAGGTTGGTCGGTGTTTTGAAATAACCGACACCCAGTTGTAATTTCGGTTAATCTCCCAACACTAAGCTCTGGCCAGTTTTGGTCGCTATGTTGGGTAAAGGGTTAATGGCTTTTGAGGTTTCGGTACCAATTCTCGGAAAGTAAAGTTTGATTAGTTTGAAGTCTTAGAATGCTGCCGATTATAATTCATGGTGTGTTGTTTATATTTTCGTGTACGTTTTGTATTATTTGGCCTATTTCCCTATGAACAGGTTTTATCCTTTTACAGAAAACGCATAATGTCAAAATTTGTTATTTTAAATTACCCCCCCCCCCCCCCCACCCACGCCCCCCCCCCCCCCTCCTAATTCTTAAAAAAAATTTTAACCAAACCATATCATGTGATACCCTCATTGGGAGGATTTTGCCAAGCCCGTACCAATGGGGGGGTCACATGATATTTTTTTGTTGGGGGAGGGGGTTCACATGATATGTTTTTGTTGAATTTGTATCTACAGCAAAATTCCAATATTACGCGATGAATGCAGTCGATTCGTTAGGTAAAGGCTATTTGCACATTGGTGTTCTGTAATCTAATCATATAAAGTAAAAATTACAAGTGCGATGGCATGCGAGAGCAATAGCTCACCTCAAAATTGAAAGATTTATGATTGGTTTGGCCTGAAAAACTCATCTTGAACAGAATACAATATAAACAGAACCCAAATTGAGCAATCCATCTCCATAGAATACATTGTCAATCCTTGAGTCCCTCAGGAGTGACAAAAATAATCTGGGCATCATGCGTTTTCTTCAGTTGATCATAATGTAAAATGTAGAGCTCCCTATGAAGCCCATTGATAGAACCTATGTGGATTAATCTTAGTTACACACCTCTTGAGGGTACAAAATTTTTAAGTCTTCAGCAACATGGCCAATTCCAGTTCCCATAGGGAGCCCAAATATTAACCCAGGCTCTCGATTTAAACAAACTTGAATCTGACTTCCCCAGAGATGTTGTGTACCAAATCTGAAAGTATTCTGACTGTTGGATCTGAAGAAGAGAAATTTTAAAGAGATTTCTTCATATTGCACTAAGTTAAAATTTGGGCTACCACAGCGTGCCCAGATATTAACCTACGGATCCGATTTGAACAAACTTGAATCTGACCCCCCCCCCCCCCCCCCCTCCCCCACTAGAGATGTTGTATATCAAATATGAAAATATGAAAGCATTCTCACCAGTGGATCTGAAGAAGAAGATTTTTGAAGAAATTCCCTCATATTGTTCCCATATGGAGCCCAAATATTAACCCAGGCACTCGAATTGAACAAACTTGAATCTGACTCCCTAGAGATGTTGTATACCAAATATGAAAGCATTCTCACTGCTGGATCTGAAGAAGAAGATTTTGAAAGAAATTTTCTCATATCGCACTAAGTAAAAATTTGGGTTACCATAGCGAGCCCAAATATATACCTAGGGATCGGATTTGAACAAACTAAAATCTCGGTTAAAAATTTGGGCTCCTGTATTGAGCCCAAATATGAACCAATAGGCTTTATTTTAACAAACTTGTATCTGAGATCACCTCCCCCCCTCCCCCCCCCACCCCTATGAATACTGTATACTGAATATTAAATTAAAAGATTCTGATGATTGGTTCTGGAGAAAAGATTTTTTCAAATTTTTGCAAATATGCTGACTCAGCATTTTTTCGATGCCCATTACAGAACACCCTAACATAACCGATGGCAATTTTTTTTACCATTCAGTTCTACTGGTCCTAAGGATGCTTTATACCACATAACAGCTCTCTGTTCCGTGTGGTTTGGGAAATATGGGCATTTGAAAATATTTCTATTTTTAGCTCCCAGGGCTCCCATGGGGATGCAGGAATTTTTTTTTTGCATGAGTCAAGTACTTATGACCCAATAATACCACATACCAAATTTGGTTCAAACCAGACCATCGGCAAAAATCTTGCCCCTCCCATTACAAAGCCAAATATTGCTTCACGAACTTCGTTTGAACAAACTTGATTCTACACCTCAAAAGGAAGCTCCATAACAAATATCATGTCATTATACACACTGGTTCATGAGAAGAAGATTTTAAAAATATTTTAGAGCACTCCCCCCCCCCCCTCCACTCCCTCCCTATGGGGCTGGGCATGTTGAGTTGAACAAAAATGCAATGCCCCTTCATGACCATCACTCACACAAACTTTCACTTGAATTGGCCCAGTGGTTTTGAAGGAGAAGACCAAAACATGGTGTTGACAGACGATGGATGGAGAATGGAGAGCGATGAGATGAGCTCAGCTTGACTTTGTCAAGATGAGCTAAAACAAACCCTGTAGTCATGTAATCAATCACAGATAACATTAACTTATTACCTGCTGAGTATTTGCGTGAACTTTTGTTTCAGAAAATTCAGTCATGGATTTGAAGAAAAAAAAGGAAAAAACAAGAAGAATGTTACTAAGGTAACACGTGCCCCCCCCCCCCCCTTGTGACCTTCACCTTGCAGACGCGGCAGAAACTATTATACGCGACACACCTTCTGACTGTCCTTAACATTTGTTAAAAGTATAACAATTGAACTATGACTCGTTTCTGAGTTATGGCTGAGACACGAATATTGACCGATTTTTAGTGTGACCTTGAAATTTGACCTTGACCTTGAAGGTACGAACCCGGCTATGGTGTGTGACACATCCTCCCATGGTCCTTTATAATTGTGTGAAGTTTGATTGACTAAGAGTTTTCAAGTTATTGGCTCGGACACACACACACACACAGACGGACGGATGGAGAGATGGACAGACACACGCACACTTCAATCACTATATGCCACCCAACTTAAGTCGGGGGGCATAAAAATGAAAAGGAAATATTTCAAGAGATAATCAATTGCATTTATGGGAATACACTTTGTTAACCCCTTCCCTAAAGTAACGGCCAAAATCGACTTAGCACCATTCACAAAATTCACCATTTAATGTTCATCATTTTTACATTTTTTTTGTCACAAAAACATCGCTTATGACACCTCATTGGAACAAGCTCACTGTGCTTGTTCCAATGAGGAGTCATAAGCTATGTTTTTGATGCAAAAAAGATGAAAAAAAATTAGTTATTCAAGAATCTTGTTTGCAAGTGTCGTCTGCTTTTCGTGTTAGGTGAAGGGATAAACAGCTGGATTATTACTATAATTATTTATTTATTGGTGTTTAAGGTCACATATTTCTGCACAATGGCTAATCATGACCATGACAGTTTTATGGGTTGAGGAAGCCAGAGTACCCGGAGAGAACCACCAAGGAACGGCGAGCAACTGTCAGCTCATCAACATACCAACTCCACACAAGCAGGGTTAGCATTGGTTGAAGACAAGTGCACCATTGATGTGCAGTACGCCTTAGTACACAATGCCACAGTGCCCACCGCGCAATGGGGGTGAAGTGTCTTGCCTAAGGACACAACGCAGTTGCCGCAGGTGGGAATCGAACCGAGGACCTCTCGGCTTGCAGCCTGCACCTCTACCTACTGAGCCACCACGCCCCAGGAATATTACTAATCAGGTGACAAGAGTACTGCTAACAGGAACATCTGCCAGCAGAAAGCAGAGAAGGAGAAGGGTTCCATTTCAGTTTTCATTGGACAGTTGTTTCAGTTTGCCAACTTCATGTCAGTTTATTATCATCATCATGCTATTTTATATCATTTTGATGGCTTCAGCCATCACAGCCATCACAGACTTTCCCACTGACTAACCCACCACAAGTAGAGCTAACATTGGTTGACGGCAAGTGCACCTTTATGTTATGGTGTAAAAATAATAATGGCAACAGAAAGAAATCGGAGAATCAACAACACTAACTCCAATTTAACTATTCTAAAAATTTAATTTAATAATTTGAAATGAAAATGTAGACTTTCCAGCTGGTTTTGTAATGTCCAAGAATTTGTATGCAGAATTAACCCTTTCGTGCCTCTGTAAACTGACACTACAAACCCATCGGCACACTGCGCCACGATGGTATATTAATGCATCTACTCTCACCACAGTCCACATGTGTTATCTCTATCAGTTCACAGAAGTAATTTTGATGCCCGAATGAATTTAGAGTTATTTCCCTTTAGTCGCTTGGCTACAGTCTTAGATATGATCCCAAAATTAACCCCAATATCCCAAGTCTGGGGGGCTGGTTTGGCTGAGTCGCAAAAGGGTTAAACAGTATTCAATAAACAGTAATGAAATGGTCACTCAAAAATTTAGCAGTCTCCAATAAATTCCAATAAAATTCAAATGTTATTTTGACTTGTACTGCAGTTGAACCCTAGTTTTTCACAAGAAGAATATCCTGGTTTACAAGAAGAATAAATGCTCTTCATATTTTGGAAACACTTAAAATTTCCAATACAAAAAGATGTACAGATCACAAAATAATATTCCGTAGAATATATATTAAACTCAGCTGCTTCTATAATAATGCGCTGTCCTGTAATGATAACCTCCAATGTTCAAAGAATGCTGAATGTGTAAATGATAGTCACTTCTCAGTGCTGTGCGAGATGATTGAGTTGAAGTCTAATGACAGAGGTTATTTTTGTGTCTTCAAATAGAAGGTTCCAGAATGAGAAATTACTCCATTGTTCTTTTATTCTACCAACTGCTGATTGGTTGAACTGAATCACCTCATTAAGTTTCATATGATTCTGTCTTATTTCAAGTAAACAGGTGTGACCCAAAAAACAACCAGTGAGCTAAAAATAGATTCTGTGAAACAGTATCTGTAAACATGTTGATAGGTACTTTCAAAGGTCATCCAGTGTAAATAAGCTATTAGCCCAACCAAAGATCTGCCTTCTTTAAATCAAAATAATTTTAGAAAATATTAATCTTTCTATACTATACTTTAGAATGTCTGTGTCTGTCTGTCTGTCTGTCTGTCTGTCTGTCTGTCTGTCTGTCTGTCTGTCTGTCTGTATGTCTGTCCTCTATAGAAATTAATACGGGGCCACCCCGAGTGTCCAAAATGAGTCTACTAGGAGTACTTTTTTATGGTGGAGGTCGTCGTCAGGTTTAAAAAAGTGTGTGGGGTGGTAGTGGTGGTGTAGGTGGGCACCAAAAGTTATGACCAGAATTTTTTTTTAACGATATATGTCTTCAAAGGGGTCTACTAGGGGTACGTTTTTATCAGAAATCTAATGGAGACATTTAAAAAAAGTATCGGGCTGGGGGTGGGGGTGTAGAGGGGCACCAAAAGTTATGACCCAAATTTTTCTCACTGATATAGGTCTTCAAAGGGGTCTACAAGGGGTAATTTTTTACCAGGAATCTGATGGCGAAGTTTAAAAAAGTGCCAGGCTGGGGTGGGGGTAGAGGGGCACCAACAGTTATAATACTCTCCTCAGCCCAAGCAACGCCGGGTAACCCTGCTAGTAGTTTATAATTGCTAACCAAAGACATATTAATTTTGATATCATCATACAGGCCTATAACATAAGTACACAGTGTAAATGTGTAACCACATGGGACATCAGGATTCAGTGTCTTTGCCCAAGGACATACTGCAGATAGGATGGGCAGAATCGAACCACTGATCTTTCAGTTTAAAGTCCATTACTCTAACCAAAGAGCCACTGTGTACTCAATTATATTTGATAAGTGAATATATGCTCTGTAATCTGATGTTGAAATACAAAAGTTTTAAACTGCAAATTTTTCCCACAATACAACAAGATATTTATCAATCTCACTGAGCTCTGTCAAACAAGACTGAATTGGCTAAACTCCCTAGTTGAATTGTGGGACAATTTTATGCTTAAAATCTTGATATTTTGACATCAGCTAACAAAAGGTTAATCTCAAATGAGTAATAATTCACAGGGGTGATTCATTTGAGATTAACCTTCTGTACGCCGATGTTAAAATATCAAGATTTTAACAGTGTTGGAAATGAAAAAAATTGACAGGTGCAGTTTCAATCTCCTGCAAAATCAAAGACGAGAGTAAATTGCACCCGTAAAATGTTAGTATATGAATTTTAGAGGGAATATTGTCACCAAACACTAGAAACCTCAACCCTTTGAATACGAGCGGGTGCTTTTCCGGCCTGGAACATGATACACCATAACTTCATTAAATAGGATGGTTGTTCAGTAAAAGCATGAGGTAGACCAATCAGTATTTTCAACGTGCAGCCCCGAGGCTGCACATTGAAAATATTGATTAGTCTATCCCAAATAATGAAAATGGACTCTTCTAATTTCTGCCATTGAACTGGCATGGAATATACCACTAGAGTTCATAGAGTTAAATGTATAAGGAATTGCTGAATTATGAAAGTAACTTGCCACTGTCCACAGAGTGCTGCTTTCTCAAAACAACACACATTTTTATGCCCTCACAGTATATAAGTGCTCCACAATATTTTTCAACGAGTGCCTTTTTTAGCTCTCGCAAAATAGAAAACACGGGAGCTGACAGGAGCAATTGTACTCGAACTTGTCTCATTTCCAGGACCGTTTTAAGCATCAAATAGGAGTTAATGAAACTTTTGACAGCCAGGGTCACCTTGTGTCGGACAGTTTTATGGGTATAGAAAGCCGGAGTACCCGGAGAGCACCACCAAACAACGACAAGCAACTTCAGATGCCCCAATGTACTAACTCCACAAAAGCAGTTAGCATTTGTTGAAGACAGGTGCACCATCGATGTGCTGTATGCCTTAGTACATGGCACCACTGTGCCTCAACGTGGGCATCGGGATTAAGTGCCTTGCCCAAGGATGCAATGCAGCTACCCCTGGTAGGGATCGAACTGTGGGCTTTTCAGTTTGAAATTCAATGCCGAAACCACTGAACCACCATGCCCTCAAGGTGTTGCATAGTGCCCTGTACTCAGAAATTGTTCCTGTAAGTTCTGTGTGACTTACAGCATGTCTTGACATATGCAGGAAGTGAAAAAATTGAAGCACTAAAAATGATGCCTTCAAAAATGTCAGGCTAAGGATGAACTTTCTGAACACTGATATCCAAAATCCAAAGTTTTCAACAGCAAATATTTCCCATAATGCATGAGAAAATTTAACGAACTATATCTTGTTTCACAGAACTCGAGATTTTACTGTTACCAAGCAACAGTAAAATCATTCCAAAATGAGTCAACCTACCATGTTACAATGAAGTCCCTTCATAAATATGACTTGAAGACTTTGCTAAAGGAATCTAGGTCATGTGATGATCTAGCAGTCATGGTTGACCGATTGTGACCAAAATAGGACCAAGTTATCCTACCAAGTTACAATGAAATCCCTTCATAAAAACAACATGTAGACAGTGCTAAAGGAATCTAGGTCACATGACCAGGTGGCAGTAATGGCTGACCGATTGTGACCAAAATAGGAAAGTCTCATCTGGACATCATATCGAGTTATCCTTCCAAGTTACAATGAAATCGCTTCATAAATATGAACTGTAGACTGTGCTAAACAAATCTTCTACGTCACATGCCTGTGCAGTCATCACAGTTGACTGATCATGACCAAAATGGGACATACTCATCCAGACATGACCTCTAAACATCATACCGAGCCGTCCCACAAAGTTACATTGAAATCGCTTCATGAATATGAACTGTAGAATGGGTTAAACAAATCTAGGTCACGCACCTGTGTGGCCGTCAAGGTTGACCGATCACGGCCAGAATCAGACATTCTCATCTAGGCATTATACTGAGTCATCCTACCAATTTACAATGAAATCCCTTCAATAATGCAACCTGTAGACTGTGCTAAAGGAATCTAGGTAAGGTGCCACTGCGGCTGTCACTGTTAAATATGACCTGTAGTCTGTGCTTTAAGTTTTGGGGTTTCAGGCTTGTGCAGCCATCACAGTTGACTGATCACAACCAAAAGGGGACGTTCTCATCTGGTCATGACCTCGAACCTGCACATAAAATTTTGTGATGAAAAACTACGGGGTGCAGTCTGTGATAAATAAAATGTGAACAGATTCACAAACTCCCAGACTTCTGCACATGTGATGGCAATAACTGATCTTGACTTTGTGAAGTTTGGCTAAAAAATTAAAAATTAGGCCCCACAAAGAAGATCTTCTGTTTCTCAGGCCATTTTTTGTAGAATTGCATGTGGGCGAGCAATTTTTCATTTTACTTTTTTTTTTTGTAATTATTTATTTGCAGTCGAAAGTTCATATTTTTGGTTTGTTTTACATTTTAGGCCTCATAATGTGCAAAATATCATGGATGGTGATTTATTTCGTTCCTTTAGTGCGAGAAGGCTTTGTAAAGCATTGCAAATCCTTGTTGCACTCAAGGGACAAATTTATCAATTTTATTAACTTGGGTAAAATATCAGACATAAACCATTTAATTTTTACTTTTTTAAGTTGGCATTGGTTGTAAAAAGAGAGCATGCATCAGCCAAAAGGACCATGCGAAAGGGTCTGAGAAACCGATTTTTTTGTCTTATCTTATGTTTTTAAGTAGTTACCAGAATTATCTCCTTTGTTACTGCTATTCGTGAAAACTTATATTTTGTTACAGTCACTCATAGAGGATTTCATTGCCTACAACATCTATTTATTTAGTGGTGTTTAAGGTCACTTTAAGCATCTTTGGCTATATCATGCCTGCAACATAGTATATCATGCCTGCAACACAAGTCAAGTTTAGCCAATAGTTCATACATACAGTACATGGAGAGTGGATTGTAATTAAATCACCCGGAGGTCCACTGGCTGAGACTTTGCTTGTGCTTCTTATGCTTTGCAACAAATTTGCTGTAATTGCTTGGGTGGAATCTCCACTCTCTGGGTGATTTAGTGATAATACACTCTCCATGTACTATATGCTGCCCACTTTAAATGACTTCCAAGCATTGGTTTGGAATCCTATTTTACCATTAAAGTAGAACATGTTTGCTGCAGTAAACAAGCACTGCTTCACTTTCCTGGGTTCCCACGTGGGTACTCAAAAATAATAAGTATCCTCTATATATCAGCAGAATGCAGAATGCTGGAGCAAAGAGAAGAGATAAGTGAACCACAACTTGTTGGTTCACAGTTGAAGATTAGATTCTAAGGATTTCATGTTTAACCTCACTCAACAAGTTACAACACAGACAGAATGCTGCTGTGAGAGTCTCCAGGTACTGAATCAAATTCCATTAGAGAAGCATGCTACTAACGCTGAGTCTGCTTACCGTTCCATACATAAAGAGACAATAGACAAATGGATATACTATTGAAATCCAGTTTCTTATTATCAAAGTAAAAACTAGTTCTGGAGGAATTGTTATTTTGTGTATTCAAGTAAAACTTTCTTATATTGATTATTTCTCGTATGAGGATTATATTCGTGGCAATACAGAGTCAATTGAATTGGAGTGTCAAACAGTTGTGTAGGGATATCCAATTATTCTTATTTTTGATTGACAGTAATCGAATCATTGAAACAAATGTTTTCTGTAAAGACTGTCTCATTGTCAAGAGTCAACATACTGCTGGTATTAGATGTCAATCAAAAATATAAAGAGATCCAAACCCTTCATGAGGTGAAAAACCCCTAAACTGGATGAATTTTATGTTGTTCTCTAACAAAATATCTACCTTTATAATATCAGTGTGCAAAATTTAAAAAATGACTCAAACCGACTGACCGTTCACATGGTTTGGAGATGGATGAACACTCGGCTATGAAAAAATTCTTAGGAAACTGCTTTTTTATTATTAACAAGTATTATATTGCGTGGAATTGAAATATATATAACCTCTCAAGGCAAAAGTCTAAAAATCAATCAAGACACAAGAAAGCCTGGTTAACTGGAAGAGTGCTAGAAGCCCATATTTGGGCTTTATTCTTATCTGCAGGTACCTAAAGTTAAAGGCTTCATATTCTGTGGATGTCCTTCATATTATCTTGGAAGTAAAATTACTTCATCTCCATCGATTCGCATTGTTACAATTTATGGGAGAGTGCCTATAGGCACTCTCTCATAAGACAAAAATGTGTGAACAAATCTTGAGGCTGAGAAAAAATTTAGCACTCTACCAGTTAAGTTACTCAGACTTTATCATTCAAGGTGTAACTTTTGGCACTTCACCCCCATTGCGCATGTGGGGGCACGGTGGCATTGTGTACTAAGGCATACCACATGTCGATGGTGCACTTCAACTAATGCTAACCCTCCTTGTGTGGAGTTAGCATGTTGGGGACTAACAATTGCTCGCCATTGCTCGGTGGTTCTCTCCGGTACTCTGGCTTCCTCTACCCGTAAAGCTGCCATGGTCATGATTAGCCAATGTGCAGAAATAGGTGACCTTAAACACCAATAAATAAATAAATAATAATAATTGGATGTAAATAAATGAATAATGTAAATAAATAAATGAATAATGTAACTTTTGGTTAAATGGCCATCTGTTCGCATAGATTTAAATTTGTGTAACCACTACACGAATGAAACGAGCATTCTCGTCAAATTTTGCATACTGTAATATGATCACCATGAATATCTTCTCAATACTGCAGTAGTTTGCCTGTCAATTCTGGGTCACTGAGAAAAATGAAAGCCTCTTCTTTTTCAAATCCATATCTTGCCTGTCTCAAATGAGTCTCTCAAATCATCACTGATGTTCAGAGATTTTCGAAATGACAGTTTTACAAATGCAAAATAAAAACTTGTGATCATTAAAAAGTTGCCTTGTTCAAGGCAACTTTTAATGATCACAGCTTTAGTAAATAAACCTCTTGTGTTTCACGATGTTGGTTTTGGGCTATGGGTAGTGTCTTATTGGAACATATATGTTATTGTAATGAGTTGACGGTAAAATGGACTGAGGTTTGCGGTTCGGAGCGTATGTTCAAACTCGATGCTTTGGGTCTCGGTTAAACATAAACCACGAGCTGCAAACCTCAGACCATGTTACTGTTAATTCATCACAATAATTTATAATGTCCCGATACCAACTGCAATACCTTGCAGTGATTGGTCAATGCCTCGTTGATTTTATTTTATGTCCCCGGGCACGCGCATATGTCTACTGTCAGCGATTCTTATGTCCACTGTCAAGGAAAGCGTCTCATTGCCATGAGCAACGGTTCATCACAATGTCTTTTTTCACATGAAATCAATTTAGACAAATACATTTAACTGAAGTAAAATACACACAAAAGTACATTATTACGTACAAAAAGATTAGTTATGTAAACATGGGTAATTATTTATGAAACCAATTAGATTATAAGGTCTCTTTTCATTAATTTACTGTAACATAAACTGAAACGAATCGAGAGCATCTCACGCCGTTGATTGCGTATGTAAACATTGAATAAAGAGAAATCACTCCAGTTTGTTATGATAAAAGTTAACACCTTACCGAAACAATGTCTGCTTTCTAATATTCGCTGTACAACAAATTTTAAAATGATTCGAATGAAGCGAAGAACAGGACATATACGTTATTCTGTTTGTTGACAGAGGACATGGTCTCACGTTCCCTGCATGAAATATATATTCAACCTCGGTTCACGCCTCAGTTGAATATAAATTTCATACAGGGAACGTGAGACCATGTCCCCTGTCAACAAACAGAATAACTTATAATGTCATACTCAAATGTGGAGAAGTCTATCTCTGTACAGCCCCGGTAATTCACCCTCAGCAATCAGCAGTGCCGAGGAAAATGCCGAGGAAACGAAAAATATCCACTGCAAAAATATTGCCAAGGATGGCTTCTTCAGAAAGCCTTGTGGTGGCAGAAATTGCACAACTTCCAGGTTACATAAGAAATCAAACCATGTGTGTTACACTATGCTGTATTGCTAATCTTACAATTTACAGTACAAGTTCAGCATAACCTCTAGAAACTATGTATTCTGCTTCTTCTATGTTGATAACACCAGAATCTGACATCAGTTTCTGGAAAGCTCTTATAGAGCTTTCCAGAAACTGATGTCAGATTCTGGTGTTATCAACATCGAAACAGTGAGATACTTAGTTTGTGGTTATATTGAATCATATTTTCACTCATACTATACATAATGAAAAAGTCGCATGCTTACTTCCAAGATTTTATCTCAGCATTCACACGGTTCATGATATTGGCATGATCTTACTGAGTGAAAGATTCTGCACATTGATTGTGATTATTTTCACATGTATCTCGAACTACTTTCACATGTTAAAGTTACTTGAAAATTTTCACCTCACCGCATACTACATACACATGGCAATTGAGACTATGCCCTGCCCCCTGATAATTTTTACACAATCGAACAGACTTCACAGTAATTGCCATAGAAGCACCAGTTATCCACAGCAATTTTCTTGCCGAGGAACAGCAGTTTTTTTGCCGAGGAAACAAGGATGAATTACCAGGAGTCCAAGAGTTGTAATTCATGATCATAATTAGAATGAAACCAGATTTGTTTCAACTTGTATAATTGAGTCATGTGCCAAATTTGGTTGAGGTCAAATAAGTAGAAACTTTATCATCCGGAAACTGAAATGTTGATGGAAATGTGCAATTTCTGAGTCAAAAAAGCACATCACTCTTGTCAAAATCATCGGAGCAACCCCCAATTTAAATTTAACCTTCATTTTGATATAACTGAGGCACAAACCAAGTTTGGTCCTGATCTGTAAATCCAAACAAAAGTTATTATCTGGAAACCAAAATGTTTATGGAATTGTGCAATTTCCAAGTCGAAAAGGCCCATAACTCTTGTAATGAAAGTGTCAATGACACTGCTGCTTAATTTGACAATATGTAGTGTTTGATGAGAATGAGAATGATATTTGTGTTCAGGTTACTGATGTGCCGAGCTGTATAGTTTGTGGTGTAAATCTGTTATTTTGATCCTGAGATATTAACTCTTTATCCTTCAAATTGAAAATTCCTCCAATCCCTTTGGCATTCGATAACTTGAAAAATATTGCTTGGATTGTCAAGTTACTTTATATTTGTGTTCAGGTTACTGATGTGCCGAGCTGTATAGTTTTTGGAGTAAATCTGATAATTTAATCCTGAGATATTAACCCTTTATCCTTCAAATTGAAAATTCTTCCAATCCCTTTGGCATTCGATAACTTGAAAAATATTGCTTGGATTGTCAAGTTACTTTATATTTGTGTTCAGGTTACTGAGGTTACTGATGTTCCGAGCTATATAGTTTTAGGTGTAAATCAGATAATTTAATCCTGAGGTATTAACCCTTTATCCTTCACCTGAGATATTAACCCTTTATCCTTCAAATTGAAAATTCCTGCAATCCCTTTGGCATTCGATAACTTGAAAAATATTGCTTGGATTGTCTAGTTACTTTATATTTGTGTTCAGGTTACTGATTTGCCGAGCTGTATAGTTTTTGGTGTAAATCTGATGATTTGTTACTGAGATATTAACCCTTTATCCTTCAATGTTTATGAAAGGATTATGAACTAGAATTGTGATAATTGAGAATAAGTTAATTTCTGTTCCCTACATGCTATGTATTCAAGAAGAATAATTTGAGGTATGGACTGTAGTCAAGAATTGAGGCCAGGGTTGATGTGGCCTGGAGAGAACCACAGAGCAACAATGAGCAGCTGCCAGTTCCCCAACATTGTAACAATGCACTGCAGCACAGGCAGGGTTACATTGGTTGAAGACATGCGCACCATCAACGTGCAAGATGCCTTAGTACACAGCATCATCATGCCCCCATGTGGCCAACAGGATTAAGTGCCTTGCCCAAGGACACATACGACCTGTAAACTGTGCTAAAGGTTTTTTGGTTTTTGGGCTCAGGCAGCCATCACGGTTGACCGATCGCGACCGAAAGGGGACGTTCTCATCTAGACATGACCACAAACCTGCAGATGAAATTTTGTGACGATCGGACAAGAACTATGGGGTATGGCCTGTGCTAAAGGAAAATGTGAACAGACTCACAGACTTCCGCACGCATGATGACAATAGCGTATCTTGACTTTTGTTAAGTTAAGCTAAAAGTCGCCATTCAAATTTAATTAATAGTTTAATAAAATCGCTCAACCGGTTCCACCGGTTCCAGGAACCGGTTGAGCGATTTTATTAAACTATTACATTGACATGGAGTCCCTTGTTTATGGACTATTATTTTACTATTCAAATTTAATTAGTTCTTTTAGTTTTTTAGTTTTTCCCTCAAAAACATAGCTTATGACCACTCATTGGAACATGCTCACTGAGTTCGTTCCAATGAGAGGTCATAAGGGATGTTTTTAAGGTAAAAATATAATATTTTAGTCATAAAAGAATATTTTTTGCAAATATCATCAGTCACATTAGGTCAAGGCAGCAAACTTGAATCTTTCAATTTTCTTTGAATTTTCACCACATTTAGTGAAAAAATTTAGATTTAAGGTGGGAAATGTACACTATACTATAAGGACTAAGAAAGTTAAGAATCTGTTTCTCTGGTCCTCCCATATGGTTTTTTTGGCTGCCGCATGCTCTCTTTTTATAACCAATGCAAACTTAAAAAAAATTAAATTAAATGGTTTGTGTCTGATATTTGACCCAAGTTAATAAAACTGATAAATTTGTCCCTTGAGTGCAACAAGGCTTTGCAATGCTTTACAAAATAAAAACAAGCCTGCTGTAGAAGATTCTCCTTGCCATTTACAATGGTAGCGTCCATTCACTGACAGGTTAACTTCATTGATAACGATTGACGATAGGTGGCACCAAGGAAAAGGACATTCTCGTCATTTAAAAATAAAATGGTGTTATCTGCTCCTGTCACATTCACAACGACAATTGATGATCAACATGGGTGCAAATTTTGCACAATATAGCATGTAAAATGCAGGAAGGAGTAGGCGACACAATACTGTAATGTTTTATGTACTAAAAGGGGGCATAACTCTGGAAATACATAATGAAGTTACCTGCACTTGTCACATGCACAACGGCAATTACTGATCAACATGTGTGCAAAGTTTGAACAATGCAGCATGTAAACTTTTGGAGGAGTAGGCGACACAAAAATTGTTTACGGACAGACAGACAGATGGACGGATGGATGGACAATGCCATAACAAAATATGTCCATCAAAAAATGACGGGCGTATAAAAAATAAAATAAAAAACACCCACCCACATGCAATTTTACAAAAAATGGCTTGGCAAACAGAATATCTACTTTGTGGGGCCTGACCAATTTTGTATCACTTTTACCTGCTCTGAAAAAAATGTTAAAATCATAATAAAAGAACCAGAGTAGCAAGTGTAAGGTTTAGCAAATCAAGTATACAGCATGAAAGGGGTTAAAATATTTTGTTTATTGGAGTTTAACCCTTTACCTAACCTGAAAAGCAGATGACATTTGCAAAAATAATTCTTGAATAACTAATTCTTTTCATTTTTTGTCTCAAAAACATAGGTTTTGACCCCTTGTTGGAACGAGCTCGACAAGCTCGTTCCAACGAGGGGTCATAACCTATGATTTTGAGATGAAAAAATAATAAAAATTAATTGGCGATTTTTGAGAATAGCGCTGGCTGGTTTTGGCCATTATGTTAGATAAAGGGTTAACAGCACTTTCAACAGCAAGGATGAGATTGGGGGGGGGGGGGGGGGGGAACTTGATGTTAAGGAATAACTATGTTGTTTTTCAATGTCAATGAAGAAAATATTTCTCAATGATATATAGACAAACTAGTTCATTATTGATGTCAGGAAGTCTGAAGGTGATGATATTGATGTTATTTTTCAGTACATGGTATATAGAAAAATGTACGATTTATTACTTTTACTCTTTACACAGCATGACTAACAGACGATACTTGCAAATAAATTTCTTGACAAAACATAAAAAAGTTTAAGGGTTTTTTTTTCAATGTCAGTCATCATTCAAATAAAAATTTAACACCAGCTGCTGGTGGATATTTCGGCAGGATTTTTCTTGCCACTGAAATAAGTATAATTTTGGCACATTTAATCAAATTTTTCTCCTGTAAACTGAATGGATGTTTTCGCTGAGGATTTTTTAGTTAAATTCAGATGAATGTTTCATCAAATCTAGTCATGGCTGCTATGAAGCATCCATGACTAGTTTTGATGAACTAGAACTATCACTGAAGGTGATTAATACCCCCACTTCCAGCTTACTAGAATGCACCTCTGCATGTTGAGGTTTAACAACCAATAATAAATCCTTGTTCATGGGACATAAATTGGTTAAAATTGTTGCAGTTCAACAATTTTGGAATATGCATATGCCCACTTGTTAGTCATAATGTTTGAGAAGTTTCAGTGAAATCGGTTCAATAATGTAGGAGGGATTGGGCCCACAAGAATCTAATTTGAAAATCCATAATAAATCTAAGTTCAGGGGAGATAACTTGGCTTAAGATTGTGACAGATGAAACATTTTAGAATATACGCATGCTCACTTGCTAGTCATAATGTTTGAGAAGTTTCATTGAAATCGCTTCAATAATGTAGGAGTTGCGCACACAAGAATCTCATTTGAAAATCCATAATAAATCAGAGTTTATGGGAGATAACCTGGTTAAAATTGTCGTGGATGAAAAATTTTATAATATGCGCATGCTCACTTGATAGTTATAATGTTTGAGAAGTTCCATTGAAATCGGTTAATTAATGTTGGAGGAGTTGTGCACACAAGAATCTCATTTGAAAATACATAACAAATCTAAATTCAGGGAAGACAACTTTGTTAAAATTGTTGCAGATGAAAAATTTTAGAATATGCGCATGCTCACTTGTTAAGTCATAATGTTTGAGAACTTTCATTGAAATCGGTTCAATAATGTTGGAGGAGTTCCACATACAGGAATCTCATTTGAAAATCCATAATAAATCTAAGTTCGGGGGGAGATAACATGGTTAAGATTGTTGCAGATGAAAACTTTTAGAATATGTGCATGCTCACTTGCTAGCTATAAGGTTTGAGAAGTTTTTTCAAAATCGGTTCAATAATGTAGGAGTTGCACACACAAGTTGGGACGGATGGACAGACAGATGGACGGATGTACAGGCCATTAACAATATAGCCCCCTATAAAAATATCTTGAAAATACTCAGCAGCTGAGGAGCTGATCCTCCTATAACTCTCAATTTTAAGAATAATTTTGACTTTCATCACTTTTCACCTCACCGGCAGTTTTTGGATACATTTGTAAGTTAAGATCCCAAGAACCTTGTTAGTTGTTTCTAGGCAAGTCTATTATTATGTATTAATGTTCTCAGTTCAATATGAAGGTAACATTATAAATTATTGTGATGAATTGACGCTGAATGTGATGGCAACATGAGGTTTGCGGCTCAGAGCTTATGTTTAACAGAGACACAAAGGATCGAGGTTGAACATATGCTTCGAACCACAAATCTCAGTCCATTTAGCCGTCAACTCATTACAATAATGTATATGTTCCAATAAGACACTACCCATAGCTCAAAACCTACATCGTGAAACACGAGTGGCTTATTTTCTAAACTTGTGATCATTAAAAAGTTGCCTTATTCACTGGCACTGGATAAATAATCAATAAACCAGATAAACTCATTCCATCTCAGTTCAAATCATAAATCGGTTTGTAATTTAAACAACACTTCATCCGGAACACTGTCGGCTGCATGTGTGAAAAATCCAGAAAAATGAAGTGGCTTGATGGTCACTCCATTGATGAAGTAAATACAAATGGGCAACGTCATTTCAAATATTTCAAATGGTGACGTCAGATGGTAACACATGCTACAGGAGCCGTAAATATAAAAGAAGCTACACCAGCTCTTATCCATTCAGAGAGCGAGGATTTTACTCTTATTGGAACATTTCTTATTTTTTGAGTGTGTTTTCTCCCCCCCAAAATCCCAACTGGAGCCTCCATGGTGAAGATTTTCCCTTTCCCAAAGCAGGCAGAAGAACCCCTGATGAATAAATTTATTTTCACTGTGGGCTAATCGTTTTTAATTTTGATTCTTTCCACACCTGTGACACACAACCATTTTAATTCATATTTTCCATCTCATCAATCCAAGACAGCCCTCTTGCTCATGTTACAGAGCATTTGTGAAGAAAAAGCATCGGCTTCCATATCTACAAGTATTTTAATTTTCTACAAATTGATTGCCTGAATTTCTCTCCCACATTCAATTAATGATGCACCTGATCTTTATCTTTCAAATCCACACTTTACCAGCAACAACCTTAACCCTTTATCCGATGCACACATTATCAAAACTTTTTCTCTTCATTTTTTTTTTAAAATTTCAACAAAACTATATCATGTGACCCCCTCATTAGAACAATCCTGTTCCAATGAGTGGTCACATGATATGGTGAAGGTAGCCAAATAATATTAACCCATGTCTCAAATTTAACATCTCTTTTTTATTTGAGAATGGTGAGCAAAAAGCCTGGAAATAAGCAGACTATCATCTGCAGAATGAGGTACCCAGAGGGTGAATTTGGTGATGACACCCTGCACAGCAGGGTAGCATTACTAAATTTTCCCTCTGTGAACCTCAAGCTAAATCAAGGTCTCGGAACTAAAGAGAAAGAAGTACCCAGAGGATATTTCAGAGAATTCTAGCCCACTTTAGCATAAGCAAATTCACCCTCTGGGAACTTCATTCTGCAAATGATGGACTGCTAATTTCCAGGCTTGGTGGCCAGACAGTCCTTGTGACTTTGTCATTTGTCATAGTGGTTCAGCTAGGAGAAAATAAATGAAGCTGTTTGTTATGGAATGAACAAGGGTCGTCGTGTAACCATGGGCCGACAATGTTTTGGTCTGATTCCTGTCCTTGTTGTTATAGTTGATCAGGGTTTTGACTATCAAACTAAGCAAAAACTAAATTTTGCAGCCCTTACTTGCTAACATTGTTATCAGGTTTCACATTGGAAGAAAAATTAAAATTTTTTAGTAAATTTTGTTTCTTAACACACCTACCACAATTGTTTACAATTGGCTGTAACGTAAGTGCAAGCCCTACTTCGGAACTAAGGCTGTCACGAATGATCGAAAAATCGATCAACCGTCAATTGAGGTCATAATCGACGATTTATTTCAATGATCGATTATTTGACTGGACATGTGCTGTCATACTACCTTTTTGTTAAACAAAGGGGAAATATTGATTCACATGCTATTGTTTCACATAAAGGACCTATTTCGACAACAAATGTGTGTGTGTGAACAGAGTTAAAACATAAAACCAATATGTAGCTTCAAGTCGCGGCACCACGCAAGTTAAAGTTAGCCAAAACCCAGTCATCATCGTATGCGTGATCACTCAGTTGAATTTGACCCTAGCTTTCAAAGTGTTCACGTGTCAAACACCAATAAATAAATGAGTAAATAAATAAAATAAATCCCTGGAAAGATTGAGCCTCCAAGGGAAAGCATTTTCACACTGAACAGGGGCTGAATCATTATCATTCATGGGCCGAACTTTCCGGTTCCAGCATCACTGGCTCACTGCCATTAGCGGTGATAACAATTTAACAAAAATAACATAACACTCAATGATGCCTTACTGTCAATAGCTACATTGTATTCCTTGCCAATAAGACATCGTCAAGTGTTGAGTTGTTTTTGTTTTTATTAATTTGATACTTGATCATCAATTTTAACTTACGGAAAGTAAAAAGGGAAAAACTTCGAAATGCCATGTTATTTTTAAAGTATGATGATTTATTTTGTTCTCCGATGTATCGCAACCAGAAGTTTCATTTCCACGTGTAAAGCTTTGTTGACTTGACATTCCCTGAGGCTAAATTCATAATCATTACACATTGAGCACGGATGGGGCCATTAGTGAGTTTAGTTTGCATTTTTCTATGATTTGAAATTTGAATCTATGCGATGTAGATTCTGTTTTGTCAAATTTTTCAAGGTTTGGTGTTCGCATTTATGATTAGGATATTTTAATTTTTAACCTCTCCCAAGTTATATCATAGACAAAGTCCTAGGAAACAAGACAGAAATATTAACCATAAATAATCAAATAACCGTCGATTTTTATGACAAAACAATCGATTATGAAAATTCATAATCGTGACAGCCTTATTCGGAACTAACTCAAGCTTTTAAGAAACATTTCCAAACAAGTTGGAAAAGCAATAGAGTGCAAAAGCACAAAAAAGATCGAAAAAGTGTCGAGTGAGACCGGCGCTCGAAATTACAGGTACTCGCTCTGCACACCTCTTGCGTTTACCGAGCACATGCGCAACAACCGTGACGTCAATTCCGTATTTCTGCCAACGAGAAGTTTGTGATTTAGTGGGAAGGCATCGATATCAAAGATATCCCCAAGGAGGGTGGCCCTCCGGTAAACAATTGTGGTAGGTATGTTAAGAAACAAAATTTACTAAAAAATTTTAATTTCTTTTCAACCTACTCACAATTGTTTGCAATTGGCTGAATGAACAATAGGAGGAGGTGAATCACATAACCAATACCAACAAGAGCAGCAGAAAGAAAAGCAAGAAGGGCAGAGAACAATAGTGAAACCTGTAATGAAGACAGAGAGAAGGCACCTGAAAAGAACAAGTCTGAGCAAAAGCACAAACCTGATAAAAAAAAATTTAACGAGGGTGCACAACAGCCTGAGCATCAACGAGAGGGCCTAAAGAATAAAGGTCCTCAGATTGCTGCTGTAGGTGGCAGAGATACAAGGAGAAGGGAGAAGCATTCCACCAGTAATCCAGTAAACCAGTAATGACATCCCGGAGAGAAACAGAATTGGCGAACGCCCAGGATGTAGAAATGGTACGAACCCCAAGTGCATTAAACTGGTTCGAAACAACATCCGAAGCAGACAAGCAGGAATAAGCCAGCTTGATTGCAAGACAGATCCATCTGGAAATAGAATGGGAAGAGATAGACTGCCTCTTAGGAATGAGAGACCGAAAGAATCTCTTCCGACCTCTCCTAATGAACTGAGTGCGATTAATGTAAGTCTTGATCGCACGAACAGGACAAAGAAGAGGTCTCCGGCCATCGACAGCAGGGAGAGCCGGAATGAAGACGGGAGAAGGTACCGAATCAGGAAGTTATTCTTAGCCAGAAAAGAGCAATCAGTAGTGAAGGTGACACTGTCAGCCTCATTTCTGAAGAAAGCAGAACCAACAGATAGCACGTGAAGCTCACTGACTCGTCGAGCAGAAGCAAATGCTAGAAGGAAAGCCGTCTTATAGGTGAGAAAACGCATATCGGCCTCAGATAAAGGCTCAAATGGTGCCCCCTCCAAATAGTGCAACACCCATGCCAAGTTCCACTTGGGTGTAAGACGCAAAACTCGAGGTCTCTTCAAAGAAAAGTGCCGAATGTGTTTGGAGAGAAAAAGATTACGACCGCTGCACCGCTTTCCCACATAAGAAAAAGTATCAGACAGCATAGACCGATGGCCCTTAATCGTAATAGGCTGGAGGCCCTTGGAGTCAAAAAGGTATACCAGAAAATCCGCAATTTGAGCGATTGACGGATCACGGTAATCCACATTATGATCTGTACACCAGTGGCAGAAAACTGTCCACTTTGCAGCATAAGTCATGCCAGTGGAATGTCACCGTGATGCAGAAATGCACTCCACTGTTCATCTCGAAAAACCTCTACGTCGGAGACAGGACCTGATAAAAGACAGGCGTGAAGTGACAGGCTCGCCAGGTTGTTGTGATATTTCCTTGGATGACCCTGGGAAAGAAGATCATGACGTAGAGGTAGACGAATCGGCTGATCTGCCAACAGAGGCCGCAGCAGATTGATCCACACCCTCTGTGGAGACAGAGGTGCGATCAGAATGATCCTGAAACCGCAAGCATGAATCTTCGCTAATACTTCAGGAAGAATCGGTGCAGGAGGGAAGGCCGATCCAATCTGTCCAGTCCAGAGGCAGAGCGTCTACCACAAGTGCCAGAGGATCTGGACAAGGAGAGACAAAGGTCTCTACCTGATGATTCCAGCGAGTGGCGAAAAAGTGACCAGAGGACGTCCCCACTGCTTGCAAATCGCCTGAAACACCGACCGATGTAGCAGCCATTCGGTTGGAAGGACACTGTCGTATCAGGACAGGGAGTCTGCTAGGACGTTGAGACGCCCAGGAATGTGTCGAATGGACACCCGAGCGTTTACATCCCGTGCCAACAGAAGAAGATCCCGAGATAGCCAATACATGAGAATTGAATGTGTGCCTCCTTGTGTCGAATTGTCCGAAAGAAGTAGGACAATATGGTCCGACAGGTGAGGGATCCAAAGCCGAAAACTCAACAGAAGACCAAGGAGCTCCTTCTGGTTGATATGAAGGCCCACCTGCTCGCTGTCCTACTCGCCATGAGTGGACAGACCAAGAGAATCCAATGTCGCACCCCAGCCCCGATCGCTGGCATCCGCAGTAAGGATGCGATCGGCCAAAGGAAGGTCCAACGGAACACACTGTGTCAGCAAGGGAACTTCAGCCCATGGGTGGAGGTGACAAAGCAGGGACCGAGGAATAGGAAGTTCCAGGTCCAGCGGATCTACATTCGGATGCCAATGATCCAACAGGAAGTGTTGGAGAGGTCGGACAAACAAGCGACCGAGCAGAATGAGATCTGTCACCGAACCGCAAAGGCCCAGCATCCGAAGGAAAGTCCTGGCCGAGACCGAGGAAGATTGAAGCAGGTTCCGAGTCAAGGTGGAAAGAATCGTCGCGCAAGCATTGGGGACCAACACCACATTGTGATGAGTGTCGAAATCCATCCCCAAATGACGAAATTGCTGAGAAGGAAGGAGATCCGACTTCTCGCGATTGACTCTGAAACCCAGCGACGCTAGTAGGCAAAGAAACTGCCGGACATCTGACTCCAGAACAGCAGCATCGTGGTGGCATTGGAGGATGTCATCCAGGTAGGCTGACGAAGTCACAGCCAACTGAGTACGGTGAAAAGCAAGCACATGTGACATCAGTCAGGTGAAGGCCTAAGGAGGTTCAAACCGAACAGGTTAGCTCTGAATTGATCCCGAAACAAGAGCCGAAGGTATTTCCGTGACGCCAGATGAACAGGTACATGGAAGTAGGCATCCTTCAGGTCGATACTGGCAGCACAGTCGCCCTGATGAACTGAATGTCGAACCGACCGGAAAGTCTCCATACTGAAATGAGGAGCTATAATGTACTCATTCACGATACTCAGATCGATGACAGGACGAAATTGGCCATTTTTCTTTGGCACCAAGAAAAGTCTCGAGTAAAACCCTGGTGAAACGGTGTTCCTGACCACCTCGATCACCCCTTTGGACAGGAAATTGTCGATCTCCTGCACCAGAATGTCCCGACGTAGAGAATCGAAAGGGAACAGAGTCGGGAGGGGGACCCGAGATAAATTGGGGTGCCAATGGAAGGACAGTCGCAGACCGGATTGTATGACGTCGAGGACCCAAGTGTCCGACGTTATCTCTGTCCAACGGTCGTAAAACAACAACAGCCTTCCCCCGACTAGAGGCGAATCGAGGTGAGAACCTTCACTTGCGGCCTCGACAAGGCCCCCAATAGGAGAAACCACCACCTTGGGAAGCGACAGAGTCCTGAGACTTTCCTGCCTGAGGCTGCCAGCGAGCCTAGCCACGTCAGTGCGTCTTCTGAGCAGAAGGAGCAGATGGAGCCGAAGGTGTAGCCGACATTGCCAATGAGGCAGACACAGCAGGATGCTTGGAGGGCCTGGAACGACCACCACCCACAACAGCAGGTTGGTCCAGTTGTCGTAGCAAAAGCTGGTCCTTCGAATGACGAAGAACCTCGCCACGGACAGCTTCCATGGAACCATGGAACAACTGAGGTCCAACCAAAGAGGCAGACCTCAGAACAGCATGCTGCTCAGAAGGAAGGGATGGAGAAGAATCCAACACCGCATCCCGGCGTGCCAGCTCCAAATTAGCCGTGTGACAGGCGTGAGTGTGTATCAAGTTCATAAGAGCCTGTGACAAAATGCGAAAAGGCGCCTGAGCATCATCGAACTCCCCTGGTGGAAAATATTCAGCCAGTGCAGGGAAAACATGGTCCGCGAGGGATAACGTACCCAGCATCTCTCGGGACTGGCCCACCATAGACTCAACTACCAACATCGGGAGAACTGCCGACTTAGGCTTAGTTAACCCGAGGGAAGAAGAATCCTCATCCACAGTAGTCATCCCTTGGAAGACAGGTGGACAGACGGAATCGTAAACACGAAACCGCGATGGAGGCAGAAAGGCATCAGCTCTAGAAAAGAAAGAACCCTTGAGGGCCTTTGGCGTCCAAGCCCTGGAAGGCTCAACAGGGTTACGGCGCTCCACAGAGGACCGTGGCCGGACGGTCACAGATGGCTGGTCTGAAGGTTGAATGTCTGGCAATAAGCCAAAGACAAAATCCAAAGCCTGCCCCAAGACTGACGAGAGGGCCCATCACCTTCAAGAAAATCATCATTCTCTGTTGCAGAAGAGATATAGTCCAACTCAGGGCTGACCAGCAGAAACCTCCTGTGAATACGTGCAGTACCCAAAGGGGCAGGCGAGACATCTCGGCGACTGAACAAAGGAGGTTGTGCCTCAGGAGGCACAGGAACCCAACTTAAGGGTTGCTAGAAAGCAACCGGGTGAGCGCCAAAACGGCCTGATGCAGGTCCTCCCAATGGACCTTTCTGGTAGAAGAAGCCAAATCCTCAGAAGGGACTGATGATGAACGTCGATCGGCAGACAAAATATGGAGACGGTGAGAAGACACCGGAGGATAGTCCTGATTGTGACGCCCAGGGGTAATCACTGACCTCTGCGGAACAGAAGGCCCTGCCTGCAAATCCTCTAAAGAGACCGAGGGCGTACGTCGATCGGTAGCTGGACCTGGGACACATTGAGAAGACACCAGAGGATTGTCCCAAGAATGACAGGAACCTGCCATTGGCCTCTGCGTGGCAGAAGGCCCCAACTGCCCATCCTCTGAGATCGATGGCAAGCATCGATTGACATCCAGACTCGGAACACAGTGAGGAATCACCGGAGGAAGGTTCCGAGAGTGACAGCCAACCGGGGCTGTCACTGACCTCTGCTGAACAGCAGGCCCTGGATGCCAATGTCCCAACCCCATCCTGCTTATCGGCACACTAGTAGGGGAAGGATGAACAATAAACGATTCGCTCGAGGGGCGAGGAATCGCTGTCGAAGCGACCGAACTGCTCAACAGACTAGGAGCAAACCTGGCCAGATGAGACGTAGCAGACAGCAAACTCGCACAGCTTTGCCGCGAAGCCAGGGGAGGCTGAGAGCTCATAGACACACCAGCAGATACAGTCTCGAACCCCCAAGACTGTATACCATCCCCAGAGGAGATGGAAGAGCCACCATCATACAGAATAGGATCTGTAGTACCAACTTCCTCAGCAACTGTCGATGGCGTAGGAGGCAAATCGGAGAGTGTCACCGAGCTGACCTCGGAGAAGCTCTCTACGAAAATAGATGCTTCAAGAGTGACTTCAGAAGACAAAGAGACCACGGTCTCCACGTCAAGTATCACTGCACTAGCACCGTCAACAGTTGCAGAGGAACTCACCACAGAAAAAGACAGATCAGCATCCTGTGTGACAGAGTCACTACGTGCACCCACAGAAATATCTGATAAGGCACGGCTACCCTTACCCCGAGAACGAGAGGTTCTAGCTCTAGACAGAACCACCTTGTTAACAGAAGCCCAGAATTTTGAGGACCAAACCCCACAAATACCATATGATTGGGCCCGAGTACAATTGTTGCAAGTGACATGTGGAATGAGAGTCGTCCAAGCCCTGGAAGGACTCAACAACCTGAGCCGATTGCAGAGGACGCAAAGCCCCAGAGCTAGAAGGCTCAACAGGAGGTACACAAGGTACAAGAAATAGTCTTAGGCATAATATGAAGATGATATATGAAATCAAGCTTCCTGTCGACGGAAAACAGAACAATGGTTGTGTTCACACATAGGGGAAAAACAAGACTATGTGTGAAAAAGCAAGCAAAAATTATCAAAAATATCATCAAATAGTAAATAATTTAGAAGCTTGAAAAGGATACAATCCACTTGCACATAATCAGATTAAGATAGTACATACAAATAAGTTGTTCACGAAGATAACAGCTAAAAAATAGCACGAATCACAAAATTTCCGACCAGTACAATGGCGGAAATAAAAGGAATTGACGTCACGGTTGTTGCACATGCGCTCGGTAAACTCAAGAGGTGTGCAGAGAGAGTACCTGTAATTTCGAGTGCCGGTCTCGCTCGACCCTTTTTCGATCTTTTTCGTGCTTCTGCACTCTATTACTTTTCCAACTTGTTTGGAAAAGTTTCTTAAAAGCTTCAGTTAATTCCGAAGTAGGGCTTGCACTTACGTTACAGCCAATTGTAAACAATTGTGAGTAGGCTGAAAAGAAATAATGGTTGATGGTACTGTCTCTGCGTCTTTGGAGTTAAAAGGCTTTAGGAATTAGGTCACCATTGAGAACATTTTTTGGGTGCCAAGATTCAAGTCTTTTGGGAGAAGGGAAATGTGTCAAGCTGGTCAGCATAGCAGAAGCACTGTTCTTTAGTACAATCATGTATCTGAGATTAACTCTTTACATGCGGAGTATTTTCAAGATATTTTTCATTAACTCTAGACATGGCTGCTTCACAGCAGCCATGACCTGATTTGATGAAAAATTAATCTAAATTTAACATAAGAGATCACTGATGAAAAAAATCCATTCAATTTACAGAGAGAAAATTGGATTAAATATGCCTAAATTTTGCTTATTTCAATGGTAATAAATATATACCACTTAATTAAAAGTCCTTTCTGTTCAGGCCAAATGATTGTAATGTTTTTAGTGTGAAGATCCAATGTACTTCACTAATTCGGCACTGGTCCGTATTTTTCGGAGATTCCGGGTCGGAGTATAGTACCTGTATAATACGGTTGCGAATGTCGGAAAATAAAAGGTTTTGGCCATTAAAGTGAATGGCAAGGGGGTGTGTCTCGTGTGTGTATGATGTCCGCCAGGTGTAATGTGGGTCGAAGCCCAGTATGTGATAGGTTGGAGGATGCACATTTTTCGAGGAATGAGGCTTGGTGTTCAAGTTTTAATTGTTTGATACACAGGTTTCTAATAGTTCTGTGAATAGCCTTATTGTTATCACTAGTGAGTCCAGGCTTGGCAATTTCAGGAGAGCGACTTTTTAGCTCTCCTTACTGCCCTCCTGAAAGAATTGAGGAGAGCGAAAAATTGCCCTCCTAAATATTTTGGTCTGGGATGATAGAGATTACATGTATTATGCTCACATTCAATTTTTGTTGTAAATCAAAAATGTAATTTAACTTCGAAGTCACATAAAATTACATAATTTCATTTTGAAAGTGGTTTAGTGGTAAAAAGTAATGGCTGCAACTGTGTTTGGGTGTATACTTTGTACATACCCAAACACAGTTGCAATCATTTGAAGCAAAATGGGTCACAGCAATATTTTTTTTTCTGTCAGTTTCAACAACTGACGTCACAGTTTGAAGGGTAATTATTCAAGGAATATTGACAATATACTACCACTACTACTATCCTGTCACTTGAAGCATGTGCACCAGGATGTGACAGTAGATTCAAGCAGACCTGTTGTCCAAGAAAGTCATACGCCTACCACTACCACCTTCAACCCACCCACTCCCCCCAACTTGGGCACACACACAGGTCTTGTTCAAGTGTATGTTTGGTTGTTGAGTGAGACATCTTGATGTCTAAGAGATTTCGCTCTACCTTAGTAAAGTAAATAAAATCACTGATGTAATAGTCTGTTGGTTTCAGTTTCAATGAGTTAGTTCAACTGGATACTTAAAATGCTGTGTAAAGCTAATTGCTCTCCTAAGCTGATTGAGGAGAGCGATTTTTTGCCCTCCTGAATTTTTCAGAATGCCAGGCCTGAGTGAGGGTGACTGGAGCTGTGGAGGTGGCAGGAGCCGTGCGTAGTCTCTTCGCATTTGGCTCGTCTGTGTCCGACATTCAGACGGTAGTGTTACTGATACTAGAGTTTAAGCTCAAGGTGCTGATAGAACTAGATGCGGTGGCCGTAGATTGACTAGCTGTAACTATTGCGACAGGTCTAAATATATATAGACAATGAAACAACTCAATAGAGTTAAAGGAGACCTGTGCGAAGGAATCCCGTAAATAAGTCTGATTAGTATGCCTAACCGAAGCAGGAGTAGCTGTGAGTGAAGGGATAGGTACAGACTAAAAAGGAAAGGATCGCATCCTTCCCTTTTTAGTCTGTACCTATCCCTTCACTCACAGCTACTCCTGCTCCGACTATTTGAGCCTTAACATCACATTTCTCTGTTACCACCTGCACAATTCACAATCATAGGTAATGTTTAGATCTACTACAGAGTGTTTATCCCACTATTGTTACCTCTCTTTACCCCCACATTCAGGTTTTTCCACTCAACAATGGAAACAATAGGATGATGTCTTTCGATATATTGATTTTGTATGCACCCCTCACCAAACTCATTACAGGCCCACACAAACACCCATGCTTTTGCCAAACACGTCATCGCTCTGCATCCGCCATACTGAGCTGAGATAGTATATAAGGCTGAGCCACAAGTAGTTACCTTTGCCTCTGACGAAGTTCTTCAATCAGAACGAAACCGGTTAGGCGTACCAATCAACCTGCTCTTGCTCCCAATGGCTTCCTAAACTAAAATTTGTGAGGGGGGGTGAATGTCCTCCTTGACACATACAAGGAGAGCCACGAAAGTGAAATTTGTTCAGTAGCACACCGGGATGTGGTGTTGGATTCTTCTTCACTTCAGAAAAGCTTACTGATCCCCTATGTCGGGCCTCGGGCTCAAGCTGGAGGCCAGGCAAAGATGGAAAGATGGGGTAAAATTACCAATCTCAAGAACAGACCCCAGTGGCTCCCCCAGTGTCAAATTATGGTGAGCCAAAAATGGCCCTCCTAAGTTCATTTCAGGCAGGCTAACATTGTTCTCCTATCATTTTAGAATGACATGCCTGAATGACCATTATTGTTATCCTATCATTTTAGAATGACATGCCTGAATGACCATTTATTATTCTCTAAACAACAGATTATCGAAAAAATTGTGGAAAGATAGAAATCGTGTCCCCCACTGTGAAGATACAGAAATTTTCATTTTCACTGGATCAATCAAAATGTCGACTTTTAAAATATCACTTCAAAGTGAATATGAGTCAAATTATCACTGTAAATGATCAATTTGTTCTAAAAACATATAATGAAATGAAAATCTAGTATTTTTGAGTGGATACCAAAAATTATCTCACTCGTGACCGAGACAAATGGTTATCTTTAAAATAAACATTTGTCTTGGTAACTCACGAGATAATTTTTGGTATTCACTCAAAAATGCTAGATATCCTCTAAGTATCGACCTATAGCAAAATTTGTTTTTAAAAATAAAAAGTAAACCAGAATCAACACAAAGGACACCAAAAGGACTGAAAACAGTCATGTTGACTATTTATCAAGCAACAGTATTATGGCAGCTTGCCACTTCTCAAAAATCTTTACTTTAAAAACAAGGGTAATGCAAAGTGTGGGCCACTGCCCCCGACCTGCAGACATGTTTGAAGTAGCTTTAGAGGTATTGTGGGACAAGGAAATTTTCAATAATTTTCTAAGTCGAAAACTCTGGAAATAAAAACAAAGTGAGCGGGGGCTCATGAGAAATACCCCCCTTTCCCGTTCAGCCATCTGTAGGCGATTCAATTAACCGTTTATCCAACAAAGCCATAGTTTTGTACACAAAAGAAAACCAAAGTTATTGCATGGAAACCAAAAATTTATGAAAGTCTTTTTATAGTAACAGTGACCTATCTACTGACCCCAAATGCAATCCCAATGATCGTACACACAAGAAAACTAAAGTTAGTGCACGGAAATCAGAAATCTGTTTATAGTAACAGCAATCTTGACTTTTGACCCCATATGCAATCCCAACAATCGACGCTTCAAGTGCAATCACAATATGAAGTAATAGCTTCGTACACAAAAGAAAACTCAAGTTATTGCACGGAAACCAAAAATCTATTTATAGTAACAGTGACCTTCACCTTTCACCTGCAGATCCCAAAAGCAATCCCAATCATCATCCTATTACAAGCAGTGTACCTGTGAAGTATGGGTACTGTGTGACCAACAGAACACAAGTTATTGCCCGGAAATGAATGTGACGGATGGATGGACGTTCTTACACGTTCTTACTTGTGGGTTTTGTCCAATGTTAAACCCTAACCCCACAAGGTCAAAAAATTACCCCCACAGTGCAAAAAATAACCCCACAAGTGGCCACTGTACTAACCCAACGCACAACTGCCACTGACCCTAAATTGTAAACCCCACAATGTACCTCTGCTAAGTCTGAATAGATGGACAAACAGACTGAACGATGAACGGACAAAGTGATTACTATATACCCCCTTTTATAAGGGGGGGGGGGGGGGGATGGAGGAGGGGGGGTATAAAAATTATTGGACAGAACCTGTACCTTGTGCATATCTGTTCCCCTATACAGCTTTATCAGCATACCAAGTAGATCCAAATCCGACCAATGGTTTTAAATTACAATGCAAAATGTTGGTACGGACAGACAGAGGGCTTCACTTGATATCCTTGAATCCTCCTTCGGGAGCATAATAAACTACATGTAATTATGGGCCATAACTCCACTCAGTATGGTCGAACTGTACCACTTTTCGAACTCGTTCAAGACATTGCTAAACAAGAGGCCCCACGTGGCCTTAATCGCTCACCTGACAAAGTGACTCTAAGAAGTATTTTAGGTCACCTTCACCATGTCATGCCTCATCAACATTAACTGGTTGAGTGATAAATTTTGTTTGAAGTTCAACATTTGTTACCTAAAATTAGTTTTATTTAAAATCATTGGTGTGTGGCCAGTCTCCAATGATTTTTAATAAAGCAAATTTATCTCTGCAGACAAACTGGTTTAGCATGAAGCACAAACAAGGAATGTGAAGAGATAGCCTTGGACATCTCTCCCCAACTGTGGATATCTTCCATGTGCTACATGTACATATTTGCATGCAAGAAAATAAAAATTTTCACAAATTTTCCAAAATATTAGTTTTTTTTATCATCATTGGAACAAGCTCAAACAGCTTATTCCAATAGGGGTATGGGAAGATCAGGTATATTTTTGAGACAGAAATGTGAATATATAAATAATGGTGTTTTTTTGTGAATGATGCTGGAGAATTTTGCGTAAAGATATGGTAAATGGTTTGTTCTAGATACAGAATGATGCAAAAGTATTTAAATTTGATTAGGCAAGTTGTTCCTATAATGCATTTAAAAATTGAAGTAATTGTTTTTTTGCTGCCGAACTTTTAGATGTGTGTGTCTGTGTTTGTGTGTGTGTGTGTGTGTGTGTGTGTGTGGGGGGGGGGGGTAAGAGTGTTCTTGCAAACAAAATTCCTGAATAAATGGAAAATTTTATTTTTTGTGTGAAAGACATAGTGCGTGAATGTTGATTGGAACAAGCTTAGAGAGCTCATTTTAATGTGAAGTCATAAGGCTGTGTTTTACGTACGAAATTCTGGAATAACTAAAAAATTGCTTTTTGGACTCAAAAAGCATGGTGTGCGACCTCTCATTGGAATGAGCTCAAAAAGCTCATTCCAATGGGGTATTTACAAGCGATAAGTACATGTATGTTTAAGAGACAAAAATTAAAATTTGAATAGCGATTTTTGCGAAGAATGCTGACAAGTTTTGGCAGTTATGCTGGTAAAAAGGTAAGATATGCAAAGTGGTTGTTTTTTAGAGGCGACATTTAATTAAGGGGAATTAACCCTTGATTACTGAGGTAACTTCTAAAAGTACTGAAATTTCATGAAGCAATGTGAATAACAGACAACAGTTGCCTAAAAATTTCATGAATAACTAAAATTTTTATTCTTTTGTCTCGAAAACATGGCATATGACCTTTGTTGGAATGAGCTGAATGCGTGCGTTCCAATGAGGGGTCATAAAATTTGAACGGAGATTTGTGTGAATAATGCATTAGTACTGCTAGATTTGGGTAAACGGTTCACCCTGGATACCACCCCTTCTATAGTAGATCTTTTCTGCAAATTTTGTCTAAGATTCTATCAACTTTACAAATAAATACGTTCATGAATCACAATCAGATCCACCCCACAATGTTGCATACCAAATATCAAAAGATTCTGCCTGCTGGATCTGGAGAAGAAGATTTTTTAAGAAATATGCCTGAAATGCACTAAGTTAAAATTTGGGCTCCTATACGGAGCCCAAATATAAACCCAGGGGGCCGATTTGAACAAACTTGAATCAGATCCACCCCACAATGTTGCTTACCAAATATGAAAAGATTCTGAAGCTGGATCTGGAGAAGAAGATTTTTTAAGAAATTTGCCTGAAACGCACTAAGTTCGAATTCGAGCTTCTATAGTGAGCCCAAATATGAAACTAGGAAGCCGATTTGAACAAACTTGAATCAGATCCACCCCACAATGTTGCATACCAAATATCAAAAGATTCTGCCTGCTGGATCTGGAGAAGAAGATTTTTTAATAAATTTGCCCGAAATGCACTAAGTGCGAATTCAGGCTTCTATATTAAGCCCAAATATGAATCCAGGGGGCCGATTTGAACAACCTTGAATCAGATCCACCCCGCAATGTTGCATACCAAATATCAAAAGATTCTGCCTGCTGGATCTGGAGAAGAAGATTTTTGAAGAAATTTGCCCGAAATGCACTAAGTTTGAATTCGAGCTTCTATAGTGAGCCCAAATATGAATCCAGGGGGCCGATTTGAACAAACTTGAATCAGATCCGCCCCGCAATGTTGCATACCAAATATCAAAAGATTCTGCCTGCTGGATCTCGAGAAGAAAATTTTTTAAGAAATTTGCCTGAAATGCACTAAGTTCGAATTCGAGCTTCTATAGTAAGCCCAAATATGAATCTAAGGAGCCGATTTGAACAAATTTGCATCAGATCCATCCCACAATGTTGCATACCAAATATCAAAAGATTCTGCCTGCTGGATCTGGAGAAGAAAATTTTTTAAGAAATTTGCCTGAAATGCACTAAGTTCGAATTCGAGCTTCTATAGTGAGCCCAAATATGAATCTAGGAAGCCGATTTGAACAAACTTGAATCAGATCCATCCCACAATGTTGCATACCAAATATCAAAAGATTCTGCCTGCTGGATCTGGAGAAGAAGATTTTTTAATAAATTTGCTTGAAATGCACTAAGTTCAAATTTGGGCTCCTATACTGAGCCCAAATATAAACCCAGGGGGCCGATTTGAACAAACTTGAATCAGATCCACCCCGCAATGTTGCTTACCAAATATGAAAAGATTCTGCCTGCTGGATCTGGAGAAGAAGATTTTTTAAGAAATTTGCATGAAATGCACTAAGTTCAAATTCGAGCTTCTATAGTGAGCCCAAATATGAATCTAGGAAGCCGATTTGAACAAACTTGAATCAGATCCACCCCACAATGTTGCATACCAAATATCAAAAGATTCTGCCTGCTGGATCTGGACAAGAAGATTTTTTAAGAAATTTGCCTAAATGCACTAAGTTCAAAATCGGGCTTCTATACTGAGCCCAAATATGAACCCAGGGGGCCGATTTGAACAAACTTGAATCAGATCCACCCTACAATGTTGCATACCAAATATCAAAAGATTCTGCCTGCTGGATCTGGAGAAGATTTTTTAAGAAATTTGCCTGAAATGCACTAAGTTCGAAATTGGGCTCCTATACTGAGCCCAAATATTAACCCAGGGATCCGATTTGAACAAACTTGAATCAGATCCACCCCACAATGTTGCTTACCAAATATGAAAAGATTCTGCCTGCTGGATCTGGAGAAGAAGATTTTTTAAGAAATTTGCCTGAAATGCACTAAGTTCGAATTCGGGCTTCTATTGTAAGCCCAAATATGAATCCAGGGGGGCCGATTTGAACAAACTTGAATCAGATCTACCCCGCAACGTTGCATACCAAATATCAAAAGATTCTGCCTGCTGGATCTGGAGAAGAAGATTTTTGAAGAAATGTGCCTGAAATGCACTAAGTTTGAATTCAAGCTCCTATAGTGAGCCCAAATATGAATCTAGGGAGCCGATTTGAACAAACTTGAATCAGATCCACCCTACAATGTTGCATGCCAAATATCAAAAGATTCTGCCTGCTGGATCTGGAGAAGAAGATTTTCAAAGAAATTTGCCTGAAATGCAGTAAGTTCAAATTTGGGCTCCTATACTGAGCCCAAATATAAACCCTGAGGGCCGATTTGAACAAACTTGAATCAGATCCACCCCACAATGTTGCATACCAAATATCAAAAGATTCTGCCTGCTGGATCTGGAGAAGAAGATTTTTTAAGAAATTTGCCTGAAATGCACTAAGTTCGAAATCGGGCTCCTATACTGAGCCCAAATATGAACCCAGGGGGCCGATTTGAACAAACTTGAATCAGATCCACCCTACAATGTTGCATACCAAATATCAAAAGATTCTGCCTGCTGGATCTGGAGAAGAAGATTTTTTAATGTTTTTCCCATTGCCTACAGTGTTAAAAAGTGCTGACTCAGCACTTTTTCAAAGTCTCGAAACTGTACCCTATGATAAAACCGATGGCAATTTTTTTTTACCAATCCTTTCTGTTTGTCCTAAGGAAGCTGCACACCAAATAAAAATTCTCAGTGCCGTGCAGTTTTGGAGATATGGGTGTTTTAAATTTTTTCTATTTTTAGCTCCTGCGGTTCCCACGGGGCTGCGGGAAATTTTTTTTTTGCATAAATCAAGTACTCATGACCCAATAAGCCCTCACATAAAATTTGGTTCAAATCAGCCTCTCGGTTTGGAAAATAGAAATTTTGGGTGGGACAAAAAATTTTGCCCCTCCCATAACGACGCCAAGTATAGCCCCACAAACTTCTCTTGAACAAATCTGAGTCTACACCTCAAAAGGAAGCTGCATACCATATATCAAGTCTCTGCTACTGCTGGTTCATGAGAAGAAGATTTACAAAGATTTTGGTGCCCCTTGGGGGCGTGGCACCACCCAGGAGGAGGGGCAACTTCATTTGAACAAATCTGAATTGGCATTAGGTAATAAACATTTAGCCAACATTTGAATAAAATTGGGCTAGTGGTTTAGGAGGAGAAGTCGGTAATGTAAAGTTAACGCCGGACGGACGACGACGGACGACGGACGCCGGACAGAAAGTGATTAGTAAAGCTCCCCTTGAGCTTCGCTCAGGTGAGCTAAAAAGTTCCACATACCATATATTGACCAAATCTATTGACATTTGTTCAAGTTATCATGCTAACGAGAAAGGTGCCTCTAACGATCTGAAACAGGCAAAAATTAACTAAGTAAGGACCATAACTCCACTCAGTATGGCTAAACTACACCAGTTTTCAAACTGGTTCAAGACATTGTTAAGAATGTCTCCGATACCAAATACTGACCAAATCCATCGATATTTGTTCAAATTATCGTGTTAATGAGCAGAAAACCGTCAAACATAAACTATTTAAGGACCATAACTCTGCTCAGTATGGCCGAACCAATTTCGGAACCATACCAGTTTTTGAACTCATTCAAGACATTGCTAAGAAAGTCTCACATACCAAATATTGACTAAATCCATTGATATTTTTTCCAAGTTATCAAGCTAGCAAGCTGAAAACTGTCAAATCAGAGCCATGACTCTGCTTCATAGGGCCAAACTGTACCAGTTTTCAAACTCATTCCAAACATTAAGACAGTCTCACATACCAAATACTGACAAAATCCATTGACATTTGTTGAAGATATCAATGCTCACTCACCCACCCATCCATCCATAAGCCCACCTATCCACTGGAGGGTCATAAGCAATTTTTTGTGGAAAAAAAATGAATAGAGTAACAAACTTTGAATGCCGATTTTTGTGAATAGCAAAGAACAGATATGGGAATTATGTTTGGTAAAGGCTTCAAAGCTTTTTCTTATGTAAGCAAATTAATATTAGTTGCCTGTTTTCCTTTTTCTCCTACATACATCATAAAATAATTATCTTTGGTTGTTAACTGCTTGAGGACTAGAAGCAACTATCGTGGCTCTATTGAAAGGAGCTGAAGGTCACTCTAGTGGCTTCACCTGCATGCATTATCTTGTTATTGTTCAGCAGTAGCAAAAACTGTTTAAAAAAAATTGTAACAAAACAATTATTTATGAAGAAAAACATGGTAAACCAGAAAAGCAGAATTTTCTGCACCCAGTAAATTTGAGTCTGTGTGAAAATGGTGAAAGCATCAGAACTAAATTATATAGAAGGAGAGTTTATGGGGGCTTATTTTTGGGAGTAAAATATATTTAACCCTTTACCTAACCTGAGAAGCAGACGACACTTGCAAACAAAATTCTTGAATAACTAATTTTTTATTTCTATTGAGGGGTCATAACCTATGTTTTTGAGACAAAAAAGGAAAATTAATTGGCGACTTTTGGGAATAGCTCTGGCTGGTTTTTCCATTACGAAATTTGAAATAGGCTTTCATAAACAGCGTTTAAAGATTTTCATACAGGACTCAGAAAACATTTTTCAAGAAACCGGAAATAACTTCTGTGCACAGCATTAAAATATGTTCTATAAATGAATCAGCAATGGATATTTTGGACTTTGCTCACAGTTGTTGCGAGAAGAAATGCTCGTATAAACTTCAGAAATACATTGGGGTTATAAAATGTAATTTTAAGCAATTCTGAAAAACTGCACTTAATGAGACCTGTATGACCCCAGGAAAGTGGACACAAATTATTAACTTTAACAGTGTTTTGACTCATTTGGTGTAGGTCCCAGATCCCTTTGTCATATCATGCTGAAGATATAAGTGTGACCAACTTTCAAAATTTTTGGCCCCTGCCAATTTTTTGAGAACAAGAGGCCCAGGGGGCCTTAGGCACTCACCGAATGTTCCATACTGTTAAGACACAAATTTTATCAAAAGCTATTCTTAAGGTTCTACAGAGTAAATCTATACTCTCTGTGGAGCTAAAACATCAACAGGACTGAATGGGACAATGCTGCTGATCAAACATCAAATGATTCTGCATGATTGTTCTGAAGAAGATTTTTAAAGAATTTTCCTTGAATTGCACAAAGTAAACATTCATGCCCCCATAGTGAGCCCCAATATTGATAAAAAGACTCAATTTGAACAAACATGAATCCAACCCATACCAAGATGCTGCATACCAAATATCGAAAGATTCTGCCCACTGGTTCTGGTAAAGAAGATTGTTAAAGATTTTTTCTTAAATTGCACTAAGTAAAAATTCACACCCCCATAGTGATCCCCAATATTGAACGGGGGATTCAATTTGAACAAACTTGAATCAGACCCATACCACGATGCTGAATACCAAATATCAAAAGATTCCGGCCATCGGTTCTGGAAAAAAAGATTTTTAAAGAAATTTTCTCAAATTGCACTAAGTAAAAATTCACACCCCTTTAGTGAGCCCCAATATTGATCGAGGGACTCAATTTGTACAAACTTGAATCAGACCCATACCAAGATGCTGTATACCAAATATCAAAAGATCCTGCCCATTGATTCTGGAGAAGAAGATTTTAAATTTTTTTTTCTTAAATTGCACTAAGTAAAATTTCAGGTCCCCATAGTGAGCCCCAAAATTGATTAAGGGACTCCATTTGAACAAACTTGAATCAGACCCATACCAAGATGCTGTATACCAAATATCAAAAGATTCTGCCCACTGGTTCAGGAGAAGATTTTTCCTTAAGTTGCACTAATGAAAAATTCATGCCCCTATTAGGAGCCCCAATATTGATCAAGGGACTTGATTTGAACAAACTTGAATCAGACCCATACCAAGATGCTTCATACCAAATATCAAAAGATTCTGCCCATTGGTTCTGGAGAAGAAGATTTTTAAAGAATTTTTCTTAAATTGCACTAAGTAAAAATTCCCGGCCCCATAGTGAGCCCCAATATTGGTTGAGGGACTCAATTTGAATAAACTTGAATCAGACTCATATCAAGATGTACATACCAAGTATCAAAAGATTCTGCCCACTGGTTCTGGAGAAGAAGATTTTTTAATAATTTTTCTATAATTCATGCAGTGCTATTAGAGTTATGCCACATACAGAGCCCCCAAGAAACGTGGCCATTTCATTTGAACAAACTTAAATTGCCATATAGTAATGGACATCCACATGAAGTTTCGTGAAAATTGGACCAGTGGTTTCAGAGGAGAAGTCGTTTGAAAAATGTTCACGACGCCGGACGGCAAGTGATAAGTTGAGCTCCCTTCGGTGAGCTAAAAATTCCTCATATTGACTAAGTTATAATTCGGGCTCCCACAGGGAGCCCAAATATGGACCCAGGGACTTGGCTTTAACAAACTTGAATCTCACCCCCCTAAGGATGCTACACACCACATATCAAAACATTCCGACTCCTGGATCTGAAGAAGATTCTTTTAAGAAAATTCCTCATTTCGAACTAAGTTACAATTCAAGCTCCCACAGTGAGCCCAAATATGGACCTAGGGACATGGCTTGAACAAACTTGAATCTCACTCCCCTAAGGATGCTGCATACCAAATATCAAAACATTCCGACTGCTGGATCTGAAGAAGAAGATTTTTAAAGAAAATTCCTCATTTTGAACTAAGTTATCATTCAGGCTCCCACAGTGAGCCCTGTTACAACCGATAGTGTTACAGTGCCGCATAATGTTACACCAACGCATAATGTTACAAAAAATGTAGTAAACAACCGATAATGTTATAAACTCCACATAATGTTATAACTTTTTTCAACCCGTTATGTTATAAAAATCGACATATAATGTTATAACTTTTTTCAACCCGTTTTGTTACAACAAATTAACCGATAGTGTTATAACTTCAAATGAACATTTCTTTGGTAATTTATACTGTCATGGCATCGGTTTCAGGTGGAGACCGTCGGTCTGTATTTGAGGGAACTCTTCAGTTCACAGTGTGGAATTGGACTATTCTGACTTTAAATAATATATACCATTATTGTAATAAACCCATTCCTATGATAAATTACGCATCCATTATATGGTCGGACATTAGGTAAGGATACTATCCTATATTTTAAGGATACTAAACCCACGGAATCCCCCGTTTTGTCGTATGAAGCAATGAAAGCTATGAAAATGAGCACGATGCGCGCAAAATCATACGTCTTAAAATGAAAGCTATGAAAATGAGTGCAATGAGTACCTCTTCATACGTCTCATACCCTCATTAAGGATACTATCCTACCCTTATTTGGGAGTGTTTTCTGGAGTGTTTGGGTCAGTTTTCTGAAGATTGTCAGGTTGTTTGGATTAATTCGATATCTATTGTCGAGTTGTTAGGGGTGAGACGGAGCACATGTCCCCATAACAACACACGCTGCGCATAAGCACTCCTACCACCTATTATCATCACGATCATGCTAATGACGTCACAACATGGCCACCCACGTGCACTATTATGACAACCCAACATGACCGCCCAGTCACGTGACATGACGTCACTTCTGGGTTCCTGCCCCAGGGTCCTACAAAATGGCTCATTTTGAACATACATAACTACTCAACACCATCACCAACACCAACATCAACACAACTCCTCCTCCACAGCCTCTCCTTCCTCATATACTGCCTGTTCTAGTGATTCCGTCTTCAGAACCTGTAATCCCAAATTCGGGAACCTCGGGAAGTGAAGCAGTGCCTGTTCACTGTGGTTTTACTGGTAAAATAGGACCCAGTCACCAATGCTTGGCAGGTGCAAACCCTCTCTAAAATGGGCAACATGGCTTATTAACGCTCACCCTTGGTCTTGAGTTGATACTCATGTTGTGGTCATAATTAGCCATTGTGAAGAACTATGTGACCTTAAACACCAATAAATAAATAAATATGATCACTTCTACTTTTTCCATCATCTCCACCATCTATATTATCACACCGTCTAGCACTACTCCCTTATGCACAATCACCCTGATGTACTAATCCACAACCTCCTCTCTTTCTCAGCCTAATCCCTGCCCACCCCTTTTCAATCCTCCTAAACCCCATTCCTCTTCCTACCCAGTCTCGCATCTTATTCTTGTTCTGTGCGACACTACCAACCCGCCACATCCACCATATGTACCTCGCTCCATCCAACTTTTGACCTCTTTTAACTCAACCTCATTTTTGTTCACTGTTAGTTGTTAAAATGTCAAATTAATGAACAATAAGAAATATGCGACAAATGAGTTTTAGATACCCAAAAACAAGCAGAAACAGAGGCATTTGCCCGTCCCCAAAGGCGTCAGGGGACTATTGTACACTACATTTCTAGAAGCGGAAACTACGCATGTTGATAAATGTACCAACCGAATAAAATAGCACCCTTCACCCACCACCCCCGCCTTCACCATGTTGGGCACTGGATGATCATGGTAATGACGTCACACGATTGAGTTACCAGGATAATCCGCGTCTGTGTAATGTGACTAGGTCATTCTATGATAAATCCCCGGGAGTGGGGGGGGGGGGGGGGGGGGGGGGGGGGTATCTCCTCGCCTTAACCAGAGCAGAAACGTTTAGTATAAATATTACATACCCTTATGCGGCAATAAATGGTAAATGGTAAAGTCCATCTACAATAGCTGTAACTGGAATTAGTATACAGAAGTTATAACATTATCGGTTAATTTGTTGTAACATAACAGGTTGAAAAAAGTTATAACATTATGTGTTGATTTTTATAACATAACGGGTTGAAAAAAGTTATAACATTATGCGGAGTTTATAACATTATCGGTTGTTTACAACATTTTTTGTAACATTATGCGTTGATGTAACATTATGCGGCGTTGTAACATTATCGGTTGTAACAAGCCCAAATATGGACCTAGGGACATGGCTTCAACAAACTTGAATCTCACCCCCCCCCTAAGGATGCTACATACCAAATATCAAAATATTCCGACTGCTGGATATAATGAAGAAGATTTTTAAAGAAAATTCCTCATTTTGAACTAAGTTATAACTCGGGCTACCACAGTGAGCCCAAATATGAACCCAGGGATTTGGCTTGAACAAACTTGAATCTCACCCCCCTAAGCATGATGCTTACGCAATATCAAAAGATTCTGCCTGCTGGATCTTGAGAAGAAGATTTTTTAAGAAATTTGCCTGAAATGCACTAAGTTCAAATTGGGCTCCTATACTGAGCCCAAATATGAACTCAGGGGGCCGATTTGAACAAACTTGAATCAGATCCACGCCATAATGTTGCATACCAAATATCAAAAGATTCTGCCTGCTCAATCTGGAGAAGAAGATTTTTTAAGAAATTTGCCTGAAATGCACTAAGTTCGAATTCGGGCTTCTATACTGAGCCCAAATTTGAATCCAGGGGGAGGCGATTTGAACAAATTTGAATCAGATCCACCACACAATGTTGCATACCAAATATCAAAAGATTCTACCTGCTGGATCTGGAGAAGAAGATTTTTTAAGAAATTTGCCTGAAATGCACTAAGTTCAAATTTGGGCTTCTATAGTGAGCCCAAATATCAATCCAGGGGCTGATTTGAACAAACTTGAATCAGACCCATACCAAGATGCTGCATACCAAGTATCAAAAGATTCTGCCCACTGGTTCTGGAGAAGAAGATTTTTTAATAATTTTTCTATAATTCATACAGTGCTATCAGAGTTATGCCCCATGCAGAGCCCCCAAGGGTCGTGGCCATTTCATTTGAACAAACATGAATTGCCATATAGTAATGAACATCCACATGAAGTTTCGTGAAAATCGGACCAGTGGTTTCAGAGGAGAAGTCGTTTGAAAAATGTTCATGACGACGACGACGGAAGACGACGACGACGACAACGGACGGCAAGTGATAGGTTAAGCTCCCTTTGGTGAGCTAATAAAAATACATGTATGAATTTCCAGCAATTCTGAACAATGCACTCAATAATCCCTGGATGACCTCAGTGACCTTGATCCAAATTTTGAACCTCCATTGAGTTTCAGTTCATTTAGTGTTGGTCCCAGGTCCACACATCATACTATACTTGTGATATGAGCATGACCTACTTTAAATATTTTAGGCCCCGCCCTTTTCTGGAGTTGAGTGGGGAAATACACATATGAACTTAGCAATGCATTAGGAAGTCATAAAAAATGATTTCCAGCAATCCTGAAAAATAGGCCGATTAAATCGTCAGATGTGTACCCAAAGGCGCAACTCGTAGAAAGTTGTTATTATCTCAGGACCAATTTTTGGAGGAATTTTCAATTTGAGGGATAAAGGGTTAATATCTCAGAATCAAATTATCAGATTTACACCAAAAACTATACAGCACAGCACATCAGTAACCTGAAGATATATATAAAGTAACATGACAATTGGATTGATATATTTTGAGTTATCTCATGCCAAAGGGATT
This sequence comes from Pictodentalium vernedei, assembly GCA_031216915.1. NCBI lineage: Eukaryota > Metazoa > Mollusca > Scaphopoda > Dentaliida > Dentaliidae > Pictodentalium > Pictodentalium vernedei. The sequence continues at coordinate 87,964,876 of CM062290.1, read as the reverse complement.
GGAAGAATTCTCAGTTTGAAGGATAATAAAGGATAAAGGGTTAATATCTCAGGATCAAATTATCAGATTTACACCAAAAACTATACAGCTCGGCACATCAGTAACCTGAACACAAATATAAAGAAACATGACAATCCAAGCAATATTTTTCAAGTTATCGAATGCCAAAGAAATGGATATGGATGCTGGATGGACAGACAGATGGACAGACAAAAGATGGACGAACGACGGAAAGCCACCCCGGATGCCAACATTATGTGTACCATACATGGTATGGGTACACATAATAACTTTGATCAATATTTTTGAGTTATCGCATTCCAAAGAAACTGTTTGGAGTAATTCTTAATTTGATGGATAAAGGGTTGATATCAGAGGATCAAAATAACAGATTTACACCCAAAACTATACAGCTCGGCACATCAATAACCTAAACAGAAATTTAAAGTAACGACACAATCTGATTAATGTTATTTGAGGTATTGCAAGTCAAAGAAATAGATTGAAAAAACTGTATTAATTAAGTGGATCAAGGGTTAATACCTCGGGATCAAATGATCAGATTTATATACAAGTGGCCCCAAGGAGCCTTAATCGCTCACCAGCCAAAGTGGTTCAAAGAAGTATTTGGGGGTCACATTCAGTTAGACATGGTTCATCAACACAACAAAGGAATGAAGTCATGAGAGACAAATTTTATGGAACTAGGGCCATGGCTTGAACAAACTTGAATCTTACCCCCCTAAGGATGTTGCATACCAAATATCAAAAGCATTCATCTGCTGGATCTGAAGAAGAAGATTTTTAAAGAAAATTCCTCATTTTGAACTAAGTTATCATTCAGGCTCCCACAGTGAGCCCAAATATGAACCCCGGGACTTGGCTTGAACAAACTTGAATCTTACCCCCTAAGGATGCTGCATGCCAAATATCAAAACATTCCGATGCTGAATCTGAAGAAGAAGATTTTTTAAGAAAATTCCTCATTTCAAACTAAGTTACAATTCAAGCTCCCACAGTGAGCCCAAATATGAACCTAGCAACATGACTTGAACAAACTTGAATTTCACCCCCATAAGGATGCTGCATACCAAATATCAAAACATTCCACTTGCTGGATCTGAAGAAGAAGATTTTTAAAGAAAATTCCTCATTTTGAACTAAGTTATCATTCAGGCTCCCACAGTGAGCCCAAATATGGACCTAGGGACATGGCTTGAACAAACTTGAATCTCACTCCCCTAAGGATGATGCATACCAAATATCAAAACATTCCGACTGCTGGATCTGAAGAAGAAGATTTTTAAAGAAAATTCCTCATTTTGAATTAAGTTATAATTTGGGCTACCACAGTGAGTCCAAATATGAACCCAGGGACTTGGCTTGAACAAACTTGAATCTCACACCCCCCTAAGCATGCTGCATTCCCAATATCAAAAGATTCTGCCTGCTGGATCTTGAGCAGAAGATTTTTAAAGAAATTTGCCTGAAATGCACTAAGTTCAAATTGGGCTCCTATACTGAGCCCAAATATGAACCCAGGGGTCCGATTTGAACAAACTTGAATCAGATCCACCCCACAATGTTGCATACCAAATATCAAAAGATTCTGCCTGCTGGATCTTGAGAAGAAGATTTTTTAAGAAATTTGCCTGAAATGCACTAAGTTCGAATTCGGGCTTCTATACTGAGCCCAAATATGAATCCAGGGGGCCGATTTGAACAAACTTGAATCAGATCCACCCCACAATGTTGCATACCAAATATCAAAAGATTCTGCCTGCTGGATCTGGAGAAGAAGATTTTTTAAGAAATTTGCCTGAAATGCACTAAGTTCGAATTTGGGCTTCTATACTGAGCCCAAATATGAATCCAGGGGGCCAATTTGAACAAACTTAAATCAGATCCACCCCACAATGTTGCATACCAAATATCAAAAGATTCTGCCTGCTGGATCTGGAGAAGAAGATTTTTTTAGAAATTTGCCTGAAATGGACTAAGTTCGAATTCGGGCTTCTATACTGAGCCCAAATGTCAATCCAGGGGGCCGATTTGAACAAACTTGAATTAGATCCACCCCACAATGTTGCATACCAAATATCAAAAGATTCTGCCTGCTGGATCTGGAGAAGAAGATTTTTTAAGAACTTTGCCTGAAATGCACTAAGTTCGAATTTGGGCTTCCATAGTGAACCCAAATATGAATCCAGGGGGCCGATTTGAACAAACTTGAATCAGATCCACCCCACAATGTTGCATACCAAATATCAAAAGATTCTGCCTGCTGGATCTGGAGAAGAAGATTTTTTAAGAACTTTGCCTGAAATGCACTAAGTTCGAATTTGGGCTTTCATAGTGAGCCCAAATATGAATCCAGGGGGCCGATTTGAACAAACTTGAATCAGACCCATACCAAGATGCTGCATACCAAGTATCAAAAGATTCTGCCTACTGGTTCAGGAGAAGAGATTTTTTAATAATTTTTCTATAATTCATATGGTGCTATCAGTGTTATGCCCCCTATGGAGCCCCAAGTGGGCATGTCCAATTCATTTGAACAAACTTGAATTGACATATGGTAATAAACATCCATACCAAGTTTCGAGCAAATCGACCTAGCGGTTTCAGAGGAGAAGTTGTTTGAAAAATGTTCACGACGACAGACGACGGACGGCAAGTGATAAGTTGAGCTCCCTTTGGTGAGCTAAAAAAACTATACAGCTCAGCAAATCAGTAACCTGAACATCTATATGAAGTAACAAGACAATCAGATTGATATTCTTTGAGTTATCGCATGTCAAAGAAATAGATTGGGAAAATGCACAATTTGATGGATAAAGGGTTAAAATCTCAGGATCAAACTACCAGATTTGCACCAAAATCTATACAGCTCGGCACATCGGAAACCTGACCTCACATATGAAGTAACAAGGCAACCTACTCAATATTTTTTAGGTTACCGCATACCAAAGAAATGGATTTGAGTAATGCTTAATTTGATGGATTAAGGGTTAGTATCTCAGGATCGAATCGTCAGATTTACATCAAAAACTATACGGCTCAGCACATCAGTTACCTGAACATATCTATCAAGTAACATGACAATAGGGTTGATATTTTTTTAGTTATCGCATGCCAAAGAAATGGATTGGAATAATGCTTAATTGGATGGATGAAGGGTTAATATCTCAGTATTAAATAATCAGATTTACACCAAAAACTATACAGCTTGGCGCATTAGTAACCTGAACACAAATGTAAAGTATCATGACAATCTAAGCAATAGTTTTCAAGTTATCAAATGCCAAAGAAATGGATACGGACACCGGATGACAGACGGATGGACAGACAGATGGACAGACAGACAGACGAACGACAGAGGGCCACCCCGGATGTCGGCATTATGTGTACCCATACTATGTATGGGTACACATAAAAATGCAATGAATGACCCATGGCTGACCTCAGTGACCTTGACCCATATAATGAACCTCCATTGAGTTTCGAGTCATTTGTTTGTTTTTGGTCCCCTATCCATAGGTCATACCATGCTTGAGATATGAGCTTGACCTACTTCTAAAATTTTTGTCCCCACCCACTTTTTTTAGTGTAAAAATACATGTACGAACTTCCAGAATGCATTGGGAGGAGGGGGGTCGTAAAATGTGATTTCCAGCAATTCTGAAAAATTCAATTAATGACCCTTGGGTGACCTCAGTGATCTTGGTCCACATTTTGAACCTCCATTGAGTTTCGACTCATTTGGTCCACAGATCATACCATGCTTGAGATATGAGTGTGACCCACTTTCAAAATTTTTGGGCCCTACCCCACTTTTTGAGTATAAAAATACATGTACGAAATTTAGCTATGCATTAAAGGCAACTGCGATTTCTAGCAATTTTGAAAAATGATCCCTGGATCACCTCAGTGACCTTGACTCATATTTTGAACCTTCATTGAGTGACAACTCATTTGGTGTTGGCCCCAAGTCCATAGATCATATATACCAAGCCTGAGATATGGGCATGACCCACTTTCAAAACATCTCTATCCCCTAATGCCCCTGGAATCTGAAAAACATAGACAGCCAAGTACTTAGGACTGTCTATCAGTATGCCAAAATTCAGCAAGATAGGACAATTTGATTTCGAGTTATTATTTATTTATTTATTTGTGTTCAAGGTCAAATACTTATGCACAATGGATAATCATGACCGTGACAGTTTTACAGGTGGAGGCAGCCGGAGTACCCGGAGAGAACCACCGAGCAACGATAAGCAGCTGCCAGCTCCCCAACATCATAGCTCAGCACATGCAGGGTCAGAGTGGTTGAAGACATGTGCACCATCGACATGCAGTTCACCTTAGTACACAGCATCATCATTCACCCATGTGGACAATCGGGGTTAAGTGCCTTGCCCAAGGACACAATGTGGGAGTCCGAATCGATCACTCAGACGGTCACCCATCCGAGGACTAACTGGGCTCGATGTTTCTTAACTTCGGTGATCTGACGAGAACCGGTTATCGCAACAACACTGTTTTTCAGTTATCATGCAGAGAAGGAAGTGCAGAGAAGACAAAAGACAAGAGAATAAGAAGAAAAAAGAAACCATGCAAACAAAAACGATAGCCTGTGTGTTTCACACAAACTAACCAGGGCTAATGGTAGCATAGTGTCTTTAACCCTTTACCCAATGCAGACGATATAAAAATTTATTGTTTTAATTATTGATTTATAAAATGTTTAAAAATATTTCAATAAAACCACATCATGTGACCCCTCATTGGAACGAGCTCGCTGAGCTCGTTCCAATGAGGGGTCACATGATGTGGTTTTGTTGAAATTTGTGGAAAAAATTTATTTTTTTTCGACCACAGTGGTCTCTCAAGACAGGTGGCCTCTCACGACAGTGGTCTCTCAAGGTTTTACTGTATTATGAGTCGCTATTATTTTTTCTAGATTTTACTGAGCAGCAGACATACATACATGCGAATCTGTTTTTGTTTACATGAGCATCGGTGGGTGGTACTTCCGCTGTCAATTTTATCTCCAAAACAAAATGGAAAAAGAAACAGGGCCTTTTTCATTTTAATAACATACTATTTCGAGTTATGGATGCTTTATTAACATGAGACAATGTATGTTTGTTAATTTTTGATGTGTTATGGGGTAAACTCATTTAAAAACATAATAAATAATTGCCACTTTCATTTCGCTCTTCGCGGGGCGATGTGTGGTAAATTTTTGACAAGTTCGCATTCAGATAGACATCACCAAAGGTCAACATGGATGTAGTTCCACTGTAGGTGTAAATTTTAACTACTGAAATCCCATTGCTGTCGAGTTTACCACAGTTGGTGTGCAAAGCTAAAATTTATGTCATAGGCTTTTCATATATAGTAGAATAGGTATTTATTTATTTATTGGTGTTTAAGGTTTACATACTTATGCACAATGGCTAATCATGGCCATGACAGTTTTACGGGTGGAGGAAGCTGAAGTACCCGGAGAGAACCACCGAGCATCAACAAGCAACTATCAGCTCCTCAACATTCTAATTCTGTTCAAGCTCCGCTCAAGCAGGGTTACAGCGGTTGAAGACATGTGCATCATCGACGTGCAGTACGCCTTAGTACACGTTGTCATGTAGGCAACCGGGTTAAAGTGCCTTGCCCAAGGACACAACGCAGGTCGTATCGGACGGGATCGAACAGTAGAATAGGTAATCATGGTATAAATTTTAACAACATCTGTGTTGGGTAAAGGGTTAATAGATCCATATGACCCTCTGCTGAAAGGGGTTTGTTATACATGCACTCCACCTTCTCACATGTATTGTATTTTTACTAAACAGAAACTTACCACTAGTACTAAGTCCAGGACTTGAAGTAAACTTCGCGACATCTACTATTTTCACAGCAAACTGACGACCGGTTTCCTTCCTTACACATCTTCGTACAATACTGAAGGGCCCTCTGAAATTACAACAGAGATAATAAAATAAAACAAATGTGCATCGAACATGATTCTCAATCTATCACACCACTGGGAACAAATTTCTACAGATATAAATTATCTCGCATTAGCTGCTGAGAGATAACATGCCAATAGCTCTCACATATTGATCTTTCAAACTTCCTGCCACTAAAAAAATGTGAAGAGCCCAATAATTCAGGTGTACATGACAAATGAAGTGTGAGGATCTGTGAAAACATTTATTTTTCAGAAATTAAACAGATAATTTGTCATTTCACTGACTTGTTACAATGAAGAAATCATTTATATAAAAAAAATGAAACATGCCATCATTGAGTCGTAATTGATTTGTCGGATAATGTGGTGATGTTTTATGGAAGCTAACGTTAAGAAGTTTGTGTCATTGAGTTGAAAGTATAATCAGGAATTATTAACAGAGTCACTGTTGAGAAACAGTATTAACTCATCGAGTGCTGCATTATTTTTCACGAGTGATTTGTAACAGCAGTAATTTTTTCTCAAGATAGCATTCAATCAGCATGGAGAATTTTAGTTTAGCAAAATTTTGTTCATGAATAATTGTTTTGTAACAATTTATTGGAGAGTGTCTATTGACACTCTCCAATAAATTGCGAGAAACAATTTTATATGAACATTGTTTTGGCTATTTCCTAGCAAATGACACTCCAATAGTTACAGTATAAAAAGCCACAAAAGTGGCTGTCAGTACTTTCCAATATTTTTTATTTTTGTTCAGGGAGAGAGAGATGGGGGTGGGGGGTGGGGGGTATTAATGAAACCTTAAAACAGCCAGGGTCACCTCGTGTTGAAGATTTTCATGGAAGGGTGAGCAACAGTCAGACTCCTCAAAGCACTAACTCCACACAAGCAGGGTTAATATTGGTTGAAGACAAGTGCCCCATCAACATTCAGTATGCCTTACTACACAGCATCACTGCGCCCTCAAATGGGCAATCAGGATTAAGTGCCTTGCCCAAGGACACAACACTGTAACACCTGGTGGGGATCGAACCGTGGACCTTTTCGTTTGAAGTTCAACTCTGCAACCACCTGAGCCACAACACTCCCTCGGCACTTTCTAATAGATTCATGATAGTGGTTTCTGGAACTCCACCAGTGTTAATACTGACTGAGATCTTTTTTCAACTACCAGGAGAGAGCACCAGGAAGTAAAGCAGTGCTTGTTCACTGTGGTAGACAAGTTCTGCTTTATGAGTACAACAGGACATTGTACATGTTTATTATTTGTTTATTTATTGGGGTTTAACAACACTTTCAATGGGCAGGATATCATACCGTCTGTGTTAAACGGTGCTATAGGTAGAGGAAGTTGGTAGGCCCCAAGAGAACCACCAACAGCAGCAAGAAACTGTCAAACTCGCCAACTTGCTAAGCTGCCACAAGCAAAGCAGGGGTTGAAGGCAAGTGCACCATCGATGTGCAGGAAGCCATTGCACACAAACGAGGAATTGGGATTACGTGTCTTGCTGAAGAACAAAGTGCAGATGGCATGGATCAAGATCCAACCATTGACCTTTCGGTTTAAAGTCTACCAGGCTGGAAATAAAGAGTTTACATTCTAACCAATTAACCCTTTACCCAACACACTCAATATAAAAATTTATTATTTGGATTATTAATTTTTCAAATTCAAAGCATTTCGATAAAACCATATCATGTGACCCCATATTGGAATGAGCTGGACAATCACGTTCCAATCATGGCTTACATATATATATAAATATGAAAACAATTTTGATCCCATGGTGTCCTTGTAATCATCGACACAAATCGATGTTCAAATGCTTCTACCGATGGTAAACTGATGGCTTAAAATTGGTCAATGTCAGATGCGATTGCTGAACATCGGTTAATCGCTACTAGTTAAAACTCAATGAGCAAACAAAACAAACTTTTTCACTGGTACAAGCTACGTTAGCAGTCTGGCACCAAGTCATGTGTAAGTTATATATTAGGCAAGCCAGAAAATAAGCAGACTGTCTTCTATAAAATGAGGTCACCAGAGGGTGAATTTGGTGATGCTACCCTGCACTGCAGGGTAGCATCACTAAATTTACCCTCTAGGGTAGCGTCACTAAATTTACCCTCTGTGAACTTCAATCTGAATCAAGGCCTCAAGCCTAAACAGAAAGAGGTAACTAGAGGATAAATAAGCCTGCTGTATGGGATAGCATCAGCAAATTCACCCTCTGGGGACCTCATTCTACAAATGAGAGTTTGCTTATTTTCAAGCTTGATATTAGGCACAAAAAAGTTTTGATTCTCAGGCAATCCCTCACTTAACGTTAAACAGCCTTATTGGATGTTTTTATTGCCTTGCAGTGTCTTCAAGAATTGGGTGACTCACCAGACAAAAATATTCTAAGACAAAAAGGGGCAAACTAAACTCTGGCAAACTAGAGGTGACTGTCCCAGATGGGCCTTTGAAACCCCCAGCCGCCATATTCTAAGACAAAAAGGGGCATAATTCTGGCAAAAAAGTCCAATCGAATCTATAATCACAGGTGCATAGGTAGTGAACATCCATACCAACTTTCAGAGAAATTGGTTCATAAACAACTGAGAAAAGCTCCGGACAAAAAAATTATGTCCACAATACTCCAAGACAGAAAGGGGCATAACACTGGCAAAAAAAAGTCTGGTCAAAACTATAATCGCAGGTGCACAGTTTCCCATGGTAGTGAACATTCATACGTAATTTTCAAAGGAATTGGTTCATAAACATCCGAGAAAAGCTCCGGACAAAATTATGTCCACGGACAGACAGATGGATGGCCGGACAAGCTGATACCAGTATACCCCCCACAACTTTGTTGTGGGGGGTATAATAAGTTCATCTCTATTATGTGACTAACCCTGTGCATTGCACAGCCTTAGTGAGTGTACAGTTTCATGTAGTGTGTGATATGTCAGTAAACCAATTTTACATAATCAGAAAGTGTGACTAACCCTGTGCAATATGAGTAAAATATCAGACGTAAAACATTTAATTTTCATGTGTTTTAAGTTCACATTGGTTATAAAAAGAGAGCATGCGGCAGCCTGAGAAACATATTTTTTATTTTTTTACGCCTTAAGGTTATATATTTTTGCACAATGGCTAATTGTGACTACAACATGAATATAAAGTTAATATATCCATGTAAATATATCATTGTTACCCATTTTGCCATTTTAGAGGACTTCCACCCTGGGCACTGGTTACTTGGTCCTATTTTACCAGTAAAACCAAGCTTGTTTACCACAGTAAACAAGCACTGCTTCATTTCATAGGGTTCCCACGGGGAGAGATTAATAATAAAAGTTGAGTTGTGATTTTTGTTAGTAGCACAGGCCAGATACAGCCATTATTTATTTATTTATTTATTTATTTATTTATTTATTTATTTATCTATTTATTTATTTATTTATTTATTCGTGTTCATCTCTTTGTGTGCTGTTGACAGATATTCCTATCTCGGAAGGAAATCTCTAGCTATTAATATAAGTCGATTTTGAGAATATTTAACCAAATTTTCCCCTGTAAGTTGTGCAGACTTTCTAACCAATGACTTCATGTTTCACTTTTTCAGGAATTTTTCATCAAATCTAGTCATGGCTGCTTCACAGCAGCCATGACTAGATTTGCTGAAAAATATTTTAAAATTACTCAGCGGGTTAAGGTTACATATTTCTGCACAATGGCTATGGACACTTTCATTTGCTGCCATTGAACTAATACTGAAGGTACCACCAGGGTTCGGGAGCGTGGTGGCTCAGTGGTAGACTGTTGGACTTCTATGCTAGAGGTCCCCCGTCCATCCTTGAGCAAGGCACTTTATCTCGGTTGCCTACATGGGTGCACGATTACGCCATGTACTAAGGTATACTGCACGTCGATGGTGCACATGTCTTGAACTGCTGTAACCCTGCTTCAGTGGAGCTTGAACAGAGAATGTTGAGGAGCTGACAGTTGCTCATCGATGCTCAGTGGTTCTCTCCGGGTACTCCGGCTTCCTCCACCCATAAAACTGTCATGGTCACGATTAGCCATTGTGCATAAGTATGTGACCTTAAACACCAATAAATAAATAAATAATTAAATACCACCAGGGTTCAAAGGATTAACTGGTCGAGGTGATGATATTTGGGCTTCATACAGAAGGTGCAGGTTCCATAACTTCAAGGACTCATATTCTGTGGATGTGCTTTGTGTTATCTTTGAAGGGAAAGTATTTAGTCTGTAAGGATTTCCTTGTTACAATTTATGGGAGAGTGACCACAGACACCTCTCCTATTAATTTTAACAAGGCAAAGATATGTAAATAAATTTTTGATGACTAAAAATAATTTAGTACTTTATCAGTTAAAGAAAAGTACAGATTAAAAATGTAGTCAATAGCCTGAAAAATACCTAAACCTGTTCAACATATAAAAAAGATATCAAGGGCTGCTACAAAGCATTTGTTTTTAGGTAGGGATGCACCTGATAATTATTTATTTATTTAATGGGGTTAATGACACTTTTGACAGCCAGGGTTACCTCATGTCAGACAGTGTTACGGGGGAGGAAGAAGGGGAAAGGAGTTCCCGGAGAGAACTACCGAGCAATGGCGAGCAACTATCAGGCTCCCCAAAATACTAACTCCACACAAGCAGAGTTAGAATTGGTTGAAGACAACTGCACCATCGGAGTGCAGTACATCTTAGTACACAACACCACCATGCCCCCAGATGGGGAGGGGGGGGAGTGTTGGCACAACATGGTAGCCGCAGGTGGGATTTGAACCAAGGACCTCTCGTTGCAGCCTGCACCTCTACCGACTGAGTGACCGCGACCCCATGCACCCGATAAAGGAGTTTTTCAATTTTGAAAAATGGGAGACGCACTAAAAACTGCTTGGTGTCATTTAAAGTGAAATCAGACCCATGTCTAAAATTATTAACTCTGATATCTTCATAGTGTATTTCAAAAACCTCTCAAATAATGTGTGTCTTAAAGTGGGATCTGGTCTCTTGAAGCTTTTCAGACAAGATGAAACAGGTTTCATTTCTAATTAATGGGGAAGAAAATTTTGTTCTTGAGCAGTGAGGACTTTTTACTGCAATAAGAAGGCAGTTAATTCTACTATTTAACAAGCATATAATGATCAGGAAGCCACAAAAGTAACCAGCAAGTAATACTGAATCGAAGTAAGTGAACTATAGAAAGATTTCATATTCACTGGAGGTATGTTTTGTAATACCAGTTAAGTTAATGGAGTATTCATACAGCTTAACCATTTACCTAACATGAAAAGCAGACGACACTTGCAAAAAAAATTCTTGAATAACTATTTTTTTCGTCTCAAAAACATAGGTTATGACTCCTCGTTGGAACGAGCTCGTTCCAATGAGGGGTCATAACCTATGTCTCCGAGGCAAAAAAATAATGAAAATGAATTGGCGATTTTTGAGAATAGCGCTGGCCGGTTTTTACCGTTACGTTGGGTAAAGGGTTAACACTTTGAACACAAATGGCTGTTTTTCTGGGCCATGGACATGATAAGTCATAATTTCATTAAGTAGGATGGCTGTTAAGAGAATGTGTGGGATAGATCAATTAATATTTTCAATGTGCTGCCCTAAGGCGGCACGCTGAAAATATTAATTGGTCTACCCCCAGATAATGAATATGGACTCTTTCATTCACTTCCATTGAACTAACATTAAAGATACCACCAGGGTTCAAAGGTTAACTGGTCGAGAGTTGAAAGCCCATATTTGGGCTTTATTCTTAACCCTTTACCTAACAAATTGCCCGCATCCACCCACGAAATTTGTAAATTGAGCAGTTGAAAAAAATTTAATTTTTCAAAATATTTCAACAAAACCATATCATGTGACCCCCTCTTTGGAATGAGCTCATCAAGCTCGTTCCAATGAGGGGTCACATGATATGGTTTTGTTGAATTCTTTTTGAAAACATTTAAAAAAAACAGTAATTAAAATAATAAATTTTGATATTCTCTATGTTGGGTAAAGGGTTAAGAAGAGGTACCACAACATGAAGGCTTCATATTCAGTGTTATCTTTGAAATGATATTATTTCATCTGTACAGATTTGCCATGTTACAATTTATGAGAGATTGGACTAAGGCACTCTCCAATAAATTGTAACAAGTCAAAGATGTGAACAAATGATGATTAAAAATAATTAAGCATTTTCCCAGTTAATGAAAAGTACACATTTAGAATAGGCAATGTATATAATAAAAAGAATATCTTTGTTTTGTTTTGGGGTTTTTTGGGTGGTTACCATAATTATTTCATTTTTGACAAAATTTCACCTGTTAGGTACTCATGAAATAATTATGGTATCCATCAAGACATCACACTAACGAACTGAAAACAAGCAAAAATTTATTAATTACGTGCCATAACTCTGCTCAGTATGGCCAAAGTGTACCAGTCTTCACACTCATGCAAGACATTAATAAAGTTTCCAAATATTGACCAAATCCACAGATATTTGTTCAAGTTATTACGCTAAACAGTTGAAAACAGACAAAAATTAACTAATAAAGGGCCCTAACTCCACTCATTATGGCCAAACCAAAAAAGGTTTTCAAACTCCTTCAAGACATTGTTAAGAAAGTCTCATACACCATATATTGACCATATCCATTGATATATGTTCAAGTTATCGCACAAATAAGAAAGGTAATGCTTGCCCATTCAACCACCCACCCACCAGTCTGTCCATCCATCTGTCTGCCCATCTGACTTCGTTAAACTGTAGGAAAGGTTTTTTTAAAAAACCCGACCAAAAACCATATCCTCTATTGATATCCATCCAGTACTTTGACTATAAAAGTGGTCTTTTCACAATCAGATCATGGACCAATAGCGACACACATTTAACTGGTTGAGTGCTACAAGCCACTATTAGGGTTCAACTGAAGAGTGCAGAAAGCCCCTTTAGTGGCTTCAAACTGTATTGATTATCGAATTTTCACAGCAGTTGAAATACAAAAATTTTCAACAATATTGCTTTTGTTTTATTATAGTTTATTGGAGAATGCCAAAAGGCACTCTCCAAAAATTTGTAACAAAACAATTGTATTTGAATAAAATCTTCTTAAACTGGGGCTCCTTTGGCTTGTAGCATGTTACCCTTGATAAAAAATACTTGTGTTACAATGCACCTTTGAAAAAAAAATAATTTAGCACTCTACCAGTTAAAAAGATACTATGAAATAAGACCACGTCTAGAAATACACATGGCCGTATTGAATTGGCCAGCTGGACCAAAATCGAAAGGAAGCATTGTCTGGTCATCCACAAGTAACCCCTAAAATAATGATTTGATCAAATAAGCGGTTCTTTAGTTATTTGACGGAAATCAAAAGTTAACGAATGGACTATGAACGCTGGACGACATATACCGGACTTGGCTAGGTGATCCAAAATCGAAAGGAAGCTTCTTCTAGACACCAATAATGCATAATTAAAAAATAAAAATGATTCGAGTCAGCATTCATTAATTATTGGCCGGAAACCAAATTCAATATGGCTGCCAAGGCGGCCATATTGAATTGGCAAGCTGGACCAAAATTGAAAGGAAGCATTGTCTGGTCATCCACAAGTAATCCCTAAAATAACAATTTGATCAAATAAGCGGTTCTTTAGTGATTTGATGGAAACCAAAAGTTAATGGATGGACGTCGGACAATCAATGGACATGGTGAAAACATAATGCTTCCAAGGAGAATCTCTCGGGGGGTGGGGGGGGGGGGGAATAATGTCATCTCAGATTCCACATTCTCGCATTACTTTTATCAACAGGTGAGATTCTCCCGGGTTGTAGGGAAAAAAACAGACCAAGAATTTTGACCAGATTGCAACTCAGTCATGATCCGATCAAAATTCAATGTCTAATTTGTTGATCATCATGGGGGCAACTATTATTATTATTTATTGGTGTTTAAGGTCACATATTTCTGCACGATGGCTAATCATGACCATGACAATTTTACAGGTGGAGGAAGCCGGCGTACCCAGAGAGAACCACTGAGCAATGGCGAGCAACTGTCAGCTCCGCAACATACTAACGCCACAAGCAGGGTTAGCATTGATTGAAGACAGGTACACCATCGACATGCAGTATGCCTTATTACACGTCATCATGCCCCCCACGTGGGCAATGGACATGAAGTGTCTTGCCCAAGGATACTAGAGGGCAACTATTATGGTGTGTAATAATAATAATAGTAACAACAAGAGGCCCCAGGGGGCCTGAGGGCGCTCACCTGACATGGTAGCCTAAATATCAACCCAGACAATTGATTTCCACAAGTTGCATCTGCTCCTCCTAAGAAAAGCTGAAACCAAATATCCAAATATTCTGACCAGTGGATCTAAAAAAACATTTTTAAAGAATATTCCTCATATTGAACTAAGTCATAATTCGGGCTCCCACAGGGAGCCCATATATGAACCCAGGGACTTGGCTTTAACAAACCTGAATCTCACACCCCTAAGGATTCTGCACACCAAATATCAAAACATTCCGACTGCTGGATCTGAAGAAGATTTTTAAAGAAAATTCCTCATTTTGAACCAAGTTACAATTCGAGCTCCCACAATCAGCCCAAATATGGACCTAGGGACATGGCTTGAACAAACTTGAATCTTAGCCCCCTAAGGATGCTGCATAAAAAATATCAAAAGCATTCATCTGCTGGATCTGAAGATTTTTAAAGAAAATTCCTCATTTTGAACTAAGTTGTCATTCAGGCTCCCATAGTGAGCCCAAATATGAACCCAAGGGACTTGGCTTGAACAAACTTGAATCTCAGCCCCCTAAGGTTGCTCCATGCCAAATATCAAAACATTCCAACTGCTGAATCTGAAGAAGAAGATTTTTAAAGAAAAATTCCTCATATTGACTAAGTTATAATTTGGGCTCCCACAGGGAGCCCAAATATGGACCCATGGACTTGGCTTTAACACACTTGAATCCCCCCCTCCCCCCAAGGATGCTACTCACCACATATCAAACCATTCCGACTGCTGGATCTGAAGAAGAAGATTTTTTAAGAAAATTCCTCATTTCGAACAAAGTTACAATTCAAGCTCCCACAGTGAGCCCAAATATGGACCTAGGGACATGGCTTGAACAAACTTGAATCTCACCCCTCTAAGGATGCTGCATACCAAATATCACAAGATTCTGCCTGCTGGATCTTGAGAAGAAGATTTTCAAAGAAATTTGCCTGAAATGCACTAAGTTCGAATTTGGGCTTCTATAGTGAGCCCAAATATAAATCCAGGTGGCCGATTTGAACAAACTGGAATCAGATCCACCCCACAATGTTGCATACCAAATATCAAAAGATTCTGCCTGCTGGATCTGGAGAAGAAGATTTTTTAAGAAATTTGCCTGAAATGCACTAAGTTCGAATTCGAGCTTCTATAGTGAGCCCAAATATGAATCTAGGGAGCCGATTTGAACAAAATAGAATCAGTTCCACCCCACAATGTTGCATACCAAATATCAAAAGATTCTGCCTGCAGGATCTGGAGAAGAAGATTTTTTAAGAAATTTGCCTGAAAAGCACTAAGTCCAAATTTGGGCTCCTATACTGAGCCCAAATATAAACCCAAGGAGCCGATTTGAACAAACTTGAATCAGATCCACCCCACAATGTTGCATACCCAATATCAAAAGATTCTGCCTGGTGGATCTTGAGAAGAAGATTTTCAAAGAAATTTGCCTGAAATGCACTAAGTTCAAATTTGGGCTCCTATACTGAGCCCAAATATAAACCCAAGGGGCCGATTTGAACAAACTTGAATTAGATCCACCCCACAATGTTGCATACCAAATATCAAAAGATTCTGCCTGCTGGATCTGGAGAAGAAGATTTTCAAAGAAATTTGCCTGAAATGCAGTAAGTTCAAATTTGGGCTCCTATACTGAGCCCAAATATAAACCCAGGGGGCCGATTTGAACAAACTTGAATCAGATCTACCCCACAATGTTGCATACCAAATATCAAAAGATTCTGCCTGCTGGATCTGGAGAAGAAGATTTTTTAAGAAATTTGCCTGAAATGCACTAAGTTCGAAATCGGGCTCCTATACTGAGCCCAAATATGAACCCAGGAGGCCAATTTGAACAAACTTGAATCAGATCCACCCTCCAATGTTGCATACCAAATATCAAAAGATTCTGCCTGCTGGATCTGGAGAAGAAGATTTTTTAATGTTTTTCCCATTGCATACAGTGTTAAAAAGTGCTGACTCAGCACTTTTTCAAAGTCCCGAAACTGTACCCTATGATAAAACCGATGGCAATTTTTTTTTACCAGTTCTTTCTGTTGGTCCTAAGGAAGCTTCACACCAAATAAAAATTCTCGGTGCCGTGCAGTTTTGGAGATATGGGCGTTTTAATTTTTTTCTATTTTTAGCTCCTGCGGTTCCCATGGGGCTACGGGAAAAAAAAATTCAGCATAAATTAGGTACTTATGACCCAATAAGCCCTCACATAAAATTTGGTTCAAATCAGCCTCTCGGTTTGGAAAATAGAAATTTTGGGCGGGGCAAAAAATTTTGCCCCTCCCATAACGACGCCAAGTATAGCCCCACAAACTTCTCTTGAACAAATCTGAGTCTACACCTCAAAAGGAAGCTGCACACCAAATATCAAGTCTCTGCTACTGCTGGTTCATGAGAAGAAGATTTTTTAAGTTTTCAGCACACTTTTTGGGTGTGGCCCTACCCACGGGCGAGGCAACTTGATTTGAACAAAATCAATTTGCGATGTCATAACAAACTACTATCTCAAATATCAATTAAATTGGTTCAGCGGTTTGGGAGGAGAAGACGCAAACACCATGTTCACGGACGACGGATGCTGGACGACGGACGACGGACGGTGAGTGATCACTATAGCTCTCCTGACTGAAAGTCTGGTGAGCTAAAAAGAAATCTGAGAAACAACAACTTTTTTAACTATTCGAAACTTTAATAAGTAACATTATTTAATAAACCATTTTTGAAACTGCCATCTTGGCTTCTAATCTATGCAAGGTCACAGGTCGCTGGGTGTAAACAAAGTGATTTCCATGTTCGACACGTTGAGTTCTGTGTCAAGTCAACTAGATCTGTGAAATATCAAGTTTAAACTCGTAGAACCGATGTCATCATTCGCATTAACTAAGGGGGCAACCCTATATGACTTTAAAGGATGGGATATCACAAGCTTAGAGAATTTTTTATGGTGGTGAGGACTAGTTTTGAGTAGCAACAATGAAATACTCATTGCACAGAGCTTCTCTGCGCTTGGGAAATCCCCGAAAGTTGTTGAAACAGTGCCCACGGACACAAAGTCATGACACAGCATGCATTCAAACACCATTTAAGTCAACAGGAACTCAATTCGAAATAATGGAAGTTCTCATGTAATATTGCCTTAAACAAATGGTAAACTTGGCTAAATGTTTTTGAATTCGCACTATTGAACGTAACGGGATTCGAAGCACTTCACCTACTCTCTTCTCCCATTGCTTACAAAGCGTTTTCTCAAAATGTTTACACCTTGAGACCTGTGACCTTGCATAGATTAAAAGCCAAGATGCTAGTTTCGAAAAAGGCTTATAATGATAACAAAAAGGCATTGAACTTCAAACCGAAGAGTCCTCAGTTCGATCCCCACCAGGGGAAAACTGTCTGGTGTGCTTGGGCAAGGCACTTAATCCTGATTGCTCATGCAAGGGAGGGGGGGGGGGGGGGGGGGCATGGTGGCATTGTGTACTCTGCACATTGATGTTGCATTTGTCTTCAACCAATACTAACCCTGCTTGTGTGGAATTAGTATATTGGGAACCCTGACAGTTGCACGCCATTGCTCAGTGGTTCTCTCTGGGTACTCCTTCTTCCTCCACCCATAAAACTGTCCGACACGAGGTGACCCTGTCTGTCAAAAGTGTTGCTAAACCCCAGTAAATAAATACATAAATAAATAATATAAATAAATAAATAAATAAATAAATAAATAAATAAATAAATAAATAAATAACAGAAAGAAATCTAAAAATCAACGACTTTTTAAACTATACTAAAATTTCAGAAGAAAAAACAATTTGAAATGAAAATGGTTCCAAAATCTTTTGCAATATGTGGTACAGAAAAACAAAACAGAAATATTTATCAATTAGTCCAAAATACAGTTCAATGGAATCCATAACACGTCTGATGAGGAAACTTTATATATTACTGATATTGAAATGTCCAAGAATGTGTTTGCAGAAACAGCATCCAGTAAACTGTAATGAAATGTTCATTCAGAAATCCTGCAGTGTCCAATAAATTCCAATAAAGCACTCAGTAAAATATCCAACAAGGATCTACAATACAAGTCAAAATAAGTTGTAGCATAACTGCAATAAATTAAGTATACTGCTGTTCCTGCACTGATAAGATCAGAATCTGACATCATTTTCTGGAAAGCTCACACTAAAAATGATGTCAGTTTCTGGTCTTATCAGTGTAGGAAGAGAAAGATATATAAGTTATAGTGGTTATCCTACAACTTATTTTGACTTATACTGTAGTTGAACACTACTTTTTCACAAGAAGAATATCCTGGTTTACAAGAAGAATAAATTCTCTTCATATTTTGGAAACACTTTTCCAATACAAAAAGATGTGCAGGTCACAAATATAATATTCCGTAGAATATGTAATAAACTCATCTGCTATTTATAATAATCCACTGTCCTGTAATAATAATCTCCAATGTTCAATGAATGAAGAATGTATAAACAATAGTCACTTCACAATGCTGTGGGAGATGAATGAATTGAAGTTTATTGACAAAGGTTATTTATAGTCTTTAAATAGACAGTTTCAGAATGAGAAATTTCTCCAATATTCTTTTGTTTCACTAAAAGCTGATTGGATAAATTAAATCACCCCATTAAGTTTCTAGATGATTCTGTCCAATTTCAAATAAACAAGTGTGACCCAAACAAATAATTAGTGAGCTAAAAATAATTCCTGTTTGAGAGTATGTATAAACATTCTGATAGGTACATTCAAAGGTCACTCAGAGCAAACAAGTGATCACCCTAGCCAAAGACTGCATATTCTAATTAAAAATAATTTTAGAAAATATTAAATGTCTATAATTATTAACTGTGGACATATCTATTCGGATATTATAATAGGGTGCTATAACGCAACTAACTTTAATGGCATTGGTCGATTTGAGTCAGATAAAAAAGGAAGGAATAGCCACATGGATTTTGTTCACGAACATGACTTTCTGAGAGAATTCTTCAATGAAGCAATATCATGGTCTCATTTATCTCGAAAGAAAAAAAAGCTTCAGATTTTCACTTGGTCCTTCAACAATTATTTCTGACTTGAGTACCATAATTGGTGTACTCTGATTATGAACCAGAGATAACTCAATTTCTGAAATAAAATTACCCATTTGCTGGATTCTCCATTTGAGAAACAATTTTCATCAATTTTTCTCAATAGCACTCCAAGAAGGCCTCTTCCTTCTCCCAGATGGTCTTCATAAAATCTATTTGTAATACAGTGACAATTTATTTAATTTACAATATGACAGGCTATATGGTGGTTCTCAGCCATTCAACTTACGGAACTGGCAATGTATTTATTTATTGATATTTAAGGTCACATACTTATGCACAATGGCTAATCATGACTGTGACAGTTTTATGGGTGGAGGAAGCCAGAGTATTCGGAGAGAACCACCGAGCAGCTGCCAGCTCCCCAACATCATAACTCCGCACTGCAGTGCAGGCAGGGTTCGACTGGTTGAAGACATGCGCACCATCGATGTGCAGTACGCCTTCGTACACGGAGTCATCGTGCCCCCTTATGGACAGCAAGTCAGAAAATAAGCACACTGTCATCTGCAAAATGAGGTCCCCAGAGGGTGAATTTAGTGATGCTACCGTGCACAGCAGGGTAGCATCACTAAATTTACCCTCTGTGAACCTCAATCTGAATCAGGGTCTCAAAACTAAACAGAAAAGGTACCCAGAGGATAAATTGGCCCACTGTTTGGGATAGCATCATCAAATTCACTCTCTGGGGACCGCTTTCTGCAAATGTCAGGCGGCTTATTTTCAGGCCTGGTGGACAGTTGGGGTTAAGTGCCATGCCCAAGGTCACAACGCAGGAGTTCGAATCAATCGCTCAGACGGTCACCCATCCGAGGACAAACCGGGCACGATGTTGCTTAACTTTGGTGATCTGACGAGAACCGGTTACCGCAACGCCACCGCGCCCCCGAATGTGCCATACTATTGAAAAGAGCTCCTTTACATCAGTATGTCACATGTTCACTACCTGGAAGGTGGATTTACTTCAAAATCACTGTGAGGTATAATGCGCTTAATTTCTGAGATCAAACCCAAGAAGCACTTGTAACCTTTCAACTTGTGAATCATTAGGTACAACCCATCGGCCCATCTGATAAGAATTTGCTAGGACTTCTTGCATGTTTTTTGAAACACTCTGAATATTTCTGGGGTTGAAAATCCACCCCACCTTTGAACCCTGCTGGTATCTTCCATGCCAGTTCAGTATGTGTGTCAACAATTGAAAGCATCTATATTTGTAACTTGGGGGAAGACCAATCAATATTTTCAACATGCTGCCTTGGGGCAAACCATGCATACAGTGTAAAAGATATTGTACCATTTTCTTTTCATATTATTTTTTTTATTAAATTTCCTAATATTTAAATTGGAGTAATTGTTGTTAATTCTCAGATTTCTTTCTGTTACCCTTAATATTATTACACACTGCAACACATATAAGCTAAGCAATGTGAATGTAGTAAACATCCACTTGCTCTACAATCATGTGAGTGTTTGTTCATGATACAGCATAACTAAAATTTTAAATTTAACACAAAAAAATGAGTTCATCATGATAATTCAAATTTCTGAAACATTTTCAAACTGATGTCCTGATTTGATTCATCAAGTCAAATCGGCGACAATGAACAACACTTCTGTCAAGTGTTTCACACAACGGTCGATCTCCACCCTATTTTTGTAAAATTCACAGAATTCCACAGTAAACATGATCTCATTACCATATTTAGAATTACATATTACATAAATTGAAAACACAGAATATTTTACCTTTAGATTTGGTATGAATGATGTAAGATTGGCTGTGAAAAAGGCTTTTCCAGTTTCTCTGGGACTCTATAAAGTCTTTTAATAAAATACATTGTCCCTTGAGGGAAACAAGATGCCACCTTCAACACTTTAGTATTGAAGATGTAACCCTCTTGAGCTCAAGTGGCGACATGATACTTTCCCGACAATGCCCTAAGAAACAGAGAGGGTGAATTATTTTTGAAGAAACTGCTATAAATGGGGTCCATTTCTGATCAGTGAATGTGTCAACGCATCCAATGCATAACGTGGTAAAAATGGAAAGTCGTACATGTTATTTTAAGTTGATTTAATTTGAGAAAAAAAATCGATTCAAAAATCTGCTGATCGATCTGATTCGAGAATTGATTCAAAGTCAAATTTTACATTTGCAGGGTCCTAAGTCTAAGTGAACAAAAATAAGATTTATTGAAAAATCTGTGGTTCTGAAAAGTGATTCCATTCTTCAGTTTTTTGTAATTTTCAATAAAATCGCATTACTGCATCAACAGTCCAAGCCTGCAAATAAGCAGTCTGTAATGGTCGTTGACCATTTCACCAATTCACCTGAGCCTGACATGTGCTCCATTTCCTGCTATTTGTCTACTCCTGTTAATTCAAAATTTTTAACACACTGGTAAAGTGATTATTCAATTTACAGGGTTCCACTGTACAAAATTCTGGACTAATACAGTAGAATCCTCTTAACTGAATATCCATTTTGCCAGTGAAAATTATTCAATTAACAGGAGTATACAATTAACAGGGATTTGGTCAGTTTCATATGTTCTGGAGGTAAACTGAGCATTTATTGTATTATATCTTGTTTGACAGAGCTCATAGAGCTCTGTCAAACAAGATATAATAGAATAAATGCCTGTATTAGATGTAGTGGGGCCAAAAAGGTTGATAAATAAGGGGAATTTGTTGCGTGTCACAGTAATTTTTTCGACATATTGCAAAAATTTATATACAATTAACAGGCGTTTACTCTACAACCCATATGCAATTAACAGATCAAATTTGTACTGAAGGTATGGTAAATGGTTTTGTGTTTGAAAATTATATTCAATTAACAGGGATATACAATTAAAAGATATCCAATTAAGTGGGCTCCACTGTACCATACTAACCTAGAAATAGGACCACTTACTGACTTTTAAGATTTCAATTTCAGAGCACTCCCCTTGTAAATAAGCCCAGTCCCTGATTTGGGATTAACCCTTTACCTAACACGAAAAGCAGATGACACTTGCAAACAAAATTCTTGAAGCACTAAGTTTTTTGATAGTTTCCGTCAAAACAAATAGCTTATAACCCCTCACTGGAACGAGCTTGTTCCAATGAGGGGTCAAAAGCTATGTTTTTTTTTATAAAAAATGAAAAAGTAATAAAAATTGTTTGGTAAAGGGTTAACAACATCGATGACAGAGATGCTGGTAAGTTATTACAGTGAAAAAGAACAACTTACCCAATGCACACCATCAAAAATTGTTACTTTATTTTGTTTGTCAAATGTTTAAAAAATTTCACCAAAACTATATCATGTGACTCCTCTTTGGAACGAATTCTTTTCTCAACTGTTCAATTTGTAAATCACGGTAGTGTATGTGGTCCATTCAACATGTAAAGGATTAATGGATCTTAGTTATGGGATTGAAAGAGTCATTTAACTTCACATCTGAATTCTCCTGCAGGTTTGACGTCTTGAAACTAAGCTAACCCATATACTTTTGTCCGCTTTTATGCCCCCCCCCCCCCAGTGCTTATTCCAAGATCAGTACAGTAATTACTTGCAGGTTTGCATTAATTCCTGAATTTCAATCTCATTCTCTGCTCATATGAAATTTATGAAACAAGTGTTAAAATGTTCCATTATGCCCTGTCTAGTATTTTGAGACAAACACAGGTCCGATGAGCATCCGAGATGCTAATCTGAACGGAAAAACACCCACAACAACACATGCTGTATAATGAATCCAAACTAACTAATTGACAAGACACCCACATTAACAAATGCGTTATAATGACCAATTCAAATAAGAGAAAACAAGAGCTGGACTTTCGTCCGGTGCATACCCCCATGTGGTGTACCGCCTAGTGTGGGCATACCTATGACCAACAAATATTATTTATGAATATTCTCATAACAGACTGATGGACGGATACACAGAAGGATGGACACAATCCAGTATACAACCCCCTCCCCCCCTTCCATTTTTTCGAAAGTTTTCAACAATTTCCAACAATTTCTAAGTCAAAAGATATGGTAAATTGTTTGGTGTTTGGAAGTTTTATGCAATGAGGCAGAAGCCTTTGTCATAGGCAAACTGCATGCCATGTTTCATTCAAATCCGATAACCCCAATCCAGTATCCCCCCCCCCCCCCCCATTTTCTTCGAAAGTTTTCAACAATTTCCAACAATTTCTAAGTCAAAAGGTATGGTAAATTGTTTGGTGTTTGGAAGTTTTATGCAATAAGACAGAAGCCTTTGTCATAGGCAAACTGCATGCCATTTTCCAATGAAATCCGATAACCCATACCTGAGATACAGGCTGAACAGACAAATAATGTCTATTTCCTACAATTTCTAAGTCAAAAAAGGGGGATAACTCTAAAAAGGAGAATGTGAGAAATATCGTTGAATCCTTTTTTTAAAGCCTATACCATGAGCAGTGTTCCTGACAAATTTCATTGCAACAGAACATTCGATACCTGAGATACAGGCTGAACAGACAAAATTTGGCTCGGACGGACACAATTTCTAAGTGAACAAGTGAAAAAAAAAAAAATAATAAAAAAAAATAAAATAACTAGTTTGGGCATACCTATGACCAACAAATATTATAAAAAATAATAATTTACTTAAGTTATGAATATTCTCAGATGGACTCACACATGGATGCACAGATGGACAGATGGACAGACGGATGGACGGACGGACGGATGGACGCATGTAATCCAGTATACCCCCATTTTCTTCGAAAGTGGGGGTATAATGAGAAACCAAAAAAAGTGTCAACATTGTTTTGCAGACAAAAGGTGATGTTACTATACAATTTATGAAAAGAACAACAAGAAAGACAAACCAACTATGACAGATAGGGTTTATTAATATAATAAAGATAATTTGCCTAAAAGAGGCAGGCAGCACTGCACCTCGACGAATGTTCAAAGTCTGCTCCTACATGTATTGCATGGTACTTAATAGATCCTAGTGAAAAACTATTATCTGAAAAGGCGATAGCATACATTTATAACACACCCTTGAAAAAGTAAGGTTTGTTAACACAACCTTCTAGAATGTGTGATAAAAATGAAATTGTATCGCACATGTGTGCGATACAGGTTTTTGAACTTTTTCAATATAAGAATAGAACCAGTCATATTTCTGGGGAAACATGGATCCATTCCGATACAATGGGCCATTTATATTGATGTTGTAATGTGGGTTAGCAGTCTTTTGTATCTGAATTGTTATTATTTCTGTTGAAACTCGTGTACTATACACCAACCTATCATCAGAAGAAGCTTTCTAACTTATTTTATTAATGCGAACAATACTGAATATTGGAAAAGTCCCTCGAAAGTGTGAATGGACTCCGAAGGTGGAGATCCCGTATGAATACAGGATCTCCACCTTCGGAGTCCTCTTGCACTTTCGAGTGACTTTTCCTATACTTATCAATTAGACTCTACAAGATGGACATGGCTTCAGACGTACCAGCCGGAAGCTCTTTCAAAGAGCTTAGCTTGGCTTCAAGCACTAGCAACACCACCATTCTAATGGCGGAAACGACGGACCGTCCAAACAAGCGTCAGAAACTCAATGAAGACCTACCAGCACCAACGCTAGTAAATCAAGAAAATCAGCCTGCCTATATTTAGCCGATATCCAACACATAAGGGACACGTCATTAGCGTTCCACTTTAACCAACATGACCACACCATTTAGGGTCTCAGTTTCCGCATTATACAGGTATTTAACCCCGACCCGGATGCACCTAATATTGTGAAAATAAGGCGTAAACGCAAAATAGAATGGATATACACATTGAAAACGCTCATACCACTCGGCTTGAACAGAAAGGACTTTTAGTCACTTTGTAATACTGAATATTGATTGAACGACTATATGAGTTAAAATATGATATGGCAATGACAGACATGCAGTTCAAACTAAGAACGCAGACAGAATATGAAAGCATCCTTGAGTGACATCATTTCGAATGAATGATGTTGCAGGCAAGTTTTTAGATCACAATAAATAAATTACAAAACAAAGAGTGTGTTAAATGACTGCCTGTTCATATTCATTGGAATTCTTATGGATTCAGTACCTGTGTTACCCCATTACCCAATGCAGACAATATCAAAATTTATTATTTTAAATATCATTTTTTATAATTTTTCAAAAAATTTCAACAAAACCATATCATATGAACCTTCATTGGAACGAGCCCAACGAGCTCGTTCCAAAGAGGGGTCACATGATATAGTTTTGTTAAAATATTTTGAAAATAATATTTTTTTCAACTGCTGAATTTGCATATTATGCAGACGCCGATTCGTTGGGTAAAGGGATAAACTCTATAACATGGCCTTCAATAAATTTTAAGTGGGCAATGTGAACAATACAGTCGTTTCTCTTGTACAATAAGGATATAAATTTAATTTACGTGGAATAAATCAACAAAGACAACCGTAATCTTGACTGAAATCTTAACTTGCCAATCAGTTGTATAACATCGGGTGCATGCAAGTCAGATAAACATGCATGTTTTTATTATTTCTCATTGAAGAATTTTTTCGAATTTAGACCTATTGTTTGTTGTGAAAGTATGGTAATTTTTTGGTGGGGATCACATTAACCCTTTACCCAATGCAGACAATTTCCAAATTTATTATTTTAAATGTCACTTTTTAATTTTAAATGAGCTCATTCCAAAGAGGGGTCACATGATATGGTTTTGAAAATTTTGGGGGGAAAAATAACATTTTTTCACCTGCTGAATTTGCATATTTCCGGGCGTGTGGTCCAATTTCGTTGGGTAAAGGGTTAACCACCCACAATTCATGCTATAAAATTGAGACCTAAAAAGATGTTAAATTGTATTTCAGTTGAACAGTGTTTCATCGATCGGAGTGGTGATGTATTGCAATTTACAAGTTAAAACTATGCATGAAAGTTTAAACAGCGTACAAAATAATAATAAGACTGGTCTCCTGCTTTATTTCCTTAATGTCTATGAAGGATTGGTTAATTCTTACTCTGGATTACAGTAAATCATCTGATTATTTATTTATTTATTTATTTATTTATTTATTTATTTATTTATTTATTTATTGGTGTTTAATGTCACATATTTCTGCACAATGGCTAATCATGACCTCGACAGTTTTACGGGTGGAGGAAGCCGGAGTACCTGGAGAGAACCACCAAGCAAAGGTGAGCAACTGTCAGCTTCCCAACATACTAACTCCACACAAGCAGGGTTAGTATTGGTTGAAGACAGTGCACCATCGACATGCACTACGCCTTAGTACACAACGTCACAGTGCCCCCTCGTGGGCATTGGGGGTGAAGTGGCTTGCCCAAGGACACAACGCAGTTGCCGCAGGTGGAATTCGAACCGAGGACCTCTCGGCTTGCAGCCTGCACCTCTACCTACTGAGCCACCGCGCCCCCTCATCTGATTAAGAAATTTGCAAATGTGTGTAATAAATACAGAACCACACATGCGTTTGAATAGTTTAATGTTTATCACACTCGTTTGGTTTGGCACAGGAAAAAACAGTGCCAGTCCCCGGTTTCATTTGGTTTGGCACAGAATGCCACTCAAGGCTTCACTTCTTGTGGTATTCTTTTTTTGTGTGGTATTCTTTTGCCCAACCAAACTTGTGTGATAAACATTAACCCAATCAAATGCTTGTGAGGTTCAGTCTATGTATGAACCCAGGGACTGGCACTGTTTTTCCCTCGTTTTGTAGGCTACATGACTGTGGAGGAGAGGTTGACAATGTATAAGCCTATACATGTGTGCTTCGCCCACGTCGGTGTGTGGAACCAAACCACGGTGAGCCAATGATGTAGGCTGTGCAAACATGCACAAGTATGAAACATGAAGCTGTGAATGATGACGAGGCTACCTGCACATGCTCCCATATGAAACCTACTCAAGCTTAAATGTGTGAGATTTGGGTGGCCTGTGCATCCTGTGATATTTTCACATGAAAATATAACACACATGTTGTGAGAGGCTTGCTGTTGAACAATCCTGAATATAAACAAACCTGTCATTTGCAAAATGAGGTCTCCAGAGGGTGAATTTGCAGATGCTATCCCATACAGTGGCCCAATTTATCCTTCAGGTACATCTTTCTGTTTTCGCTTGGAACCTTGATTCAGAGGTTCACAGAGGGTAAATTCTGTGATGCTACCCTGCACCAAATTCACCCTCTGGGGACCTCATTTTGCAGATGACAGTCTGCTTATTTTCAGGCTTGCTGTTGAAACTACTCACAAGCACTGAACAGCTACATATATGTATGTATGAAACCTGGAAGCTAGACTGTGTAAGATTTGGAACGCCTGTGCATCCTGTGATATCTTCACATGAAAATATAAAACACATTGTGTGAGAGGCCTGCTGTTGAAACTACTCAT
Source organism: Pictodentalium vernedei (assembly GCA_031216915.1). NCBI lineage: Eukaryota > Metazoa > Mollusca > Scaphopoda > Dentaliida > Dentaliidae > Pictodentalium > Pictodentalium vernedei. The sequence goes on along the minus strand of CM062290.1, from coordinate 87,937,009 downwards.
AAGTGCTGAACAGCTACATATATGTATTACATATATGTATGTATGAAACCTGGAAGCAAGACTGTGTAAGATTTGGGACACTTGTGTATCCTGTGATATCTTCACATGAAAATATAACACACATGTGAGAGGCCTGCTGTCGAAACTACTCAATAAGTCCTGAATGGCTACAAACGGCTACATATGTATGTATGAAACCAGGAAGCTAGAATTTAAGATTTGGGAGGCCTGTAAGGACTTATATTTCATCTAAATTGGGGTGAATCCATCCATTTGGATTCTCGCAAAAATGGTTCCGATAATCCATACATGCTGTGAGTGTCCAAGGATCCCATGAGACCACCATGGTTGAACACCTGTTGTATACTGATAACACACGTTAACACTTTACCCAACACAGCTTTTTAATTTTTAAAACATAAACCGAATAAGATAATTTTAAGTCCCGACCCTTCGGGGGACTATTGTAATCAGCAGTGTCCGTCCGTCCGTCTGTCTGTCCATGCATGCGTCCGTCCGTCCGTCCGTCCGTCCGTCACACCCTTGTCCGGATGATAACTTTAGTTTGGATGATTTTACTGAAACTAAATTTGGTATGTGTCTTACTTGGGTGGAAATGCAGGTCAAGTTCGAAAATGGGCACGCTCCACTGATTTCTACTGGATTTATTCCCCTTTTTCGACTTAAAAAATACAGTTTTTGTGTTGTTCGGATGATAACTTTACTTTGGATCATTTGATTGAAACGAAACTAAGTATGTGGTTTAATTGGTTGGAAATACAGGTCAAGTTGAATGAAAGTGTCAATGACACTGTAGCTTAACTTGTGTGTTGTGTTTGATGAAAAGGATAATGTTCAATGTTTATAAAAGGATTATGAAATAAGACAAGAATTGTGATAATTGGGAATATGTTCATTTCTGTTCCCTGTATGCTATGTTTATGATAAAAATAATATGAGGTGTACACTGTACTAAAGATCTGAGGGGTGGGTTAATATGACCTCACAGTTAATATATGTGGCCCTCACAGTTAACATATATCAACAAAATTACAATGAAATTATTCCAAAATGAGTCATCCTATCAAGTTACATTAAAATCCCTTCATAACTATGGCCTGTAGACTGTGCTAAAGGTTTTCGGGCTTCGGGCCCCTGTAGCCGTCAGTTTCCCAATTGCATCCAAAGGGGACGTTCTCATCTAGACATTATATGAAGTCAAACCTACCAAGTTACAATGAAATCCCTCCATAAATACGACCTGTAGACTGTGCTAAAGGTTTTCGGGCTTCAGGCAGCCATCAAGGCTGAATGATCGTGACCAAAAGGGGACGTTCTCATCTGGACACTATTTGGAGTCATCCTACCAAGCTACAATAAAATCCCTTCATAATTATGACCTGTAGACTGTTCTAAAGGTTTTCGGGCTTTGGGCCCCTGAAGCCGTCACAGTTGCCCACTCGTGTCCAAAAGGGGACGTTCTCATCTAGACATTATATGAAGTCAACCTACCAAGTTACAATGAAATCCCTGCATAAATATGACCTTAGACTGTGCTAAAGGTTTTCGGGCCTCGGGCTCGGGCAGCCATCATGGTTGAATGATCGCAACCAAAGGGGACAATCTCATCTGGGCATCATCTGGAGTGATCCTGCGAAGTTACAATGAAATCCCTTCATAAATATGACCTGTAGACTGTGTTCAAGGTTTTCGGGCTTCGGGCACCTGTAGCCATCACAGTTGACCAATCATGACCAAAAGGAGATGTCATCATCTAGGCATTATATGGAGTCAACCTAACAATGTTACAATGAAATCCTTCTATAAATATAAACTTTTGCCTATGCTAAAGGTTTTTGGGCTCGGGCACCCATCAAGGCTGAATGATCACGGCCAAAATGGGACGTTCTCATCTTGACCTTATTTGGAGTCAACCTACCAAGTTACAATGAAATCCCTTCATAAATATGACCTGTAGACAGTGCTAAAGGTTTTTGGGCTTCGGGCACCTTTAGCCGTCTAAGTTGCCCAAACATGTCCAAAAGGGGACGTTCTCATCTAGGCATTATATGAAGTCAACCTACCAAGTTACAATGAAATCCCTTCACAAATATGACTTGTAGACTGTGCTTAAGGTTTTCGGGCTTCGGGTTCGGACAGCCATCATGGTTGAATAATCGCAACCAAAGGGGACAATCTCATCTGGGCATCATCTGGAATGATCCTATGAAGTTACAATGAAATCCCTTCATAAATATGGCCTGTAGACTGTGCTCAAGGTTTTTGGGCTTCGGGCACTTGTAGCCAACACAGCTGACCAATTACGACCAAAAGGGGATGTCATCATCTAGGCATTATATGGAGTCAACCTAATAGGTTACAATGAAATCCTTCCATAAATATGACCTTTTACCTATGCTAAAGGTTTTTGGGCTTGGGCACCCATCAAGGCTGAATGATCGCGATCAAAAGGGGACGTTCTCATCTAGACATTATTTGGAGTCATCCTACCAAGTTACAATGAAATCCCCTCATAAATATGACCTGTAGACTGTGCTAAAGGTTTTGGGGCTTCGGGCACCTTTAGCTGTCACAGTTGCCCAATCATGTTCAAAAGGGGACGTTCTCACCTAGGCATTATATGAAGTTAACCTACCAAGTTACAATGAAGTCCCTTCATAAATATGACCTGTAGACTGTGCTAAAGGTTTTCGGGCTTCGGGCTCGGGCAGCCATCATGGGTGAATGATCGCACGTTCTCATCTAGACATTATATGAAGTTAACCTACCAAGTTACAATGAAATCCCTTCATAAATATGACCTGTAGACTGTGCTAAAGGTTTTCGGGCTTCGGTCTTGGGCAGCCATCATGGTTGAATGATCGCAACCATAGGGGACAATCTCATCTGAGCATCATCTGGAGTGATCCTAAGAAGTTACAATGAAATCCCCTCAAAAATATGACCTGTGGACTGTGCTCAAGGTTTTCGGGCTTCGGCCACTTGTAGCCATCACAACTGACCAATCACGACCGAAAGGGGATGTCATCATCTAGGCATTATATGGAGTCAACCTAACAGGTTACAATGAAATCCTTCCATAAATATGACCTTTTGCCTATGCTAAAGGTTTTTGGGCTCGGGCACCCATCAAGGCTGCATGATCGCGATCAAAATGGGACGTTCTCATCTAGACATTATTTGGAGTCATCCTGCCAAGTTACAATGAAATCATTTCATAAATATGACCTCTAGACTGTGCTAAAGGTTTTAGGGCTTCGGGCTCCTGTAGCCGTCACAGTTGCCCAATCACGTCCAAAGGGGGACTTTCTCGTCTAGACATTGTATGAAGTCAACCCACCAAGTTACAATGAAATTCCTCAATAAATATGACCTGTAGACTGCGCTAAAGGTTTTCGGGTTTTGGGCTCGGGCAGTCATCACGGTTGGCAGATCATGCCCAAATGGGGAAATTCGCATCTAGACATCATAAGGAGTCATCCTACCAAGATACAATGAAATCCCTCCACATTAAACATGACCTGCAGACTGTGCTAAAAGTTTTTGGGTTTGGGGCTTGGGCAGCCATCACGGTTGATAGATCATGCCCAAAAGGGGACGTTCTCGTCTAGGCACTATACAGAGGCATCCTACCAAGTTACAATGAAATCCCTTCATAAATACGACCTGTAGACTGTGCTAATGGTTTTCGGGTTTTGGGCTCGTGCAGCCATACTGGTTGCCCGATCGCGACCAAAAGGGGACGTTCTCATCTAGACATGACCCCAAACCAGCATATGAAATTTCGTGACGATCAGACAAGAACTGCGGGGTGTAGCCCGTGCTAAAGGAAATGTGAACAGACGTCACAGACTCACAGACTCACAGACTAACAGACTCACAGACTCACAGACTAACAGACTTTCGCACGCGTGATGGCAATAGCTTATCTTGACTATGTCAAGTTAAGCTAAAAATGGCCATGCTCTGCGAACAAATTGCATCCTAACAGCTCCCTTGAATTTGCCATCTTGGTCGGGGGACCGGGGGCGTTGCCCTTGTTTAAAATTATCTTATTCGGTTTATGTTTTAAAAATTAAAAAGCTGTGTTGGGTAAAGTGTTAACGTGTGTTATCAGTATACAACAGGTGTTCAACCATGGTGGTCTCATGGGATCCTTGGACACTCACAGCAGGTATGGATTATCGCAACCATTTTTGCGAGAATCCAAATGGATGGATTCACCCCAATTTAGATGAAATATAAGCCCTTACAGGCCTCCCAAATCTTAAATTCTAGCTTCCTGGTTTCATACATACATATGGATGCACGGACACACGCACGGACAGACGGACGGACGGACGGACGGACGGACACTGCTGATTACAATAGTCCCCCGAAGGGTCAGGGGACAATTATCCCCCATATTGAACAAAGTTAAAATTTGGGCTTCTGTAGGAAGCCTAAATATTTACCCAGGGACTTGGTTTGAACAATCTTGAATCTGACCCTCATAACAATGATGTATACCAAACATTAAAAGATTCTGACTGGTGGTTCTGAAGAAGATTTTTAAAGAATATTCCCCATATTACCCTATGTTAAAAATTCGGGCTTCTGTAGTGAGCCCAAATATGAACCAATGAGCTTTATTTCAACAAACTTGTATCTGACCCCCTGTGAATGCTGTATTCCAAATATCAAAAGATTCTGATGATTGGTTCTGGAGAAAAGATTTTTTTTAATTTTTGCAGATATGCTGACTCAGCATTTTTTCGATGCCCATTACTGAACACCCTAACATAACCGATGGCAATTTTTTTTTACCATTCAATTCTACTGGTCCTAAGGATACTTCATACCATACAACAGCTCTCTGTTCCCTGTGGTTTGGGCAATAAGTGCGTTTGAAAATATTTCTATTTTTTTAGCTCCCAGGGTTCCCTTGGGGATGCAGGAATTATTTTTTTTGCATGGGTCAAGTACTTATGACCCAGTAATACCACATACCAAATTTGGTTCATACCGGACCATCGGTTCAGAAAATAGAAATTTTGGGTGGGGAAAAAATCTTACACCTCCCATTACAAAGCCAAATATCGCTTCACTAACTTCGTTTGAACAAACTTGATTCTACACCTCAAAAGGAAGCTCCATAGAAAATATCAAGTCATTGTACACACTGGTTCTTGAGAAGATTTGAAAAATATTTTGGAGCATTTTTCCCCACTCCCTCCCTATGGGGCTGGGTATGTTGAGTTGAACAAAAATGCAATGCCCCTTTGGGACCATCACTCACACAAACTTTCACTTGAATTGGCCCAGTGGCTTTGGAGGAGAAGGCCAAAACATGATGCTGACGGACGACGGACGGAGAGCGATGAGATTAGCTAAGCTTTGTCAAGATGAGCTAAAAATTAATGGCGTTTTCCTGGTATTGCGCAAGATAGTTTTTGCCATTACGTTAGGTAAAAGATTAATACAATATAACCCACCCTAAATAGGACAAATAACGTAAATTCACCCTACTGAAATTATGCAAATGTGACCCAGTTGTATTTTGTTTAGCCAATCAAATTGTCCAGTTTTGAAATTGACCAATGAAAGCTCCCAACTCTAATTATGCAAATTATGAAAATGTGGCCCAGTTATATTTTGTTCAGCCAATCAAATTGTCTAGTTTTGAAATTGACCAATGAAATTGACGGAAGGCTTTATTTATCACTGATTAATACGAAAAAAAAATATCAAATGTTTTAAAGTGAACAAAACGGACGAGACATATGATAAATCAAAGAATTTGAACAAGTGGTTGGTGAGAAGATATTTTTAACTTTTTACTTTAAGAAAATGTTCTCCGAATTATCCACAGCATATCTGTGGATAATTGGGAAAACTAAAATATGGAAATGCATTAAAATAATGGTTCGATAAGACACCTAGAAATGGATCAGTGACTTGTGAGGAATTTTTTTATGTTTTCCCAGTTATCCACAGTATCTTTGAATATGACCAAAATGCTAGATTGGAATAAAATTCTAAATCTCATTTACAAACATGTCATATGTCAAACATACGATACCATTGGATGCATGGTCTTTAAAAATATATTTTTAAGTTCAACCCACAATGCATCCTGTTAAAACTTGGGACCATAAAAGCCCCAATTATGCCTTTGGCAGCCTGATATGAACAGACTTGCATTTATTTATTTATTGGTGTTCAAGGTCACATATTTCTGCATACTGGCTAATCATAACTGTAATATGGAGAAAAATTCAAGTTTATTCCATCATTTATACCCTTGTTGGCCATTTTAGAGGACTTCCACCCCAAGCATTGGTCACTGGGTCTTATTTTACCAGTAAAACAGTAAACAAGCACTGCTTCACTTCTTGCGAGTGCAGCATTTAATTTTTAAAAATATGTGTGCCAAACATGAATCATTTGGACCAATGGTTTATGAGAAAATTTTGTTTAATGTTTCCCGAAATAACCATTGGGATGACTTAGTGGCATCCATATTATCCCAAAATGTAACCCCAGAAGCTTGATTGAAACAAACATGTAAAGGTTCATTACACATCAGCCAGGAAAATGTGTGGACTAGTGATTTGGATTTGTGAGATTTTCTTTTAACCCTTTACCCAATGCAGACGATATCAAAATTTATTATTTTAAATATTATTTTTTTTAATTTTCAAACAAAAACATAGCAAGTGGCCCTTCATTGGAATGAGCTCGATGAGGGGTCACATGATATGGTTTTGTTGACATTTTTTGAAAAATACTATTTTTTCAGCTGCTGAATTTGCAAATTACACAGGCAGATGTGGCCGATTCTTTGGGTAAAGGGTTAAGCCTTTGAACCCTCATTTCCTGGAATGGTATCATCTTTGTGTACACTTACAGTGAGATAAGTCAGTCCAACATCAATATATAGTGAGAGCTTTCCAGAAAATGATGTCAGATTCTGATCTTATCAGTACAGGAGCAGTATACTTAGTTTATTGCGGTTATGCTACAACTTATGTTGACTTGTACTGTATCTATCAAAGTAATAAAGCATACTATTTTTGGTATTCTTGAATGCGTCTCTGAAACTGGAGTTTCAAAATTTTGGACTATGTGGACACTGATTTGTTTTGGGGTAAGTCTATAATGTTTTATTAAAATCTGTTCAGAAATGTTGGAGGAGGTACGCACCCCCAAATTTCATACAGGAATTTATATTAAATCTATGTTTAACTCTTTCGCTTCCAAAAGCGACTAAAGCCAAATTACCCATTCGCTGCCAATCGCGACTGAAGTCGAAATTTTGAGACCAGATAGCAGTACGACTGTTCTAGGGGAAGTAACTCTCTTATTTTTTGTGATATACAATATCGCGGTATTCTTTTTATGTTCAATGTCAAAGATCAAGTACAATTTTGCTTCACAACCGCCCACGATAGGAATACAACTTGGACCAAAATGCACGTTGGCTTCTTTTGGGATGTCTTTGAGACAAAATATCTGCAAAGAATTCAACTCTGAAACGCTTCAAGACAAGTGAGGTTACAGAGCATATTTTTAAAGACTCAGATTGTGAATGTGATTCTGAAACTGAAGATGGGGAATCTCTCGACGATACAGCCTGTGATATGGACATATTAACCCCTTAAGGCCAAGATATGCACATATTAACCCCTCAAGGCTAAGATTTGGTTTGAAATGGCAGTGCCATGACAAGGCATCTTGGTTTTCAATATGCCCCCACCACCCCCAAATCAATATAAGGACTATCTTAATATTTTTTTCTAATATGCTGATCAATTTGTACTATAACCACATAACCACAATAGTTGTACAGTAACACCTGTCTTAAGAGACCACTGTCTTGAGAGTCCATCTGTCTTGAGAGACCACATCTGCTGAGGCAACCGCGTTGTGTCCTTGGGCAAGACACTTCATCTCAATTGCCCGCGTGGGGGCACGATGACGCCGTGTACTAAGGCGTACTGCACGTCGATGGTACGCATGTCTTCAACCAATCTAACCCTGCCTGTGCAGCAGTGAGGAGTTACGATGTTGGGGAGCTGGCAGCTGCTCGTCGTTGCTCGGTGGTTCTCTCCGGGTACTCCGGCTTCCTCCACCCGTAAAACTGTCACGGTCATGATTAGCCATTGTGCATAAATAGGTGACCTTAAACATCAATAAATAAATAAATAAATCTGCTGAGGCACCAATTGGTTTTACTCTATAATGGATCTGCAATGGGAGACCACCTGTCTTGAGAGACCACCCGTCTTGAGAGACCACTGTGATCTGGTACCAACTTGTATTTTTATGCCATAATGAACCTGTCTTGAGAGACCGCCCCTTTGAAGACTGAAACCATGACAAAAACTTTTTACCTGTTCTGGAATTGGAAAATCCATTGTGGTTATACTAACATAATTAAAAGCATTAAAAGCTCTTAATTGGGTTTCAATTGTTATTTAGTTACATAACTCATTATTTATTGGTGTTTAAGGTCACATACTTATGCACAATGGCTAATCGTGACCGTGACAGTTTTACGGGTGGAGGAAGCCGGAGTAACCGGAGAGAACCACCGAGCAATGATGAGCAGCTGTCAGCTCTCCAACATCATAACTCTGAACTCTGCACCGAAGCACAGGCAGGGTTAGATTGGCTGAAGACATGCGCACCATCGACGCGCAGTACGCCTCAGTACACAGCGTCATTGTGTCCCCATGTAGGCAATCGGGGTGAAGTGTCTTGCCCAAGGACACAACGCGGTTGCTGCAGGTGGGATTCAAACCCAGGACCTCTCAGCTTGCAGCCTGCACCTCTACCAACTGAGCCACCGCGCCCCCTACATAACTCATTAAAGATTGAGATGTTTTTATAAGACCCCTGTGAAAAGATTAGGATTATTGCTGAATAAACAATTTCATACATACCTTAAATGTGACAGATAGGATTATAAAAATAAATTTGTGTTGAAAATCTTCGATGAAGATTTTCTACACTAATTTATTTTATAATTTTTATAACAGTCCATTTCAATTTGTTACAAAAACTTCATAAAAAAAGAACAACTACAAAGTAATTACAAAAATCCATTCTTCTCCATTTCTGAATTTTGTGGTTGGTTATTCACTGACTTGAGAAAACTTGAAACCTGTTATGAGAGACCACCTGTCTTGAGAGACCACTTTTGTGTGGCCCAAAGGGCGGTCTCTCAAGATAGGTTCTGCTGTACAACATTTAGAAGAAAAATCCATTATTTGGCTATAAATAGTTTGACTCCATCACATAAAACATAAGAATATAGTGATACTTCCTTACTCTGATGTGGTGGCCATCTTGGTTGCCATGGTCATGAGACCTTATATGACCGAGTTTGCAATTCAATGCTCAGACCTATACGTACGAGCATACAAAGTTACAGCAAGATATTCCTCTAAACAAAAAAGTTATTCCCCTATTTCCAAACTATATGTATTATTACTGTGTAATTCCACTGAGTGCATGGCAGTGGTACATACTGCTGTGGTACGGTATGGCAGCGAATGAGTTAATAAATAAACAATTACCAGGGATTTGAAGAAAGATGTTGTCATGGAAGTTCATTTGTCATCATCTTATGTTCCAATAAGAGTAAATCCTCACGCTCTGATTGGTCGAGAGCTCGCTTAGTATATTCTATGTTTACGGCTCAAGTGGCAAATGTTACCGTCTGACATCACAACACGAAATATTTGCAATGACGTCGTCCATTTCGTAACTGCTTCATCAATGGAGTGACTAGCAAGCCGCTTCACTTTTCGGAATGTTTCATGTGTGCAGCAGACAGTGTTCCAGGTAAAGTGTTGTTTAAATTACAAACCAATTTACGATTTGAACTAAGATGGAATGAGTTTATCTGGTTTATTGATTATTTATCCAGTGTCGTTGTGGATACACGAGAGGTTTATTTACTAAACCTGTGATCGTTAAAAGTTGCCTTGAACAAGGCAACTTTTAACAATAACAAGTTTAGTAAATAAGCCTCTCGTGTATCCACGATGAAGGTTTTAGGCTATGGGTAGTGTCTTATTAAAACATACCGGTAAACATTATTGTGAAGTGTTGAAATGATTACCTATTTTTCAAAGTTGACTAGTCGATGGGAGTAATCGATTCAAAATCGACTAGTCGGCTTTTCTGTTGAAAACATAATTGTCTCAGTAAATTAGATGATAAGAGACTGTTACATGTAAGTTGATAACCCTTTTGTTTAATGACTCGTTTAAAAGGTGTTTGATGAAGTTTCCTTGTCAAAGTCATGAACGCAGCTGTTTTCTTTTTGTATTTTGAGTTTTTTAAAATGTCATGCATAGTACCCAATGATGTTAAAACAGAAGTTTCGTGAATTTGTAAAATGTTTGAAGTGTACCGCCATTCGCCCAATGCAAGTAATTAAAAACTCCCGGGTCAAATTTTGTGATGGACAGTTTCTTCTCCTTCATATCCGGTCTTCGCCAGCTCACACCCAAACCAGTACAGTAATATCATAGAATATGGAGGTATGGCATTGATTTACCTTTGAGGAAGACAGGGCAATTGGCTCAAAGAAGATTCACTTATATACATGTACAAGAGTCAGTTTAAGCACGGGAACTCTGCAGAAACTGCAGAGTTAAGGTGCTTCAACTGACTCTTGTGTGGAGTGCAGAGTACTGCGGACGAATGAGAGGAGAAAGGACTTAGCGAAATTCAGGCATGTATTTTATTTTTATATCAATTAAAAAGTGTGGGTGACTTGGGTGAGGGACAGAACGCTTGCATGAATTAACAGCATCTTTGAAGTTGTACACCAAAGTATTTTTCTTCAACACGTGCCAGTGATTAGGTTAGGTGAAATCAGTGCTTGTAATGCTGCTGAAATCTAAGTTGTAACATTATCGGCATCAACAAACGACAATGATTGCATTGATATCCACTTCTCAATACAATTTAAAATAGGTCCACCACGAAGCAGAAACGTCTGATGTTTGTAATGATTAACCCCCAATACTGCCATATTACGACTTCATCTTTGAGTTTCCCGACTAGTCGACTGGAGGATTTCAGACTCGATTTTTTTTTTCTCATAGAGAGAAATAGAGAGCTCAAATATGGACCCAAGGAATTGATTTCAATAAACATGTGAAACAATCTTCCAAAGATGCTATATGTGAAATTTGAAAGCTTTTGGAGCAGTGGTTTGGGAAAAAAGTAGTCTTAAATGTTTTTCCCATTACCCATTACCCACAGTGTTAAAAAATGCTGACTCAGCACTTTTTCAAAGTCCCCAAAAAGTACCCCATGATAAAACCCGATAGCAATTTTTTTTTTACCATTCCATTCTGTTGGTCCTAAGGAAGCTTCACACCATATAAGAATTCTCAGTGCCATGTAGTTTTGGAAATATGGGCGTTTTAATTTTTTTCTATTTTTAGCTCCTGCGGTTCCCATGGGGGCAACAGGAAAATTTTTTTTTTGCATAAATTAACTACATATGTCCCAATAAAATCTCATGTCAAATTTGGTTCAAATCAGCCTCTCGGTTTGGAAAATAGAAATTTTGGGCGGGGCAAAAATTCTTGCCCCTCCCATAACGATGGCAAATATATCCCCTAGAACTTCTCTTGAACAAATCTGAGTCTACACACCCAAAAGGAAGCTGCACACCTAATATCAAGTCTCTGCTACTGCTAGTTCATGAGAAGAAGATTTTTTAAGATTTTTGCTCACTTTTTGGGGGTGGCCCTACGAGGGGGCGGGTCAATTTGATTTGAACAGATTTGAATTGACATGTGATAAGGAACATGCACACCAGATTTGGTTCAATTTGGTTGAGTAGTTTGTGAGAAGTCGATAATGTAAAGCTAATGCCGGACGGACGGACGGACGGACGATGGATGGATGGACGACAGATGGAAAGTGATTAGTAAAGCTCCCCTTGAACTTTGCTCAGGTGAGCTAAAAAACAGGAAACAAGACATCAGGCACACAAAAAGGCCCAAAGTCAGTAACCAATTTAAATGCTACCAGATGCAAAGCTAGATCCTCATACGAAGTAAAAACGATACATTGCAAAGAAGATGCAAGACCAAAACGACCTAACACTCCTATGGTGAGGACGTAACCCTGGGGATAAACAGAATAAATATTCTGTAATACAGGTTAAACTCCCCAGAAATTTAATAATGAAAGTGTCAATAACACTGTAGCTCAACTTGACAAACTTGAACTTGGTAAGTTATAAATGAAATGGTAAAATTGAAGATCATTGGTACCAATGTTATTTTTTGAAATTTCAACATAACAGCATTGTGTGTGCACAATGTCAAGAGTAATCCATGCATTTTTTAATGTAAACTGTAAGACTGGCTAAAGGAAGAATGTTGATACACAAATGCAGTTTGTTCAGAGGTTATTGTAAATGGCAACTTTTTTCCAGAAAAGAATGCTTATCAATAGGTCTTATCTAAAGTTCTTGCCAAATAAGCACACCAAGTTCAAAAACTATCCTATGATAAATGTGGCCTGTGGGCCATGTCAAAGAATGTTGATGCACAAATGCAATAAATTCAAAGATTGTTGCTAACAGCAAGAGTTTTTGATTGAAATGAAAAGAAAATCAATAGCTCTTATCTTTATCACCCTGCATAAGCATACAAAGTTTCAAAACAACCTGATAATGAATGTACCCTCTGAGGCATGCCAAAGGAAGATGTCAGTGCACTAAGTAGAAGGTCATTGCTTGTGGCAATGTTTTTTTTTTTTTATGGAAATTCATAAATATACCCTGCAGAGAGTGCAAAAGGGATAAGTTGATGCACAAATGCAGTAAGTTCAAAGGCTGGTAATAACGACAATAAATTTTTCTGGAAATGAAAAAAGCAATAGCTCACATCTAGACGTCACACGGAACACACATACCAAGTTTCAAAGTGATCCGATAATAAACGTGCCCTGAAGGCCATGTTAAAGGGAAATATTGAGGTCTGACTAAACTAAGTTCAAAGGTCAACATTTTTTGACAGAAATGGAAGAAAATCGACAGCTCCCATATAAATGTCATTCCACACAAGCTCACCAAGTTTGCAAGCTATCCAATCAGGGTGTGTCAAAGGGAAATATTGATGCTTAACTGCACTAAGTTTTTACTAAGTTAATTGAAGGGTCATTGCCAGTGGCAACATTTTTTGACAGAAACCGAAGAAAATCGATAGCTCCCATCTAGAGGCCTCCCCAAACAAGCATGCTAGGTATCAAAGCAATCCGATCATAAATGTGCCCTGAAGGGTGTACAAAAGGGAAATATTGTGGTCTGACTGGACTAAGTTCTAAGAACGTTGGCAGTGGCAACATTTTTTGACGGAAATGGAAGAAAATCGATAGCTCCCATCTAGAGGTCACTGTAAATAAGCATACCAGGTTTCAAAGCAATCTAATCATAAATGTGCCCTGTAGGGTGAGCCAAAGGGAAATATTGTGGTCTGACTAAACTAAGTTCTAAGAATGTTGGCTGCGGCAACATTTTTTGATGGAAATTGAAAAAAAATCGATAGCTCCCATCTAGAGGTCACCCCAAACAAGCATGCCAGGTTTCAAAGCAATCCGATCATAAATGTGCCCTGTAGGGTGTGCCAAAGGGAAATATTGAGTCTTCTGACTAAACTAAGTTCTAAGAACGTTGGCCGTGGCAACATTTTTTGCCGGAAATTGAAGAAAATCGATAGCTCCCATCTAGAGGTCACCCTTAACAAGCATACCAGATTTCGAAGCAATCAAATCATAAATGTGCCCTGTAGGGTGTGCCAAAGGGAAATATTGTGGTCTGACTAAACTAAGTTCTAAAAATGTTGGCTGCGGCAACACTTTTTGACGGAAATTGAAGAAAATCGATAGCTCCAATCTAGAGGTCTCCCCAAACAAGCATATCAGGTTTTGAAGCAATCTGATCATAAATGTGCCCTGTAGGGTGTGCCAAAGGGAAATATTGAGGTCTGACTAAACTAAGTTCTACGAACGTTGGCCATGGCAACATTTTTTGCCGGAAATTGTAGAAAATCGATAGCTCCCATCTAGAGGTCACCCTAAATAAGCATACCAGGTTTCAAAGCAATCAAATCATAAATGTGCCCTGTAGGGTGTGCCAAAGGGAAATACTGTGGTTTGACTAAACTAAGTTCTAAGAACGTTGGCCGGGGCAACATTTTTTGATGGAAATTGAAGAAAATCGATAGCTCCCATCTAGAGGTCACCCCAAACAAGCATACCAAGTTTCAAAGTAATCTGATCATAAATGCGACCTGTGAGGTGTGCCAAAGGAAATTGTGGACGTACGTACTAATGTACGTACGTACGTACGTACGTACACCGACGGACGAGAAGTGATGGCAATAGCTCAGCTTGACTTTGTCAAGTTGAGCTAAAAAAAAATTCAATAAAAAATAGCCAAAAAGCTTAGGTGTTTAACAGGAGGGGTTCATGGAAGGATAGGAAAGGAACACTTAACAAACAGTGGATTAATCATTAGCAAGAATGATGACGTCAGGCGTATGTCCCGAAAATGGGAAACATGAAATAATTTTATAATTAGTACAGCCCTGAACGTTTGAAACCACCGTTGTTCACTTCCATCATCCATTTACAGCCTTGGATCCACCAATTCTTGCATTGATTTGTGTCTGGCATCCTCAAAAAATAGACCGATTAAATCATCAGATATGTGTACCCATACGCGCAACTAGTAGAAAGCTGTTATTATCTCAGGACCAATTTTGGGAGGAATTTTCAATTTGAAGGATAAAGGGTTAATATCTCAGGATCAAATTATCAGATTTACACCAAAAACTATACAGCGTGGCACATTAGTAACGTGAAGATATTTTTTTTAAACTAACATGACAACTGGATTGATATCTTTTTAGTTATCTCATGCCAAAGGGATTGGAAGAATTCTCAATTGGAAGGATAAAGGGTTAATATCTCAGGATCAAATTATCAGATTTACACCAAAAACTATACAGCTCGGCACATCAGTAACCTGAACACAAATACAAGAGGCCCCAGGGGGCCTGAGAGCGGTCACCTGACACGGTAGTCTAAATATCAAACCAGGGACTTGACTTGAATAAGCTGCATACGCCCCTCCTAATAAAAGCATATACCAACTGGATGAAGCAGTTGTGCCCACACAATACACAGGATTTTCCTTCTATTTTCAGTTCCTGCACTTTTACGTCCCAAAATTGAGATAAACGCATAAAAAACAGATTTCTTTTTATTTTTGTTCGGAAATTTACGAAGTCCCAAACAAAATATTTTCAGCCTAAATTTTTTTTTTCTTCTTAAAATTGACCAAAACGCATAAAAAACCAAAAAACTAATTTTCGGATTTTGGTCCAAAATTTTTTAATTCCCACCCGGCCCCCAAATTTTCGGTGTAAAAAAAAAATTTTTTGGTCTTAAAATTGACAAAAACACATAAAAAACAACAAAAAAAAAAATTCCAGATTTTGGTCCAAAATTTTCTAATTCCCACCCGGCTCCCAAATTTTCAGTGTAAAAAAAAAAAATTTTTTTTTTTCCGGATTTTGGTCTCAAATTTCTAAGTCCGGAACGGGACCCCAAATTTTCATCCTAAATATGAACCCAAAGACTTGGCTTGAACAAACTTGAATCTCACCCCCCTAAGAATGCTGCATGCCAAATATCAAAACATTCCGACTGTTGAATCGGAAGAAGAAGATTTTTAAAGAAAAATTCCTCATACTGAACTAAGTTATAATTCGGGCTCCCACAGGGAGCCCAAATATAAACCCAGGGACTTGGCTTTAACAAACTTGAATCTCACCCCCCTAAGGATGCTGCACACCAAATATTAAAATATTCCAACTGCTGGATCTGAAGAAGATTTTTTAAGAAAATTCCTCATTTTCAACTAAGTTACAATTCGAGCTCCCACAGTGAGCCCAAATATTCACCTTGGGACATGGCTTGAACAAACCTGAATCTCACCCCCCTAAGGATGCTGTATACCAAATATCAAAACATTCCGACTGCTGGATCTGAAGAAGAAGATTTTTAAAGAAAATTCCTCATTTTGAATTAAGTTAGTGCTATCGAGGTTATGGAGCCCCAAGTGGGCATGTCCATTTCATTTGAACAAACTTGAATTGACATATGGTAGTCAACATCCATACCAAGTTTCAAGCAAATCGACCTAGCGGTTTCAGAGGAGAAGTCATTTGAAAAATGTTCATGATTACAGATGACGACGGATGGCGAGGGACGGCAAGTGATAAGTTTAGCTCCCTTCGGTGAGCTAATAAAAGCCACAGCATACCGGTGGTAGCCTCCACTCATGTATAGCAAAACAGGTCAGAAATTTTCTAAGTCCACACTGACAAAAAAGTCTAACATTACAAAAATACTAAAAATCGATAAAATATCACTGGGTAAGGGTCGGCAGGTAATTGTAAGCCACAGAAACACCGTATGAGGTGCATAGCAACAGGGCTGAAAGTCAAAGTGGACTCGTACAATAACTTTAACACAAGTGTTGACGCCGCCACTGCCGCTGATGCCGACGCCCCTCGGGTCATGACAAAAACTCACACAACTTCGTTGGCGAGCTAAAAATTGCAGGTGCCATGGTGTGCAAGGGTGACAGCTCGCCTCAAAATTGAGAGAGTGGATATCTAAATTTTATAGTAAATTTCCTTTCTTATTATACCTACCACAATTGTTTACTACAGGCTTGCACTACAGTGGAAGTCCCTAACTCGGATAAAATACTCTCTATTTTTGTCTTTCCCAAGCAAGTTGGGAAAGAAAAGTGGTGCAAAAGCACCAATAAAAATAAGCCAAAACTGGGTCGAGTGCAACCGGCGCAGACCCAGTACGGGACGCTCTCTCCCAAGTACAACTCCACGACTTCCGTTGCCAGTGCGCATACCGTCTCTAAAGACTCATTCTTTTTGAATCCGTAAACGTTAGAGTTATGTGATCAGCGGGGAGGAAAGATTCTTTACCCGTAAAGAAGACGGGAGGGCCTCCATGTAAACAATTGTGGTAGGTATAATAAGAAAGGAAATTTACTATAAAATTTAGATTTCTTATCAACCTACTCACAATTGTTTACTACAGGCTGAATAGACAAAAGGCTGGAGGGAATCGCATAACCAACCCCCACATAACCCTAGTGCACTGGAACCGTGAAGCAGAAGGAAGAGGTCCCGAGGCTTATCAACCATAATGTCGCAATCATTGGTAAAGGACAATGAAAAGAGACATATGAGCCTGTGTGACACACAGACAGAAAAAAGGGCAGTAACAGCACAAGGCTGAAACTGACCCTCAAGAAGCCTAATGGCTATGGCAGACAACAGCCTGAGCAGAAGAAAGAGGACCCAAGGCAAAAAGGTCCTCCGACTGCTCCTGCAACTGGCGTAAATAAAAGGTGGAGAAAGTAGAAGCATTTCTCCAGTAGGCTGCCTGCATAACATCCGACAACTTGACGGAGTTAGAATAAGCCCAAGAGGTAGACAGTGCCCGCACCTCGTGGGCAGAAATACGATTGGTAATACAATCGCCAGCTGCTAAACGACTATAAGCCGTACGAATAGCAAGACAAATCCATCGAGAAATGGATTGAGGAGAGATCTTCTGTCGACCCGGAATGAGAGACAGAAAAAACCGTTTTCTGCCCTTCCGTATGAAGCGTGTCCGATCAAGATAAATGCGAATAGCACGGACCGGACAGAGCAAAGGGCGAGTACCCTCAACAGAGGGAAGAGCCCTGATACAGATAGGAGGAGGAGTAGTATCTGGTAACTGATTCTTAGCCAAAAAGGAGCAATCAGTGGTAAAAGTAACACTGTTGGGAGAACTCCTAAAAAAGGCCGGGTCAACCGAGAGGGCGTGAAGCTCACTAACCCGTCTGGCCGAAGCAAATGCCATCAGAAAAGCCGTCTGGTATGTGAGAAAATGCATATCCACCTGGGATAAAGGTTCGAACGGCGCCCCCCCCCCCCAAGCAAAGCAGCACCCACGAAAGATTCCATCGTGGAGTAAGCTGCAAAGTCCGAGGCCTTTTCAAAGAAAAGTGCCGAACAAGCTTGGAGAGGTAAGGATTAGTGCCGATACGACGCTTCCCCACATAAGAAAAAGTCTCTGAAAGCATAGACCTGTAACCCTTGATGGTAACAGGCTGGAGACCCCGAGAATCAAACAGATATACCAGAAACTCCGCAATCTGTGAAATCGAAGGATTGGCATAATCAACAGAGTGATCAGCACACCATCGACAGAAGACCTTCCATTTAGCTGCATAAGCTAAACCAGTGGAGTGCCTCCTTGAAGAAGAAATGCACTCCACTGCTCGTCTCGAAAAACCTCTACGGAGGAGACAGGACCTGACAAAAGATATGCGTGAAGGCACAATGAAGTCGGGTCGACGTGAAACCTCCTCGGGCGACCTTGACAAAGAAGGTCGCGACGTAGCGGGAGACGTGCCGGAACCGCCGCCATCAGCGAGCGGAGCTGATTGATCCACACCCGCTGAGGCGACAGGGGAGCGATCAGAATGATTCGACAACTGCAGGTTCGAATTTTGGCGAGAACCTGAGGAAGAATCGGAACCGGCGGGAAGGCGTAGCCGACTAGACCGTTCCAATCGAGTGACAGAGCGTCCACGGCAAAAGCCAGAGGAT
Organism: Pictodentalium vernedei; assembly: GCA_031216915.1. Taxonomy (NCBI): domain Eukaryota; kingdom Metazoa; phylum Mollusca; class Scaphopoda; order Dentaliida; family Dentaliidae; genus Pictodentalium; species Pictodentalium vernedei. The sequence continues at coordinate 87,918,269 of CM062290.1, read as the reverse complement.
CTGGACACGGGGACACGAAAGTGTCCACCTGATGGTTCCAACGAGTCGCAAAGAGATCGATGTGGGGACGTCCCCAGAGATCGCAAAGCGACTGGAACACTGCCCTGTGAAGCATCCACTCGGTGGAAATAACCCTGCCCTGTCGGGACAGGGAGTCGGCTAGGACGTTCAGACGACCGGGAATGTGACGAACAACCACCCCGGCGTGAACCTCCTGAGCAAGCAGTAAAAGATCCCGAGCTAACTCGTACATCGGAAGCGAGTGCGTGCCGCCCTGGTTCCGAATGTAAGCAACCACTGTCGAATTGTCGGATAGTAGAAGGACCTGGCGATTCGACAAGTGAGGGATCCACTGCCTGAAACTCAGAAGAAGAGCAAGAAGCTCCTTCTGGTTGATGTGTAGAGCTGCTTGATCCTGGTCCCACATCCCGTGTAGGGAAAGACCGAGAGGATCCAACGTTGCACCCCATCCGAGATCGCTGGCATCTGCCGTCAGGACGCGATCGGACGTGGGTAAGTCCAGCGGAACACCCTGCGTAATCCACTGAACATCTGTCCAGGGAAGAAGGTGAGGATACAGAGAGTCCGGAAACGGAAGCACCTGATCCAGAGAATCTACATTCGGTCTCCAACGACTGAGCAGAAAGTGGTGGAGAGGTCTGACACGCAGCCGACCTAGAGGAATGAGATCCGTCACCGAACCGCAGAGACCGATCAGCCGGAGAAAACTCCGAGCGGTCGCGGACCTGGACTGGGACAGAGTCAGAGCAAAAGCTGAGAGAATCACAGCCTTGGCCTGGGGAACAGCCACCAAATTGAATTTGGTTTGGAAAGACATCCCCAGATGACAAAACGACTGAGAAGGGACCAGGTCCGACTTCTCCTCGTTGACTCTGAATCCTAGCGACGTGAGCAAGCTCAACAGAGTGGCGACATCCGATTCCAGTAAGGCAGCATTGGAATGCCTCTGGAGGATATCGTCCAGATATGCCGAAGTAGTCACCCTGGACTGTGTGCGATGGAACGCTATCACATGCGACATCAGTCTGGTGAACGCCCAAGGAGCCAGGTTGAGGCCGAAAGGCATGGCCTTGAACTGGTAAACTCGCCCCAGAAAAGCGAACCTGAGATACTTCCGTGACGCCCGATGCATCGGAACGTGGAAGTAAGCGTCTCGCAGGTCGATGCTGGCGGCGAAATCTCCCTGGTGAATTGAATGGCGGACCGACCTGAAAGTCTCCATGCTGAACTTGGGAGCAATGATAGACTGGTTCAGGATGCTCAGATCGATAACCGGTCGGAGTCGGCCGTCCTTCTTCGGCACCAAGAACAGGCGGGAATAGAAACCCACTGACTGAACGTTCTTGACGACCTCGATCGCCCCCTTTGCCAGGAGATTGGCAATCTCCGTGGACAAAAGTTCCCGACGTAAAACGTCTGAAGGAACTGTGGTTGGAAGAGGCACCCTTGACAGAGTGGGGTGCCGTCGGAAGGATACGCGCAGCCCGGACCGAACAACATCTAACACCCATGGATCGGATGTGATGGTGGTCCAATGGTCTGCAAACTCTGCTATCCTTCCTCCAACCTGGGACGAGTCGAGGTGAGGACCTTCATTTCGAGCCCCGACGAGGCCCGCGAGAGGAGAAACCACCTCCTCTGCTAAATGAAGAATCCTGAGACTTCCCTCGATTCTGCCGACCCCTACCTTTACCCCGTGAGTAAGAAGCAGAGGAGGCGGCAGAAGGACCAGCCTTTTGCTTCACAGAGGAAGCAGAAGGGTACTTGTTAGGCTTGGAACGGCCCTTGCCTCCCCGAGAAGGCTGATCAAGCTGACGAAACAGCAGCTGATCTTTGGAATGACGTAGGACGTCATCCCGGACCGTCGACACGGAACCATGGAAAAGTTGCGGACCTGCCAAAGAAGCAGATCGAAGAGTAGCACGCTGCTCCTCGGGAAGGGATCGTCCTGTGTCCAGCACAGCGTCCCTTCGAACTAATTCCAAATTGGCCGTGTTACAGGCATGCGTGTGAGTAAGGTGCATAAGCGCCTTGGACAGCACACGCAAAGGAGCCTGTACCTCGTCAAACTTATCTGGAGGCAGATAAGCAGCCAAAGCTGAGACGACGTGATCTGAGAGAGAAAGCATGCCAAGCATCTCTCTAGATAAGCCCAACGTGGACTCCAGAGTCGTCATTGGAATGACGGCAGACTTGGGCTTGGAAAGCCCGAGGGAAGTGGAGTCCTGATCCAGAACCGTCAAAGTCTGGCAGACTGACGGATTGGCGGAATCGTAGGAACGATAACGCACAGGAGGCAAAAAGGTGTCAACCCTGGTAAAGAACGAAGTCTTCAAAGCCTTGGAATTCAGCTTGGCATCCAATGCTGAAAAAGCTTCAACCACCTGTACCGACTGGCACGGTCGAAGGCGCCCAGAAGCAGGTTGCTCCATAGGCTGTTGGCGCGCGACCGAAGATCGCGGCCAGGCTGACACTGTCGGCTGGTTAGCAGGTTTGAGCTCAGGCAGAAACCCAAACACAAAGTCAAGAGCCGCCCCCAAGTCCGAAGACTGCTGGCCCTCGACCTCAAGCATGTCGGACTCCTCCCCAGAGTCGGAAGACACATAGCTCATCGTGGGCAAACCAGCCGACGCCTCCCATGGTGTCGGGACACCAGAGGAATCGGAAACCGGCCTGTTTCCAATCCCGGGAGGCGGCGCCATAGGAGGCGCCTGGAAACCACCCATAGCCTCGCTGGAAGCAACAGGAAGGCTCTTTGAGAGAACCTGAGTGAGTAAGGAGAGGGCCTCCCTAAGCTCACTGCCTGTACCGACCGGTTCGACAGGGGAGCGAACCGGCAAAGTGGCTTCACCTCTGACCCTCTTAACCAGCGAAGGGTCACGATCCTCCAAAACACCCGACGCGGGACGACGGGCGGCAGCCGAAACATCTGAAGGCGGACGTGTATAGGGGTACGATGCACCCCGAGGATCAATATTGCGAGAACTCATGAGAGTCACCGCGGACCTCTGCGGGGCAGAAGGTCCAGGCTGCACAAAAGGCGTTGGTCCCCCAAAACTGGTCGTGTGACCAGAGTGAGCGGACGGAAACGCCCCGGAGTTCATAGTGTTTCCACTATGAACATCCGAATCCAAAGACACAACTGTGGTACTCGACGGCGACGAGACCACAGCGATGGGCTCGGCCGGCAGCCCCTTCCGACTTCGCCGAGTTGAAGTCAGGGAAAGCTGGGGCCGATATCCCACGTCTACAGTATCGGACAGTTCTGCAGTCCCCTGCAGCGAAAAGCCGAGGCCGGCTGAAACAGACAACGAAGCAGACGGACCAGCAGCAGTAGTAGATACGTCGAGAGTCGTTGAGGCTGGTGAAATAATGGAGAGAGCACACCGGCTCGGCTCCGAAGGAGGAGTCACAACCCTAGTGACAGCCTCAGATGTCGACTGGAGGGGGACCGTAGTCCCGGAACCAGGCATCTCTACACCAGAACACTCAACGGCTCCCGCAGTATCCACCACAGGAAAAGACTGCACATCCCCCACGGAGGAGGAATAACTCTCACCAGACAGAGTCGGTTCGGGAGGCCCCGAACGACCAAGTTCTCCTTTCCCGCGGGAGAGGGAGGCACGGCCACGAGAACGAACGACACGATTTACAGACGCCCAAAAGGTGGAAGACCATGTTCCACAGACACCACACGGCCGCTCGGCCGAACACCCATTACAGGAGGAACACGACGAATGTACATCGTCCACATGCTTAGGCAGCAGACACTGCCCACAAGGAATTGTCCTAGGCATGAAAGAGGTGAGAGGAGCAGAGAAGGTGAGATCAGAAAACAGAACACCCCCAAAGAGAGAAAGGTGACAGAAACAAAGACCCCAGACGGCCGACCGGGAACCACCCAACAGGAAGACTACTCTCAACAGAAAGAAGAAACACTGTAGGAGTGGTACCCCGCTGACACCTAACTCTAACACAATTAAAAAATTTTGCAAAAAAAAAGCATTAACAATAATTGTGAAATAATCTAAGTCCGAACCGCGTGGCCCGCGAAATTCGCGCGCGACTCGAGAGAGAGCAAATAAATATACATGATGGACATATAATAGAAAAAAGAGAATATAAAACACAGTTCCTGAGAATACAAAGGATACACTGTGGTATAATGAATCAGGAATCATCAAACATCGAGTTGGTGGAACACTGATAAGCGTGCAAAAACATCTCGACACGAAGCGGATTTTAAAAAGAATGAGTCTTTAGAGACGGTATGCGCACTGGCAACGGAAGTCGTGGAGTTGTACTTGGGAGAGAGCGTCCCGTACTGGGTCTGCACCGGTTGCACTCGACCCAGTTTTGGCTTATTTTTATTGGTGCTTTTGCACCACTTTTCTTTCCCAACTTGCTTGGGAAAGACAAAAATAGAGAGTATTTTATCCGAGTTAGGGACTTCCACTGTAGTGCAAGCCTGTAGTAAACAATTGTGAGTAGGTTGATAAGAAAATGGTTCTGGTTGGAACTATCCAGCTAGAACTACTATCTGGCCAGATATCACTTCTATCTCTCATTCTTGTTCCGATTGGAACCAGATTTTCTGTAAAGAGTACACAAGGGTGAAAACTTAAGCAATTGAAGTTGATTCTATGTTAAATTATTAATTTTTCTAATTTTTGTTCAACATAAACAAAATGAACAGAAACATTCAGCACTAAATGTACAACAAGAGGCCTCTCGGCCAAGATATCTCTGCCCAAGGCAACTACTTTCAGGGGCAGCCATATACAGGGTAACATTTGATCCCCAATCTCTGATTCTGATAACCCTCTACCCAACACGGATAGCAGACATCATCATTTTTTGTCTCAAAAACATAGCTTAGGGCACCTCATTGGAACAAGTTTGTTGAGCTTGTTCAATGAAGGCTCATTAGCTTTGTTTATTAGACAAAAATTGAAAACATAATAAAATTAGGCAAATACATTGGTGTTACTTTGACCAGGTAGTCTGTGACCTTAATGTTGATGGATACAGACCTTATTGTGATTGATGGCATACTGTCTATTGACAATACATACTGTTATAAATTTTTGTTAAAAAATATCCAGTGGTAAAGAAATTATGGCTCGGACAAACAAAATGTTGACGTTTTCCTGAGTGTTACCTTTACCATGTCGCCTGTGACCTTGACCTTGATGGATACAGACCTTATTGTGATTGATGGCACACTGCCTATTGACAATACATTCTGTTATAAAGTTTTGTTAAAAAATATCCAGTGGTAAAGAAATTATGGCTCGGACAAACAAAATGTTGACGCCAAATGCCAGACAGACAGATGGACGACGCACAACTCAATATCAGAAAAGATCTGCTGACTTTGTCAGGTGGAACTAACAACCACAACCGGAACTTTGGCGCAAAACTTGATATAATAAAGTAACCCTTTGAACCTGAAATACCACTTTTCTAGCCTAGGATTGTTATATAAACTTTAGTCATACAATGGGTGGTTGCTTGGTGAATGTATATGGTAGACATATTAAAGATTTTCACAGTGCGGCCCACCGGGCTGCACAGTGAAAATATTTAATGTAATGTAACTTTATTTGCAGCACAAGCATATATTTATATACAAATACATTGAATGCATCATGGTTTCACAGAGAACAATATTAGCAATTTATCTACCAATATAAAATGACTTACAGGTGCTACAGCAGGCCTGGCATTCTTCAGGAGTGCAGGAGTGATGCACGCCTACTACACGCCTAGAAAAAATTGAGGAGGCAATTTTTTGCACCCCATGATTTTCTGGAAGCCAGACCTGTTTAGGACTGCCTTTAAAATCTATTATCATTTCATCCCCTGAGTTCCAATGTGTTCTCTGTGCCTACTGGCACAGAGAACACATTGGAACTCAGAGGACGATTTGTAAATGTTGCATTGATTCGAAATAATTCATGACCCATTCTGTGTTGCATTTTGATGAATTTTGAGCATAGGTGACAGTCACATAAGAATTGAGTGCAACATTTTGAATAATGAGAAGATGTGCGTGCCATATTTTCCACTATGTAGTTGAATGTAGTGCTATTTTTCAGTCACAATATTAATACTTTGAAGTGAATATAATCAAAATAGCATACAAGTTTTTGCATTGAAAATTTCAGGTGCAACTGCACTCCCGAGCAATCTGAGGAGGGCAACTGTTTTGCACTCCTTGATTTTCTAGATTGCCAGGCCAGCTGCGGGGAATGACCATAGCCAGATTAGCCGACTTCCTGCCATTTCCCATGGATTGTTTGCAGATTGGCGGGACAGATTCAGAAGATAATTAAGTGATCAAAGTATTGTAGGTCGAATAATACATTTCAGAAGAATTATAGAATGATTCTGAAAATGTAAATGTTCAAGTAACTGGTAACAGACAGATACATATGCACACATATACACACTCACAACACACATACACATACATGTATATATATATACACACACATATCCATGTGTATGCATATGAAAATATTAATTGGTTTACCCCAAATAAAGAATATGGTCTCTTCCAATTGATACCACTAAACTAACATAGAAGGTACTATCAAAAGGGTTAAAACACTCAAATTACCAGATCTGTAATCATGTAGTCTTTTTCAGAGAACTTTGTCATTTTCTTGATTTTATAATTTATTCTCTTTAATGCTGACAAAAAATAACGTGGAGAGCTAATAACTTTTCATCAATTCGACAGTCAACACCATTATTGAGAGTGAAACATAACTTCTCATCTATTGTACAAAAGATTACCCAACTCCTTGATCTTAATGAAACGCATTAAGTAAGTTTTTACCATATGAAATTGTAAAAATAATTAACTGAAACAGAGCTTCACAAACTTGCAAGCCAACGCATTGATATTTATTTATTTATTGATGTTTAATGTCACAAACTTATGCACAATGGCTAATCGTGACCATCATACTTATGCACAATGGCTAATCATCACCATGACAGTTTTATGGGTGGAGGAAGCCGGAGTACCTGGAGAGAACCACCGAGCATCGACGAACAACTATCAGCTCCTCAACATTCTAACTCTGTTCAAGCTCCACTCAAGCAGGGTTACAGCAGGTTGAAGACATGTGCACCATCGACCTGCAGTATGCCTTAGTACACGGCATCATCATGCCCCCATGTAGGCAACCTGGATAAAGTGCCTTTTCCAAGGACACAACACGGATCATTCCCGGACTGGGATTGAACTCGGGACCTCTAGCATAGAAGTCCAACAGTGTACCACTGAGCCATTATGCTCCCATTAATACATTGATAAAACTCACATGTGGAAAATGTCTGGTCTTTGAAAACCATTAACTTTTGTAGCAGATTAACCGTTACTTATAGGTTTTAAAACAATTGTGAGTTGTTAATGTCACCCACTATACCACATGATGGTGAAAGCACCCAGTGGCAAAGCAGGAATATTATCAATATCATTCAAAGTGTAGATAACTATTTGTTTTTTGGTTTTATTTTTTATTTTTTTTGGGGGGGTGGAGGTTCTTTTAATTTTGCTACTTCTGGTGATTCTGTAAGATCACTCAAATTATTAACCTGAGCAAAGTCGAGGGTGGCATATACCCCAACCTGCAATACCATGGATAGCATTACAGAAATGAAACATTTATTACTGGGTGATGCTGAAGGCTGACAGATGACAGACCTGTGACAGATTACAGACCACTGGGGCATATATCATAAGAACTATTAAGTGCCACCATAGGGTGACACAAAAAGGTACCCCCGCCTCTAATTCTGTGAAAAGAAGACTTTTCTGCAAACTTTATATTTGTTGCACATCTACGAGACATGTGTAACCATATCCTTAAGTTTCAACTCTCTACATTAGAAATTGTGGAAGGAGTTGATTACACCATGAAGGTGTTATTCATGAATGAATTTTGTGACAGACAAAATCAAAGTCCATAATATGCAGCAACTCCTACAATAATTATATAACTCTGCATAACATCTGCCTTGTACTGCGGGTAGACATCAATAGAATAGGCTCACACACAAAATATGAAGTCATTCCATTGAGTATTCTGCAAGTTATTCATGAATTAATTTTAAGGTGGACAAAAGTCCATAAAGGGCAATGACTCGGGCAATAAAATCTCACATAACACCTGCATTTCACTATGGGTAAACAGCAATAGGATACACTTGCATACCAAATATCAAGTCACTCAAACATATACTTTACAAGTTACTCATGATTGAATTTCGGGATCATATATACCCCCACTGGGGGCAGGGGTATCATAATATAATACTGACTATAATGACAAACAAACATGCAAACCTATTAAATTAGGTCCTGGTTGATTCAAATGATTGACAGCTCTACAATACGGCGGCAATACTATGGTTTTCTTGGAGCCACTTGATTAAAGTAAAGGGCAGTAGTGATTTTTGCTTTCTGGAAATTTTGAGAACTCATGAGAACTATAACAGAATGCAGATTATTGTCATATCATATATACTTGGAAGCTATCTAGCGACATCATACTTTTCAACAAGGATCCTCAGCAGTGCAGCTACAGTACAAATCAAAATAAGTTGTAGCATAACAGCAATAAACTAAGTATACTGCTGCTCCTGCACTGATAAGATCAGAATCTGACATAATATTATGGAAAGCTCTCAGTGAGTGCTTTCCAGACAATGATGTCAGTTTCTGGTCTAATCAGCGTAGGAAGAGAAAGATACATAGTTTATAGTGGTTATCCTACAATTTATTTTGACTCGTACTGTAGGCAGGGCTTCTGAAGGTGACAACTGATGATCCTCAATGCACATCTTTAGTTGCCAAAACACAGATTGCACCCCTAAGACTCAGGATCGCTGTTTGTTTAGCTTAGCTGAGACTGGAGTCTTATAATACATGTACATAGAGGAATTAGAATTAATCAAAATGGTTAAAAAGACATAAATAGCTAAAATACAATTAATGTTGGATAGTCGATGATTTCTAAAATACTTGCTGTGGGCTCTCCATCCAGGGGCCAATACTAAAGAATTTTTACAATTGTATTTTCTAGAATTGTATGTTCTAGTCATGATTTTAAATGGATTGAAATGAACCATTACCATATTCAAAGAACTGGCAAATTGCCATGTCTTTGAAAATGCTAATGAATAATTTTAGACAGTAAAATTAATAGGTAGAAAATACAATTCTAGAAAATACAATTGTAAAAGTTTTATGGTATTCACCCCAAGTACAGAGGAGCCCACTTAATTGGATATCTCTTAATTGTATATCCCTGTTAATTGAATATAATTTCTGAACACAAAACCATTTACTATACCTCCAGTACAAATCTGACCTGTTAATTGAATATAGGTTATAGAGTAAACTCCTGTTAATTGAATTAAAAATCTCATAACATGTCAAGAAATTACCCTGCATCTCCTCAGTTTTCCATTGGTTAAAAACTTATTTGGCTTCAGTACATCCAATAAAGGATTTAATCTATTGTATATTGTTTGACAGAGCTCAAAGAGCTCTGTCAAACAAGATATAATTGAATAAATGCTAAGTTTATCTCTAGAATACAGGAAAGTGGCAAATTCCTGTTAATTGAATACTCCTGTTAACTGAATAATTTTCATTTGCAAAGTGACTATTCAATTAACAGGGTTTCACTGTAATAACTTTTAAACCTTAATAGCCCAAGAACATTAGGTTTCACTAGGGAAAAAAATCGGAGAAAGCTGATTTTTTTCAGGGAATGTCGAGTACATGTCACTGAACGATTAGACAAAAGTCCCCTAAAATCCCAGTTGAGCTTTTTTTTCTACAGCCTTTTTTCGAAAACGCGTTTGAAAAAAATTAAAAAAAATCGCACGAACTTTGTAACCTCGAATTGATCCAACTGTATTTTTTGTTTACGCGTATTTCGAGCTACATAATGTCTAATATACATTTACCTAGAGGAAAATGTGCATTCTGTGACAATTTCTGCGAAAAATTATTGAAAATTCACAAAAAAGTATCGGATTTATGCAAAAAATGACGATTTTCCTAACGGATTTGCCCAAAGGGTCGTAGTACAGAACGGGATGTTAGTTGGACAGACGATAAAAAATCCACCACCATTTGAAGACTTTTATCATTGCTTACAAAATAGACATTATGGAAGACCCCCTCTGCTTCTGGCCGAGTTCCCCTTTTGGCATAAAATTCGTCAGCATGAGAACTCAACTATTTTCGGGCTTGGGACCGAACAGACACGTGTGTGTCTGGCAGCATTAGATCAATAAATAATATTTACAGAATGTACAAAAATCAATAAATAATATTTACAGAATGTACAAATCAATCAACATGGATTAAGTTACATTGACTATTATCAACGCTATTTTCAGAAATGACATGACCTATATACATATTATTCATCGAACTCAGAAATTTCCGACAGGACAGTGTTTCTGTGGTTGTTACAAGAATCCGAACTGCAATTACACAAACCTGAGCAAGAGAGTCCTGCCTTCTTACACCCACACCTTTTTGTACAAGTACTCTTGCAACCACAACTGATCAGATTCAGTAGGTTATCGGGGGCACATGGCTTTGTGGCTGCAGTCGGTACAAGGAGTCCATTGTCTAGAGACCACCCCCAATCCGTCGGAGGAAGCGAAGTGCCCAGCCATTGTTGGACCTGGAGATAACATCTGTAGACATGTTGTTATGCAGCATCGCTGCTTGGTGGGAGTGAAGCTAGGTCGATGGGTTTATTCAGTTTAGATTTTGCTACATAACGCTTGTAAGTGACATATCTATATTGGTCGAGAGAGGAAACAGTTTTACTTCCGTATAAGATCAGGAGAAGTTGTTCCCCGGCAGCGGCTACTGCACTTGGTGTACTGTCATCCGTCAAAATTGTGTTGACATACTGTTGGGAGTCGCTAGTAACATCGGAGACAATTGTACTGACTACTTTCTTCTTACCAACTCGAAAGAGTGCAGAAGTAGTGTCACAACCACTTATAGAATGTGCTACAAGGAGGTTGCTTCTATGGTCACCCATTTTGGTTGCTATTTCACTAACTGAAACTAGTAAGTTTGGGGTAATGGAATACATCATGTGAATATTACATCCCGGTTGAACTCGAGAGGTAAGAATGACTAACAAGTCTGTGTCTGTTCCCACAACGACAACATTGTTGTCATCTTGAGCGATGTCAAGTGCAGTTTCGGCTATCAGTACATCAGCATCAGCCTCGGCCTGCTTGGACTGAATATTGATAGCAGATAGCTCCTGCATTAGAAGATCGATCAGTTGGGTTTTGTTCTTGGCATTTGCAAGGAAATCGGATTGGGGGTGGTGGCTGGTAACTCGGGTGAGATATTGATATCAATGGAATACCTGTCTTTAGATCTACGGGCTTGTTCCATGCCCTTTGTCGACATTGTACAAGCATAACCATCAAAAACAACCACGACGTTCGCCCCAAAATGTCTCACTAGATAATTGGAATATGATGTACATATGTCCTTATATGACGACTGTTTAGGCCATACAACTGCCCTCAATAAAAATCCACCATCTACAACAAACAGAGAATGTTCTGGGATTTTAGTTTGCTCGGAACCGTATGTTTTGAGGATCTTACCGAGCGTGCTTTTCTGTGTCTTCCTCATTCCAGCAGAATCAAACAATGCTGGTGGTTTCGGGGCGAGTTCATATTTGAGATACTCTTCCATCTCTGCTTGTGACTGAATAACACATGTGATGCGGTTGAACAGAATTGTGGGGTCAATCACTACCTTACTTCCACGGACTTTGATGCTATTTGCCATCGATGCGAAAGACTTCACAGTGTCAACACGTCGTAGTTTGATGCTGTTGAACGTTTTGCTTACAACATTCGATACGCAACATTCACCAATTTTGCGAACTTGGTCACAGTTCACAGTTTCGTCGGCCACAAGCCTGGTCGCTATAGAGACTAATTGTAGTGGATCTCTATTCTGAAAGGGGGAATGCACTCTGAGCCAGTTCAATAATTTGGTGATATCATTGGCATCAGTCAATTGTGAACTTTGACGGAGATCCCGATGTTGTTCGCCATGACCAGTATGAACATGAACAAAATTTTCGAGAGCATTACATATCGGAAGGCAAAGAGGTAGTCCATGTACCCATTTCGCAACAGTGCTATTGGTTATTCCCCTGCCATGTGTGAGACCACCAGGGAGCTTGAACATTCTCATTAAACACTGCTCTATGGTCTGATCAGAATATATCCCGTCCCAGAATTTATCTGAGCACCTTATGGTAAAGTAACCTTTCTCAGTGAACAACTTCAAATCATCCTGTTGCATTATTTCTGTTAGCTCATTCATCTGCTGCAAATAGAGATGAGAACTTTTTGCGTATGCAAAATGACCACCTGCGTGAAATACTGGAATCATATTGCGAACACAATATGTGTGGAGTTCCCAGTCGCCTGTGAGCTCTGCTCTCAAGAACAACTGGAGAAGACCTATTTGCTCGTAGTATTGTACCCAAAGCTTTCCTGTGCGTCCTACGGACGCATTCTGGAGCAGTTCGTGTAATTTTGACAGTAGATGGTTGACACTTTCTTGATTGACAGCGTCAGCTGTTGTACAGTCACCTCTGGCAAGTCCACAGAATATTTCATTGACTTCTGTGCAGTCTATGTTATCTAGTGTTCGGCTTTCTTCAAACACAAGTTTTGTAATGGCAATTTGTGTTAGCAAATGGGCACGAACTGCTCTTGAATATGCATGACCACTGATCAAATGATGGATTGACCCACCAGCATAAACAGTCCCCCAAAGTTCATCCAAGCCGCTACCAGCCATGATCGAACCAATTGCCCCTAAATATGACATAATCATATGGAAGCCGCCGAGTCTAACGAAAACTTTTGTCAACTTATCTGCACACATTACATGCCAATGCATCTTGAGTGTAGGCGAACACCACATTATGTGATTTAATCGAACATGGAAATTGAAACAATGATGCTATAATACGGTATTTGAATGAGAAAAGTCGATGCCGTTTGAATTTGAGTTTAGGGGGTATGGTTAATATTTCACACGTTTCACCAGTTCATTATGGAATAAATGACTATTGTTATATATCATTATAAAGCCACTGCTTTTCTGCAATTTTTGATATATAATTTAACTCACAAAGTAGTCATAGATTTGATTTAATGGACGTTGTGTACCGTTGTGTGTATGAAAACAATAAAAATTTTTTCGTAATTTTGTACATTTTCGTGAATATTTCACCATTGAGTGTGAGGATTGGTACAAAGTTGGCATTTTCTGTTGGGGATATGTATTCTCAATATAATTCAGCACGATATTTATGATTCTCACCCTACTAAGGCTAATAAGAATGAGAAATATGGAGCTGGGTCGAATTTTTTTTTAAATTTTTTTTTTCATCAAAAAAACGCTATAACTAAAAAAGCTCAACTCGGATTCGCGGGGACTTTTCACACTTTATCCGCAATGTGTGTCCCGGAAACATATAAAAAAATCAGCTTTCTCCGATTTTTTTCCTTACTTTCTCATTTTTATGTCTAATGTGCCTGGACTATAAGATCTCATACAGCTACAAATTGCCTTTTATATAGTGCTCTGAGAAAGCTGTCCTCTCTTGAAAATTTTAGTGGTAGGATGCATTTTTCTCCCACCACTAAGGTACTCAGATATATATAAAGCCATGTGGGACAGCTGGGAGAGATATGCCTGTGTCACCCCACCCACGCGACAGCTATCTCACCCCACCCACGTGACCAACCTATTTGCATATTTAATTGGCACCAGAACTGTCTAATCATCACAAATAACATCTGCACATGTATAAACAAACAGAATGGAAGGCTGTTTTGCTTCCATATATAGGCCGGACTTTACAGACGAAAATCGAAACCAGAACACCCAAAGAAAAACTTCAGCACACCTCAAATTGCTCTACCAGTTTATCAGAGAGAAAGATACATTTGATGTCATTGGGCCTTGTCAAAACTGAAGAACATGTCTGGACATGACATGTGCAGGCATGTCGATTTCATTTGAGGTCGCTTCAGTGCATTAACACTCAATATGCGGTGCTAGTTTGCATGTTTTGAAGTATATACCTTTGGTATATACCACACTTCTCGACAAGCTTTCCGAATATCTTATTGGTTTTCTCCAAGATTGAACGCACTGAGAAATATTTATTCCTGGAAAATATGGTATTTTTTCTTTTTAATGGCGTCGCATCCCAAAAATGGTGGAAGATAAATCATCCCCGATGGGTATCTGGGTGGGAAGGGTAAATCTAACCCTTGGGCAAGATATCAGAGCCAGACACTTGGCAAGCCTCGTGTCTGGCTCAAATATCTTGCTCCTCGGGTGAGATTTCCCCATCCCACCCAGACACCCATTGAGGATAATAATAATATAAAAGAGCAAAATTATAATTAAATTCTAAAAACTGAACTATTGATGATGGGTGTAATAATTAGCACTCAGGTTTTTTTGATAAAGCTAATTTATTGACTGGTTGAGGACTATATTATTTTTGGTGGTCAGAATTTGTTCAAGATAATTTGTACCCCTAAGATGGTGGGAGAAAAATCATCCCTGATGGGTATCTGGGTGTCTGGTTCAAATATCTTGTCCCAAGGGTGAGATTTACCCATCCCCCACCCAGAAACCCATCAAGGATAATAATAATCATGACAGTGTTTTTATACAATTGCTGGCTGCCATTACAGGCAGCCAACTATGATGTTGAAACACTGTAAAGTCATCTTAAGCTGTGTACATGTATACATGGTAGTTATTAAAGCTCCACAAAATAGATCTTCTGATTCTCAGGCCATTTTTTTGTAAAACTGCATGTAGGCCTACACGAGCAGGCATTTTTTTATTTTATGTTTTATATTTGTATAGAGAGTAATCGCTTGACTGGGCTGGTTACGTGAAATAATTCATTCGAGGTGAGGGACTATATTGTAAAACACTCGTGTGCGTTTTACAATATAGTCTCTCGCCTCGAATGGATTATTTCACGTCACCAGTCCAGTCAAGCGATTACTCTGTTTATTACTTTTCATTATTAACAATAATTATATTATTTAACCCTTTACCTAACGTAACGGCCAAAACCGGCCAGCGCCATTCTCAAAAATCGCCAATTAATTTTCCTTATTTTTTTCATTTTTTGTCTCCAAAACATAGGTTATGACCCCTCATTGGAACAAGAATGAATTATTCCATGTAACCTGTCCAGTCAAGCGATTACTCTGTTTTTTACTTTTCATTAATAACAATAATTATATTATTTAACCCTTTACCTAACGTAACAGCCAAAACCAGCCAGCGCCATTCTCAAAAATCGCCAAATAATTTTCATTATTTTTGCATTTTTTGTCTCTAAAACATAAGTTATGACCCCTCATTGGAACGAGCTCATCAAGCTCATTCCAATGTGGGGTCATAACCTATATTTTTTAGACAAAAAATGAAAATAATAGTTATTCAAGAATTGTTTTTGCAAGTGTCGTCTGCTTTTCATGTTAGGTAAAGGGTAAAAAAAAAACAAACAAACAACAATGAAGTCCTCATTTCACCCACGGCAAAGCATCTTCGTTTGCACACACGGATACATGACACAATTGTTGATTGCATAATTCACTTCTGAACTTATCGTTTATAATCAAACCCGGAAATGCCAGTAAATCAACCTTTGCAAAGTAATAAAATTATTTCTTTTCCGTCAAAAGTTCATGTTCTTGGTTTGTTTTATGCTTTAAGCCTCATAATCTGCAGAATAGCATTGGGTGGGGGTGTATTGTGTCCATTGCAAAGCCTTGTTGCACTCACTGGACAAATCTATCAATTTTATTAACTTGGCTCAAATATTAGATATAAAGCATTTAATTTTTATTTTTTTTAATTTGCATTGGTTATAAAAAGAGAGTATGCGGCAGCTAAAAGGACCAAGCAGGAGAGCCTGAGAAACAGATTTTTAACTTTGTTAGGCCTAATGTAAAATTAATGTGAGGACTTGAGGATTAATTATCAAGTTTGGTGAAACTATAGTCCTAGAGAGCACTAATAAAATTTCAGCCAGAGGACTATTGTAGGTTATTATGAACTTTCCCATCTGCTTGTAGTCTGCAAAGTTTCTTTTTAGAATTTCTCTTTTTTTATTTTTTGTGATTCCATGATTTTGATTTCCGACTCATTTAAAGAAACACTATAGTTCTCAAGTCAGTTCAGTATTTCACAAAACATTAAACAAGAATATTTTTCTTCTGGTAATTGAGGATTGGGAAGATTCATGGACCGAAAACAAATGACTGAAAGTTTCTTCATGTTCAACAGATGTGAACAAATTTTACAAGTCAGTGTGCCAGTATTTCAAAAAATTCAGCACAAGAATGTGCATTGTAGGAAGCCATGTTTTGTAGTAATGACTCAATAAGCAGCAATAGAAATTGGACAAATCCAATATGTACAACAAGAGGCTCTAAAGAGCCTGTAATCGCTCACCTGGCAGAACTACATATCCCTTACAGTACAAGTCAAAATAAATTGTAGGATAACCACTATAAACTATGTATCTTTCTCTTCCTACAGTGATAAGACCAGAAGCTGACATCATTTTCTGGAAAGCTCTCACAGAGAGCTTTCAAGAAAATGATGTCAGATTCTGATCTTATCAGTGCAGGAGCAGCAGTATACTTAGTTTATTGCAGTTATGCTACAACTTATTTTGACTTGTACTGTAGTTATTCTAATCAAACTCAAAGAATGCAGCTGGCTGCCATGCTCCTTCATCTGAGCAAAGCAGAATGATAATTGTTTTCAGAGGACTTTCCATATATTATTTGAGCCAAGTCTGACTCACACAAGCCAAGTAATTTCAGATCAGAAGATGAAAATGTGATTCCCATAGGGTTTCCTTGGTAACTATGAGCCGCAATTGCGGCCATGTTTGCGACCCGATCAACATTAGATGAGAACCATTGTTTATAGTCCTATTTGGCCTCGGTACATCCAATACAGGCATTTAATCTATTTTATCTTGTTTGACCGAGCTCATGGAGCTCTGTCAAACAAGATATAATAGAATAAATGCTAAGTTTATCTATAGAATACAGGAAAGTAACACAATCCCTGTTAATTGAATACTCCTGTTAATTGAATAATTTTAAATAGCAAAGTGGCTATTCAATTAACAGGGTTCCACAGTATTTACCAATAATAAGAGGATCGATTGGTTTGGGGGAACACACATCATTTTTCCTTTTGGTCCACAAATTACAAAAACTTTGAACAACTATAACATGAGCCAACCTGGCAAATATACATCTCAGCAAATACCATATGCAGTACAGCTGGCGGGGACTAGTCACTTTCCACAGGTAGGCAATATTCCTACAGGTGCAATAATATTTGATTCCAAACACTAATTATAGGAATAATCATCAAAAATTTAATTAATGAAGCACCGAGTACAAAATGGAGTTTCATTAAAATTTTGCAGCTGATTTTTATTAGCTGGTAAACGAATGAGTGGACATCATTGTTCACAGTGGATTACAACCAATCCATAGCGACTGTATTGTACTTGCCAATAATGACAAATATATTTATTTCTACACGTAATTTTGAAAGCTTCAACTCCAAAGTCAGCGTCAAAATCAAGGTTGAAGTTGGATGGAAATTTAGGGTCACAATGACCTATATGAGCGACTTTTACACAGACTCAAGGCAAAAATCATTTTTCTCAAACTTGAAACTCTTGAGATAATTCATGCAAATACATTGTGCTCAGAAAATCAGAGTACTGGTATATTACACATACAGGTGCATTACTCTGGAAAGGGAGGGGGAGGAGGGGAAGAAGCCAGAGTCCCTACCAACCCTACTTAAACTGGTTTAGCTTCGTTGAAGGTATGTGTCAGGGGCAGCTTTGTGGGTGGAAGAAGCCTGCAGAGAACTACTGAGCAGTGACAAGTAACTGTCAGTCTCACCAACTTACCAACAATACATAAACTGGTTTAGCAGGTATGTGTATCACTGACGTGCAGTATGCCAAAGCAATGGGATTATGTGTCTTGTCCAAGGACGCAACACCATTAGATTTCAGACTCGAAGGTTGTGTGTTCATCCAAACCTGCGTCATTGGTGTTGCATCCTTGGACAAGACACATAATTACTTTCCGCTCTAGAATTAAAGTTCTGCAAGACTGTTCTTGGGATTCTTCTGTAATTCTATCCGTGATATTGCAGGAGGGGGCATATGCCATGCTTTACGTTGCTCTTGTTTTTATTTCCAAAATGAAGCTCATCAAATTTTGTTAAAATGGTTTTGTGGAGCTTATAATGTCCATCACTGTAGGTTATAATGTAGACAGGAGTATTAAAGTTATAAAATATTTTTATCACTTGTCAGACAACGAGTGTGGTGGCTCATAATTACAAAAAAAAAACAAGAACAGTCTTGCAAAACTTTAATTATAGAGCAGAAACCAATTTCAAGTGTATTTCACATTGGAGGTCACTGTGACCTTGACCTTTGGCACACCATGGTCAAAATAAATAGGCTTCTTCCACTCATCATACCTAATCCACATATGAAGTTTGGTAAAAATCGGATAGGAAGAACTTTAGTAATAGAGCAGAAGCCATAATTTAAAGTGTACTGAACCTCAGAGGTCACTGGGAAAAATTTATCTAAATTTAACTCAATAAATCATTGGTCAAAAAGTCATTCATTCAATTTTCAGGAAGGAAAAATAGTTAAATGTGCACAAATTATACATGATTCAGCGGCAAGCAATTTTGTGTCCTGGGCAGGAATATCTGCCAGCAGCAATTAAGGAGTTAAAAATAGGAAACAAGCCAGGCCTGGCAATCTAGAAAATCAAGGAGTGCAAAACAGTTGCCCTCCTCAGATTTCTTGGGAGTGCAACTGCACCTGAAATTTTCAATGCAGAAACTTGTATGCTATTTTGGTTATATTCACTTCAAGGTATTAATATTGTGACTGAAAAATTGTACTACATTCAGCTACATAGTGGAAAATTGGCACACACATCTCATTATTCAAAATGTTGCATTCAATTCTTATGTGAGTGTCTTCTCCGCTCAAAATGTATCAAAATGCATCACAGAATGGGTCATGAATTATTTCAAATATTGACAAATCGTCCCCTGAGTTCTAATGTGTTCTCTGTGCCAGTAGGCACAGAGAACACATTGGAAGTCAGGGGACGAAATGATAATAGATTTTAAAGGCAGTCCCAAACAGGTCTGGTAATCCAGAAAATCAAGGAGTGCAAAAAATTGCCCTCCTCAATTTTTTCTAGGCGTGCTGTAAGTGTGCAGCATTCCTAAAGAATGCCAGGCCTGACTAGCACTACCTTCTTTTTCTATCATTTCCACAAGAGAGAAAACCCTTGTTGAGATGAGGATGGGTCAAATGCAAAGCTGTCTAAAAATCAATAAATTTAATAAATGAAACTAATTTCAATTGAAATGAATGAATGAGTGATTTTGTTAATCAAATATCCTAATTTTCCCCTTTCTGCAATATTTCCTAAAATCCATATAATTAAATATATTACACAGCAAACTCAAAATAGGATGTTGATTAACGATAATAAAACTATATTTTTAGCTTTTTTCCCATAAAATGACATGAGATTTTTACATTATTTTTTATGAAAATGCTTCAACCATTTCAGGGATGCTTGCAAATTGGAAGGACAAGGGAACAAGCGTACCTGGGGAGGCAACCTGTCCGAATATTCCAACTGGATATATGTAGTATTGAGACCCATAGATCACATTCGCAAGGCTGAGTTTATTGAACCTGGTTTCATTAAATTTCGTTTCATGAAACTATTTATTTATTTATTTATTTATTTATTCATTTATTTATTGGTGTTTATGGTCACATATTTCTACACAATGGCTAATCATGACCACAAGTTTTATTGGTGGAGGAAGCCGGAGAGAACCACCAAGTAATGGTGAGAAACAGTGAGCTCCCCAACATATTAACTCCACACAAGCAGGGTTCCCAATGGTTGAAGAAAGTGCACCATCGACATGTAGTACACCTTAGTACACAATGTCACCAGCTCCCCAACATATTAACTCCACACAAGCAGGGTTCCCATTGGTTGAAGACAAGTGCATCATCGACATGTAGTACACCTTAGTACACAATGTCACAAGTTGTTTACAATATGTGTCCCAAATTGAGAAGCTTATTTCGATCAATAACCCCATCCGATAGCTTAATGTAAATCAAAACATGCCCAACACTCACAAGTTAATCGTTCTGATCGATAATCACTTCAGCACGAAATGACTGGTAGAGAGTTACTCCCTTTACATTTTAAATTTTCGTTTGCTTGTCCACATTTTCACAAGTACGATACACCAAAAAAATAAATTACCAGGCAGATTAATTGAAGGAACATATTGGATTTTGTCCGCCGACATAATGAATATGTACAGGATGTTTAGGGGTTGGATATGGTGTCATGTGAGGCTTAAGCCGAGCCTAATACTGATCACACTTTGCCTCACATGACACCATATCTGACCACTAAACATCACATAACTTATAATATAGGACAATTCTTCTTAACTGGTAGAGTGTTAAATCATTTTTGGCCATCAAAATTTATCGACATATCTTTGCCTTGTTAAAATTTATGGGAGTTACTGATTTTGTATGGATTACCGAAAAGTGAACAGCCTCACCAAAACAGACAATTATCCAATTCCAAGAATTGATGACTGCATTGACAAACTTGGCCATGCTAAATTTGTGACAAAACTTGACTTGTTAAAGGGTTATTGGCAAGTCCCTTTAACAGAAAAGGCACAAGAAATATCTGCTTTTGTTACCCCATTTGGGTTGTATCAATATAAAGTAACCCCTTTTGGCATGAAAAACTCTCCGGCAACGTTCCAGCGCATGGTTAACCACTTAATTGCAGACCTAGATCACAGTGAAGCTTATATTGATGATGTTATTATACACACAGATACAAATTGAGCTGATCATCTAAAGCATATTCAAGAATTTTTTGACAAAGTGACCCAAGCTTACCTTACTATTAACTTGGTAAAATCAGAATTTGGCAAAGCAACTGTAAATTATTTAGGTCATGTTGTGGGTAAGGGGCGGGTGAGGCCGATTGCGGCAAAAGTTGATGCCATTGTAAATTTTCCAGTACCAAGCTCTAAACAAGAGTCCCCAAGGGCCCTGAGGGCGCTCACCTGACATGGTAGCCTAAATATCAACCCAGAGAATTGATTTCAACAAGTTGCATCTGCTCCTCCTAAGAAAAGCTTATACCAAATATCCAAAGATTCTGATCAGTGGATCTAAAAAAAAAAAGATTTTTAAAGAATATTCCTCATATTGAACGAAGTTATAATTCAGGCTCCCACAGGGAGCCCATATATGAACTCAAGGACTTGGCTTTAACAAACTTGAATCTCACCCCCCCCTAAGGATGCTGCACACCAAATATCAAAACATTCTGACTGCTGGATCTGAAGAAGAAGATTTTTTAAAGAAAATTCCTCATTTTGAACTAAGTTACAATTCGTGCTCCCACAGTGAGTCCAAATATGGACCTAGGGGCATGGCTTAAACAAACTTGAATCTCACCCCCAAGGATGCTGCATACCAAATATCAAAACATTCTGAAGAAGATTTTTAAAGAAAATTCCTCATTTTGAACTAAGTTATAATTTGGGCTACCACAGTGAGCCCAAATATGAACCCAGGGACTTGGTTTGAACAAACTTGAATCTCACCCCCCTAAGCATGGTGCATACCCAATATCAAAAGATTCTGCCTGCTGGATCTTGAGAAGAAGATTTTCAAAGAAATTTGCCTGAAATGCACTAAGTTCAAATTTGGGCTCCTATACTGAGCCCAAATATAAACCCAGGGAGTTGATTTGAACAAACTTGAATCAGATCCACCCCACAATGTTGCATACCAAATATCAAAAGATTCTGCCTGCTGGATCTGGAGAAGAAGATTTTTTAAGAAATTTGCCTGAAATGCACTAAGTTCGAATTCAGGCTTCTATAGTGAGCCCAAATATAAATCCAGGGGGCCGATTTGAACAAACTTGAATCAGATCCACCCCACAATGTTGCATACCATATATGAAAAGATTCTGCCTGCTGGATCTGGAGAAGATTTTTGAAGAAATTTGCCTGAATTGCACTAAGTTCGAATTCAAGCTTCTATAGTGAGCCAAAATATGAATCTAGGGAGCCGATTTGAACAAACTTGAATCAGATCCACCCCACAATGTTGCATACCAAATATCAAAAGATTCTGCCTGCTGGATCTGAAGAAGAAGATTTTTTAAGAAATTTGCTTGAAATGCACTAAGTTCGAAATCGGGCTCCTATACCATGGGCGCAGATCTCTTCCAAAAAGTGGGGGGGACGGGCAGATGCCGAAGGCATCTGCAGCGAGTGCCGCAGGCACGAGCCGGCAGAGGGGGGTTTGGGGGGGGTTCTCCCCCCAAGAAAATTTTTAAATTGCGCTTTCAAATGGTGCTTTCTGGTGGCCTCTGGGGTATAATTTCTCTTAATTATTTAGTAGAAAAAAATATGTTTTTCAACAGCCTGTTGTAATTTTGTCAAAATGCTTAACCATAATTGTTCCCGCTTTACCGAGCGTTCCCTATTAGATTAACACAATTCAACTGTGCGGTGGATTAGCATAAGGGCCCAACAGATGGAGAGACGACATATGTGTCGGGCCCGTTAATGGATTAACAGATCCAATAACAGCCCGACACATACGTCATCAACAAGTCGCATGAATTGAATGAATTCGATCGATAAATTTCATTTTCAAAATGTAAACAAAGCAGACGATACTGCCTTGCACATTTTCACGAGCTCAGTACCGGCCTATTACTCTCTCTGCATAAGAATTCTGTCTGCAACATTGATATTCCGATATCAAATAGTTATGCTGCTTATGCATTCGTGCAACCCACAGCTGTGTCTGGCTGAGTAACAACTTATTTGAAGGCGCAGTGTTGAACAACTGTTCGTTGAACGTTACGTCAGTCCAAACATGGACCCACAGACATAGTCCGTAATATAATTTTTGTGGTTGATACGGCTACAGTACAGGCCGTACCAACCCCAAATTATATTACGAACTGTGGGTCCAAGTTTGGACTAGTTGAACGTGTATCAGAAGTGAATCTCGCATTAAAATTGATGAGAGGGTGCAGCAGTGGGGGAGCATAATGGGGGACATGTCATACCATGTCCCCCCAGTGGTGGGGGTGGGGGGGGGTGGGGGGGGGGGGACATGGCATACCATGTCCCCCCCCCCCCCTTGATGAGATCTGGGGGGACACATCCCCCCCATCCCCCCCATGATCTGCGCCCATGTCCTATACCGAGCCCAAATATGAACCCAGGGGGCCGATTTGAACAAACTTGAATCAGATCCACCCTACAATGTTGCATACCAAATATCAAAAGATTCTGCCTGCTGGATCTGGAGAAGATTTTTAAAGAAATTTGCCTGAAATGCACTAAGTTCGAATTAGAGCTTCTATAGTGAGCCCAAATATGAATCTAGGGAGCCGATTTGAACAAACTTGAATCAGATCCACCCCCACAATGTTGCATACCAAACATCAAAAGATTCTGCCTGCTGGATCTGAAGAAGAAGATTTTTTAAGAAATTTGCCTGAAATGCACTGAGTTCGAATTCAAACTTCTATAGTGGACCCAAATATGAATCTAGGGAGCCGATTTGAACAAACTTGAATCAGATCCACCCCACAATGTTGCATACCAAATATCAAAAGATTCTGCCTGCTGGATCTGAAGTAGAAGATTTTTTAAGAAATTTGCCTGAAATGCACTAAGTTCGAAATTGGCTCCTATACCGAGCCCAAATATGAACCCAGGGGGCCAATTTGAACAAACTTGAATCAGATCCACCCTACAATGTTGCATAACAAATATCAAAAGATTCTGCCTGCTGGATCTGGAGAAGATTTTTTAATGTTTTTCCCATTGCCTACAGTGTTAAAAAGTGCTGACTAAGCACTTTTTCAAAGTCCCAAAACTGTACCCTATGATAAAACCGATGGCAATTTTTTTTGGCCAATCCTTTCTGTTGGTCCTAAGGAAGCTTCACACCAAATAAAAATTCTCAGTGCTGTGCAGTTTTGGAGATATGGACGTTTTAATTTTTTTCTATTTTTAGCTCCTGCGGTTCCCATGGGGCTGCGGAAAAAATTTTGGGGCATAAATTAGGTACTTATGACCCAATAAGCCCTCACATAAAATTTGGTCCAAATCGGACTCTCGGTTCGGAAAACTTAAATTTGGGGTGGGGCCAAAATTCTTGCCCCTCCCATAAAGTCGCCAAATATTGCCCCTCAAACTTTTCTTGAACAAACTTGAGTCTACACCTCAAAAGAAAGCAGCATACCAAATATCAAGTCTCTGCTACTGCTGGTTCATGAGAAGAAGATTTTCAAAGATTTTAGTGCCCCTTGGGGGCGTGGCCCCACCCAGGAGGAGGGGCAACTTCATTTGAACAAATCTGAATTGACATTAGGTAATAAACATTTACCCAACATTTGAAAAATATTTGGCAAGTGGTTTCTTCGGAGAAGTTGGTTTTGTAAAGTTTATGCCGGACGACGACGGACGGACGGAAAGCGATTAGTAAAGCTCCCCTTGAGCTTCGTTCAGGTGAGCTAAAAAGAGCTCATGAGATTCTTAGGCATGGATGGATATTATAGAAAATTTTGTTTAAATTTCTCAGATGTTGTCTCCCCTTTGACCAATTTATTGAGCAAAAGGGTTAAGTTTGTTTGGACTGAGGTGTGCCAGAAATCCTCTAACAGAATAAAAACTTTATTAAATAATTCCCCTATCCTGGCCAGTCCCAATTATGAAAAGCCTTTCAAATTATTTATAGATGCAAGTGACAATGGAGCAGGTGGGTATATTACCCAGGAAGATTCCCAAGGTATTGATCACCCTGTATTTTATTTCTCCAGAAAATTTCTCAAACATCAAAAGAATTACTCTACAGTAGAAAAAGAAACTTTGGCTCTAATTTTGGCATTAACCCATTTTGATGTGTATCTAGGAACCACCCAATGCCCAATTACAGTTTACACTGATCATAACCCCTTAACTTTTATCAATAAAATGAAAAACAAGAATCAAAGATTATTGCAGAGGAGTTTAGCCCTTGAAGAATATAATTTATAGATCAGGCATATTTCGGGAAGAGATAATGTTGTAGCTGATGCTCTTTCCAGAATATCCTAATTTAAAATGATCTGATCGGCCCCCATTCACTTTAAGTGTATATATATGTTATTGAAAAATAATTTATGAAGATTATCGTGTGTATATTGTAAACCAGTCAGAGTCTGCTGAAGTTATGTAAAATGTTTTCAGTACCTTCAAACTTTTTCTTTTAAGGCAGGGTGTATTATATAGCCCCCATATTATATTGAGATTGATGTTTTTTTCTGCATTTTCTGACTGGTCTCACTCATTTGCACTCAAGGACCTTGTTTACATCTTTGTTACACAGATCTTTTGTACAAATAGCTGTTGTTTAAGTAGGTCAAGGAACTTGTTTACTTGAACTATGACAGAACCACCTAGAAACTGTTAGAACTTTGTAGAATTTTCATCTTCTGAAACATTCTATCCGGTTACTATATAAAGGTTTGTCAACAGAATTCCAAAACTCATTTTTTTAGAAAGCCAATTCAGAAGAACTTATTTTCACAGCAGTTGCTTCCATTGGCAATTATTATTGTTCTAGGACAGTGCATTTATTATAGAAGCAGTGCTTCTTTGTGAATTTGGAAGATTGATTCCAAAAGAGAATTTTGAACAGAATTTGTTCCGTCTTGGAAAAGAGAATTTATACTTTCTGCGAAACAGAATAATATTTTGTGAAAAGCCAGGATTCTACTGGATTATTTGGAAATTACCTGTGGCGCCAATACTTCTTGGATTTTTACTCCATTTCAATTTTGCAGAGCATTTTATTATATTTTATTGGAGACTGCTGAAATTTCTAAGTGAAAATTTTATTACAAATCTATGGGATACTGTTTCTGAAGACACATTCTTGGATTTAATACTACCAGCTGGTAACTTTCTTCACAAGATTCTTCACCTCTGGATTACTGGATTCTGTCAAACTGTACTTTGGACTAATTCAATAATTGTTAAGTACCACTGTTTTTATTTTCTGTAAACCAATTAGTGTAAAAGATTTTTGTATCATTTTTTTTTTATATTAATTTTTTTTAAATTAAATTTCAGAATAGTTAAATTCATAGTTATTCTTGCTGATTCTCAGATTTCTTTCTGTTACCAATACTAATAATATTTCCATACCGTAACAATAGGCATATATATATTTCAGTAAATAAGTATTTAATGAACCTTGAAGGAAGCCTGGTAGCTCAGCAAGCCAGAAAATAAGCAGACTGTCATCTGAAAAATGAGGTCCCCAGAGGGTGAATTTTGTGATACTACCCAGCACAGCAGGGTAGAATCACTAAATCTACCCTCTGTGAACCTCAATCTGAATCAGGGTCTTAAAACTAAACAGAAAGAGGTACCCAGAGGATAAATTGGCCCACTGTATGGGATAGCATCATCAAATTCATCCTCTGGGGACCTCATTCTGCAAATGTCAGACTGCTTATTTTCAGGCCTGTAGCTCAGTGGTTATGGCATTGGACCAAAAGTTCTAGAGTTCATTCCCCACCAGAGGTAACTGCACTGTGTCCTTGGGCAAGGCACTTAATCCCAATTTTCTATGCGGAGGCACTGTGTACTAAGGCGTATTGCACATCAATGATGCACTTGTCTTCCACCAATGCTTACCCTACTTTGCAGAGTTGTGGAGTATGACAGTTGCTCCCTCTGCTCAGTAGTGCTCTCCGGGTACTCCAGCTTCCTCCATCTGTAAAACTGTCGATACGAGGTACCCTGACTGTCAAAACTGTCATTAAACCCCAATAAAAAAAAATTCACCTTGAAAACATCAAGATATTAACACAATTAGTGACACTATGTAGCGTGTTATGAAACTACAGCTGTGGTGAGTTTTCATTCGTAATATTTAGTAAACAAACTTGTCTAATAGTTATGGTTATAGCCCCCCATATTATATCATGATTGATACATGTCCTTAGTCGATAATTCTACACAACTGATATTTTTCTGAAAGCATGTTTTTTCTTTTACAATAAGTAGATTTTGGCTGGTCTGACTCATTTGCACTATGTGACCTTTGAGTGTATTTACATGTTTACATCTTGTTACAAAGAATCTTTTTTAGATCAGTGTACATATACCTGTTGATTGTTTATTGTTTAAGTAGGTAATCCTTGTTTACATGAATTAAGACAGAATCACCTGGAAACTGATAGAAAACGGAACTTTGGAGAAACTCAACTTCTATGACATTCTATCTGAGAGCTATAAATATCTTGGTCAACAGAATTCAAAAACGTTTTTCAGATAAACTCATTTCAGATAGACATTCTATTCATAACAGAGCAGTTGTTCACACTGGAGATTATTATTGTTGCAGGACAGTGCATTATTATTAGAGGAGCAGTACTTCTTTGTGAGGGGGCGCGGTGGCTCAGTAGGTAGAGGTGCAGGCTGCAAGCCGAGAGGTCCTCGGTTCGAATCCCACCTGCGGCAACCACGTTGTGTCCTTGGGCGAGACACTTCACCCCCAATGCCCATGTGGGGGCACGATGACGCCGTGTACTAAGGCGTACTGCACGTCGATGGTACGCATGTCTTCAACCAATCTAACCCTGCCTGTGCTGCAGTGCGGAGTTACGATGTTGGGGAGCTGGCAGCTGCTCGTCGCTGCTCGGTGGTTCTCTCCGGGTACTCCGGCTTCCTCCACCCGTAAAACTGTCACGGTCATGATTAGCCATTGTACATAAATATGTGACCTTAAACATCAATAAATAAATAAATAAATAAATAAATAACTTCTTTGTGAATTTGGAAAAGTGATTCCAAAAGAGAATTTTGAAGAGAATTTATTCGTCTTGTAAAAGAGAATTTATACAAGCTGTTAAACAGAATACATTTTTGTGAAAAGCCAGGATTCTACTGGATTATTTGGAAATTACGTGTGGCTCCAATACTTGTTGCATTTTAACTCCATTTGAATTTTGCTGAGCATTTTATTATATTTTATTGGAGACTGCTGAAATTTCTAAGTGCACATTTCATTACAAATCTATGGGATACTGTTTCTGAAGGCACATTCTTGGACTTAATACTACCAGCTGGAAAATTTCTTCACAACATTCTTCAACACTGGATTACAGAATTTTGTTGAACTTTATTTTGGACTAATTCAATAATTGATAGGTATCACTATTTTTATTTTCTGTAAACCAATTAGCGTATCTTTGTATCATATTTTTATATTATTTTTTTTTTAAAATTTCTGAATAGTTAAATTCCTAGTTAATCTATGATATGGTTTTGTTGAAATTTTTGAAAATGTTTTAAATGAAAGTGTCAATGACACTGTAGCTTAACTTGTGTGTTGTGTGTGATGAAAAGGATAATGTTCAATGTTTATGAAAGGATTATGAAATAAGACAAGAATTGTGATAATTGGGAATATGTTCATTTCTGTTCCCTGTATGCTATGTTTTTGATAAAAATAATATGAGGTGTACATTGTACTAAAGAGCTGAGGGGAGGGTTAATATGACCTCACAGTTAATGTATGTGGCCCTCACAGTTAACGTATATCAACGAAAGTTACCAAGATACAGTGAAATTATTCTAAAACGAGTCATCCTATCAAGTTACATTGAAATCCCTTCATTAATATGGCCTGTAGACTGTGCTAAAAGTTTTCGGGCTTCGGGTCCCTGTAGCCGTCAGTTTCCCAATTGCGTCCAAAGGGGACGTTCTCATCTAGACATTATATGAAGTCAACCTACCAAGTTACAATGAAATCCCTTCCTAAATATGACCTGTAGACTGTGCTCAAGAGTTTCGGTCTTCGGGCACCTGTAGCCATCACAGTTGACCAATCACAACCAAAAGGAGATGTCATCATCTAGGCATTATATGGAGTCGACCTAACAAGTTACAATGAAATCCTTCCATAAATACGACCTATAGACTATGCTAAAGGATTTTGGGCTCGGGCATCAAGGCTGAATGATAGCGACCAAAAGGGGACGTTCTCATCTAGACATTATTTGGAGTCATCCTACCAAGCTACAATGAAATCCCTTCATAATTATGACCTGTAGACTGTTCTAAAGGTTTTCGGGCTTCGGGCCCCTGTAGCTGTCACAGTTGCCCAATCGTGTCCAAAAGGGGACGTTCTCATCTAGACATTATATGAAGTCAAACCTACCAAGTTACAATAAAATCCCTTCATAAATATGACCTGTAGACTGTGCTAAAGGTATTTGGGCTCGGGCAGACATCATGGTTGAATGATCACAACCAAAAGGGGACATTTTCATCTGGGCATCATCTGGAGTGATCCTATGAAGTTACAATGAAATCCCTTCATAAATTTGACCTTTAGACTGTGCTCAAGATTTTCAGGCTTCGGGCACCTGTAGCTATCACAGTTGACCAATCATGACCAAAAGGGGATGTCATCATCTAGGCATTATATGGAGTCAACCTAACAAGTTCCAATGAGATCCTTCCATAAATACGACCTATAGACTATGCTAAAGGTCTTTGGGCTCTGGCAGCCATAAAGGCTGAATGATCATGACCAAAAGGGGATGTTCTTATCTAGACATTATATGGAGTCATCCTACCAAGTTACAACGAGTTAAATATGACCTGTAGACTGTGCTAAAGGTTTTCGGGTTTTGGGCTCGGGCAGTCGTCACGGTTGGCAGATCACGCCCAAATGGGGAAATTCTCATCTAGACATCATAAGGAGTTATCCTACCAAGTTACAATGAAATCCCTCCATATTGAACATGACCTGCAGACTGTGCTAAAAGTTTTTGGGTTTCGGGCTTGGGCAGCCATCATGGTTGACAGATCATGCCCAAAAGGGGATGTTCTCATCTACGCATTATACAGACGCATCCTTCCAAGTTACAATGAAATCCCTTCATAAATACAACCTCTAGACTGTGCTAATGGTTTTCGGGTTTTGGGCTCAGGCAGCCATACCTGTTGACCGATCGCGACCAAAAGGGGACGTTCTCATCTAGACATGACCCCAAACCTGCATATGAAATTTTGTGACGGTCAGACATGAACTGCAGGGTGTAGCCCGTGCTAAAGGAAAATGTGAACAGACTCACAGACTAACAGACTTCCGCACGTGTGATGGCAATAGCTTATCTTGACTTTGTCAAGTTAAGCTAAAAACAGAAATTAAAATAATTTTGCTATCGTCTGCATGGGGCAAAGGTTAAGAATTTGACAAGTGGCTTAATTGGGTCACATGATATGGTTTTGTTGAAATTTTTGAAAGTGTTTAAAAAACAGAAAATAAAATAATAAATTTTGCTATCATCTGCATTGGGTAAAGGGTTAAGAATTTGACTAGTGGCTTAATTGAGAGCTAGGAATTGAGTCTGAATTGTTACTTGGGACGGGTGGATGTGACATGTGGACACTCTGATGAACATGTGGACACTGTGATTAACACATGGACACACATGTATATCAACCCAGTGACACAAGGACACAAAAGAGTGGGAAACTAAGTCAGGCACCCATGGCTATAGTGGCTGGTGACCAAATATTCTCTAATAGGAGTGAGGAGTGGCCCCCACCATACAGGGGAGTCTCAAACAACTCGAACTGTGCATGTTGCCCCATGAAAGTAGATCTGAGAGCAAGGCAATCTTCCAAGGTCAATTTCATTCCCCAAGCTGTTGATGCTAATATAATTCACCTGGAAAAAAATGATACCGCAATTTTTTTTAATGAATTTCAAATCCTGAATTGAAAATGATTGATTTTTGTAATTCCTACAACCTTAATCCCGACCAAGTTTAAGCAGACCAAATAAATGCTAAAGAATAATGCAAAGTACTTGTCCTTACTGCATACAGATAAGAACCATAAACTGAAGGAAATAAAATCTGTTTGCTTCTGTTCACCCTTGTTACAACCAGTAGTGTATAAATTTACCAGTAATGTCGAAATCGACCAGTAATGTCGAAAAAATTAACCAGTAATGTCGAAATCAACCAGTAATGTCGAAAAAATCGACCAGTCATGTAAAACTCCGTAATGTCGAAAAATTAACCAGTAGTGTCAAAAAGTGACGACCAAAATGAGGAGCACTAACACTTGCCGACGGGGGAGGGAGGTGTAGCCAGCCCCTCCCCCCGATGACACCCCTGGTCGTGTGCTTTAATGACTGACTATTATAATGTCAGTCACTACCCGATGTTTGCTACATGTCTATCATCTAGTTCTACCAATTCGCTACCTGTCATTTTACCTACATCCATCAATCAGTCAGTCTGCGCCACCCGCATGTACCCGCATGTACGTGGGGAGCACTATTAGCTCAATCGAGAAATTGCCTCGCAATTCAATTTGATGAATATCCGGGTTCTATACCTTACGAGGTCAGTTAAGTTGTGTCCTTGGGAATGACACTTTATCCCAGGTGCACGTTGACTTCGTGTGCCAAGCCACATGCCGAAATGACATGTGTATGGTGCGCGTGCTTTAAACTAAGTGTCGTAAACGAAATCAATCAACCAACCAATCAATCTTTGTATGTAGGTCTGCCTGTCTTTCCGTCATTCAGTTGTCTATCCACGTCTAGGGGTTATTTTTCACTCGCCACATTGCTATCTGTCTGTCTGGATTTCTGTCCGTCTGCCTGGATGCTGCTAACCTGCCTGCCTACACACTTGCCAGCCTACATGTGTGACTGTATGTCTGTCTGTGCGAGCGCTAAATACTAGACTAAATATTTCAGCGTCGTATCAATTCATTATCTATCCAGAGAGAGAGGGCGGAAGGAGGGAGAGAGAGAGAGAGTGAGAGAGAGAGGGGAGAGACAGAGAGAGAGAGAGTTGGACAAATACAGAGGGAAAAGGGGATAGGGAGAGAGCGATAGAGCGATAGAGCGATAGAGAGAGAAAGAAGGTGAGAGAGAGATGGAGAGATAGAGGTAGGGCCAAAGGCAGAGGGACAGGGGAGAGAGAGAGAGAGAGAGAGAGGGGGGAGAGACAGAGAGAGAGAGAGAGAGTGAGAGTTGGACAAATACTGAGGGAAAAGGGGATAGGGAGAGAGCAATAGAGCGATAGAGAGAGAAAGAAGGGGAGAGAGAGAAGGAGAAGAGAGAGAGGGGGGGATGTGGAAAGAGAGCTGGGCAAAGACAGAGGGAGAGGGGGATAGAGAGAGAGAATGATGGAGAGAGAGAGGGGGGAATGCAGAGGTACATGGGATAGAAAGAGAGGGGGGATAGGTAGAGAGAAAGAAGAGAGAGAGAGAGAGAGAGAGAGAGAGCAATTAGGATGGGACATGTGCATATGAAAGAGGGAAATAATTGTTAAACATAAAATTCCGTATTTACTGGGGTAAATGTGTTTAAACTTGCGCGAAAATGGTTAAAAGTCGATAAATATAGGCAAAAGTACAATTTGGGGCAACCCGAAAAAATATTGAAATTTTTGCGAAAAATCGTCATTTTGGTCGTCACTTTTTGACACTACTGGTTAATTTTTCGACATTACGGATTTTTACATTACTGGTCGATTTTTTCGACATTACTGGTTGATTTCGACATTACTGGTTAATTTTTTCGACATTACTGGTCGATTTCGACATTACTGGTAAATTTATACACTACTGGTTGTAACAACCCTTTCCCCAACAAAAAAGGCCGACGACACTTGCAAATAAAATTCTTGAATAACTCATTTTTTTCATTTTTTGGGGTCAAAAACATAGCTTATTACCCCTCATTGGATCAAGCTCAATGAGCTCGTTCCAATGAAGGGTCATAAGCTAAGTTTCTGAGGCAAAAAAAAAATAATGAAAATTGAATGGTGATCTTGTGAATAATACTGGCTGGTTCTGGCCATTATGCTCAGTAAAGGGTTAAAGGGTGTATTTGTTGGAAAACAATTGAGTGAAAATTTGAAAATATTTCTGAACCCAAACTCACGTCTGTAGAAATTTCATAGTTTTTCCATAGCATGCTCTATAAAGGTTTCATAGTCTTATACACTACTGAACAGCAGTAAGCACAGAGTGATATGGTACACATGCCCCGTCCCTCCTTCCCCCACCCCACCCCCTTCAATGATGGACACCGACCAACAACTCTACATCCCAGACCAATAGAAATTTTAAGGACCCAACTTCATGGACCACAGGATGTGCAAGCTGTAAAATTGAATTGAATTTTAAGAACATTATGGCAGGGGTGCAACCTGGTTAAAAATCTCTGTCCAGCCCTTGACACTGTAGGATCTCACTTGTCAAAAAAAGAATGGCAAAAACAGTGCATTTCAGCTAATATCTAGGTTTGATTTTTTGTGATTTTAATGATTTTTCATTATTCTGACAATAAAAATCTCTGTCCAATGGTGTAAATATGTAGTGATCAGGAGTCAATACTATAAAACGTTTACAATTGTATTTTCTAGTTATGACTTTAACCCTTCACCTAACACTAAAAGCAGATGACACTTGCAAATAAAATTCTTGAAGCACCAATTTTTTTTATTTTTTGCATCAAAAACATAGCTTATGACCCCTCAATGGAACGAGCTCATTCCAATGAGGGGTCATAAGCTATGTTTTTGTTACAAAAATCAAAAAGGTAATAAAAATTGAATGGAGAATTTTGTGAATAGAGCTAGCCAGTTTTGACCATTATGTTGGGTAAAGGGGGTAAATGGGTTAAAATGACCCATAGCATTTTCAAAGATCTGGCAATTTGCCAACTGGCAAATTGCCATATCTTTTAACATACTAATGATTCATTGTAGTCACTCATATTAATGGGTAGAAAATACAATTCTAGAAAATACAATTGTAGAAGTTTTATAGTATTGGCTCCAGATCGCAATCCTATCGAGATCTGATCAAGAAGGAGAACGAACACCTCTGCGATCACCGGACTGTCTGACACGCACCTGTGTTAGGTAAAGTGTTGATACATCACCTAATGAATCGCTCAAATCTATCTGCATAATTTACCAAATAAATATTTGTGGGAAAAAAATTTCAACAAAACCATATCACGCGGCGCCTTGTTAGAGCTGTTTGAGCTCGATCCAATGCGGGTCACATGACAAGGTTTTGTTAAAAAAAATTTCAAAAAAATCTTTTCAAAATAATTAGAATAACAAATGTGTGTGTTGGGAAAAGGGTTAAACGAAGACAATAAACTTCAATAACCAATTTTTTTGTGAGAATAAAATAATTTTGGTAACAGATGAAGCTGAAGAGAATGAGCTGAATAGAATATTTCTGTATGCGTCAATCACACTTGGTCCCAGTTGGAAAAATAATATCTAGTCAGCTGATCTGATGACAATAAAAAAAATTACACAAGGATGCTTGTCTCGTTAATGTATTCTTGGTTTTCAAGTTGAAACTGCAAGCTTATGGCTTTGAAATCTTGAAGGACTTTGCTGTATAATGTAACTGTTATGTGTGACTCAACTCATGAGATATTGTGGATGTTCATGTTTTAGAAAACATTGCCTAAAGGGACATAACTCTATGACAGCAACCACCCTAATATCTAAAGTTATGGAGAAAAAACTAATTTCAAATTAAGGTCACTGTAACCTTGTTCTTTAGTACAATGGGCCCAAAATAAATAGAGTTCTTCTTTTCATCATATCCAACCCACATGTCAAGTTTAGTTTTGATCAATCCAAAGGACCTTAAATTAAAAAGAGTGAAAACCAGAGAAATTTTCAAGTTAAAGGTCACTCGGACCTTGACATTTGGCACAATGACACTAAAATAAATAGAGTTCTTCCTCTCATCATTCTCAATACATGTCACGCTTGCTTTCAATCGACACAAGAACTTTAATTAGAGAGGGGAAACCTGGAAAATTGTCAAACTAAAGATCACTGTGACCTTAACCTTTCGCATGATGGCTATAATAAATCAAGTTCTTCTCATCATACCGAACTAACATGTTGAGTTCGGTTTTAATTGTGACAGCAGAACTTTAATTTGGTAGCAGAAACCAGGAAAATTTGTAAGTTACAGGTCATTGTGAACTTGACTTTCACATAATGTCCCCAAAATAAAAAATGCCGATAGGATCTCTGATCCAATGTCGAGTTGTGACAGCACAAAAGTGGGTTTAATCATTATCAACTTATCGTCTGGAAACGAATTGTTTACAATTTACTATGTGAAGGGTAACTGTAGCCTTGACCTTTGACCTAGTGATTCTGAAATAAATAGGGCTCTTTCTTGCACCAATGCCAACCTACCTTTGACGTTTCATGAAAGTAGGTGGAACCATTGTTAAATTATCATCTGGAAACCAACTGTTTACGATTTATTACGTTCAAGGTCACTGTGACCTTGGCCTTTGACCTAGTGAGTCCAAAATAAATAGGGGTCTTCCACTCACCTAGGCCAACCAACCTATGAAGTTTCATGAATGTGGGTCAAACCATTATCAAGTTATAGTCGGGAAACCAATTGTTTACGATTTACTATGTTGAAGGTCACTGTGACCTTGACCTTTCACCTAGCAAATCCAAAATAAATGGGGTTCTTCCTCTCACTGATGCCAACCTATCTATGAAGTTTCATGAACGTGGGGCTAAATATTATCAAGTTATCATCCGGAAACCAATTGTTTACGATTTACTATGTTGAAGGTCACTGTGACTTTGCTCTTACACCTAGCGATTTCCAAAATAAATACGGTTCTTCCTCTCAATGCCAACCTAACTAAGAAATTTCATGAACATGGGTTGAACCATTATCAAGTTATCATCTGGAAAGCAATTGTTTTGATTTACTATGTTCAGGGTCACTGTGACCTTGACCTTTGACCTAGTGAGTCCAAAATAAATAGGGTTTTTCCTCTCACAAAGGCCAATCTACATATGAAGTTTTATGAATGTGAGTTGAACCAAGAAGTGATAACAAAGGCACCCCAAAACACACTCGTTCCTGTCCCAAGGTGAAAACAAAGGTACCCAAGAAGTTTTGTGAAGATCAGTTCATAAATACGAGCTGTATAGAACTTGTGACAAAAAACTGATTGGACCTAATTTTGGTACAAAATGGCCACTGGCAGCCATCTTGAATTTTGGACCGCACCCAGAAACACTCATTCTCATCCCAAGGTGATAACAAAGGTACCCAAGAAGTTTTGTGAAGATAGGTTCATAAATACAGCCTCTAGCTTGAGCCGTATTGACATGTGTGCTTACATTGTGTAAGTAGCACTGAATAAATCAAAGTTCATCTAATTTGCATATTTTCTGCACGAAAAAAAAAAACCCTTACAATATGTGATGTATTCCATGTTACTCAACATTCATACAAAAATTTATTCAAATCAAAACTTTCATACAGAAGTTCTGTACAAAAGACTGATTGCACTAATTTTAGCACAAAATGGCTGCTGGTGGCCATCTTGAATTTCGGACCACACCCAAAAACACTCGCTCTCATCCCACAGTGATAACAAAGGTACCCAAGAAGTTTTGTAAAGATTGGTTCATAAATATGGCGTCTAGTCTGAGCCGTATAGAAGTTGAGTACAAAAAACTGATTAGACCTAATTTCGGTACAAAATGGCCACTGGCAGCCATCTTGAATTTTAGACCGCACCCAGAAACACTCGTTCTCGTCCCAAGATGATAACAAAGGTACCCAAGACATTTCGTGAAGATCAGTTCATAAATACAGACTCTAGCCCGAGCCGTATTGACATGTGTACTTACTGTGTGTAAGTCGCACTGAAAATATCAAAGTTCATCTAATTTGCATAATTTCTGCACAAGAAAAAAACCTGTATTATATGTGATGTATCCCATGGTACTAAACATTCACACAAAACATTATTCAAATCAGCGCTTTCATATGGAAGTTCTGTGCAAAAATCTGATTGCACCTAATTTTGTACAAAATGGCTGCCATCGGCCATCTTGAATTTCGGACCGGACCCCAAAACACTCGTTCTCGTCCCACGGTGATACCAAAGGTACCCAAGAAGTTTCGTAAAGATCAGTTCATAAATACGGCCTCTAGCCCGAGCCGTATTGGCATTTGCACTTACAGTGCTGAAAGTAACACCAAAAAACATTAGTCTAATTTGCACAATTTATGCAAGAGAAAAAAAAAACGTATTATATGTGATGTATCCCATGGTACTAAACATTCATACAAAAAATTATTCAAATCAGAGCTTTCATATGGAAGTTCTGGACAAAAAACAGATTTCTGCATCGTTGGTACAAAATGGCAGCTGGCAGCCATCTTGAATTTTGGACCGCACCCAAAAACACTCGTTCTCGTCCCACGGTCATAACAAAGGTACCCAAGAAGTTTCATAAAGATCGGTTCATAAATAAGGGCTCTAGCCCAAGCCGTATCCAATTGTTGACGTACGGACAGACGGCCAGATGGACAGATGGCCAGACGGACGGACGGCCAGATGAACGACGGAAAACGGGCCATGACAAAAGCTCAAATTTGGCTTCTCCAAAGTTGAGCTAAAAATTGTGATAATTGGGAATATGTTCATTTCTGTTCCCCGTATGCTATGTTTTTAATAAAAATAATATAAGGTGTACACTGTACTAAAGAGCTGAGGGGTGGGTTAATATGACCTCACAGTTAATGTATGTGGCCCTCACAGTTAAAGTATGTCAACGAAGTTAACAAGTTGCAGTGAAATTATTCCAAAATGAGTCATCCTATCAAGTTACATTGAATTAACTTCATAAATAAGGCCTGTAAGGCCTGTAGACTGTGCTAAAGGTTTTCTGGCTTCAGGCCTGTGTAGCCATGACAGTAGACTGATTGCAACTAAAAGGGGACGTCCTCATCTCAACATTATACTGAGTCATTCTACAAAGTTACAATGAATTCCCTTCACAAATACAACCTATAGTCTGTAAAGTTTTTTGGGGTTTTGGGTTTGGGAAGCCATCATGGGTGAATGATCGTGACCAAAAGGGGGCATTGTCATCTAGGCATAATCCGGAGAAATCCTACAAAGTTACAATGAAATCCCTTCATATATATGACCTGTAGACTGTGCTCAAGGTTTTCAGGCTTCAGGCCCCTGAAACAGTCACAGTTGACCAAACAGGACCAAAAGGGGATGTCATCATCTAGGCATTATATGGATGGAGTCAACCTAACAAGTTACAATGAAATCCTTCCATAAATACGACCTATAGACTGTGCTAAAGGTTTTTGGGTTTTGGGCTCGGGCAACCATCAAGGCAGAATGATCGTGACCAAAAGGGGACGTTCTCATCTAGACATTATTTGGAGTCATCCTACCAAGTTACAATGAAATCCCTTCATAAATATGACCTATAGACCGTGGTAAAGGTTTTCAGGCTTCGGGCCCCTGTAGCCATCACAGTTGCCCAATTGCATCCAAAAGGGAACATTCTCATCTAGACATCATTATATGAAGTCAACCTACCAGGTTACAATGAAATTCCTTCATAAATATGACCTGTAGACTATGCTAAAGGTTTTTGGGCTTGGGCAGCCATCCTGGTTGAATGGGCACAACTAAAAGGGGACATTCTCATCTGGGCATCATCTGGAGTGATCCTACAAAGTTATAATGAAATACCTTCATAAATATGACCTGTAGACTGTGCTAAAGGTTTTGGGGCTTGGGCCCCTGTAGCTGTCACAGTTGACCAATCAGGATCAAAAGGAGATATCATCATCTAGGCATTATATGGAGTCAACCTAACAAGTTACAATGAAATCCTTCAATGAAATCCTTCCATAAATACGACTTATAGACTATGCTAAAGGTTTTTGGGCTCGGGCAGCTATCAAGGCTGAATGATCATGACCAAAAGGGGACATTCTCATCTGAACATTATTTGGAGTCATCCTACCAAGGTACAATGAAATCCCTTCATTAATATGACCTGTAGAGTGTGCTAAAGGTTTTCAGGCTTCAGGCCCCTGTAGCCATCACAGTTGCCCAATCATGTCCGAAAGGGGATGTTCTCATCTAGACATTATATGAAGTCAACCAAGTTACAATGAAATCCCTTCATAAATATGACCTGAAGACTGTGCTAAAGGTTTTTGGGCTTCGGGCTTGGTCAGCCATCATGATTGAAGGATAGCAACCAAAAGGGGACATTCTCATCTGGGCATTATCTGGAGTGATCCTACGAAGTTACAATGAAATCCCTTCATAAATATGACCTTTAGACTGTGCTCAAGGTTTTCGGACTTCAGGAATCTGTAGCCTTCACAGTTGACCAATCGCGACCAAAAGGGGATGTCATCATCTAGGCATTATATGGAGTCAACCTAACAAGTTACAATGAAATCCTTCCATAAATAATACCTACAGACTATGCTAAAGGTTTTGGGCTCGGGCAGCCATCAAGGCTGAATGGTCATGACCAAAAGGGGATGTTCTCATCTGGATATTATTTGGAGTCATCCTACCAAGCTACAATAAAATCCATACAATATAGAACCTTAGTGAGCACACTCACATACCCCACGTGCCCCGATATTTCAAGCTCGGAAAAGTGTAATTTTTAGGAAAATGACCCGGAAATCTGTTACTTGTATTTTTCAGAGTCCAGGGCCCGTAATTTCCGCAAAAATCAGCCGAGCAGAACAAAAAGCAAACTTGATCTGTAAGTCATTGTGGTAGACTCACATACTAAAATGGCCATAATTTCAATAATATCTGAAAGCGCGTAGAAAAAAAGTCCGGAAAACTGTAATTTTGATGAACTTTTCAAAGTCTATGGGGCCGTAATTTTGAAAAAATCAGTGGAGCGGAACAAAACCCAAACTTGTTCTGTAGGCCACCATGTTCGACTAACATACCAAAAATCAGCTCAATATCTGGAAGCGTGTAGGAAAAAAGTCCGCAAAACTGTAATTTTGATGAACTTTTCAAAGTTCAAGGGCCGTAATTTCGGTAAAAATCAGTGGAGTGGAACAAAATGCAAACTTGATCTGTAGGCCACCATGTCAGACTAACATACCAAAAATCAGCTCAATATCTGGAAGCGTGTAGAAAAAAAGCCCAGAAAACTGTAATTTTGATGCATTTTTCAGAGTCCAAGGGCTGTAATTTCGGTAAAAATCAGTGGAGTGGAACAAAACACAAAATTCTTCTGTAGGCCACCATGTTAGACTAACATACCAAAAATCAGCTCAATATCTGGAAGCGTGTAGGAAGAAAGTCTGCAAAACTGTAATTTTGTTGAACTTTTCAAAGTTCAAGAGCCGTAATTTTGGTAAAAATCAGTGGAGCGGAACAAAATGCAAACTTGATCTGTAGGCCACGTTGTCAGACTAACATACCAAAAATCAGCTCAATATCTGGAAGCGTGTAGAAAAAAAGTCCGGAAAACTGTAATTTTGATGAATTTTTCAGAGTCCAAGGGCCGTAATTTTCGTAAAAATCAGTGGAGCGGAACAAAATGCAAACTTGATCTGTAGGCCACCATGTTAGACTCACATACCAAAAATCAGCTCAATATCTGGAAGCGTGTAGAAAAAAAGTCCGGAAAACAAGTAGGACTGAC
Organism: Pictodentalium vernedei; assembly: GCA_031216915.1. Taxonomy (NCBI): domain Eukaryota; kingdom Metazoa; phylum Mollusca; class Scaphopoda; order Dentaliida; family Dentaliidae; genus Pictodentalium; species Pictodentalium vernedei. The sequence continues at coordinate 87,877,352 of CM062290.1, read as the reverse complement.
GGACTGATGGACTGACGGACTGACAGACTGATGGACTAACGGACGGACCAGTCAAAAACATTATACCCCGCAACTTTGTTGCGTGGGGTATAATAATTATGACCTGTAGGCTGTGCTAAAGGTTTTCGGGCTTCGGGCCCCTGTAGCCCTCAAAGTTGCCCAATCATGTCCAAAAGAGGATGTTCCCATCTGGGCATCATCTGAAGTGATCCTACGAAGTTACAATGAAATCCCTTCATAAATATGGCATGTAGACTGTGCTCAAGGTTTTTGTGCTTCGGCACCTGTAGCTGTCACAGTTGACCAATCACAACCAAAAGGGGATGTCATCATCTAAGCATTATATGGAGTCAACCTAACAAGTTACAACGAAATATCCTTCCATAAATATGACCTATAGACTATGCTAAAGGTTTTTGGGCTCGGGCAGCCATCAAGGCTGAATGATCGTGATCAAAAGGGGACATTCTCATTTTGATATTATTTGGAGTCATCCTACCAAGTTACAATGAAATCCCTTCATAAATATGACCTGTACACTGTGCTAAAGGTTTTTGGGTTTCGGACTCCTGTAGCCCTCACCGTTGCTCAATCACGTTCAAAAGGGGACTTTCTCATCTAGACATTATATGAAGTCAACCAACCAAGTTACAATGAAATCCCTCCATAAATATGACATGTAGACTGTGCTAAAGGTTTTTGGGTTTTGGGCTCGGGCAGTTGTCACGGTTGACAGATCGCGACCAAATGGGGAAGTTCTCATCCAGACATCATACGGAGTCATCCTACTAAGTTACAACAAAATCCCTTCATAAATACGACCTGTAGACTGTGCCAATGGTTTTTGGGTTCGGGCAGCCATACCAGTTGACCGGTCATGACCAAAAGGGGACGTTCTCATCTAGACATGACCCCAAACCTGCATATGAAATTCCGTGACGCTCAGACAAGAATTATGGGGTGCATCCTGTGCTAAAGGAAAATGTGAACAGACTCACAGACTCAGAGACTTCCGCACGAGTGATGGCAATAGCTTATCTTGATTTTGTCAAGGTAAGCTAAAAATAGGGTTCTTCCTCTCATCATATCCTAAACACATTGTTTTGTTTCAAACGGTTAAAGGGAATATTAATCAGAGTGCAGAGAAATATATGTATGAACTTCAGAAATACATTTCAAGCAACTGCAAATAACGAGACCTGTGTGACCCCAGTAAACTGGACCCAAATTATTAACTTCTACGGTATTTTGACAGGTCCATATGTCATATCATGCTTGAGATATGAGTGTGACCAACTTTCAATATTCAATCTCCCCCCCCCCCCCCCCACACTGCTCCACCCAATTTTTGAGAATAAAAATACATGTATGAACTTTGGCAAAGCATTAGGGGGGCATAAAATGTGATTTTCGGCAATTATGAAAATACACTCAATGACCCCTGGGTGACCTTGATCCAATTTTTGAACCTCCATTGAGTTTTAACTCATTTAGTGTTAGTCTCAGGTCCATACGTTATATCATTCTTGAGATATGAGCATGACCTTCATTCTATATTTTTGGGCCCTACCCTTTTTTGAGTGTGAAAATACATGCATGAACTTCAGCAATGCTTTAGGTGGTCATAAAATGCAACTTCCAGCAATTCTGAAATATGCACTCAATGACCCCTGGGTGACCTCAGTGACCTTGACCCATGTTTTGATCCTCCTCTGAGTTTTGACTCATTTGGTGTTGGGCCCAGGTTTATATGTCATACCATGCTTGAAATATGAGCGAGAGAGGGAGGTGTCAAAAAATGTAATTTCCAGCAATTCTGAAAAAAGAACTCAATGACCCTGGGTGACCTCAGTGACCTTGACCCATATTTGGAACCTCCATTGAGTGTCAACACATTTGGTGTTGGTCCCTGGTCCATAGGTCATACGAAGCCTGATATATGGACATGGCCCACTTCCAAAACACTCCTATACACACCCCTAATGCCCCAGGAATCTGAAAAACAGAGGAGTGCTTATGATTGTCTATCGTATGCTATAAGCAGCGTGATAGGACGATTCATTTTTGAGTTATTATGTGGACAAGGAAGTGGTTAGAAGACAGAAGGACAGTATAAGATGAAGAAAAGGAAAAAAAAGAAAGAAAAAGAAACCATACAAAAACTATAAATCGTCTATGTTTCACACAGACTAATTAAGCTGCCATATACCAAATCCTATCTACTAGAGGTATGTTCATCAAAAATGATGGGTCACCGTATTTCACGCTTATAGTCAAACGAAACTGCGAGAGAGGCAACCCAATTGTATGATTATATCCAATTCCATCAGGAAAGTCAGTTAAAGTTTGCATGCTGCAACATGCATTCTACTTGTACACTTTGGAGAAGAAATGCCCTAATTTTTGGCACTAGGCCCTCACGTGTTAAACACTAGTAAATATATAAATTATGAGGTTCAGGCCTGGCATTCTTAAAAATACAGGAGGGCTAAAAATCGCTCCCCTTGCGTGGCCTATTCGAGCGATTAGCTCTCCTGAGGCTTACAAAAGCAAATAAAAGGCTGCACCATGAGCGCATGATACGCCCGTTATTAATTACAAGAGGGAAGCGCACAATATGAGTATACATGTGTACTTGTCAGGTTTTTTTTATATTCTTGTACAATAATCATAACCAACAACATACTGAGTTCATTAATTTGGAAATAAATTATTTGAATTTCATGTATATATCTATTGTCTGTAGAGATCATAAATTCAAGAAAAAATGGTAAATTGTCAGACATGTGGAAATTTGCCTATATTTTGACGAATAAAGTCCCATAACTCTGGAATGACAAATCGGACAGCAACACAAATCGAAAGGGAGCTTCTTCCATCTACATATACTTTCCACCAAAAAATCACAAAAATTGCTTGAAGCATTTTCAAGTTAATGTACGACGTGTTTACAGATGGATGGACAGACGGACGGACAGACGAAGGTTTGTTTTTTACTATGGAATCTGTGATAGTGGCACTCACAGTGTATAACAGTACTCTTGAATTCGAAATTATTTATTCACCAACATAAAATTAGGAACTGTGTTGAAAAGACGATGGAAGACTGAATATAATGAATGTGGACTAAGCTGCCATTTAATAATGGACGTTTTCTATGCGGCAGCAAAGCTGAAAAGCAACAAAATTTAAACAAAGTGAAAAATATAAATATGATTATGTGAAAGATATATGTACACGAAAAGGGGAGATGGGCAGATAAGAGGCCACAGATGCTCCCCATTGGCCTCAAGTAGCTGAATGTAGGCGAATGCCACATGAACCAGAGAACCAGGGGGTCCAGTGGTGTCGCAGTAACCGGTACTCGTCAGATCACCAAAGTTAAGCAACATCAAGCGCAGTTAGTAGTTGGATGGTTGACCATTTCAGCAAATGATTCGTGTTCCCACGTTGTGTCCTTGAGCAAGGCACTTAACCCCGATTACCTACATGGTGGCACGATGACGCTGTGTACTAAGGCGTACTGCACGTTGATGGTGCACATGTCTTCAACCAATCTAACCCTGCCTGTGCCGCGGTGCAGAGTTCAGAGTTACAATGTTGGAGAGCTGACAGCTGCTCATCATTGCTCGGTGGTTCTCTCCGGGTACTCCGGCTTCCTCCACCTGTAAAACTGTCACTGACATGATATGACCCTGGGTGTTAATGTGTCGTTATACCCTAATAAATAAATATAAATAAATAAATAACCAGGGAACCACCACATGTCCATAAAGGTCCCAAAAATTTTACTCATTTTTTGTTTCTCATTATTGGTTAACACTTTGACTTTGCAGTGGTGTCTAGTGAAGTCTTGGCTGCTTACACAGGCAGCCAAGACTTCACTAGAAACCACTGCCAAAGTAGTGTAACTTCCATCAGGAAAGCCAGCTAAAATCTGCATGCTGCAACATTCATTCTACTTGTACACTTTGTAGAAAAAACGCGCTAATTATTGGAACTAGGCCCTCACGGGTTAAACACTAGTTAATATATTAATTATGAGGTTTGTTTTTTACTATGGAATCTATGATAGTGGCACGCAAAGTGTATAACAATACTCTTGAATTCTAAATTATTTAATGACTCAAAATTGATTCTCACAACAGGTGTTCACAAGAATCAAATTAACATTTTCGCAAATCAGGCAAAATTTAAGGCCTGGGATATGATGAGTGATTCAATATGATATGGCAAAGACAAGATGGATGGCTGGGATGGACATCAGATCCCATTCCATTCAATTGTGATGTTTAACCCTTTACCCAACGCAGTCAATTTCAAAATTTATTATTTTAAATATCATTTTTTGAAATTTTTAAAAACAATTTCAACAAAACCATAACATGTGACCCCTCTTTGGAATGAGCTCGACGAGCTCGTTCCAAAGAGGGGTCACATGATATGGTTTTGTTGAAATTTTTCAAAAAATAATATTTTTGTCAGCTGCTGAATTTGCATATTATGCAGGTGGATGCGGGCAATTTGTTGGGTAAAGGGTTAACCCTTTACCTAACATGAAAAGCAGACAACACTACCAAACAAAATTATTAAATAACTAATTTTTTTCATTTTTTGTCTCAAAAACATGGGTTATGACCCTTCATTCGAACAAGCTCAATGAGCTTGCTCCAAAGAGGGGTCATAACCTATGTGCTGTAAACCTGATTTGTTGTGACTGTGACAGCTCAAGTTCCGACTAATAAAATATTCCCACCATATCATCAAAGCATTCCTTTGTCGAAGCCATGCCTTGATGATGTAGCTGGATTATACCCAATAAGGGTCACAGTTCAAAAACATAAATGAGACCGTGAATTGCCCATTCTATGTACTGTAGAGGACTAGCCGCTAGCAACAGATCATTGTTGAGATTGCCTGGAAACTTTAAATTTGCTTCCAACAGTAGTAGTGACTGATGAGACTGGAAGTAGCATGGTTGGTATCATGGGTGCATGCAGATGCTATTTATGTTAACCCTTTATCTAACATGAAAAGCAGCCGTCACTTGCAAACAAAATTTTTGAATAACTAATATTTTTCATTTTTGTCTCAAAAACATAGGTTATGACCCCTCTTTGGAACGAGCTCGTTCCATAGAGGGGTCATAACCCATGTTTTTGAGACAAAAAATGAAAAAAATAATGAAAATTAATTGGCGATTTTTGTGAATAGTGCTGGCTGGTTTTGGCCGTAACGTTTGGTAAAGGGTTAATTAAGCGGAAATTAAGTCAGTCTTCACTTTCAGCTTTATTTGTGCACAATTTCATCTGAACTATGAGACAACGAATATGACTGATGCCAAGCAATTTTCGAGTGAAAGGATTCGAAGGGAAACGAATCAGGAAGCTGATTTCAAATCGAACCGAATACTAACTTGATATTCAAAATCAAATCAAATCTCAATGCATCGCAGGGCCCTAATCTACAGGACCATTCACTGAAACCCAGTTTTTCTTTCTTGTGCTTACCACAGAATTTGAGTTATTTCCCACGTGGAAGTTCCACGCATGTAATGGAAATAAATTCATTGTACAGTGGAACCCTGTTAATTGAATAGCCACTTTGCCAATGAAAATTATTCAGTTAACAGGAATATTCAATTAACAGGAATTGCATCACTTTCCTATATTCTAGAGATAAACTTAGCATTTAATCTGTTATATCTTGTTTGACAGAGCTCCATGAGCTCTGTCAAACAAAATATAATAGATTAAAGCCTGTATTGGATGTACTGAGGCCAAATAGGTCTATAAACAAAGGAAAACTGCATGGGGAGAGTTGGGATGATTTCTTGACAGGTTAAAAGACTTTTTTATTCAATTTACAGGAGCTTACTCTATAATCTATATTAAATTAACAGGTCAAATTTGTACTGAAGGTATGGTAAATGGTTGTGTGTTGGGAAATTATATTCAATTAACAGGGTTATTCAGTTGAGAGATATCCAGTTAAGTGGGTTCTTCTGTACTGTATGTTAGTGAAAGTGGAGGATGGCATTAGGAGGGTGCATGGCTACGAGTAAGGATTTGAAATAGATGTAGAGATAGACACATGGACATGTGTGCTATTGTCTCGGTTGGGCCGTAGTATATTGATTAATACTCCACTCCAATATAATAAGGTAACAGATGGTCATAGTTATCCACACATTAGATGGTAACAGTTTACATAAATATATGTTACTGCATAGATCATCATCATCATCATCAAAATAAAGCTCTAATGCTACCTCATCATCACAATAAATTTTTGTGTAAAATATCAGTTCAGCTCTGTAGGTACAAATATATTACACTAAAGGGGGATTCTAACTTCAACTTCAGGGGCAATGGGATGTCAGATCCTCACCCAAACCCCAGTAATCTAGATTTAGATTGATACTTAGACTTTAACTGGTTGAGGGCTAGAAGCCACTATCATGGCATTATTGAAAAAGGCTGAAAGCCACCATAGTGGCTTTGTAGTGCTGATATTAGCTTGTTGTCTGCTCAGCAAGAACAAAATGTTTTAAGAAAATTGTTACAATTTACTAGAGAGTCTCCATAGGCACTCTTCAATAAATTGTAACAAATCAATTATTTATTGATCCAATGTTGTGTTTATTTACTCACACAGATATACAGATATTCTTTCTTGCTCCAGTTATAACCATGGATTCACACTTTTTCAACCAACTGAAACATTCCAGTTGAATGAATCTTAACATAGGTGATGGCTATTTCAGGGCTATACTGGTTCCAGGCCATAACAGCATCAAATATATTTCAGAATTAGAGAGCTCAAAACTATATTTTGGAGGAAAGCAAATGAAAAATGAAAGAGTCAATGACACTGCCACTCAACTTGTCCAAGAAAGGACGGAATTAAACAGAAAGCTTCAGTAATGCCAAGTCATTCAATCAAGTTTTAACACAAACAACATCACACCAAAGCTAGATATGAATTCTGAAAAAGTTTGGGTGACGGATGCAACCTGTAGGCTCTACTAATGGAATTACTTGTTGACAATTTAATATGCAAAATCCAAGATGGCCACTGGTGGCCACGTTTTTCACCGCGATTCAGATAATTTTAATAGTTCCCATGTGGACATCACCTCAAAAGCTACATATGAAATTTGAAAAAGATCGGGTGTGAAATCTAGCCTGTAGTGTGTGCCTATGGAATTGTTGACAATTTATATGTCAAATCAAAGATGGCCACAGGTGGCCATGTTTTTTCAACAAAATTCCAAAAATTTCAATAGCTCCTCTCTTAACATTGCCCGAAGCCCGAACTGATTGGGTGAGAACAGCAGCCTGTAGGGTGTGCTAAATAAATTGTGGATGGACAGAAGAATGTATGGATGGACATAGGGATGGACGTACAGATGGACGACGGATCACAACCCATCCCAATAGCTCATTCTTGAAGTTGCCAAGTTGAGCTTAAAAATGTATGTGTAGTCTAAACAAGACGCACTGTCACAGTGCCAAAACTGCAATGATTCGTGCAATGCCAATAATATTTTAAAACTCATTGGTGACAAAAAAACTTGGTGACAAAAAAACTTGTTGGTGACAAGTCCATAAATGTGACAGAAATTATTCGAATGACATTCCCTACTGAGAAGGTGAAGACATCATGAAGATACACGTGCATACCAAGTATGGTGTCATTCCATCAAGTATTTTAGGTGTTACAGTGTTTTTTAAACTTGTTGGTGACAGACCGACCTACAGACAGACCGACATTGCCACATATAGAGCTGCTCGTCACAGCTAAAAAAATAAATGATTAATGATTAACATAACAGACTATTCCTAACACCCACATCTTTTCAGACATCTGCTGTGTTAGTGCCCTCTGTAAGATGGCCACACCATCCCACCCACATCTCTGGGCCTTGTTGAGGCCCAGGGTATGGAAGGGCAGTGTAGCCATCTCACAGAGACTACCCAATTAATAGCACCAAATAAAATGTAGAAAGCCCACTAGGCTGAATTCATTAATAAAAATCTTCAGTTTGCCACTTTTAGCTTTTGTAAGCTTGAGAGCAAATCGCTCCCCTATGCCTTGCGAGGGAAGAGATTTTTAGCTCTCCTGCATTTTTAAGAATGCCAGGCCTACTAGCCATATAGGTAAGGATGAATTTATCAAGGGATAATAGATCTACTGAGTGATGAACGAGACAGTAAATTCCACCTGGAGTGAGTAATTAGGCACTATATTTTTCTATTCATCCTCTGAGGATGAAGTTATGCAAATGACTATTGAGTGTCACTAATATCGTGTATTTGATTATGTGGTTGCAGAGATATACCAGATCTTTATCTCAACGATTCAGACTTGGATCTTTTCCAACATTTCCTGCAGACCTGGCAATTACGATAATAACAGAATGGTTCCAAAGTGTTCCAAATTTAAGGAATCTCTTATATAGAAAAATATGTACAAATGTCTGACCAACAGAACAAAGTTACAATGAAGTAATTAGTGATATTACTTCAAACAAAGACAAAGATGACACTGAGTTAACTCCTTGCATGCAACTGGTGGATGTGGCTGATTCATTGGATATTCCTTGCCCAGGACAGGATTTCTCTTGCAAATGACATCAGTATAATTCGGACACATTTCACCCTTTACCCAATGAATCGGATTAACACTTTTCCGAATACAATGGTCTGGTCAGCGCTATTTACAAAATTGTTAATTCCATTTTTATTATTTTTTTCAATTTTTGGCTGAAAACATGCATGTAATGATCCTCATTGGAACAAGATTTTTACAATTTTTTTTCAGATCGTTTGAAAGATGTTTTTTATGATCACAAAACTGTTGGTGGTTTTTTGCAGCAATTTTTGTTGGGGTTTTCAGGTGAAGGTTTATTAATTAGCACAACTATTTCTTTATAATTTACTTTTTACTATTCAGTTACAAAACTGCATATTGGAAATTTAGCTGTACAGTAAGTTATTTATCTATTTATTTATTTTTTTTTATTGTTTTTCAAGTATACATCACATGATAAATACAAATAAACAAAATAACAAATGAGGTGAAGAACTAAACTTTTAAACACACACACACAAGAAAAAACTAGATCCAGATCTGACAGTCCCGCACCCCAAGTCCAGGCAGTCAAGAACAAGCCTGAAAATAAGCAGACTGTCATCTTCAGAATGAGAACCTCAGAGGGTGAATTTGGTGATGCTACCCTGCACAGCAGGGTAGCATCACCAAATTTACCCTCTGTGAACCTCAACTGAATCAAGGTCTCAAACCTGAACAGTAAGATGTACCCAGAGGATAAATAGACACACTGCATGGGATAGTATCAGCAAATTCACCCTCTGATGACCTCATTCTGCAAATGACAGATTGCTTATTTTCAGGCTTGCTCAGTGGACTCTAATCTGGCTTCCTCCACTTGTAAAACTGCCTGACATGATGTGCCTCTGGTCGTTGAAAGTGTCATTAAATCCCAATAAATAAACAAACAAATGTGAGGAAGTGTGGGGTGGTAAGAATCAGCTCTTAACCCTTTACTTAACATGAAAAGCAGATGAGACTTGCAAATAAAATTCGTGAATAACTAATTTTTTTTCATTTTTTGTCTCAAAAACATAGGTTATGGCCCCTCTTTGGAACGAGCCCGACGAGCTCATTCCAAAGAGGGGTCATAACCTATGTTTTTAAGATAAAAAATGAAAAAAATAATGAAAATTAATTGGCGATTTTTGCAAATAGCGCTGGCCGGTTTTGGCCGTTACGTTGGGTAAAGTGTTAAATACGAGTGTGTGTCAGAAGGTTTGGTATACAAGTCCATTTTGATTTTATTGTCGGCGCGGGTGAGGGCGACATCTAGGAATATTCAGCAGTGAATTTGATAGAGTGATGGAATGAATTGCAATGCGCAATAAATTCCAGTAGACTGTGTTCTCCAAGTGTCCATATGAGAAGTATATCATCTATGAATCTGAGATATAGTTCTGGTTTCGTTCTAAAGTTCTCCAGTAGTTCAGTTTCTAGTTCTCCCATAAAAATATTAGCAAAACTGGGGTCACCCCTGGTTCCCATGGCTGTTCCCCGGTTTGTAGATATTGTTCCCCGGTGAACTCAAAATTGTTACACTGTAAGTCCAATTTAAGTAGGCCTAAGAGGCCAGGTGTGGAAATAATGTTGAAAAAAAACTCCCCTCCATAATAATGCATGTTATGTAAAAATTGATGATAAACTGCCCTATTTCAGTCTAGTTCTGTTTGCCTTGTCGGCAGAGTACATATGAGTGGAGTACAACTCTATGGTTTTATATCTTTCAAGAATTTTCCTATATACTATAAAAGATGGAGAACGCTATTCCCTGCAGCATGAATAGATATATTTCTTACAGATTATTAGGCACATGTCCAGCAGACCACAGGATTTCATTTTGGTAACTGCACAGTCATAAAACATTGTAGTGGGATATTGTTTCTTTTGCTTCTCAGCAAAAAGAGCAGAGTTCTGTTCCCGAAAGACCAATTTTGAACAGTTTTGCATTAGTCGCTAAAATTCTATGAATTATTTTCAATTGAAGACTTTGTAAATAGCTATTGTCTGTTGCATGGAGGGCTTGAGTATGTATGTATTTCCAGTCTTCTTCACTTATTGGACTCTGATAAAGATTGATTCCATTTTGTGTGTGCTACCGTCGACCCAGCTGCAAACTTCTGTAGGAATTTGTTGTAGAAAAATTGAATTACAGCTGATATTAGATGTTCCTAAATTTCTACAGCCTTTTTATTATTTTTTAATGCCATTTTCCATGGTCCTGGTATAGCATTTACAACTCCTAAATACACCGTGAAAGGTATATCAAGGTCGTATTTGCTTTTAAACTCATCAAACTTCAAGAGGGGGGCAGTGGCCCAATAGGTGAGGTGCAGGCTGCAAGTCGAGAGGTCCTCGGTTCGAATCCCACCTGCGGCAACCGAGTTGTGTCCTTGGGCAAGACACTTCACCTCCAATGCCAACGTGGGGGCATGGTGGCGCTATGTACTAAGGCATACTGCACGTCAATGGTGCCCTTGTCTTCAATCAATGCTAACCCTGCCTGTGTGGAGGTATGTTGGGGAGCTGACAGTTGCTCGCTGTTGCTCGGTGGTTCTCTCTGGGTACTCCGGCTTCTTCCACCCGTAAAACTGTCATGGTCATGATTAGCCACTGTGCAGAAATATGGAACCTTAAAACACCAATAAATAAATATCAAACTTCATGAGTTTATAACTTCGGTCAACAATGTTGTTATTTATTTATTTATTTATTTATTTACTTATTGGTGTTTAAAGGTCACTTTCAGAATCTTTGGCTATCTCATGACAGTGTCATAGGGATGAAGTCAAGTTTAGCCAATCGTTTATGCTGGGCACTTTAGAGGACTTCCAGCCCCAGTAAAGTATAACTTGTCTCCTGCAGTAAACAAACACTTCTCCACTTCCTGGCTCTTGGCGTTACCATAGAGAAAGCCTGAAATTACAGTAAATTTCCAGTTTGTTTCCACTATACATTTTTGTCATTAACTCTTAACCTGCTGAGTATTTTTAAGATATTTTTCATCAAAGCTAGTCATGGCTGCTATGAAGCAACCATGACTAGATTTAATGACAAATTAATTAAAGAATAACACAAGAAATCAGTGATGAAAAAATCCATTCAATTTATAGGGGGAAAATGTGATTAGATGTGCCCAAATTGATTTCAGTGACAAGAGAAACCCTGTGTTGGGCACTGGCAGGAATACCAGCCAGAAGCATGCAAAGAGTTAACCCTCCGTATACTGATGTCAAAATTTCATTATTTCAAACTGCATTTTATTCCCCACAATGCAACCAGGAATTTAACTAATTCAATCTTGTTAAATAGAGCTCAATGAGCTCTAACAAGATGGCTTATCATGACCACAACAGCTTTACAGGTGGAGGAAGCTGGAGTACCTACTGATCAATGGCAAGCAACTGTCAGCTCCCCAACATACTAACTCCACACAAGCAGGGTTAGCATTGGTTGAAGACAAGGGCATCAACGACGTGCAACAACGCCACCATGCCCCCACGTGAGCAGTTGGGATTAGGTGTCTTTGCCCAAGGACACAACATGATTGTCTCAGGAGGGAATCAAACCAAGGACCTCTCGGCTTGCAGCCTGCACCTATACACTTGTCGCCACACCCTACGGCATAAAAATTTCATTCATTTCAGAAAACTCTCATTTCAATGGACATGAAAAAGATAGTTATCGCTTATGATGACTGCAACTACCATATTTTGTTTGTTTTATTGGGGTTTAATGATACTTTCAGCAGCCAAAGGACCATTTTATGGGGAAAGGAAGCAGGAGTACCTGGAACTAACTAGGGCTGAAATGGTTGGCTCATTTTCACAACCGACTAACCGCAAGCTATAACCGGATAATATCCGGTTATCCATAGCCATTATTTCACCGAATCTGAGATCAAAACTATAGGAATTGGAAAGCAGTTTTCTACGGCAGCGTATTAGCGCCATTTTTCGTTTTGTTTGCGTAACTTATGTTAAATTGTAATTACAATTTAGCTAAATTTAGCTAAATTGTAATTACAACTTAATAAAATGTAATTACAACTTAATAAATTGTAATTACAACTTAGCTTAAATTGTAATTACAATATAGATTAAATTGTAATTACAACTTAATAAATGACCGCTATGGTGGACGGCCAAACATGGTCTGGGGTGGCATCAGCAGGGATGGACGTACAGAGCTCTGTGTCCTTGAACGTGGTACATTGACTGCACAGCAGTATATTGATGAGATCCTGAATATCCACGTCAGATTGTTTGCAGGTGCAGTGGGTGATAGATTCATTCTGATGGACGATAATGCCCGTCCTCATGTTGCCCATGCTATCGGGGAGAACGGACAGAGGGAGGGGATTGAGCGTATGGACTGGCCAGCAAGATCACTTGACCTCAATCCAATCGAACATGTCTGGAATGAGTTGCAGCTTGCAATTTCAGCCTGTCCAGTCTAGCCAAGAAGTGTCCAGGAGCTTGGTGCCATGCTGTGCTCCAAGAATGGAACATCCCACAAAGGACCACCAGGAACCTGATTGGGAGCATGAGAAGGCATTGTCAAGCTGTAATTAAAAGTAATGGATCTCATACTCGATATTGAAAACTTTTCGGCATATTGAAAAATTTCCTCTTTTACCAAAAATATCCATTTTCCATGGTTATTGTATTCAAAAGCTAAAAAATAATGTCAAACACAAATAAAATCTTAATTTCTGTACTTAAATCATTAAAGATATAATTAAATAAAAAATATAGACACTTTTCATTACAATATTTCAACTAAAACGAAAACAGATAGTTAGATGTACTTAGTGCTTAGCAAACTTTGAGTAGTAAATAATAATCAGGGGTAATCTTTCAGAAAGATTTTCAAAGTTCGAAACTTAAAATTTCCAAAAATGGTCACTGGTCATAATGCACAATAAGTTGAAATGAACAGTTCTAGCAGTAACAGAGTTTGTAGTGATGTAGCTACAACTGTTGTATAGTTATAGATACATTATTTATTTATTTATTGATGTTTAAGGTCACATATTTATGCACAATGGCTAATCATGACCGTGACAGTTTTACGGGTGGAGGAAGCCGGAGTACCCAGAGAGAACCACCGAGCAACGAATAGCAGCTGCCAGCTCCCCAACATCGTAACTCCGCACTGCAGCACAGGCAGGGTTAGATTGGTTGAAGACATGCATACCATCGACGTGCAGTACGCCTTAGTACAAGGCGTCATCGTGCCCCCACATGGGCAATGGGGGTGAAGTGTCTTGCCCAAGGACACAACGTGGTTGCCGCAGGTGGGATTTGAACCGAGCACCTCTCGGCTTGCAGCCTGCACCTCTACCTACTGAGCCATCGTGCCCCCTATATAGCTACACTGCTACCTACACTGTTACTGCTGAGTCCGTTACATTTCTACTCAGAAGTGTCACAAACTTATGGCAGAAGGATATACAAAAATATTCGAATTTCTGATTTTGAATAGAAATGAATCGAATATTGACTTTAGAATTGGATTTCGAATCAAATTTCAAATTTTCACAGGAGCCTACTATGCCCTCGTTCTCATTTCAGTAAGTATACAACATGTGATAGAAGTATAATAAAGTGATGAAAGCGTAAAGAAAATGTAAGTGCAATGCTACCCTATTAAGTGAACAGCCCCTTTGTCTGAGAGAAATAATCAATTAACAGGAGTGTAGAATTAACAGTAATTGGGTCATTTTCCTATCTTCTAGTCATAAACTGAGCATTTATTGTGTTATATCTTGCGTGACAGTGCTCACAGAAAAAATAGATTAAATGCCTTAATTGGATGTATCCTAATAAAAATGTATTCTCATTGCAAGCTCGTGAGAACTTGTAAGCTTACATTATACCTGCAACACTCACACAGGCTTATAGATGGCTTTAATTTGCAAGCTCTTGCAAACTTGGGGTAATCTCACAATATATCTGCATGAGCTTGCAGCAAAAATCTGGAATCCAGAAAGACCTCTCTTATCAGCTTACACAAGCTTGTGATGAGCACTGTGCTTACAATGTAGGAATTCAAGGCTTATATTCCAGAGACTTTCTACTAAAAGGCGGTCCGAAAAACATCAAAGAGTTCAAAGACAATAAAACAATGTTTAGAGCACCCCTACAGAGGAAGGACTCAACCCAGGAACAGAGAGAGAATTACATCGTGATCTGTGGAGTTAACCCTGAGATGACAGAGAGAGAAATAGAAGATGATATCGGTCAAGGAGTCAAGGCAAACAGAATGAAGAGCAGCACAACGAACCAAGTGACATGGAAAATCAAACTAAGCTGTCCCACCGCCACACTAAAGAAAAAACTTTTAGAGGGGGTTAAACTTGGACTTTCCAACAAGCGCCACAAAGTAGAGGACTACAGACCCGAACCTCACATCACACAGTGCTATAACTGCCAGAAGTTTGGACACACGGCGAAATTTTGCAACGACGAAAAAACAAAATGCAAGTCATGCTCAGGGGAACACAGCCACAAAGAGTGTACAGCTGCCACAAAAATATGCGCTAACTGCAACGGTAACCACAGCTCAACATTCAAGGGATGCTCCGTACTAAGAGAAGAAATAACAAAAAAGATTTCATCGAGACTATCATTCGCCAGTGCGGTAAAAAAGGGTACAAACCCAGAAGACAGTATTAAATTAGGCCTAGTCCTCACAAGAACGCTTACGAAAATCCTAACAAATAAAGAAAAAGACCCGAGAGAAATAAAAAAATACGTATGCAAAGAAGTGTCAGAAAACATCAGCCAGATATACAAAACAACACTGCATAAAGATGTATTACAGAACATAGCATTCAGTCACTAAAACAAACAACCAAGAGAAGAAGAGAAACTACGTTAAACAAACACCAGCCTACTAATCATGGATAATAATCACAACAGCGAAACCAGACAGACAACCAGATCAAAACAACCCAGAATAATCAACAGACCAAGAATCACAAATGACAACACTTCACCAGACCGAAATCGCCAAACTGTGACAATCACACAACAAAACAAGTTCCACAAGCAATTAACACCTGGTAGTGGTAGTACCTCTCAGGGAGGAATTAACACCTCTCACATTGGTCCACACCAAGTGTCAAATCTGCCTGTTAGAACTCGTAATGTCACTACCCACATCATTCACATCAATATTAACGGATTAATGGCAAAACAACAACAACTACAAGAATACATCAGCGACGAGAATCCAGACATTATCTGTATCAATGAAACCAGGATCAATCCGCAGAAAAAAGTCAACTTCACGAATTACATAATAGTTAGACGCGACCGAAATTCACATGGAGGAGGTGTAGCAATCCTAATCCGCAAAAACATCAAACACAGAATCATAGACACAAGCCGACTTGACAGCGAAACCCTAGCCATCGAAATAACAATAGAAGAAATGAAAACAACTCTAGTTGCCACCTACAACCCTCCAAACAATCAGCTCAACGAAAACATCTTCAGGCACTTCACAAACAACTTCAGACATTGCCTATTCTTAGGAGACTTCAATGCAACTCACGAATCCTTTGGGTGCCGTAAAACAAATAACAACGGACAGATACTACTAGACATCACAGATGAACTAAACTTAACGATCCACAACAACGAAACAGAACCAACTCACTACAGCGACAGAGCAAAGGACTGGGATATCTTGGATCTTGCCCTCACAACACCAACACTCGCAAACAAAATCACAGAGTGCTACGTAGGAGAAGATATCAGCACCGACCATCTCCCACTCCACATCAAGATGGGAAGTGACTCACCGAAAACACACCCACCAACCTGGAGACGAAATCTTCACAAAGCAGACTGGAACAGTTTTCGAGATCTACTCACAGGACAAATTGACGACGACAAAATCCAGACTATAAAAGAAATTGATGAAAACATCGAGAGACTCCAAGTAGCCACCCTATCAGCACTGGATGAAGCATGTCCACCACAAAAAACCAAGAAAAAAGCCTGGAGAGTATCTGCCAGAACTCTACAGCTGATTAAAATTAAACGAAAAACACGACGGCTGCACCAGAAACACCGTAATCAAGAAGAATTCAGAAACTTGTACAACACACTCAACAAACAAGTCAAAGAAGCTATCAGACAAGAAAAAGAAAACGCTTGGCAAAATATCACTGAAAAACCAGGAGAACAGAAACTTGATAAAGAATTCTGGAATACTTTCAAAGTATTAACAGGCAGCACAAACAACGATCCTTCCAAACCCGAAAAACCTCTACTCAAATCTGATGGATCTCTGACAGAAAGCGACTCGGAAAAGGCACAAGTTTTCGCCTGCAGCCTCCAAAGAATCCATAATACCCACGTCGGGCCAATATTCGATGACACCTTCAAGACCACCGTTGAAACATACATGGAAGAAAATGAAGCACTCTTCAAGCCGCTGCAAGATGACACCAATGAGGACACTGACAGCCATGACTTAGTACAAGACTTCACAGCAAACGAAATTAGACACCAACTGAAATCATGCAAAAGTAACTCGGCACCAGGCGAAGACTGCATCGAATACGCCATACTGAAACAAGCACCGACCAAATTCTTCGACAAACTAGCAACAGTCTTCAACAGATGCCTACAACTAGGATACTTCCCACAATCCTGGAAGAATGCAGTCGGGAAAATGATACCAATGCCCAACAAAGACGAAAAAGTACCAACAAATCACAGACCAATTAGCCTACTTTCCTGTATCGGCAAATTATTTGAGAAAACACTGAACGACAGACTACTAAACCACCTAGAGAACACAAACTTCTTCAATAAATGGCAAAGAGCTTACAGAAAGGGAAAAGAAGGCATCGAGCACGTAGCACGACTAGCCCAAGACATCAGACTAGGACAAGCAAAAAAATGGATTACTGCAGCTGTACTTCTAGACGTCGAAAAGGCATTCGACTCAGTCTGGCATGATGGACTCAGATACAAACTCAGCAACATGAATCTACCACAAAAACTCATCAGAATAATATCATCCTTCCTAGACAACAGAACCCTGAAAGTAAAAATAAACAGCGACACTTCTAGACCGGTGAAACTAGAGGCAGGCACACCACAGGGATCGGTCCTCAGCCCACTGCTATTCCTAATCTATGTAAATGACCTCCCGGTCAACCCAAGAAACAACGTGCAAGTATCCCAATTTGCTGATGATCTGGGACTCTGGACATCACACAAAAGAATCTCCATAATCCAAAAAAGATTACAAGAAACCTTAAACGACATTGAAAAATGGTGCGCGAAATGGAGGATAAAACTTAACAACACAAAGACGCAACTAATCCTATTCCACAACAAGCAAAGCGTGCCAAACATCAAAATAACCGTATTCGGAGCAAACGCTGAACAATGCAACGAAGTCAACCTATTGGGCATCACCCTAGACAAAAAGCTCACCCTGCGTAGTCATGGCAAAAGAATTTGCAATGAGGCACGGAAAAGAATCAACCTACTCAAGAGGCTTCGAGGAACAAACTGGGGCACAAACGCGACAAGACTACTGCAAATCTACCTAGCCTACATCCGTCCAGTACTAGAATACGGTGCAATTATCCTAAAAAACGCCTGCAAATCGACACTTCTAGAAATACAACGAACACAAAACTATGCAATCCGAACAGCACTCATGCTTCCTAGAGACACAGGAATAAATTATCTCCACGAAACCGCAAACATCCCAACTATCATGGAACGCTATGCCGACCTCCAACAAAAGACCATCAGCAGACTAAAAGATAGCCCACTATTCGAGGAACTAACAACAAGAACACAACTTCTGGAAAACGGAAAAACCAAATCCCTCTTAGGATGAACTCGACAACTTGGCAGTGGTAGTACCTCTCAGGGAAGTAAAACTTCCCACATTGGTCCACGCCGGTCGAAGGGTTAATCCCGAGATGCCATATAACAACAACTCAAACAACAACAACGGTCTAATCCCCTAACCAACAAGAACTGCAGCGCAAAGGAAATTCAACATCATGACAAAGAGCCAAAAAGATCAGGACAGAAAAGGCCTCACCAGAACTACGCCACCAGACTAAAAGACATCCCTACTATAACAAAAATCCATCTAAGAATGAACTCAGCAACTTGGCAGTGGTAGTACCTCTCAGGGAAGCAAGCTTCTCACATTGGTCCACGTCAGTTGGAGGGTTCAATCTAAGATGCCTCCAAGCCAATAAGTCAAAACAAGAGCAACAACAGCAAACCAGAAGAAGAGCAACACAATTCTAGACAAATCCTGAAATGCAATACAATCGACAACACAACACCGGTCTAATACCAAACCAACAACATCGAACAAGGACCACATCACAGAGGTCTAATACCAAAGCAACAATAGCGAACAAGGAATACACCACAAAGGAAACTCAACATCACGACAGTAAAGCCATACACAACAGAAACGCAAGCCCAAACCAGAACTACGTCATCAGACTAATAAAACATCCCTATAAAAAGAAAAACCCTTCTCAGAATGAACCCAACTACTCGGCAGTGGTAGCACCTCTCAGGGAAGCAAGCTTCTCACATTGGTCCACGTCAGTAGGAGGGTTCAACCTGAGATGCCTCCAAGCCAATAAACGAGAACAACAACAATAAGAGCAAATCAGAAGATAAACAAACACAGTCCCAGACAAATGCCAATGAACACCAGCATTCGGAGACATAACGCCCTCAGAACCAACAATCTAGAATAGGACCAAGAGCAGCGAATCAGAAGAACGACAATGGAAATACACCAGCAGACCAAAACATCACCAAAAAATCGGAAGATCCAACCACCAACTTCAACACTGGAAAAAGGCCCACAAAACTACAAAGGAACAACACATGACGCAAAACCAGTAAACCAGACATAGCTGGATTTCAAAAAGACAGTGGTAGCACCTCTCAGGGAGGACTTGCTCCTCTCACATTGGTCCACGTCCTTTGAGACTCAGCTCGTCTAAATAAAAAGGAACCAAAGACTGCACCCCTGCCAACCGAGACGTCAGACAACTAGGAGAAGATTGAAGAAAATAAAAAACTCGACTCAAGCGGAAGATCAAAAATCACAAGGTGGGATGAAGGGACCTCCATTAGGTCCGAGCCTCCCGGGCCCCAAAAGGCCCACTCCAGCCTACGGCCGGATAACCACAAATCAAATCGATTATATTCCATCTAAATTTGGGAGAATCCATTTGGATTCTCGCGAAAACGGTTGCGAGAATCCATACCTGCTATGATTGTCCTAGGATTCCATTAGGGCCCGCTGGTTGAACCCCTGTTGTACACTGATACCACATGTTAGCCCTTTACCCAACACAGCATTTTAATTTCTAAAATCCAAATTGAATTTGATAATTTTTAAAAAAAATTATCAATACACATATTTATCAATAAAACCTTACAAATAAGGATGCCATTGGAACCAGCTCATTGAGCTGGTTCCAATGACAGCCATATTTGTAGTTTTATTGACAAAGTGTCAGGATATTTTAGGTCATGTGTTAGCCTTGTATTGGTTAATTTGCTGCTGCTATGTTATGAAAAGCACTTAACTTGACTCAATTCTTTTTACGCGAATCCCAGCAGAGGTGAAGCGAGAATCTACATGGATTCTCGCTTGCTTGTTTGTGCGAATCTTTACGAGAATGGATTCTCGGATTCTCGTTGAAATATAAGCCTTGGAATTGTGCCGATTGAACAGAATACATCATGTGATTTTGTTCCACTCAATTTTAGGCTCTGAAAATGTACACTCACTAAGGCAATGCAATGCGCAGGGATATTGGCAAAATACAGATGAACTTATTTATAGCCAAAAAGAAAAATGACTAACCCTGTGCATTAGTTGGTAAGCTATCATACGCTGACAAACCATCGGCATTTTATAGGATCAGTTGACTGATTGATTGATTAATTCACAGCATAAAAATATACAAGATAACAATAAGACAGGTTACAGATGAATGCGCTGCAAGGAAATGACATAGCCTGAAAGGCTGTCTTCTTGCCATTCCCTTTTGACGACAAGAATATTCATGACAGCAACCTCTTTTTGGAAAGATACTATGGAGGATAGATAGTAAACAGTTTGTGAGAGAAACGCTACCAATGCACGAGAGGGCATATCAACCCCCCGAACATAAGATACAAAAAGCGCCGATGAGCCAACAGTCCGCGAACCATTGGATAAGACCAACCCCCACGGGCCGAAAACTCACCGCCAGTTCCTGTGGCCTATATTCGTAAGTTATTAGAAACTTGTCAGGTGGAGAATTCACCACTGATACCTCTGTAGCGTCCCCACTACTATACAACAAGGTAGACAAGGGATACGACTGGTTAATTAGCACAATAATTAATACGATAAGTAGTACAGTAAGCAACAATTCGGTGAGCGCTATAGTTTCTATCATTCTCACATAGGCAAAGAACGAAAGGATCTATTATAGACGTTTGCTGTTATAGAAATATGTTGATGGCTGTTTTTTTTTTGGGGGGGGGGGGGGGGTTTGTTGATAAACTACCATATCACACACTACATGAAAATATTCACTGACTGAGGCTGTAAAAATGTACATGGTTAGTTAGTTGGCTACATGTTACATAGGTTACAGGATTCAAAGAACTAATGGAAATACTTAACCCCCTGCACACTGAGGTCAAGATATCCAAATTTGAAGTAGCCATTTTTCCAATAATGCAATTGGAAATTTAACCAATTCAATCTTGTTTGACAGAGCTCATTGAGCTCTGTCAAACAAGATTGAATTGGTTAAATTTCTAGTTGCATTATGGGAAATATTTGCACCCTGAACTTTAGATATTTCGACATCAGTGTGCTGGATTGTGGACAATTTTTTTAAAGTGAATTCCAAAAATGAAAACATATTCCATTTTCAATTGATAACTTGTTTTTATAACTTTCAATCACCATACCAACAAGAGCTGGACTTTCGTCCGGTGCATACCCCAACGTGGTGTACCGCCTAGTGTGGGCATACCTATGACCAACAAATATCATTTATGAATATTCTCGTATGGACTGACGGACAGATGCACAGATGGACAGATGCAATCCAGTATACCCCCCCCCCCCCCCATCTCCATTTTATTCGAAAGTTTTCAACAATTTCTAAGTCAAAAGGTATGGTAAATTGTTTGGTGTTTGGAAGTTTTATGCAATGAAGCAGAAGCCTTTGTCATAGGCAAACTGCATGCCATATTTCACTGAAATCCGATAACCCCCCCCCCCCCCCTCCCATTTTCTTCGAAAGTTTTCAACAATTTCCAACAATTTCTAAGTCAAAAGGTATGGTAAATTGTTTGGTGTTTGAAAGTTTTATGCAATGAGGCAGAAGCCTTTGTCATAGGCAAACTGCATGCCACATTTCACCAAAATCCGATAACCCATACCTGAGATACAGGCTGAACAGACAAATAATGTCTATTTCCTACAATTTCTAAGTCAAAAAAGGGGGATAACTCTAAAAAGGAGAATGTGAGAAATACCGTTGAATCCTTGTTTTAAAGCCTATACCATAAGCAGTGTTCATGGCAAATTTCATTGCAACAGAACATTCAATACCCGAGATACAGGCTGAACAGACAAAATTTGGCTCGGACGGACACAATTTCTAAGAGAACAATTAATAAAAGAAAAAATAATAAAAAAAAAAAATAACTAGTGTGGGCATACCTATGACCAACATATATAATAAAAAATAATAATTTACTTAAGTTGTGAATACTTTCGGACGGACTCACACATGGACGCACAGACGGACGGATGGCCGGACGGACGGACGGACGGACGCATGTAATCCAGTATACCCCCATTTTCTTCGAAAGTGGGGGTATAATGACCATACCGCTGTAATAGTAAATTTAAGCCTGTTCATTCCTTCCTTATTGGTAATAGAGTAAATTCCTGTTAATTGCATAAAAAGCCCTGGTGATCTATAAAAGAATTACTATGAAAACCACTGAATTACCCATTTCTAGAGATGTTTCTGGACTCAGTTCATCCAATAAGTTTTTAATCTATTATAACTTGTTTGTCAGACCTCTATGAGTTCTGTTAACCCTTTACCCAATGCAGATTATATCACAATTTATTATTTTAATATTTGTTTTTTCAAATTTTTCAAAAAATTTCAACCAGACCATATCAACGGGCTCGTTCCAATGTGGGGTCATTTGATATGGTTTTGTTGAAATATTTTGAAAAATGTTTTTTTTTAACTACTTAAATTGTAAAACACGAGTACAGATTTAACTGTTAAACAGAATGAATGCTCTGTTTTATATAAGAATACAGAAAAATGCCACCCATATAAATTGAATATTTTTCTCTCAGGCTCTAATGTGCAGTGGATTCCACTTTATTGGGATATTTCTTAATTGAATAACCCTATTAATTGAATATAATTTTCAAACACAAAACCATTTGTGATACTTAACCATTTTGCTCTGATGACCTGGAGTAATGCTAAACTAAAAATTAACTAACTATGGCCTTATAGGACTGGGTGTAGTGGATCATAACCAGCCTGCAATGCATGTGTGTGTGCTTGCTTGTAACAAATTATTGCTTCAATAATTTTTTATTAATAATCTTGTCCACTTTAAAACATAGTAAATCTGCCGCTTCTCCTTTGTGAAAGTTTACACATCGAAGCCGTGCTGTGTATATTGAGAAATAATCAACTTTGGTGTACAAGACTTCGTTAATGATCTGCAGTTTCCGTGAGTAATGAGTTATTGCCGAAACTTTTCCGTGGTGTGTATACAAGTACTCGACAATGTTCGTTTGTATACACACTATACACTATACACACACGGAATAGTTTGAGAATATTACTTTCCAATTCCTATAGTTTTGATCCCATATTCTGTGAAATAATGTCCACGGATAACCGGATATTATCTGGTTATAGCTCTCGGTTAGTCAGTTACGAAAATGAGCCATCCGTTTCAGCCCTACTACCAACATTTGCTCCTGAAACCCCTGTAGGTGTTCAGCTCCACAGACAGAATATATTGATGTTGAAAAATTAAAATTTCATGCAGCACATTTCTCTCATAATGCAACAAGGGATTTAACTGGTTGAGTGCTAGAAGCCACTATCATAGCTTTATTGATAAATGACTTTACACTGTGTGCATTAGCTTGTCGTTTGTGCAGCAGTAGATAAAAACTAGAGGTGTGACTGTCCCAGAGGGGCCTGTCCATACCCCCTGCTGCCATGATTAGTCTAAAATGAAAAGGGGCACAACTCTAACTAAAAAAAAGTCCGATCAAAACTATAATCGCAGGTGCACAGGTTCCCATGGTGGTGAATATTTATACCAAGTTTCAAAGAAATCAACCCATAAACATCTGAGAAAATCTCCGGACAAAATTCTAGGCTTTTCAGGTACTCTGAGACAAAAATGGGCATAAATCTGGCAAAAATTGTCTGATCAAAACAATAATTATAGGTGCACAGGATCCCACTGTAGTAAACATCCATACCAAGTTTCAAAGGAATTGACCCAAAACGCCTGAGAAAATTTCCACACAAAATTCAGATATTCTAAGACAAAAAGGGGCATAACTCTGGCCAAAAAAGTCAAGTCAGAACTATAATCATAGGTGCACAGGTTCCCATGGTAGTAAACATCCATACCAAGTTTCAAAGGAATCAACCCTTAAACATCTGAGAAAATCTCAGGACAAAATTCTAGGCCTGCTTTTTCAAGTCGAAAATTCTGGCAAAAATAAACCGACTGGAACTATAATCACAGGTTCCCATTGTGGTGAACATTCATACCAAGTTTCAAGCAGAGTAGTCCATAAATGTCTGAGAAAATCTCTGAACAAAATTATGTCTACAGACAGATGGATGGATGGATGGATGGAAGGACAGACAGATGGACAGACAGATGGATGGACATGGTGATTCCAGTATATGCCCCCCATTGGGAGGGGGGGGGGATAAAAACTGTTCATATAAATTGTTTTGTTACAATTTATTGGAGAGTGCCTCCAGGCACTCTCCATTAAAATGTAACAAAGCAATTATTTATTTTTTATTTATTTATTGTTGTTTAAGGTCACATACTTCTGCACAATGGCTAATCATGACCACAACATGGAGATAAAGTCAAGGTCAGTCAATCGTTTATACCCCATGTTGCCTATTTTAGATGACTCGCACCCCAAGCATTAGTGACTGGGTCCTATTTTACCAGTGAAACAGAGCTTGTTTACCACAGTAAACAAGCACTGCTTCACTTCCCAGGGTTCCCACGGGGGAACAAAGCAATTTTATATGCCCAGAACATCTTGCTAAACTAAGGCTCCCCTTGCTGGTAGCATGGTATCTTTGAAAAAAATACTCAAATTTCATAACACCTTTGAAATATAATTTAGCATTCTACCAGTTAACAAATTATATATTGTTTGACAGAGCTCACTGGGCTCTGTCAAACAAGATTGAATTGGTTAAATTCCTAGTTGCATTCAGAGATTCATTTGAGTGTCGACAAGAGGCAAATATGGGACTCTTTCTCTATGGCATTTGGACATGATTTTTCACAATTCTGAACTCAAAATTTCCCACCTCACTCAAAGAAAAATTTAATTCACAATTGGGTGTCCTGAACTGGGAGATAATAAGCCTTCAGAAAACCAATTATTTCCAACCTAATTTATTTATTTATTGGTGTTTAAGGTCACATACTTATGCACAATGGGTAATCATGACTGTGAAAGTTTTATGGGTGGAGGAAGCCGGAATACCCCGAGAGAACCACCAAGCAATGGCGAGCAGCTGCCAGCTTCCCAACATCTTAACTCCGCGCTGCAGCACAGGTAGGGTTAGATTGCTTGAAGACATGCACACCATCGACGTGCAGTACGTCTTAGTACACGGCGTCATCGTGACCCCATATGGACAATCTGGGTTAAGTGCCTTGCCCAAGGACACAATGTGGAAGTCGGAATCAATCGCTCAGACGGTCACCCATCTGTGGATTAACTGGGCTCGACGTTGCTTAACTTCGGTGATCTGACGAGAACTGGTTACAACAATGTCACTGTACTCCCTTCCATCCTAATGAAGCTTCACGAACATCAGAATTCAACAACAGGTTCCCTGATAGGAAAAGAATGGTTTAGCTCTCTGTGCACTGGTGTCAAAATAACAAAATTTTATTTAACCCTTTACCTAACATGAAAAGCAGACGACACTTGCAAAAACAATTCTTGAATAGCTCATTTTTTTCATTTTTTGTCTCAAAAACATAGGTTATGACCCCTCATTGGAACGAGCTCGATGAGCTCGTTCCAACAAGGGGTCATAACCTAGCTTGTGGAGACAAAAAAATGAAAAAATAATGAAAATTAACTGGTGATTTTTGAGAATAGCGCTGGCCGGTTTTGGCCGTTACGTTGGGTAAAGGGTTAAACAAAAAAAAGTTTGCTCCTTGAAATTTTGATAGTTTGACATGACTATGCCAAGATTTGAGACTACATACACTAGATTGAACAAGATCTGAAGGTTTGTTATACAAGTTAATACTTGTAGTATACGTGTAGTTGCTTCTTAAGCAACGTTCTCATTTCAATTTGAAGGTAAAATTTCTTATTTTTTGTATGTTTCTTCTACACCGAAATAAATTCCCAACTGGAGTCCTCACAACGTGAATTTTCCCAAATGGTATGGATCCCGGACCATTTCCTACTGAGGGCAGAAGAATCCCTGGCATTATGGGAAAAATTTGCTGCTTCTAATTTTGATATTTAATCCGTTACCCAACCCAGAGGATCTCAAAATTTATTATTTTAAATATTATTTCGTCAAATTTTCAAAAAATTTCAACAAACCAAATCATGTGACCCCTCATTGGAATGGGCTCAATGAGCTCATTCCAATGAGAGGTGACATGATATGGTTTTGTGAAAATATAAATTTTTTTTTTTTTTTTTTTTACAACGGCTGTATCTCTATTACGCCACCGGATTCGGCCAATATGTTAGGTAAAGGGTTAAACATAAGTGTGCAGAGCGTTAAAATATAGATTTATCAATTGCCTGCAAATGCTTCAACACATCACCAACACCAACTCTCAAAAAACGCTGTTTCTTGCCTCCAACTGTACCATATCAACAGGAAGCAGCAGGTTACCTAATGAACTACCTGGATGTCTTAGTGCTGATGTCTACATTACTGAGAAAAAAAATTATGATAGATGCCTGTCTCTGTGTTCAATGAAATATCAACACACAAATTTAACAGTAAGGTGCCCAATCTATAAACTATTTCCAGTGTGTTAAACACATTGTCTATTATATATAGGAATTGTTTGTTCTTGAGATCAATACATTTTTGTTTATATTAAATCCTCCTCTGCACTAACCTGATCTCAATCAATGTCGATCTATAGTTTCTTAATGCCTAATGCCATTATCGTCATTTAAACTATTTCACCCCATTGTTTAACACTAACAAGCCTGAAGACAAGTCTGATGCTGACAGCATGTGCCCTG
The DNA here is from genome assembly GCA_031216915.1 of Pictodentalium vernedei. Classification (NCBI taxonomy): domain Eukaryota; kingdom Metazoa; phylum Mollusca; class Scaphopoda; order Dentaliida; family Dentaliidae; genus Pictodentalium; species Pictodentalium vernedei. The sequence continues at coordinate 87,850,142 of CM062290.1, read as the reverse complement.
AACTGGACCATTTGAGAGACAATCGAATAACCAGAGCATTTCTTTCTAGTGAAGTGTCATCTGCATCAATGGACAGATGACACTTGGCTAAAAACAAAGACCTGACCATAAGTCTTGATACTTTTGACCTTCAATAAATGGCCTTTTATTTCCCACTTACAAGTTAACCCATGTTAACTTTTCACTGCTATAGGTCTAGACTTCAAACTGACAGGTCCATGATTCGATCCTGTGTTGTGTATATGAGAGGGTTTCCCATTATAAATATTACAATTGGGAGTAGTCAGGTAAAAGTATGTGTGTGAATAATGCATTTTGTTACCGGTTATTATTGTTCCGTTTCACATTTTTACATAGTAGAAATGATACGCTTGAGCAGCATGCTCCGCTGATATACATGTGCTCAGGAAAAATGAAGGAAGAAACGTAAAATGGTGAAGCCTGTGTATTTTGTTAACCCTTTACCCAACATAACAGCCAAAACCGGCCAGTGCTATTCACAAAAATCGCCAATTAATTTTCATTATTTTTTTCATTTTTTGTCTCAAAAACATAGGTTATGACCCCTCTTTGGAATGAGCTCGATGAGCTCATTTCAAAGAGGGGTTATAACCTCTGTTTTTGAGACAAAAAATGAAAAAAATTAGTTATTCAAGAATTTTGTTTGCAAGTGTCATCTGGGTTTCATGTTAGGTAAAGGGTTCAAATTCAATGTTGTGTTTGCAAAATAAAAGAAGTGTTTAATGGAAATGCCTCTCATTTATGGAGCTATTCCCCAGATATTGGTACTCGTCAGATCACCGAAGTTGAGCGCAGTTAGTAGTTGGATGGGTGATCATTTCAGCAACTGATTCGTGCTCCCGCATTGTGTCCTTGGGCAAGGCAGTTAACCCTGATTGCCTACATGGGGGCACGATGACGCTGTGTATGAAGGCATACTGCACGTCGATGGTGCGCATGTCTTCAACCAATCTAATCCTGCCTGTGCCACGGTGCAGAGTTCAGAGTTACGATGTTGGAGAACTGACAGCTGCTTGTCGTTGCTCAGTGGTTCTCTCCGGGTACTCCAGCTTCCTCCACCCATAAAACTGTCACCAACATGATATGACCCAGGCTGTTAATGTGTCGTTAAACCCTAATAAATGAATAAACTTCCCAGATATCAGTAGTAACGTAAAATGGTGGAGAATCTAAATATCGCTGACATGATTCATTCTCAACTTGCGATTAAATATGTGACCTTAAACACCAATAAATAAATAAATAAATAAAACAACAGATAACAGTAACAATAACTCACATTCTTCATTGAGTTCATGTCACCACATTGTATTATGAAATTGTCATGGACTTTTATCGCATTATTTGTTGCTTGGCTCATCTTTATGATAAACTATTGCCATACACACATATGTTCGATCATGAACACTGATTTTTCTAAGACTTCAAATACTTCTTCTCAAGGATGATTTTATGCATGTTGTTCAAGCATCTCCTTTTAAGCCTGTGTCACCATTACCCATGACATGAATAGCTATGTAAAAGCATGTGTGTGAATAGACATTTTGTTACTGGTTACATGTATTATTGTACCGTTTCAGATTTCATATTTTTGACATTGTCGAAATGTTACGCTTGAGCAGCATGTTCCGTTGATCTACATATGCTCTGGAAAAATGAAGGAAGAAATGTAAAATGATGGAGTCTGTGTATTTTGTTAAAATTCAATGTCGTGTTTGCAAAATAAAAGAAGTGTTTAATGGAAATGTCTTATGTTTATGGAGCTATTCCCCAGATATCACTCATGAACCATAGTAACGTAATACCTGAACAGCAGTGACTGCCTAGTGTCCTTGGGCAATGCACTTCAACTCTGAACTGGTAGAGTGCTAGATTATTGTTGGGTCATGACAATTGGTTCACCTGTCTTTGCCTTGTTACATAGCAGGTAACAAGACAAATCAATCCAATTAAATAATTTATCTTCAAAGCGGAGATGAAACACATCCACAGTTATGGTACCTGTACTTCAGATTAAAGCCTAAATATGGGCTTACAGCACTCTATCAGTTAATCCCAATTACCTATTACCTATGTGGGGGCATGAGGACGCTGTGTGTATCAATGGTGCACTTGCCTTCAACCATCTAGGTACAGTTTTTGCTCGGTCATAATAAGATAACACTTTGACTAAGCAGTAGTGTCTAGTGAAGCCTTGGCTGTCAATGCACTAGACACACTCTGACCTAGCAGTGGTGTCTGGTGAAGCCTTGATTGCCTAAACACTTCGACTTAGCAGTGGTGTCAAGTGAAATCTTGACTGCCTATGCACAAGACACATGTTGACTTAGCAGTAGGGTCTAGTGAAGTCTTGGTTGCCTATGCAGTAGACACACTTTGACTTAGAAGTAGTGTCTAGTGAAGTCTTGGTTGCCTAGGCACTAGATACATGTTTACTGAGCAGTAGGGTCTAGTGAAGTCTCGGTTGCCTATGCACTAGAGACACTTTGACTTAGCAGTAGTGTCTAGTGAAGTCTTGATTGCCTACGTACTATAGACACACTTTGACTTAGCAGTTGTTTCTAGTGAAGTCTTGGCTGCCTATGTACTAGGCACACTTTGAGTTAACAGTAGCATCTAGTGAAGTCTTGGCTGCCTATGTACTAGGCACACTTTGAGTTAACAGTAGCATCTAGTGAAGTCTTGGCTGCCTATGCACTAGACACACTTTGAATTAGTAGTTGTGTCTTGTGAAGTCTTGGCTGCCTATACAGTAGACACACTTTGGGTTAGCAGTAGCAACTAGTGAAGTCTTGGTTGCCTATGCAGAATACACACTTTGATTTAGCAGTAGGGTCTAGTGAAGTCTTGGTTGCCTAGGCACTAGATACATGCTGACTGAGCAGTAGGGTCTAGTGAAGTCTCGGTTGCCTATGCACTAGAGACACTTTGGCTTAGCAGTAGTGTCTAGTGAAGTCTTGGCTGCCTATGCACTAGACACATGTTGATTGAGCAGTAGGGTCTAGTGAAATCTTGATTGCCTATGCACTAGATACACTTTGACTTAGCAGTAGTGTCTCGTGAAGTCTTGGCTGCCTATGCACTAGACACACGTGGACTCAGCATTAGAGTCTAGTGAAATCTTGATTGCCTATGCACTAGACACACGTGGACTCAGGATTAGAGTCTAGTGAAATCTTAACTGCCTGTGCAATAGACACATGTTGACTCAGCAGTAGGGTCTAGTGAAATCTTGGATGCCTATGCACTAGACACACTTCGACTTAGCAGTGATGCCTAGTGAAGTCTTGGTTGCCTATCAACTATGAAACAACTGCCAAGGTACTGTAAGGTCACCTGTAAAAGACTGTATATTAACTGGTAGAGTGCTAAATTTTTTTTAATCAACAAAATTTGTTCACATATCTTTGCCTCATTACAATTTGTGGGTGAGTGGCTCTAGGCACAAATTGTAACAGGGCAAATATATACAGACTATATATCATTACTTCAAAGATGATAATAAGCACATCCACAGAATATGAAGCCTTCAAGTTACGGTACATGTACTTCAGAATAAGGCCCAACTAGACATGGTCTGTCACCCGGTATACCCACACCATGGTATACCGCCTAGTGTGGGTGACTGAAAAGGGACATTCAATTTTTCTAAGTAAACAAAAAATCCAATATGGCCACCAGTCGGCCACCTTGAATCCGATCAGGAAAAAGATTGTCACGCAGGGCTCCTCATCATGTTGATCATTTTGGTGAAGTTTCGTGAAAATGCTACTAAAACTGTGGAAGAAATTCGCTCCACAAGTATTTTGCAAAATCCAATAAGGCCTCCAGTCGGCCATCTTGAATCCAATCTGGAAAAAATTTAAGACACGCACTGCTCCTCGTCATGTTGATCAGTTTATATTGAGTTTAATGAAAATGCAGCAAAAACTATAGAAGTGGTTTGCTCCACAAGTATTTTGCAAAATCCAATATGGCCACCAGTCGGCCATCTTGAATCCAATCTGAAAAAAAGTTCACTTCCCCTCATCATGTTGATTATTTTTGTGAAGTTTCATGAAAATACGACTAAAACTGTGGAAGTAGTTTACTCCATAAGTTCACAAGCGCAACAGACCGACGACGACAGCCCGACTGACCGACCAACAAGTTGACTCCTCTATACCCCCAAAAGGGGGTACAAATATGGGCTTCCAGCACTCTACCAGTTAAAACATGTAATACAAGAAACTCACCCAAACTGGAGCTGAGTCCTTGGAGGTTAAACTCTAGTTAATATATAAATATGAGGTTTGTTTTTTACTATGGAATATCTCTCACAAGGGTATAACAGTAGTCTCAAATTCTAAATTATTCGAGAACTGAAAATTGATTCTCACATCAGGACCGATTATCTCGCATATCGGGACAAATTTTCAGGCCCATAGTCCTATAACACTAATAAACCTGTCTATGTAGTAAATATACAAAGCTCCACTTCTCAGTGTTCCCATAAGGGCATAAACCATGAGAGCTTATTGATTTCTATACATATTTTAGTAGCAACACAAAAGACTTTTCACCTTATGTAAACTGACAGCACTGAAGATGAAAATTCTTTTCTCATTTGAACTAATTGTGTTTTATGTATGTTCATTAAATTGTGATGTCGAACCTTGAAATTTAAGGCAAATGATGTTTCATCTGTGTAAAGGTTATGCAAATGTCAATTTACACAAACAATGTATAATTTGCCTTAAATAGAGAGAATCTTTGTGTGAAAAGAGAATTGTATTGTCTTTTTACACAATTGGGAATTATATTTGTATAATGTCTGATGTGTGGAGTGAATAGTAATATTAAACTGCTTTCCTTAAATACAGGCAGTGAACCAAGTAAAGTGGTCGTACCTAGAAAAAATTTGTGACAAGCTGATTTTTGTGTCGTTTTGAAGAGGAATGTCTCCCGAAGAACATATCCAAAATCCGCAAAAATCCGCTTTGGGGAAATTTTTTTATAGCATTTATACTGATGGTGGTGTAAGAGCGAATTTCGATCAATTTTCTGAAACCAGCATTCCAATGTTTGCGAACATGAGGACATTGATTTGTGTGAATCCAGTTTTTTTCTACTCCCTAACACACAAACAAGGGGTTGTATAACAATGTGCTGGACAGCTCGATAGCTCTTTCCGATGTTGCAAACTCAGCAGCTCTCATAAGGGTAAACTCTTGCCTCAACGAGTACAAAGCAAAACTGGCTGAACAACCGTGCACTGCTAAGCTATGGATACAATATCTAGAATATGTCCAGACACTGAAAATATTCATCAGAGGTGAACGTCTTGGCGATTGGAATCTCCACCTTATTGCTGTCAGTAATATGTTGAAGCTCTTCGCTGCCATGGGACATGTACATTACGCTAAGAGTTGCAGGTTGTATCTGCAAATGATGCTTGAGCTCCCCAAGAAACACCAGTAGGATACGTTCTTCTTTGATGGTTTCCATGCTAAACGCCGGAGTTCCAGGGTTTGGGCAGGACTTTCAAGTGACCTTGTGATTGAACAAGTCGTCATGTGCTCAATTAAAACTCGAGGTGGACTAACGTGAGGTCGTGGGGTGACCGAATCTGTGTATCACGAGTGGATTTACACCATGCACAAATGCACTGAAATACACAAAGCTATGACCATGCTGACTGACATGAAACTCAGTACCTGTGAACAACATGGGCACTTCTCGTGGTAAACGAGGCAACACTGACATGATGAAAATACTACAGTGGTTTGACTTGTACGATCCTTTCGATGAGAATGAAAGATTGTGCTCCCTGTCCTCTGTGTTGTCAGCTTTCTTGGGTGAGGGTATTAGCTGCGACAATACCGAGTCGGTAGGGGCGGAGATACACTCTAAACTAGACAATGTTGTTGTTTCTGATGCCTCCATCAAAAGGAGTGATCAAATTCACACTTTAGACCATTTGAACCCCGGGGTGAAGTTGGATAACCAGAGGCTATCAACAGACCCATCAGCTCTGTTCACTCAATTGATAGCTATTGCTCAGAGGGAATGCGGCGTGGCACAGTTCTTCTAGTACGAACTGACTGTGATGCCAACAGCCCTCTTCAAAGACTTCTTTCTCAGAAAAGCAAACAAGGCAGACCTAGCAGCTGCAATAATAGATCGAGTAGCACTTTCGAAGCCGCCATCTGATTCTGTGTATGTGCTTGACAGAGGAGCTCTCCTCCACAGAGTTAATGGAAGGTGAAGGCTACCTACTCAGAAGTAGCCCATCAGTATGTTGGATATGTGGCCTACAAATATGGGCAGAATTGCTGTGTCGTCTTCGATGGTTATGGACAGTGACCAAACACGAAGAGTCATGAGCATAGAAGGAGAGCTGTCAACGTGTGTTTCGATATCCATTTTACAGACACCATGACTGCACACAAGAACCAGAAACGGTGCTTGTCGAACGAGAATAACAAAATGCAGTTCATAAGATTGCTGTCCACATTACTGAGAGCGGGTGGACATACTGTTAACTGCAGTTCGGGCGATGCTGATACACTGATTGTTGAAAGTGTCATCAAACTTTCATCTCAAGGGAATTCAGTTGTCATTGCGGCAGATGATACTGATGTACTAGTGCTATCCGTTCACCATTGGAATCATACTTCGGCTGATGTTTATTTCCAATCAGAAGCACGGAAGTCACATAGGGGTGGGGAGGCATCAAAGATCGCAGATATAATAGCAAAGATTGGAGAAACAACTAGCCGACACCTCCTGTTCATACATGCATGGAGTGGGTGTGATGTTACTTCAGCAATGTTTGGCCATGGGAAAACACAGCTTCTCAACAGGTTAGAAAAGTCAACGGAGATTCAGAAAATATCATCAACAATGCACGACAGCACCGTATCTCGAGCAGAAATTGGAAGAATCGGCGCTGAACTGTTTGTAGTGCTGTACTCTGGCAAGCAGTCAGACACATTGAATGACTTGAGGTACTCAAAGTTCATGACAATGGTCACTTCCAGCAAGACAGGAATCGAACCTCAGAAACTACCTCCAACAAAACGCACGGCATACTTTCACAACCTGCGAGTCCACCTACAAATGGTGGAATGGAAGCAATTGGATACTGATATCCTAGATCCTCAGAAATGGGGCTGGGAAATTCTCAAAAATGAGTTGATACCCGTGATGACTGACATGGATGCAGTGCCTGAAGCCCTCCTGAAATTTATATGTTGCAAATGCAAAATGACCTCCAAACACTCCTGCGGAATGAATATATGCTCTTGTAGAAAGAACGCAATCAAATGTGTTTCTGCTTGTGGAGACTGTTGGGGGAGAATTGCCTGAACTCCGAGCCAGTTGAGATTGGAGACAAAACTGGCGACAGCAGAGTGCCTTGAGGAACACCAGCATGATTTCGGTCAGATCTCATCTTGGGATTTAATCACTGCGAAGAAAGTTGATGGATATCATTCTTTGCCATCTTGGGAGTTATGAAAAACATCGGCAGCAGAATTATAGCTCGTTTTTTCTTTTCTATTCAGACTCAACTTCGTATGGGTGTGAAAATTGAAGAAAATGGTATTTTGGGGCCATTTCCCTAACAATTGTGAATTTTCTCATTCATTTTTCCACTTCATAGGATTGGTATTCATGCTTAAAGTACGAATGACACACAAAACTTCTCCAGATCTCACACAAAATATCAAGACTATTGAGAAATTGAGGCCACTAAAGATTTTTTTTTGGATACGTTGTTCCCAGATAAATTCCGCGCCGAATGACACGAAAATGAGCTTGTCCCAAATTTTTTCTGGGTCAAACTATATTGCGCCTGGACTATTATCCAAGTATACTAAACCGCCATCTTTCCTTTTGATATATCTCTGATCAGGAAATTCATTTTGGGGTGAGTGATAGATCCAGCCCTCTATTGTGCAACTTATTTGGAAATAAGGAGCACAGTAAATGCCCAAAAAGAAAATCTTGAGGAATCTAAAATCTGGGCATGCATAGAAGCTTACCAAGTCACTTTTAAAAACTTAATTGGTAGAGTGCTGGAAGCCCATATTTGGGCTTTACTCTGAAGTATTTATTTATTTATTTATTTATTTATTTATTTATTTATTTATTTATTTATTTATTAAGGTTTAATGACACATTAACAGCCAACGCCATATTGTGTCAGTGACAGTTTTACGGGTGGAGGAAGCCAGAGTTCCCGGAGAGAACCACCGAGCAACGACGAGCAGCTGCCAGCTCCAAACATCATAACTCTGCACAAATGCACGTGCAGTACACCTCAAGTACATGGCCTCATTGTGCCCCCATGTGGACAATTGGGGTTAAGTGCCTTGCCCAAAGACACAACGTGAACCCGAATCGATCGCTCAGACAGTCACCATCCATGTACTAACTGGGCTCGATGTTGCTTAACTTTGGTGATCTGATGAGAACCACCGCGCCCCAATTTACACTGAAGTATAGGTACCACAACTTAAAGGCTTCATATTCAGTGGATGTGCTTCAAAGTCAAAGTTGAGCTAAAAATTTGTTTCTCAGGCCCTTCTGCATGGTTCATTTGGCTGCCGCATGCTATCTTTTTATAACCAATGCAAATTTTAAAAAATAAATGGTTTATGTCCGATATTTTACCCAAGTTAATAAAATTGATAAAATTGTCCCTTGAGTGCAAGAAGGCTTTGCAATGCTTAAGCATTGCAAAGTCTTCTTGCACTCAAGGGACAAAATACACCACCACCCATGTTATTCTATAGATTATGCAACCTAAAACATAAAACAAACCAAGAACATGAACTTTTGATGGCAAAGAAATAATTACAAAAATAAACAAGAGGCCTCAAGGGGCCTGAGGGCGCTCACCTGACATGGTAGCCTAAATTTATATCAACCCAGAGAATTGATTTCAACAAGTTGCATCTGCTCCTCCTAAGAAAAGCTTATACCAAATATCCAAAGATTCTGACCAGTGGATCTAAAAAAAAAAAGATTTTTTAAAGAATATTCCTCATATTGAACTAAGTTATAATTCAGGCTCCCACAGGGAGCCCATATATGAACCCAGGGACTTGGCTTTAACAAACTTGAATCTCACCCCCCTAAGGATGCTGCACACCAAATATCAAAACATTCCGACTGCTGGATCTGAAGAAGAAGATTTTTAAAGAAAAGTCCTCATTTTGAACTAAGTTACAATTTGAGCTCCCACAGTGAGTCCAAATATGGACCTAGGGACATGGCTTGAACAAACTTGAATCTCACCCCCTAAGGATGCTGCATACCAAATATCAAAACATTCCGACTGCTGGATCTGAAGAAGATTTTTAAAGAAAATTCCTCATTTTGAACTAAGTTATAATTCGGGCTACCACAGTGAGCCCAAATATGAACCCAGGGACTTGGCTTGAACAAACTTGAATCTCACCCCCCTAAGCATGGTGCATACCCAATATCAGATGATTCTGCCTGCTGGATCTTGAGAAGAAGATTTTCAAAGAAATTTGCCTGAAATGCACTAAGTTCAAATTTGGGCTCCTATACTGAGCCCAAATATAAACCCAGGGGGCCGATTTGAACAAACTTGAATCAGATCCACCCCACAATGTTGCATACCAAATATCAAAAGATTCTGCCTGCTGGATCTGGAGAAGAAGATTTTTTAAGAAATATGCCTGAAATGCACTAAGTTAAAATTTGGGCTCCTGTACAGAGCCCAAATATAAACCCAGGGGGCCGATTTGAACAAACTTGAATCAGATCCACCCCACAATGTTGCTTACCAAATATGAAAAGATTCTGAAGCTGGATCTGGAGAAGAAGATTTTTTAAGAAATTTGCCTGAAATGCAATAAGTTCGAATTCGAGCTTCTATAGTGAGCCCAAATATGAATCTAGGAAGCCGATTTGAACAAACTTGAATCAGATCCACCCCACAATGTTGCATACCAAATATCAAAAGATTCTGCCTGCTGGATCTGGAGAAGAAGATTTTTTAATAAATTTGCCCGAAATGCACTAAGTCCGAATTCAGGCTTCTATATTAAGCCCAAATATGAATCTAGGGAGCCGATTTGAACAAATTTGCATCAGATCCATCCCACAATGTTGCATACCAAATATCAAAAGATTCTGCCTGCTGGATCTGGAGAAAAAAATTTTTTAAGAAATTTGCCTGAAATGCACTAAGTTCGAATTCGAGCTTCTATAGTGAGCCCAAATATGAATCTAGGAAGCCGATTTGAACAAACTTGAATCAGATCCACCCCACAATGTTGCTTACCGAATATCAAAAGATTCTGCCTGCTGGATCTGGAGAAGAAGATTTTTTAAGAAATTTGCATGAAATGCACTAAGTTCAAATTCGAGCTTCTATAGTGAGCCCAAATATGAATCTAGGAAGCCGATTTGAACAAACTTGAATCAGATCCACCCCACAATGTTGCATACCAAATATCAAAAGATTCTGCCTGCTGGATCTGGAGAAGAAGATTTTTTAAGAAATTTGCCTAAATGCACTAAGTTTGAAATCGGGCTCCTATACTGAGCCCAAATATTAACCCAGGGGGCCGAGTTGACAAACTTGAATCAGATCCACCCCACAATGTTGCCTACCAAATATGAAAAGATTCTGCCTGCTGGATCTGGAGAAGAAGATTTTTTAAGAAATTTGCCTGAAATGCACTAAGTTTGAATTCGGGCTTCTATAGTAAGCCCAAATATGAATCCAGGGGGCCGATTTGAACAAACTTGAATCAGATCCACCCCGCAACGTTGCATACCAAATATCAAAAGATTCTGCCTGCTGGATCTGGAGAAGAAGATTTTTTAAGAAATTTGCCTGAAATGCACTAAGTTCGAATTCAAGCTCCTATAGTGAGCCCAAATATAAATCTAGGGAGCCGATTTGAACAAACTTGAATCAGATCCACCCTACAATGTTGCATACCAAATATGAAAAGATTCTGCCTGCTGGATCTGGAGAAGAAGATTTTCAAAGAAATTTGCCTGAAATGCAGTAAGTTCAAATTTGGGCTCTTATACTGAGCCCAAATATAAACCCAGGGGGCCGATTTGAACAAACTTGAATCAGATCCACCCCACAATGTTGCATACCAAATATCAAAAGATTCTGCCTGCTGGATCTGGAGAAGAAGATTTTTTAAGAAATTTGCCTGAAATGCACTAAGTTCGAAATCGGGCTCCTATACTGAGCCCAAATATGAATCCAGGGGGCCGATTTGAACAAACTTGAATCAGATCCACCCTACAATGTTGCATACCAAATATCAAAAGATTCTGCCTGCTGGATCTGGAGAAGAAGATTTTTTAATGTTTTTCCCATTGCCTACAGTGTTAAAAAGTGCTGACTCAGCACTTTTTCAAAGTCCCGAAACTGTACCCTATGATAAAACCGATGGCAATTTTTTTTTACCAATCCTTTCTGTTGTTCCTAAGGAAGCTGCACACCAAATAAAAATTCTCAGTGCCGTGCAGTTTTGGAGATATGGGCGTTTTAAATTTTTTCTATTTTTAGCTCCTGCGGTTCCCACGGGGCTGCGGGAAATTTTTTTTTTGCATAAATCAAGTACTCATGACCCAATAAGCCCTCACATAAAATTTGGTTCAAATCAGACTCTCGGTTTGGAAAATAGAAATTTTGGGCGGGGCCAAAAATTTTGCCCCTCCCATAACGACGCCAAGTATAGCCGCACAAACTTCTCTTGAACAAATCTGAGTCTACACCTCAAAAGGAAGCTGCACACCAAATATCAAGTCTCTGCTACTGCTGGTTCATGAGAAGAAGATTTTTTAAGATTTCAGCACACTTTTTGGGTGTGGCCCTACCCACGGGCGAGGCAACTTGATTTGAACAAAATCAAATTGCGATGTCATAACAAACTATTATCTCAAATATCAATTAAATTGGTTCAGCGGTTTGGGAGGAGAAGACGCAAACACCATGTTCACGGACGATGGACGACGGACGCCAGACGACGGACGACGGACGGTGAGTGATCACTATAGCTCTCCTGACTGAAAGTCAGGTGAGCTAACAACTGCCTGGCAGCATGAAATATTACACAAAATGGCCTGAGAAACAGACGATCTACTTTGTGGAACCTAATTTATATTTTTTCTTACTCAATAGGCTAAGCAATTGGTCCTCTGGAGCCTCAAAGGGAAGTAAGATCGAAAACAATGGAGATACTTACTGACAAGGTCTTTTGTGGTAAGTGGGTGTCATACAACTAATTGAAGATTATTTCGAAGTTGAAAGTACTTAGCACATAGAAAAAGATTAACCAAAACCATGCTTTTTTCCTTAAACCCAGTCTAAAGGAAACTTATTCTGAAAAATCCTCCCACCTTACCTCCCCCCCCCCCCCCCACCCACAGCTCTATGCAGTAACTGGTTGAAAATCAATTATCTAACTAAACGAGTAAGTACTATTTGAAAAGTCACCTGCAGCAGGTAAAGAGTTAAGAATATGCAAACAGTAAAAACCACTGTTATCCCTTTAACTAACACAGCGACCAAAAACGGCCAGAAAATTAACCAGAATAAGCTTACCACAGCCTAAAAAAATCTCTGATGTTTCTCAATAAAACCATACAAATATGGATGTCATTAGATCCAGCTCAACTGAAAAACTGTGAAATTTGTTATTCGAAAAATGTGAATTTTTTTTTTTTAAATACTGTTGTTAGGTAAAGGGTTAAAGTAGGCATTTAAGCATTATATTTAAGCATTTTCTAGTGATAGGAGGAGCTTGTGAGCAAGCCAGAAATAAGCAATCTGCCATTTGCAAAATGAGGACCCCAGAGGGTGAATTTGCTGAAGCTATTTTAAAAATACTGTTGTTAGGTAAAGATTTATAGTAGGCATTTAAGCATTTTCTAGTTACAGGAACAGCTTCTGAGCAACCAAGAAAATAAGCAATCTGTCCTTTGAAAAATAGGCCGATGAAATCGTCAGATGTGTACCCATACGCGCAACTAGTAGAAAGCTGTATGATGGAGAGGCACCCTGGATGCCGACATTATGTACACCATACATGGTATGGGTACATATAGAAATGGATTGGAGGAGCGCCTAATTTGATGGATAAAGGGTTAATATCTCCGAATCAAATTATTAGATTTACATAAAAAACTATACAGCACAGCACATCAGTAACCTGAATACATATATAAAGTAACCTGATAATCGGATTAATATTTACTGAGTTATCGCATACCGAAGAAATGGATTGGAGGAGTTCTCAATTTGAAGGATAAAGGGTTAATATCTCAAGAACAAATTACCAGATTAACACAAAAAACTATACAGCTTGGCACATCAGTAACCTGAACACAAATATAAAGTAACTTGACAATCCAAGTAATATTTTTCAAGTTATCGAATGCCAAAGGGATTGGTGGAATTTTCAATTTGAAGGATAAAGGGTTAATATCTCAGGATCAAAATAACAGATTTACACCAAAAACTATACAGCTCAGTACATCAGTAAACTGAACACAAATATAAAGTAACTTGACAATCCATGCAACATTTTTCAAGTTATCGGATGGCAATGGGATTGGAGGAATTTTCGATTTGAAGGATAAAGGGTTAATATCTCAGGATTAAATTATCAGATTTACACCAAAAACTATACAGCTCGGCACATCAGTAACCTGAATACAAATATAAAGTAACTTGACAATCCAAGAAATATTTTTCAAGTTATCGAATGCCAAAGAAATGGATACGGATGCCGGGCGGACAGATGGACGGACAAAGGATGGCCACCCCGGATGTCGGCATTATGTGTACATAGTATGGGTACACATAAAAATGAGAGCCAGAGGGTGAATTTGCAGATGCTATCCCATACAGTGGGCCAATGTATCCACTGGGTACCTCTTTCTGTTTAGGGTTAAGACCTTGATTCAGACTGATGTTCATAGAGGGTAGATTTAGTGATGCTACCCTGCTATGCAGGGTAGCATCACCAAATTCACCCTCTGGGGACCTCATTTGCAGATGACAATCTGCTTAATTTCTGGCTTGCTTGAGAGAGTTAAAAACAGTTTTCAAGTGGAGCCACAAGTACTATACAAAAAATCTCATGTACAAGGTAATTGTTGCGGCAAGATGGTTCCATTTATTGACCGTGTAGATTTTAAAACTTCATTTAATGTCACCTTTGAAAGTTGGGAAAACACATTAGCTCTAATGACTGTAGTACAATGGACTGAATGTGTGAAATCCCAACAGGTTATGTATGTTCACTTCAATCAGCATCTACCAAGCAACTAATTCTGTGCTTGTTGTGTTTTTAACAGTCTACCACTGAGCCACGCGCACCCTAGATTTTCAGTGACGCTAAATAACAGGACATTTTTCCCAGACCGGCCATTTTACCAAGACTAAGAATTCTAAATATTTATTTTCCAGGGGAGGCGGTTTTAAATAAGCTTTCAAGGATTTCAAGTAATTTTGTGCAGAAAATTGTTCACACAAATGATCTCAAGAAGATTTGGGGAGGGGGGGGGGGGGGGGGGGGTGAATGGATAAAGTGGGTTAGAACAGTGAATTTTTTTTTTTTGTATGGAACCACATGATAACCATTATAACTCATTTTTAAGCAAGAAGGCAAAATTACCATTTGAACCCCAACTTCAATCCCCCCCCCCCCCCCCCCCACCACCACCATGGATATTGCATACCAAACAAGAGGACCCAAGGGTCCTTAATCGCACAGCTGAGAGAAGATTTCCAGTATTTATTATTTATTTATTGGTGTTTAAGGTCACATACTTATGCACAATGGCTAATCGTGACCGTGACAGTTTTACGGGTGGAGGAAGCCGGAGAGAACTACCGAGCATCGACGAGCAGCTGTCAACTCCTCAACATTCTAACTCTGTTCAAGATCCGCTCAAGCAGGGTTACAGCGGTTGAAGACATGTGTACCATTGACGTGTAGTATGCCTCAGTACACGGCATCATCGTGCCCCCATGTAGGCAACCGGGATAAAGTGCCTTGCCCAAGGACACAACGCAGGTCGTCTTGGATGGGGATCGGGCTCGGGACCTCTAGCATAGAAGTCCAACAGTCTATTACTGAGCCACCGCGCACCCTAGATTTTCAGTGACGCTAAATAACATGACATTTTTCCCAGACCAGCCATTTTACCAAGACTAAGAATTCTAAATATTTATTTTCCAGGGGAGGCGGTTTTAAATAAGCTTTCAAGGATTTCAAGTGATTTTGTGCAGAAAATTGTTCACACAAATGATCTCAAGAAGGGGATGGGGGGAGGGGGGAATGGATAAAGTGGGTTAGAACAGTGAATTTCTTTTTTTGGTATGGAACCACATGATAACCATTATAACTCATTTTTAAGCAAGAAAGCAAAATTACCCTTTGAACCCCAACTTCAATCCCCCCCACCCCCCCCCCCACCCCCCACCATGGATATTGCATACCAAACAAGAGGACCCAAGGGTCTTTAATCGCACAGCTGAGAAAAGTTGTTTAACCCTTTACCCAATGCAGACAATATCAAAATTTATTATTTTAAAAAACATTTTTTCAAATTTTTCAAAACATTTCAAGAAAACCTTATCAAATCATGAGCTCGTTCCAACAAGGGGTCACATGGTATGGTTTTGTTGAAATTTTTTGAAAAATAATATTTTTTCAACTGCTGAATTTGCATATTACGCGGGCGGATGTGGCCGATTCGTTGGGTAAAGGGTTAAAGGGAGATTTATAGTTATATCAAGCATCTATGGCAAATTAACACTGCAGTGCCCAAACTTGAATGTAGACACTTGATGTAAACAAGTTAGAATCTTCCACCGCTCAAAATCCCCCCCCCCCCCCCCCCCCACCCCCACACACTTACACAAAAAAATTCTGAATATCAAATAGCATACGATTCAAAGTGGAGGATATGAATAGATTTGGACCATCATAAGGAGCACCAAATTTGAACCTCGGGGCTTGATTTCGCTCAGGTAATGTAATAACACATTGTGTAATAAAACACAAAAACATTTTACTAAGGCTAATATACAGACTTCTGTCACTTAACTCATCAAAGCTTATTTGTACACCCCCAATTTAATTCCAATGCATGTTGTGACAAAAAAATTTTTCACTCAAACACATCTTATCTGAACCTCTTAGGCCCCCTACAACACATTCCAGAGTATATTATATTTGAGAAATGTCAATGAAAATAGGCTTGGTACGAAGTTATTGATCTATAATTTTTTTCACCTGTGCCTCAGAGACCACTTTCTCTTGCTTAATGACTGTTAAAGCTAGTAGATTTTATCTGAGGGACTCTCATACTATTTCACTTGATGTGACATTTTACTCGCTGTGACTCTGGCAAACTTCAATGAAGACTGTCAAACCCTGAATGTTACAAAACCCCTTGAGAAGGTTTCAAATGATTCCGCCATCAGTTAATTTGGAAAGATCATTCAAAATCAGCATTTGTATTGAACCCTTTTCCCCATGTAGTGGAAAAAATCGACTGGTGCTATTCACAAAAAAACATCCTTCAAATTTATTGTCTTTTCTTTGTAGTTTGTCTTATTGAGCTCATTCCAATGAGGGGCCATAAGCTGTTTTCAAGACAAAAAAAGAAAATTATTAAGTTAGGCCTCACAAAGTAGATTTGATTTCTCAGGGGATTTTTTTGTAAAATTGCATGGCGGTTGGTGGTTTTTTATTTTATTTTTTATTTTTGTAATTATTTCTTTGCCATCAAAAGTTCATGTTTTTGGTTTCTTTTAGGCCTCATAATCTACACAATAGCATGGGTGGTGGTGTATTTTGTCCCTTGAACTCAAGGGAGAAACTGATCAATTTTATTAACTTGGGTAAAATATCAGACATATAGAGAGTAATCGTTTGACTGGACTTGTTACGTGAAATAATTCATGAGAGGTGAGCGATGTTGTACAAACACGAGTGCGCGAATATAGTCCCTCGCCTCAATTGAATTATTTCACGTAACTGGTCCAGTCAAGTGATTACTCTGTTTATTACTTTTTATTATTAACAATAATTATATTATTTAACCCTTTACCAAACGTAACGACCAGTGCTATTCTTAAAAATCACCAATTAATTTTCATTATTTTTTCATTTTTTGTCTCAAAAACACAGGTTATGACCCTTCATTGGAACGAGCTTCTTGAAAAAATGATATTCAAGAATTTTTTTTGTAAGTGTCGTTTGTTTTTCATATTAGGTTAAGGGTTAAAAAACCCCAATGAAATCCCCATTACACGTCAAAGCATCTTCGTTTGCGCGCACAGATACATGACACAATTGTTGATTGCATAATTCACTTGTGAAGTTATTGTTTATAATCAAACCCGGAAATCCCAGTAAATCACACTTTGGAAAGTAATAATATTTTTAAAATTTAATTTTTATTTTTAAGTTTGCATTGGTCATAAAAAAAAAAAACATGCCGCAGCCAAAAGACCATGCAGGAGTTTCTGAGAAGAAGATTTTTACCTTTTAGGCCACATTCATGAATTTTTTTTTGCAAGTGTTGTCTTCTATTTAGGTAAGGTAATAGGACAGAACACATCGAGGATGGAGTATGTGGGACAGGAATCAATGACCAAGTTAACATTTTTCAAGAGCAATGTAGACGTGAGTGAACTATAGAAAAATTTTAATTGAAGGTTGTCGATTCTTGTCTCTCAAACTCTACGCAATTAGTTGTTTTCTGTATCTTCTCAGGACTTCCGATACAACACGGTGATATTCAGGTGACTTGGCAGTGATTTTTAGTAAAGTCTGATCTGTTGTATGAGCAGCTGAGAATGACGAGAAACCCCTGCATATATAATCTGACTATCATACTCATAACTGTCTTCTGATAATTGGGTGGGTGGGAGACAGTCTTTCATTTTTGAAGTGGACTGTCACTCTTGCGCACATTTGCTCCTGCAATTTTTACTTTTTGCAAGTACACAATAGTGCCAATCGGTTCCACTGAGTGAGTGACTAAACCTTACCTAACGAATCAGCTGCATCTGTCATGTGATATACAAATTGTGCAGTAGTAAAAATTCCCCAAAATTTAACAAAATCACATCATGTGACCCCCCTCATTGGAATGAGCTCATTGAGCTCGTTCCAATGAGGGGCCACATGATATGGTTTTATTGAAATTGCTTTAAGAATTGGGAAAAAAATTAAAATAAGAAAAATTTGGACATCACATGTTTTGTGTAAAGGTTAACCCTTTACCCAACGAATCTCCCGCATCTGCCCACGTAATATACAAATTCAGCAGTTGAAAAAATATTATTTTTCAAAAAATGTCAACAAAACCATATCATGTGATAAATTTTGATATCGGCTGCGTTGGGTAAAGGGTTACCGGTAATAGCAAAAAGTGAAGTACAGAAAATAATTCAAAGCATTAACGAAAATGTGAACAATACACCATGAATTATAAACTGTGGCATTCCAAGACTTCAAACCAATCAAACATCACTTTCCAATAATTGTTTTCTGTATTTATACCATGATTGAACTTAAATTAAGTGAATCAAGCTGATAATTATAAAGAGCAGGTCAAACAGTGACCGCACAGCCACAGACGCCCCCAAACAATAATCCTGATCTATGACCTTGACCTCCATCAAACAAAAATAAATTTGTGTGCGACACATCGTCTCCCTCTAAGCAACATGCATGCCAAGTTTCAACAAAATCCAATGAAGCATATCGGAGTTATGGAGCGGACACGAAAATCTTCCTGACGGACGGACGGACGGACGGACGGACGGACGGATGGATGGACGGACGGACGGACGGACAGATGGAAATGACACTCACTATATGCCCCCGAAAATTTTTTCGGGGGTATAAAAATATCACCTTCAACAGTTTGTTTACTTTCTTGCTTAACATGTTTTGAGAGAAAGCATTTCATTCCCGTCATAATGACCAATGAGATGCATTCTGGCATGACGTTCTCATACGTAGACCAGAGTCCATGTATGTATCTAGCAAATTTCTCAATTTCTGTACTGAAAAGGGTGATATTGAATACACACAGCAATCGTTGCACCTTACATCATTTGAAGAAAACACTTGTAATAATAGTTTAGTTGAGTATAAATATATTTTATTTACAAATACAACAAAGTGGATTGGGGGATTAGTGCTTAACACTTAGCAGCCCCTCATTGCTAGGGTTTAATATATTCCCGCTTTTCTATGGTAATGGGAATGAAATTACACTCAGAACCGGGAAATGTCCCAGATAATATCAAGTAAATTTATAAAGAGTAACAAAACACATTTATTTTCGTGAAAATTACATTTTATTGGCAATCTGCCATCTCCATGTGGAAAAGTTCATTCCAAAGAGAAGTGTGAAAACCAAAACCCGCGTCAAACTCGTCTTCATTTTCAGAATCGTTAGTTTTATCACCATTACTTCCTGGCTTCAACTCCCTCTTCACTGCCGCCACCAGTCTCCTCTGCTTCAAGTGACTGGTGACGGCAGTGAAGAAGGAGTTGATGTTGAAGTAGGTAGTGAATAGTGAGAGATACTAGTGATTCTGAAAATGAAGACGAGTTTGAACTTTGAAGCGAGTGAAGATCTTGTTGCTGAAGAGAGGAGCCGGAACTGATTGAGAGCTACAGTGGCTTGGTGAAAAAGGTTCTTCAGGGAGCAGGACTGTAAAAATGTTCAGGTGTGGAAGGGCTGACAAAAATCTTACAAAGTTATGTTAATTGGGGCATTTTTTTTTAATTCAGAAAACTTCAGTTCAACACACAAACATTGCCCTGTGTGATTCCCCTCATCCTGATTGCCCACATGTGGGTTGGGTGGCACTGTGTACTAATGCATTGTCTTGGCCGTTGCTCGATGCAAGTAGCTGGCCGTTGCTCGATGCTTTTTTCCGGGTACTCCAGCTTCCTCCACTCATAAAACTGTCTGACCTGAGGTGACCCTGGCTGTCGAAAGTGTTGTTAACCCTTTACCCAATGCAGACGATATCAAAATTTATTATTTTAAATATCATTTTTTCAAATTTTTCAAATTTTTAAAAAAATTTCAACAAAACCATATCATGTGACCCCTCGTTGGAGGGGTCACATGATATGGTTTTATTGAAATTTTTTGAAAAATAATATTTTTTCAACTGCTGAATTTGCATATTACGCGGGCGGATGCAGTTGATTCATTGGGTAAAGGGTTAAACCCCCAACAAATAAATAAATGTGTGATTGCCAGTTCGGTGTTGTATATTTCCCGGGTATCGTAACCAGCTTTCGGAACTGGGAACCCGGGGACCCAGGAATTCCCATTCTTGGGATTAAACCCTACTCATCGCCACTTACGACAATGTCTGCTTTATATACAGAGGATCTCTAATGACACACGATTTGATATGAAATTTCTGAACTGAGTTCCTTTAAATCAACCTGAGCTGAAGTGACGAATTTGAGATTCTAATTATCATATAATACGTAATTCAACACTTTACCTTATAACGTGGTGGTTAAAAGCACCCAGCGCTATTCACAAAAAACACCAACTAAATTATACAGTGGAACCCTGTTAATTGAATAGCCACTTTACCATTGAAAATTATCCAATTAACAGTATTCAATTAACAGGGATTGTGTCACTTTCCTGTATTCTAGAAAAAACGTAGCATTTATTCTATTATATCTTGTTCGACAGAGCTTCATGAGCTCTGTCAAACAAGATATAATTGACTGAATGCTTTTATTGGCTGTGCTGAGGCCAAATAGGTCTATAAACAAAAAAAAACTGGGGAGAGTAAGGGTAATTTCTCGACAGGTTGCAATATTTTTTATTCAATTAACAAGAGTTTACTATATAACCTCTATTCAATTAACAGGTCAAATTTGTATCAGAGGTATGGTAAATGGTTTTGTGTTGGGAAATTATATTTATTTAACAGGGTTATTCAGTTAAAAGATATCCAGTTAAGTGGGATCCACTGTATTAATATTTTCCGATTTTTGCCTCAAAATCATAACTTATGACAACTCATTGGAAAGAGCCTATTAAACTCATTCCAATAAGGGGTCATAAGCTATGTATTTGAGGCAAAAAATGAAATTTTTAGTTTCAGTAAATATTTTTATTTTTTGGCAATACCATCTGCTATTCGCATTGGGTAAACAGGTAATGAAATACAACAGAATATTAATTCAATGCTACTTTATACCTTGAAATTAATTCTCTATGCCGGAAAGACAGGGGTTAAAGATTTGTAGCGAAAAGAACATTGACACATTTTGATGATGTCATATTATGAATTCTGCCATATATACACATAACTTTTCAACAGGAATATCGTGCAACTCACTTCATTCATAACGGCGTTCACCCAAAAATTTGTACAAAAGAATCAAATGTCCTTTGGTATTGTGGCCTGTGTTTTTATTTCTGTTTTCTTCTACAAATGTTTGTCTGCAATTATTTCCGAAACGTGACACCATGTTGTTTGTTTACAGAAGAACGTGCAATGATTGAATAGTCCTGCTCTCATTAAATATGCTAATAAGCCAGTCACATGGGTCATGTGAGATAGATATCCATCTCACATGGCCTTCTCACATGGGGCACGCATATCTTGCATAGGAAGTGGGGGGAGAAAAAGTCATGTTCAGTCAATTATTTTACCCATGTTGTCCATTTTAGAGGGCTTCCACCTCAAGTATTGATGACTGGGTACTATTTTACCAGTAAAACAGAGCTTGTTTATCACAGTAAAGCATGGGGGTGGAGGGGGGGGTGTACTACAGTAAATATGCACTGCTCCACTTCCCAGTGTTTGGGAATAAAATATTGTACTCTAACTTAACCCTTTACCTAACGAATCGGCCACACCCTTCTGCGTAATATGCAAATTCAGCAGTTGAAGAAATATTATTTTTAAAAAGTTTCAACGAAACCATATCATGTGGCCCCTCATTGGAATGAGCTCGTAGAGCCCGTTCTAATGAGGGATCACATGATATGATTTTGTTGAAATGTTTGCAAATCTTTTTAAAAAAGATATTTAAAATAATAAATTCTGATATCGTCTGCATTGGGTAAAGGGTTAAGTATGCCCACAAATAAGCAGTATCATAATCACAGACACTGAGAGGCACCACTTGACTTGTGTCTGACTAAATTATGACTACAATGTCTTGGAATAGAATATGAGCCTGTGACTTGAAAATATGTTCAATTTTAATAGGCTTTGCCAACATCAAATTCTCAACTTATTCTCAATTATTGGAAAAGTCTCTTATCAAAAGCCAATCCGATATGCTAAAAAGATGGGATTATTGTCAGATCTGCATGTACAATTAACACTGTAAGCTCAAGTTCACACATTTCAGCATAATAGCTAATCGGATCCGCAACTTGAATACACCCATGTTGCAGGTTTTAGAGGACTACCATGACCAGCATTTGATACTAGGTCCTATTTTACCAGTCAAACAGATCTTGTTTCACTGCTTCACTTCTTGGCGTTCTCACAGGGAATGGCAGAAAGTACATGTAGATTTTGTATAGTTCCTGCAGGCAAGGACTGATAAAATTCAAGGCTATTCAAGGCCATCTCTTGACATATTTCAGCATTTTTCAAAGTCTTACAATAGCCAAATTCAAGGATTTTCAAGGCCTGTCTTCACGAGTCCTAACTAGAACCCTCAGATCATTACCCCTTCTCCCACCTTCCATGAAGGGGAGTGGGAGGAGGAGGTAATAATCAGAGGGTCCTAATTATTTATATTTATTTATTTATTGGTGTTTAAGGTCATATACTTATGCACAATGGCAAATCATGACCATGACAGTTTCACGGGTGGAGGACGCCAGAGTACCCCGAGAGAAGCAGCTCCTCAACATCGTAACTCTGCACTGCAGCACAGGCAGGGTTAGGTTGGTTGAAGACATGCACACCATCGACGTGCAGTACACCTTAGTACACGGCGTCATCGTGCTCCCATGTGGACAATCAGGGTTAAGTGCATTGCCCCAGGACACAATGCGGGAGTCCGAATCGATCGCTCAGACGGTCACCAATCCAATGATTAACTGGGCTCGATGTTGCTTAACTTTGGTGATCTGACGAGAACCGGTTACCGCAACACCACCACGCCCCCCAGGGTCCTAATTAACACTATGCCTTCACGAACTCTGGCATACAAAACTATAGTTATGATTACACAGTTCGTTAGCATTTTTGTTTCATGAATATTCAAGACTTTTTAAGACCTTCTGGCATATTTTCCACGGTTTAGATGGTCACTTATTACACTAAGTCCTCAGACAATTTTCTCAGGACTTCCGATACAACACAGTGATATTCAGGTGACTTGCCAGTGATTTTTAGTAAAGTCTGATCTGTTGTATGAGGAGCTGAGAATGACTAGAAACCACTGCACATATAATCTGACTAACATAACATACTCATAACCGTCTTCTGATAATTGGGTGGGTGGGAGACAGGCTTTCAATTTTGAAGTGGGCTGTCACTCTTGCGCGACTTTGCTCAAGCAATTTTTACTTTTTGCGAGACGACAACAACGCCCCTTGGTACCACTGAGTGACGGATTAAACCTTACCTAACGAATTGGCTACATGTCATGTAATATACAAATTGTGCAGTGGCAAAATTCCAAAAACTTTAACAAAATCACATTATGTGAACCCCTCATTGGACCGAGCTCATTCCAATGAGGGGGTCACATGATATGGTTTTCTTGAAATTGTTTTAAGACATGGGAAAAATATTAAAATAAGAAAAATTTGGATATCGTGTGTTTTGTGTAAAGGGAGTGGCATTCCAAGACTTCAAACCAAGCAAACTTCACTTTCCGATAACTGAAACAACCAAATTCAACTAACTTCAAAGGCCAGTAATTGCCACTTATTGTCTTTTTGCTCATGCATTCCACAGGAAATAAACTGGCTGACTTACGATTGCTCCACTGACGTTGCATTTCATGTTTTATACCAAACTTAATATATAAATTTGAGTATTGCTGCGGAAATCGTGTTTGAAAAATTGGGTAATATTTTGGGAATCCCTATTTATTTATTTATTTATTTATTTATTTATTTATTTATTTATTTATTTATTTATTTATTTATTTAACTGGTAGAGTGCTGAATTATTTTTTGTCATAAACTTTTTTTCATGTGTCTTTGCCTTGTTACAATTCATGAGAGAGTGCTATAGGCACTCTCTCATGAATTGTAACAAGGGAAATCCTAACAGACAAAATTATTTAACTTCAAAGGTAATATGAAGCTCATCCACCAAAAATGATGCATTTAAGGTGAAGCAACTGCACTTAAGAATAAAGCCCCAAAATGGGCTTCCAGCACTCTACCAGTTAAGTACTAACTCCACACAAGTAGGGTTAGCAATGGTTGAAGACAAGTGCACCATCAACGTGCAGTACACCCCATCACCACCAGTACCTACTTACTGTGCACCAGTGGAGTGAATGGTTTGTTGATGCTTCTCTCATTCTCCCGATGTTGGGACTCAACAAAAGCACACTTCGTACTTCAAACAGTAGCAAACAGTGCCTCCCATTTTCAAAATCGAAAGACTGGGGAGAATGTCCCTTGTTTGCCTTACCATGACATTATTTGGATGCACACATACATATGCCACTCAGCAAGCTGTTCATTTAACCCTTTCAACACTGGTGCCTTGGAAGGTATCATTTCAGTCAATACTGTCAACAGCGAAAATTGTCAAAACCATCCTGGTTTGTTGGGAGGTTCAGTAATAATTTAATCCAATGGCTCTGTCGAGCTGTTGGATTAAATTATTACCAAGCCTTGGTTAAGAGTTTTTGCTCTTTATATCGTCACAAATATCCAATTTTTTTTCGTAAAAGTCATGGCATAATGCTTTGGCTTTTACCATGACATTGCTCATTGCCCTGGCTAATAATTCTTGGGCTTGCTCACAACTACCTGTGAAAATATTATGCCCATGCAGAGGTCTCTGAACATTCACATTATTGTTCAGTAGTACTATTACTGACTCATGTGAGAGTTGGGGGAGGATAAGGGACCACCCCACCCCCTGGGTTAATGACCTACTAACTATTGTTAGGAAATACCTCCTGAGCTCTGTCAAACAAGATATAATAGAATAATTGCTCAGTTTATCACAAGAATAGTGGGAAATGATAAATGAATATTCCTGTTAATTGAATATTTTTCACAGGCAAAGTAGCTATTTAATAAACTGGGTTCTACTCTAATAGAATTTTTGATTTTGAAATTCAAGCTTTTTCAAGCACTTTCAAGAACCTGTATGAACTCTGCTCAATCCAGAAAATAAGCAGACTGTCATCTGCAAATGAGGTCCCCAGTGGGTGAATTTAGTGATGCTACCCTGTAATTTACCCTCTGTGAACCTCAATCTGAATCAAGGTCTCAAAAGAGGTAGCCAGAGGATAAATTAGCCCACTGTATGGAATAGCATCATCAAATTCACTATCTGGGGACCTCATTCTGCATATGTCAGACTGCTTATTTTCAGGCCTGACCCTGCTGTAAAATTAAGTTTATTGCTGATCCTTTCTGTCAAAATTGCTCATCACATTTTTTTTATAATCATCGACTACCATATTTCATTTGCATAAACATTTACACATACTTGCCAATTATCGGGATGAAAGGGTAAAAAATAAATTTGTTTACTTCAACTTTGCTCTAGTGCCATGATTTTTCGTACAGAACTATAACTGTCAGAGATTAAAAGTTATGAACACTCAATGATGATGCACTCAATTAAATAAGCTTTACTAATACCCTAGTATATCTGTTAATCCTACTAACACTCACCCTAGAGATGCCTGCAGATGTGCAGTGCAGGAACACTGTGGTGGAGGGCATCGTAATTCATACAGTAATTCCTCCATTCCCATTAAATAAACTTTCCTAATATCATGAAATTTACGGATACACATAAGGAAGCCGAATGAAAAAAAAGTATTATCTTGTAAATGAATCAAACTTCTTGTTGACAATATTTCCTTTTATTTCGCAATAACAATAATTTCTCATTAATTTCTCCTTCCAACATAGGGAGTGAAACATGAACATCCAGGAAAAATACTCCCACATCCTGAAACACTATCAGGTAATGTACAATGACAAAATCCATTTTGTATGGCTCCTCATATATCTAGTTCTGTATGTATCCAATTTAACAGTGGTCATCTTGGGAGATAAAATATTCTGTGAACAATTCCTGATCATCGTAAAAGCAAAACTGATTGAGTAATTTCATTTTGAAACACTTCTGCTGTTGGTGTAAAAATGATTTTTCGCTCAACACCTTAAAAAATCAATCAGTCTCTTCCCTCAGTAGATAACAATAGCAGACTATAATCTGATAAGAACCTCTTGTTGAGAGCTCTTTATCAGAAAATGTGGTTCACCTGAATAACTATTCCAAAACCATAATTAATGAAACCTCACTTTTATAGGAAATATCGTACAATAGAGTGTGATGAAATCAGTGTCAACACTCCATCACTATTTCTTCGGCACACATCAATGCAATACTGATCTAACAGCTATTAATTGCTTGTGGATCTCAGTTGTAAAAGATTTCAGCAAATAATTAATAAATTTAGTCAGGAAACATAAGTCTTGGGGGAGATTAGGAGAGGATACATTTCACATGTTCCGATGGAATTAGTGAACCACGATAATTCACCTATTTACTTAGGCATTGAATCTGAGAGGCGAAAACAACCCACACACATTCTACAAGAATTTAAAAATCTGCATGAAAATCATCTTGTTATGAAAATATAAGTAGCATTACATGTTTATCATAGCTTTCATCTCCACAGAACATTTCCGACACCTCTCTCAAGTTCCATCTTTTACAAACATGCCTGTAAGTCAAAAACAATCAAAACTTCTGCTAAAATGTGGAAGCAGCATCAAATCTTCTTTTATATGGTAATGATGAAAAACAAATTTTCAGACTAAAAGTCAAAGATTTAAAGGAGTTCCAGCTGATATGGTAAAGTCACGGAACCCCAATTAACCCACCATGAATATATTGGTGATAAATAAATAGAAGACTGTTATTTTCTAAGCCAACCTTCATTGGAGAATGGCTTGAATAGAAGTCTGATAATGCCCTGTAATTGATTAATGAAGTGAAAACTGAAAATGTGAAGACGATGAATGGTTTTTGATCTGAGTATATAAATAGGATGGATAATGAGTTAGAAGAAATCAGTGTTAAACGGATTCGATCTCAAAATGAAGTGGCACAGTTAATGTCACATACAAAGTAAGTTTGAAAAATAATTCTGACTACCCATGCTATCTTTTAATCCTTAACCTTTAAAGGCCTATTTTCGAATTTTCAAACCTCAGGACAGGTGCCCTGAACATGCCATCATGAGGAAGTCCTGCTAACAATTGACAAATTACCAAAGCAGTGGTTTCTAGTCAAGTCTTGGCTGCCTGTTAAGGCAGCCAAGACTTATTTATTATTTATTGGTGTTTAAGGTCACATATTTCTGCGCTATGGCTAATCATGACCACGACAGTTTTACGAGTGTAGGAGTGAACCACCGAGCAATGGCCAGCAACTGTCAGCTTCCCAACATTCCAACTCCATACAAGCAGGGTTAGCACTGGTTGAAGACAAGTGCACCATCAACGTGCAGTACACCTTAGTACACAATGCCACAGTGCCGCTATGTTGGCATTGAGGGTGAAGTGTCTTGCCCAAGGACTAAACTAGAAATCACTGCTAAGGCATTAGACGTATAGAGACTGTGGAATGGTGGGAATTCAAGACACTTGTCCAGGCCCTTAAGGGTTAAGGGCCTGAACAGGTCTTGAATTCACACCTGACCACATCCAGTTGCTTAGCAGTGATTTCTAGTCAAGTCTTGGCTGCCTTAAAAAGGCAGCCAAGACTTGACTAGAAACCACTGTCTATGCAATTTGTTTATTGTCAGCAGACCAAGGACAAACTCATGATGGCATGTTAAGGGCACCTGTTCTGAGGTTGTAAAGTCAGAAATCGGCCTTAAGGGTTGACACTTAAAAGTCTGAAGACAAAGCAACAAATAAAATGTTTTTGTGCCTTTCATTGTGATGGGAACCAACAATATCATCCTAGATTTTGTGCTGTAGCACCACTGCAACAAACACCTCTGTGTTGATAAGGCCTAGAAAAGTTGAAAAATCTGTTCCTCAGGCCCTCCCACATGGTCCTTTTGGCTGCTGCATACTCTTTATCCAAGTTGATAAAATTAATAAATTTGTCCCCGGTGTGCAACAAGGCTTTACAATGTTTTATGCAATGTGTTATGCAATGCTTCATCATTGCAAAGCCTTCTTGTACTCAAGGGACGAAATACACCCGCCCACTTGCAATTTTACCAAAAATGGCCCGAGAAACAGGAGATCTACTTTGTTGGGCCTAATACAGAATACACTGAGGTGAGGGTGGAGTAAAGAGGACTGGTATCAATGATCCAACTCTTGCCGTATTTATACCACAAATAAACCTTAACTGTATTTTTGAAACTGATACAGTGGAGCCCACTTAATTGGATATCTCTTAATTGTATATCCCTGTTAAATGAATATAATTTCCAAACACCAAACCATTTACCATGCTTTCAGTGCAAATTTGTCCTGTTAAATGCATATGGGTTATAGTGTAAACTCCTGTTAATTGAATAAAAAATCTTGCAATATGTCATGGAATCACCCTGGTGATGATCAAATTCTACTTGTTATGGACTTATTTGGCCTCGGTACATCCATTACAGGCATTTAATCTATTGTATCTTGTTTGACAGAGCTCCTTGAGCTCTGTCAAACATGATATAATAGAATAAATGCTACATTTATCTCTAGAATACAGCAAAGTGACAAATACCTCTTAATTGAATACTCCTGTTAATTGAATAATTTTCACTGACAAAGGGGTTATTCAATTAACAGAGTTCTACTGTATTTTTAAAGAAAAACATCACCTTTGGCAGTTTGTTTACATTCCTGCTTGACACTGTTTTGTGTTGAAGTATTTCATTTATGTCCACTTCACTCATATACGTAACAACCAATCAGATATGTTCTTACATGAAGGCTGGACTTCATGCAAGATGTACCTTGTACATTTCTCAATATCTATATTTTATCGGGTAACACTGTATACACACATAAACAACTTTGCTCTATTAGATAGTATACGTTGCAGAAAGTACTTGAAGATTTTGATTCATTCATTGAAGACAAAAAATATTTTTAACCCTTTAACCAAAGCAGACGATATCAAAATTTAATATTTTAACCCCTAGCACACTGGTAGTGCAACAGAATTTTTTTTCAATCATTCAGTTTTTCTCTTGTTTAACTAAGAATTTAACCAATTACATCTTGTTTGACAGAGCTCCCTGAGCTCTGTCAAACAACATATATTTGGTTAAATATCAAACTGCATTATGGGAAATATTTGCTACTCAAAACTTGGCCATTTTGACATCAGAGTGCAGAGAGTTAATTAATATTTTTTTTTTTCAATTTTTTTCAAAAACACACGACAACAGGGATGCCAGGAGTGAGGATGGGCCTGGGGCAACGTATAACAGGCGTTACTGGCCGTTTGAGCACCAGTGGCTCAAAACAATAAGCAAGTAGTTTCCTTCCCCATAAAACTTTTTAAAATTAGTGCAAGGAGAAGCCTTCTCCTGCATTTTCTTAACAATATCTACTCAATTATTTCCTAACAATTTGGGGAACTTATTACCTGTATTTCTGTGTATACAGAGCTTTTTTATCCACAAATAATAGTAACGATGCAGGAGAGACCAGTGGAAAACCAACAATCAGGAGCAAGTGGGGTTTTTTTTATATGAATGGAATCTGGTCAGTAATGCACCTCCACCAGTGTATCAAAATCGTTCCCTAAATTTTCAGCTCAGACGTATCAATATTTCAACCTACACTTTTTTAAAACAGCTAAAATCTCGGTCTCGAGGGCAGTTGAACCCTCACACCACCACCCCCCCCCCCCCCCTTTCGGTGCTAGTGCATGACCCCTCATAAGCTCATAAGTTTGACAAGATTGTCACATGAAATGGTTTTTCTTAAATGTTTTTGAAAAGTATGTATTTTTTTCAAATGCGTTCCCCTTTACCCAACGCAGACGATATCAAAATGTATTATTTTAAGTATGATTTTTTTTATATTTTCAAAAAAATTCCAACCAACCCATATCATGTGACCCCTCATTGGAACGAGCTCAACGACCTCGTTCCAAAGAGGGGTCACATGATATGGTTTTGTTGTCATAGACATTTGACAGAGGTGTGAGTGTGTCTACAGCGTTAGATCTGCCGATCTCAAAAATAGGGAAAAGTGGGAGGTGCCAATCAACGAAACTGCTGTATCTGTAAAAATGTCACATTCGTAAAGTACATTTTACCTCAAATTTTCCAAATCAACGCCCCTGGTGCCAGTCAAGTCATTCCCAATCCAGCATTTGTATTTTGAGTATATGTGCATAAATTGTCTGTCACTTCCCTA
This sequence comes from Pictodentalium vernedei, assembly GCA_031216915.1. Lineage (NCBI taxonomy): Eukaryota > Metazoa > Mollusca > Scaphopoda > Dentaliida > Dentaliidae > Pictodentalium > Pictodentalium vernedei. The sequence goes on along the minus strand of CM062290.1, from coordinate 87,819,473 downwards.
AAATAATTTTTGGAAAAAATGAAAGCAAAGAAAGGAAGCTACGTTTTGGTTTGAGAACATACTGTGTTGAATGCAGATCAGCTGAAAAAACAAATAAGTTTATAAAGTACTGAGCTAAAACTGCTCAGGTCTGTGGGAAAAATGACTAGCAAGCAATCTGCTTTGTGAACAATATAGCTAAGCTTAATTACAAAAGGTCTGATGGCCTAAACTTCCATGGGTTACTTCTACAGCATGTTAATTTAACCCTTTGAACCCGAGAGGTCATTTTTCCAGCCTAGGAACATGACACAGCATTATTTTATTAAGTAGGATGTCTGCTAAGTGAATGTGTGGGGTAGACCAATCAAAGGCTGCTCGCTGAAAATATTAATTGGTCTATCCACAAATAATGAATGTGGACTCTTCCAATTGCAGTCATCGAACTGGCATGGTAGATACCACCAGTGTTCAAAGGGCTAAGGGTACCAGGAAGTTGTGTATTAATAATATATTTGGATCTCATAATACTCTTTAATTTTGATCCTTAATTAGAGGTCTCTCTTACAGATGCGACAGATAGTGAAAATAAAACAAATTTCAAGTCCAGCAAGGGCAATAACTATGCTAAAATTATCTGAATATCACCTGTAGTGAAGATGAGGTTAGACATCAATGAAATACTAGAGCTAGGTGGTTTTGATTTTTCAAATTCCGTTTCGGTTCGGTGTCAGGAAAAACCTCGGTTTTGGTACGGTTATTTATGTATTTATTGCTGTTTAAGGTCACATACTTATGTACAATGGCTAATTGTGACCAGGACAGATTTACAGGTGGAGGAAGCCAGAGTACCTGGAGAGAACCACCAAGCATCGACAAGCAACTGTCAGCTCCTCAACATTCTAACTCTATTCAAGCTCCGCTCAAGCAGGGTTACAGTTGTTGAAGACATGTACACCATCAATGTGCAGTACATCTTAGTACATGGTGTCATCATCATGTAGGCAACCGGGATAAAGTGCCTTGCCTAAGGACACAACATGAGAATCCAACTCAGGACCTCTAGCATAGACCAACAATCTACTACTGAGCCACCACGCACCATTTGGTCTGGTTTCTCTACTTGTTAAGAACAGCTATTCAATAATATTTCAGGCTCCTTAAAATCAGAAAAAGTTTGGAAGACACCACTCAGCACAAAATCCCTGTCTCTAAGTGTTTTCATTGGGTTCAACCTAACTTCCCTGTTATCATTCTTAAGGGTTCTAGGAGAACACTTGTTAAGTCTCCTCAGTCAGACAAATACAGAAATCAGTGTAAAAAAGGAATAAAGTTAATTACGAAATAACTGTTGTTTTCCTTCGGTTTATGCGATATAAACCGAAAATTTTCAGCACAAGCTTCATAACTCGCGTAGCGAGTTATGATTAAGCTTGTGCTGAAAATTTTCAGTTTATATCGCATCCTGAAAATTTTCGGTTTATATCGCATAAACCGAAGGAAAACAACAGTTATTTCTTATAATTTAATCCGGCTTTAATATTAAAATATAAAAACTATGTGTACGTGAACGAAAAACTTTTAATTTTCACAAAAGACAACAGTCAAACTCAGGAAAGTGTGCCACAAACAGGTCACGTCAATCATTGTCAAATTGTTTGTTTTTTTGATTTTCGATCGCGGACGGCAGATATTTAGCATTCAGCAATTCAGATAACAATATCATGCAAAACATTTTTTTTAAGTTCCCTCAAAATCATGTTTGGGTGTATGATCTTTCATTTGTCTCCCACTTTGGTATATTTTATTAAATTCAATTGTTCCCGAGAAATTATCATTATATTCTCGCTGACTGCAGGCGATGAAAAATCGATCATTGATCTTTGTTTACAAGCTAGCTATCCATCTATCAGTCTGCCGTCACGCCCTCACAGTGACAATTGGATTCAGTGGGCGGGGCTTCTAGAGTCTTCAAAGTTGGATCGGATGTGCGAACGTGTAGAGACATTCCAAATCATGACGTGATTTGGTTTATACGATTTTGACGACTTTCACGCAGTATGCTTTCAAACAATCAAATGCAGAGGCGGGGCAAATGATTAAATTATTCTAATCTGTGTTGTGTTCCCATTGTCACATTTTCTCCCTTATTGACTCATCCAGTGGATCAGTCAATAAGGGAGAAAATGTGACACGGAGAACACGGCATATTCGCCCCTTTGTAAGACAGAGTCCATAGGGGTAACATCAAGTCCACTTCTCTTACTAAAAAGGGGACAACCATAAAAGTTGAAAAAAGTGAAAAAAGGCCCATAACTCTAGAAAACAAGAGGCCCCAGGGGGCCTGAGGGCACTCACCTGACATGGTAGCCTAAATATAAAACCCAGGGAATTGATTTCAACAAGTTGCATCTGCCCCTCCTTAGAAAAGCTTATACCAATTATCCAAAGATTCAGACCAGTGGATCTGTCGTAAAGCGTATACTGTGGGGAAAATTAGCTCATTCAAAGTGCTTGGCAACTGTAAACATTTATTTACATTTAGCGGCGGAATAACCAACCGTACTTCTCTCAGGAAATACATACATTTTATAGTAAAACAGTTACTCATACTGGTAACAACGGTTACTTTTTAACATAAATCCTAAACAATAATTAAAGCCTGTTGGAGAACAGGACTTGTTATCAAGCAGCTTGTACTATTTTGAAGGACAATTGCTGATTGCCAGCTTATGTATACATTCTAATATAATCAACAACAATACAAACACTGATATTACTTCTTAATCACCAAAACAATTAGCACCTGGGTTTTCATAATAATTTTAGAAAAGCATCTTGGAATTTTGTTCTTTTGAATTTCACTTCAAAACCAGCCTATGACAGATGTAAATGAAAGTGTCAATGACACTGTAGCTCAACTTGTCAAGACAAAGACATGTACATGTATAGTATGTGACACAACAATGACAAACATCTAGGTAATGACCTGATAACAAAGGTACATATAAAGTATTGTAACGGTCTGTTCATAAATACTGATCGTTGCCTGTAACAAATGTATAGATAAAGTATTGTGAAGGTGGGTGACAGTCAGATGCTAAACTAGAAAAAAATCTTCTAGTCCCAGAGTGGGTCTAGCTGAACCCCAAAATATTTGTTCTCATAGCACAGTGATAACAAAGGCACCCCAAAACACACTCGTTCCTGTCCCAAGGTGAAAACAAAGGTACCCAAGAAGTTTTGTGAAGATCAGTTCATAAATACGAGCTGTATAGAAATTGTGACAAAAAACTGATTGGACCTAATTTCGGTACAAAATGGCCACTGGCAGCCATCTTGAATTTTGGACCGTACCCAGAAACACTCATTCTCGTCCCAGGGTGATAACAAAGGTACCCAAGAAGTTTTGTGAAGATCGGTTCATAAATACAGCCTCTACCCTGAACCGTATTGACATGTGTGCTTACATTGTGTAAGTAGCACTGAATAAATCAAAGTTCATCTAATTTGCATAATTTCTGCACGAAAAAAAACCCCTTACAATATGTGATGTATTCCATGTTACTACAGAAGTTCTGTACAAAAGACTGATTGCACTAATTTTGGTACAAAATGGCTGCTGGTGGCCATCTTGAATTTCGGACCACACCCAAAAACACTCGCTCTCATCCCACGGTGATAACAAAGGTACCCAAGAAGTTTCGTAAAGATTGGTTCATAAATATGGCCTCTAGTCTGAGCCGTATAGAAGTTGTGTACAAAAACTGATTAGACCTAATTTCGGTACAAAATGGCCACTGGCAGCCATCTTGAATTTTAGACCGCACCCAGAAACACTCCTTCTCGTCCCAAGGTGATAATAAAGGTACCCAAGACATTTCGTGAAGATCAGTTCATAAATACAGACTCTAGTCTGAGCCGTAATGACATGTGTACTTACTGTGTGTAAGTCGCACTGGAAAAATCAAAGTTCATCTAATTTGCATAATTTCTGCACGAGAAAAAAACCCGTATTATATGTGATGTATCCCATGGTACTAAACATTCACACAAAAAATTATTCAAATGAGCGCTTTCATATGGAAGTTCTGTGCAAAAATCTGATTGCACCTAATTTTGTACAAAATGGCTGCCATCGGCCATCTTGAATTGCGGACCAGACCCCAAAACACTCGTTCTCTTCCCACGGTGATACCAAAGGTACCCAAGAAGTTTCGTAAAGATCGGTTCATAAATACGGCCTCTAGCCCGAGCCGTATTGGCATTTGCACTTACAGTGCTGAAAGTGACACCAAACTAGATGGTGTCACTTGTGTGCAAAGCACACTATAGTGTATCCCCGCATTTGCATCCTTGACTTTGTATGAATGCCTGATACAAAGATGAAATGTATTATATGACACACTAAAATCATACAGAGTGACACAGCTTCATGAGCACCTACAGACTCCACTGCAACATTTGAGCATGGTTTTAGCGTTACGAATTACATACATGTACACTGGGAGCCTTTCGCCAGAAACGGTCTAAGAAAACAAGAAAGTGGCAACGGTGGCACAGCCACGTGGCACCCCAAAAATCTGAAACCTTCGTGCACATCTACAGACCCTACTGCAACATTTGAGCATAGTTTTAGCATTTCAAATTACATTCTCTGGGAGCTTTTCGCCAGAAATGATCTAAGAAAACATGAAAGAAAAACGGTGGCACCGCCACGTGGCATCTGAAAAATCTGAAACCTTTGTACGCATCTACAGACCTTACTGAAACATTTGAGCATGCGTTTAGCATTTCCAATTACATACCATAGGAGCCTTTCGCCGGAAACGGTCTAAGAAAACACAAAAGTGGCAACGGTGACACAGCCACGTAGCACCCAAACAACCCAAAACCTTCCTGTGCATTTACAGACTCTACTGCAATATCTCAGCATGGTTTTAGCATTTCGAATTACATACTCTAGGAGCCTTTCGCCGGAAACGGTCTAAGAAAACACGAAAGTGGCAATGGTGGCACAGCCACGCGGCACCTGAAAAATCCGAAATCTTTGTGCACATCTACAGACCCTACTGCAACATTTGAGCATGGTTTTACCATTTCGAATTACATACCCTAGGAGCCTTTCGCCGGAAACGGTCTAAGAAAACGTGAAAGTGGCAACAGCACAGCCACTAGGCAGCTGAAAAATCTGAAACCTTTGTGCGCATCTACAGACCCCACTGAAACATTTGAGCATGGTTTTAGCATTTCGAATTACATACCCTAGGAGCCTTTCACTGGAAAGGGTCTCAGAAAACACGAAAGTGGCAACAGTGGCACAGCTGAAAAATCTTAAACCTTCGTGCGCATCTACAGACCCCACTGCAACATTTGAGCATGGTTTTAGCATTTCGAATTACATACACCAGGAGCCTTTCGCTGGAAACGGTCTAAGAAAACACGAAAGTGGTAACAGTGGTACAGCCACATGGCACCCAAAAAATCCGAACCTTCCTGCAATCCACAGACCCTACTGCAACATCTGAGCATGCTTTTAGCATTTCGAATTACATACTCTAGGAGACTTTCGTCAGAAACGGTCTAAGAAAACATGAAAGTGGCAACAGTGGCACAGCCATGTGGCACCTGAAAAATCCGAAACCTTCGTGCGCATCTACAGACCCTACTGCAACATTTGAGCATGGATTTAGCATTTCAAATTACATACCCTAGGAGCCTTTCCCTGGAAACGGTCTAAGAAAACACGAAAGTGGCAACGGTGGCACAGCCACGTGGCAGCTGAAAAATCCAAAACCTTCGTGCGCATCTACAGACCCCACTGCAACATTTGAGCATGGTTTTAGCGTTTCGAATTACATACCCTAGGAGCCTTTCAGCGGAAACGGTCTCAGAAAACACAAAAGTGGCAACGGTGGCACAGCCACGTGGCACCTGAAAAATCCGAAACCTTCGTGTGCTTCTACAGACCCCACTGCAACATTTGAGCATGGTTTTAGCGTTTCGAATTACATACCCTAGGAGCCTTTCGCCGGAAACGATCTAAGAAAACATAAAAGTGGCAACGGTGGCACAGCCACGTGGCACCTGAAAAATCCGAAACATTCGTGCGCATCTACAGACCCTACTGCAACATTTGAGCATGGTTTTAGCATTTCGAATTACATACCCTAGGAGCCTTTCGCCACAAACGGTCTAAGAAAACACAAAAGTGGCAACGGTGGCACAGCCACGTGGCACCTGAAAAATCTGAAACCTTTGTGCACATCTACAGACCCTACTGCAACATTTGAGCATGGTTTTAGTGTTTCGAATTACATACCCTAGGAGCCTTTCACCAGAAACGGTCTAAGAAAACACGAAAGTGGCAACGGTGGCACAGCCACGTGGCAGCTGAAAAATCCAAAACCTTCGTGCGCATCTACAGACCCCACTGCAACATTTGAGCATGGTTTTAGCATTTTGAATTACATACCCTAGGAGCCTTTCAGCAGAAACGGTCTCAGAAAACACAAAAGTGGCAACGGTGGCACAGCCACGTGGCACCTGAAAAATCTGAAACCTTCGTGTGCTTCTACAGACCCCACTGCAACATTTGAGCATGGTTTTAGAGTTTCGAATTACATACCCTAGGAGCCTTTCGCCACAAACGGTCTAAGAAAACACAAAAGTGGCAACGGTGGCAGAGCCACGTGGCACCTGAAAAATCTGAAACCTTCGTGCACATCTACAGACCCTACTGCAACATTTGAGCATGGTTTTAGTGTTTCGAATTACATACCCTAGGAGCCTTTCACCGGAAATGGTCTAAGAAAACACGAAAGTGGCAACGGTGGCACAGCCACGTGGCAGCTGAAAAATCCAAAACCTTCGTGTGCATCTACAGACCCCACTGCAACATTTGAGCATGGTTTTAGCGTTTCGAATTACATACCCTAGGAGCCTTTCAGCGGAAACGGTCTCAGAAAACACAAAAGTGGCAACGGTGGCACAGCCACATGGCACCTGAAAAATCCGAAACCTTCGTGTGCTTCTACAGACCCCACTGCAACATTTGAGCATGGTTTTAGCGTTTCGAATTACATACCCTAGGAGCCTTTCGCCGGAAACGATCTAAGAAAACATAAAAGTGGCAACGGTGGCACAGCCACGTGGCACCTGAAAAATCCGAAACATTCGTGCGCATCTACAGACCCTACTGCAACATTTGAGCATGGTTTTAGCATTTCGAATTACATACCCTAGGAGCCTTTCACCACAAACGGTCTAAGAAAACACAAAAGTGGCAACGGTGGCACAGCCATGTGGCACCTGAAAAATCTGAAACCTTCGTGCACATCTACAGACCCTACTGCAACATTTGAGCATGGTTGTAGTGTTTCGAATTACATACCCTAGGAGCCTTTCACCGGAAACGGTCTAAGAAAACACAAAAGTGGCAATGGTGGCACAGCCACGTGGCAGCTGAAAAATCCGAAACCTTCGTGCGCATCTACAGACCCCACTGCAACATTTGAGCATGGTTTTAGCATTTCGAATTACATACCCTAGGAGCCTTTTGCCGGAAACGGTTCAAGAAAACACAAAAGTGGCTATGGTGGCACAGCCACGTGGCACCCAAAAAATCTGAAACCTTCCTGCGCATCTATAGCCCCTACTGCAACTTCTGAGCATGGATTTAGCATTTCGAATTACATATCCTACGAGCCTTTTGCCGGAAACGGTCTAAGAAAACACAAAAGTGGCTACGGTGGCACAGCCACGTGGCACCTGAAAAATTCGAAACCTTCGTGCGCATCTATAGACCCTACTGCAACATCTGAGCATGGATTTAGCATTTCGAATTACATATCCTACGAGCCTTTTGCCGGAAACGGTCTAAGAAAACACAAAAGTGGCTATGGTGGCACAGCCACGTGGCACTCGAAAAATCCGAAACCTTCCTACATATCTACAGATCATTTAGCAACACCCTAGTGTAATTTTAGAACTCCGAATTACATAGGTTGGGACTATTCAGGAAAAAAGTGAAAAAATAACGCATTTTTTAAGTGGCTCCACAGAAGCCACCTGGTGGCACAAAAATTTAAAAGTTGTATTTTTGGGTTGCACAGACCCTATCGAACAACTGTAGAAAGTTACAGCGTTTCGAATTACAAAACCGGATGTACGGAAGTACGGACGTACGGCCGTACGGACGGACGGAGATCATGACAATATCCCCACATTTTTTAAAATGCGGGGGTAAAAACATCAAAATTAGTCTAATTTGCACAATTTACGCACAAGAAAAAAACCCGTATTATATGTGATGTATCCCATGGTACTAAACATTCACACAAAAAATTACTCAAATCAGAGCTTTCATATGGAAGTTCTGTACAAAAAACAGATTTCTGCATCGTCGGTACAAAATGGTGGCTGGCAGCCATCTTGAATTTCGGACCGCACCCAAAAACACTCGTATCTTGAATTTCGGACTGCACCCAAAAACACTCTCGTCCCACAGACAGACGGCCAGATGGCCAGACAGACGGACAGGCGGACGACGAATGCCGGGCCATGACAAAAGCTCAAATTTGGCTTCGCCAAAGTTGAGCTAAAAATAAATATTTTTAAAGAATATTCCTCATATTGAACTAAGTTATAATTCAGGCTCCCATAGGAAGCCCAAATATGAACCCAGGGACTTGGCTTGAACAAACTTGAATCTCACCTCCAGTAGGATGCCGTTTTCCAAATATCAAAAGATTCTGACTGGTGGATGTGAAGAAGAAGATTTTTGAAGAATATTTCTCATATTGAACTAAGTTATAATTCAGGCTCCCACAGGGAGCCCAAATATCAATCCAGGGACTTGGCTTAAACAAACTTGAATCTCACCCCCTAAGGATGCAGCATGCCAAATATCAAAACATTCCGACCACTGAATCTGAAGAAGAAGATTTTTAAAGAAAAATTTCTCATATTGAACTAAGTTATAATTTGGGCTCCCACCGGAAACCCAAATATGAACCCAGGGACTTGGCTTTAACAAACTTGAATCTCACCCCCCTAAGGATGCTGCATACCAAATATCAAAATATTCCAACTACTGGATCTGAAGAAGATTTTTAAAGAACATTCCTCATTTTGAACTAAGTTATAATTCGAGCACCCACAGTGAGCCCAAATATGGACCTAGGGACATGGCTTGAACAAACTTGAATCTCACCCCCTAAGGATGCCACATACCAAATATCAAAACATTCCGACTGCTGGATCTGAAGAAGAAGATTTTTAAAGAACATTCCTCATTTTGAACTAAGTTATAATTCAAGCTCCCACAGTGAGCCCAAATATGGACCTAGTGACTTAGCTTGAACAACCTTGAATTCCCCCCCCCCCCCCCCCCCCCTCCCGAGCATGCTGCATACCAAATATCAAAAGATTCTTATTGGGAGATCTGAAGAAGATTTTGAAAGAATATTGCTCATACTGCACTAATTTAACATTTGGGTTCCCATAGAGAGCCCAAATATGGACCCAGGGAACTGATTTCAATAAACATGTGAAACAATCTTCCAAAGATGTTATATGTGAAATTTGAAAGCTTTTGGAGCAGTGGTTTGGGAGAAAAGTAGTCTTAAATGTTTTTCCCATTACCCACAAGTGTTAAAAAATGCTGACTCACCACTTTTTCAAAGTCCCAAAAAAGGAGTTTTTTGGGGAAAAAACCTCCTTAGGAAAAAAGCCCCTTGGTAAAAAAACCCTTGAAAGAAACCCTCTCGAGGAAAGAAAAACGTTGGAAAAAAAAAACCCTTCATATTGACAATAGAAAAACGTTTTCTTTAGTGACTTTATTTTTGTATGACAACATGTTCATTAGTGAAAAATACATTAACATAATATTATCTGTATGTTCTATAGCACAAAATATCTGTATGTTCTATAGTAAAAAATACATTATTCAAATTTGCATATTTTCACCTGTTAATCACTTCATAATCAGCACTAATACATTAAATATGTCTAACATTTAATTTGTAAGGCAAGATGCCCTACAGCACTGAATACGTTAAATAATCTTTTACCCAATGCAGCTTTTTTTTTTAAAGTATGCAAATATGGATACCATTGGAACTGGCTGAAGCAGCTAATTCCAATGATTTTCATATTTGCATACTTTCAATCGTTAATTACTTTATATAGACCCCATAACATTAAACACAGCACTAAATACATTAAATATGTCTAACATTTAATTTGTAAGGCAAGATGCCCTACAGCACAGAATGCAGCTTTTTTATGAAAGTATGCAAATATGGATACCATTGGAACTGGCTGAAGCAGCTAATTCCAATGATATTCGTATTTGCATACTTTTTTTTACTATAGAACATACAGATATTTTTGTGCTATAGAACATACAGATAATATTATGTTAATGTATTTTTCACTAATGAACATGTTGTCATACAAAAATAAAGTCACTAAAGAAAACGTTTTTCTGTTGTCAATATGAAGGGCTTTTTTTCCAAGGTTTTTCTTTTCTCGAGGGGGTTTCTTCCAAGGGTTTTTTTACCAAGGGGCTTTTTTCCTAAGGAGGTTTTTTCCCAGGTTTTTTTTTTTTTTTGAAAGTATGCAAATATGGATACCACTGGAACTGGCTGAAGCAGCTAATTCCAATGATTTTCATATTTGCATACTTTCAATCGTTAATTACTTTATATAGACCCCATAACATTAAATACAGCACTAAATACATTAAATCTACATTTATGTCATGAGCATAAATGTCTTTATGGGAGATACGCAAAGTTCAATCAAAGGTAAAGAAGATAAGAAAGTTCAACAGTTCGAGTTACAGATGGGACAGAAATCAAGTCACGGAAAATTCCCCTTTTGAATATTTAAATTTTGGCATCTGATTGACGTATAATGTACTTCAAAATCCCTGGCAATTGTCTAATTCCAGGCATTTCCCTTACCAATGTTGGCACCTCCACAAAACTAGAACAAACTATACCCCCCGTTGTTTTGGCTAATTGAGTCCCGCGAAATTTCAAGAATGCCCATTGGTCAATTTTTGGACCCGTCTGAATATCGCAACACTGTGGCAGCATTCTCCAGCTTTCTGTGGAAGGGACAAGTTGCCATTTTTTCCCACCTCCGCCCCATCGCCACCAGAACCTGGTCTCCTCTGCTTTTGTTTTCTCACTGCCAGTCACGCTTACTGCCTTTTCCCCTGTGCTTCACCAGTCTTCCCAGAATATGATGCCTGCCAGTTCGGTGGGGAGGTTGGCTACATACTCAACTGTGCGAGCCCTGAAGATTGTATTCCTGCAGTTTCCTGCACAACGTGGGCCAGACTACAGATTCCTCCGATGCATGCCACTGGATACATGGGTCGCCGTTTTGATCATCACTTCTACTTCTAACCCCCTCGCCTTAGAAGCTTCAGGCGGCACAGTGATTGCGGTTTTTGCAGATGGGTGTTCAACACGGTGCCTTTGGAACTCAGCTCCCTGTATTTTGAGCGGGGATGCATATATATGTGTATCTCGGTTCGCGGCTACCCAGCTGAGTGCTTCAAGGATATTCCACTTACTGTGGGTTTGGTGTACCTCTGTAAGGCATTTGACTCAACTCCCTGCATTTTGGGCGGGGATGTATATATTCACAGGTATCTGTAATGTGCTATTCCATGTGTTTCAGTAGAACCCTGCATGCTGGGCGTGGATTCTTTAGGACATTCAGGTGTGTAGCTGTAGTTGTGTTTTTGACTATATCTTCTGAACCTTGTGACTCTCTCACCCTGCATTCTGGGCGGGGATATATATATACACAGGTAATGACGTTTATTATGCTTCTACCTTATACTTGTTGCTGTAGTACCCTGCATGCTGGGCGGGGATTTTTCAGACTTTCATTTTTTCTTTTTCTATTCATTACCCATATTCTCTCTGTTTCCCTGCATCCTGGGCGGGGCCATTGACTATGTGTACATATAGCATTAGTTAATTTTCACAACTTTGTACTCTTTGTTTCCAATGTTCATCATTGTGAGCTTATATATCGATACATGTCCATGCGTGGCATGTATTTGCTCCACCTTTGACAAAATTGGACATATGTATATATATAAGCTCACATCAGTAAGGGGCGGAGCATTTTGGGCTCCAACATTGTAATTGTTCTGGGTCAAGCCTTGGTGGGCATCCTGGGCCCGTAAGCTGACCTGCTTGGAAAAATTCTAAATAAAAGTTTGGCCACCGCACCCGGTGGCCCTGATCAAACATCACCCACGTGTTCTGTGCATTTTGTCAAACAAGCTTAACCCCAGAGGACATCATTGGGGGGATTTTACATATATGGTGTTGCGTATCCTATCATAAATATGTCTAACATTTAATTTGTAAGGCAAGATGCCCTACAGCACTGAATGCAGCTTTTTTTGAAAGTATGCAGATATGGATACCATTGGAACTGGCTGAAGCAGCTTATTCCAATGATTTTCATATTTGCATACTTTCAATTGTTAATTAATTACTTTATATAGACCCCATAACATTAAATACAGCACTAAATACATTAAATATGTCTAACATTTAATTTGTAAGGCAAGATGCCCTACAGCACTGAATGCAGCTTTTTTTGAAAGTATGCAAATATGGATACCATTGGAACTGGCTGAAGCAGCTAATTCCAATGATATTCATATTTGCATACTTTTTTTCACTATAGAACATACAGATATTTTTGTGCTATAGAACATACAGATAATATTATGTTAATGTATTTTTCACTAATGAACATGTTGTCATACAAAAATAAAGTCACTAAAGAAAACGTTTTTCTGTTGTCAATATGAAGGAGTTTTTTTCCAAGGTTTTTCTTTTCTCGAGGGGGTTTCTTCCAAGGGTTTTTTTACCAAGGGGCTTTTTTCCTAAGGAGGTTTTTTCCCAGGGTTTTTTTTTCTGTACCCCCCCCAAAACTGTATCCCATGATAAAACCGATAGCAATTTTTTTACCCTTCCATTCTGTTGGTCCTAAGGAAGCTTCACACCAAATAAGAATTCTCAGTGCTGCGTAGTTTTGGAGATATGAGTGTTTTAAGTTTTTTCTATTTTTAGCTCCTGCAGTTCCCATGGGGGCGACGAAAAAAAAAATTTCGGCATAAATTAAGTACTTATGACCCAATAAGCCCTCATATCAAATTTGGTTCAAATCTGCCTCTCGGTTTGGAAAATAGAAATTTTGGGCGGGCGGAAATTCTTGCCCCTCCCATAATGAAGGCCAATATAGCTCCTCGACCTTCTCTTGAACAAATCTGAGTCTACACCTCAAAAGGAAGCTGCACACCAAATATCAAGTCTCTGCTACTGCTGGTTCATGAGAAGAATTTTTTTTAAGATTTAAGCACACTTTTTGGGCGTGGCCCTACCGAGGGGCAAGGCAACTTGATTTGAACAAAATCTAATTGTGTGTCATAACAAACTATTATCTCAAATATCAATTACATTGGTTCAGTGGTTTGGGAGGAGAAGATGCAAACATCATGTTCACGGACGACAGATGGTGAGTGATCACTAGAGCTCTCATGACTGAAAGTCAGGTGAGCTAACAAGAGCTGCGCCTGGTGGTGCATAATATGCCTGTTAGGCCTTTTTGAATTTCACATAATCAACATCATACAATAAACATGAGGTCTGCATCGTAAAGTGCTGCTAATCCCCCCCCCCCCCCTCCACACACACACACCCAATTGAGGAAAGAGAGCATATGTGGAGGTTTTTCCACATAAAATCACTCTAAATCCAGCCAAGACCATCTTGGAGAAAAAAAAAATTATGCGGCCTAACCGGACGGGTGAGGGAGGAGGAGGGGGGGGGGGGGGGGAGTGGCATAGGAGTCAGTTTTTTCTGCTTGGAATTACTCTGAATCCTTCAAATGCATTTGGGAGAAAAGAAGAAAAATTGCTTACTTGGCACAGTGGCGGAGGTTATATGAGTCAAATTCTTCAAAATGCATTTAGGAATAAAGAAAAATGAAAGTGTCAATGACACTGTAGCTCAACTTGTTTAAGACATGTACATGTATAGCATGTGACACAGCAATGACAAACATCTGGGTGATGACCTGATAACAAAGGTACATGTAAAGTATTGTAACGGTCTGTACATAAATGCTGACCGTAGCCTGTAACAAATGTATAGGTAAAGTATTGTAAAAGTAGGGCGACAGTTAGATGCTAAACTAGAAAAGAAATCTTTGAGTCCCAGAGTGGGTCTGACTGAACCCCAAAATATTTGTTCTCACAGCACAGTGATAACAAAGGCACCCAAAAACACTTGTTCCTCTCACAAGGTGATAACAAAAGTACCCCAAGAAGTTTCATGAAGATCAGTTCATAAATACAGACACTAGCCCAAGCCATATTGACAATTGCACTTACTGTGTATAAGTAGCACTGAACAAATCAAAGTTCATCTAATTTGCATAATTTCTGCACGAGAAAAAAACCTGTATTATATGTGATGTATTCCATGTTACTAAACATTCCTACAAAAATTTATTCAAAGCAGAACTTTCATTCAGAAGTTCTGTACAAAAACCTGATTGCACTACTTTTGGTACAAAATGGCCGCCGGCAGCCATCTTGAATTTCGGACCACACCCAAAAACACACATTCTCGTCCCAAGGTGATAACAAAGGTACCCAAGAAGTTTCGTGAAGATCGGTATATAAATACAGCCCCCAGCCCTAGCCGTATTGACATGCGCACTTACAGTAGTACTGAATAAATCAAAGCTCATCTAATTTGCATAATTTCGGCACGAGAAAAAACCCGTATTATATGTGATGCATTCCATGTTACTAAACATTCATACAAAAATTTATTCAAATCAGAGCTTTCATACAGAAGTTCTGTACAAAAAACTGATTGCACCAATTTTGGTACAAAATGGCTGCTGGCTGCCATCTTGAATTTTGGACTGCGCCCAAAAACACTCGTTTTTGTCCCATGGTGATAACAAAGGTACCCATGAAGTTTTGTAAAGATAGGTTCATAAATACAGCCTCTAGCCTGAGCCGTATAGAAGTTGTGTACAAAAAATTGATTGGACCTAATTTTGGTACAAAATGGCCACTGGCAGCCATCTTGAATTTTGGACCGGACCCAGAAACACTCGTTCTCGTCCCAAGGTGATAACAAAGGTACCCAAGAAGTTTGTGAAGATCGGTTTATAAATACAGACTCTAGCCCGAGCCGTACTGACATGTGCACTTCCTGTGTTTAAGTAGCACTGAATAAATCAAAGTTCATCTAATTTGCATAATTTTTGCATAAGAAAAAAAACCTCTATTATATGTGATGTATTCCATGTTACTAAACATTCATACAAAAATTTATTCAAATCAGAACTTTCATTCAGAAGTTCTGTACAAAAAACTGATTGCACTAACTGAAGTACAAAATGGCTGCTGGTGGCCATCTTGAATTTTGGACCGCACCCAAAACCACTCGTTCTCATCCCACGGTGATAACAAAGGTACCCAAGAAGTTTTGTAAAGATCGGTTCATAAATACGGCCTCTAGCCTGAGCAGTATTGGCATTTGCAGTTACAGTGCTGAAAGTAACACTAAATAGATCAAAGTTAGTCTAATTGGCATAATTTATGCACGAGAAAAAAACCTGTATTATATGTGATATATCCCATGGTACTAAATATTCATACAAAAAAATTATTCAAATCAGAGCTTTCATATGGAAGTTCTGTGCAAAAATCTGATTGCACCTAATTTTGTACAAAATGGCTACCAGCAGCCGTCTTGAATTTCGAACCGGACCCCAAAACACTCGTTCTCATCTCACGGAGATAACAAAGATACCCAAGAAGTTTCGTAAAGATCGGTTCATAAATACGGCCTCTAGCCCGAGCCATGTGTAAGGCACGATGGACGGACAGACGGACAGATGGACGACAGGCCATGACAATACCTCAAATTTGGCTTTGCCAAAGTTGAGCTAAAAATGCCGATAGGATCACCGATCCAATGTCGAGTTGTGACAGCACAAAAGTGGGTTTAATCATTATCAACTTCTCGTCCGGAAACCAATTGTTTACAATTTACTATGTGAAGGGTCACTGTGACCTTGACCTTTGACCTAGTGATTCTGAAATAAATAGGGCTCTTTCTTGCACCAATGCCAACCTACCTATGAAGTTTCATGAACGTAGGTGGAACCATTGCCAAATTATCATCTGGAAACCAATTGTTTATGATTTATTATGTTCAAGGTCACTATGACCTTGGCCTTTGACGTAGTGAGTCCAAAATAAATAGAGGGCTTCCACTCACATAGGCCAACCTACCTATGAAGTTTCATGAATGCGGGTCAAACCATTATCAAATTATCGTCCGGAAACCAATTGTTTATGATTTACTATGTTGAAGGACACCGTGATCTTCACCTTTCACCTAGCAAGTCCAAAATATATAGGGTTCTTCCTCTCAATGATGCCAACCTAACTGTGAAGTTTCAGGAACATGGGTCGAACAATTATCAAGTTATCATCCGGAAACCAATTGTTTTGATTTACTATGTTCAGGGTCACTGTGACCTTGACCTTTGACCTAGTGAGTCTAAAATAAATAGGGTTCTTTCTCTCTAGGCCAACCTACCTATGAAGTTTCATGAATGTGGGTAAAACCATTATCAAGTTATCGTCCGGAAACCAATTGTTTATGATTTACTATGTTGAAGGACACTGTGACCTTCACCTTTCACCTAGAAAGTCCAAAATATATAGAGTTCTTCCTCTCACAAAGGCCAACCTACATATGAAGTTTCATGAATGTGGGTTGAACCGTAGTCAACTTATCATCCGGAAACCAATTGTTTACAATTTACTATGTTCAAGGTCACTGTGACCTTGACCTTTGACCAAGCAAGTCTTCCTCTCACCGATACTAACCTACCTATGAAGTTTCATGAACATGGGTTGAACGATTATCAAGTTATCATCCGGAAACCAATTGTTTACAAAAGCCTGCCCACCCGCCCGCCCCGCCCACCCCGCCCAACCACCATTCATCAAACGTAAAGTCGAGTTTGACTTTGTTACAACTTGACTAAAAATTGACTACTTGACAGGGGTGGTTCTGGGGGGGGGGGGGTGGAGGAGGAGGAGGGGGGGGGGGTCATAGGGTCATTTTTTTGCAAGTAATCACTCTAAATCCTTCAAAATGCATTTTGGAGTAAAGAAAAAGGCATTACAGATATAAATTGTTTTTTTTGCAAGTAATCACTCTGAATCCTTCAAAATGCATTTTTGAGTAAAGAAAATGGAAGAGGGGCGAGGGAAGAGGCTGAGAAACAAGAATTTTTTTTTAATAGCCCAATTCTGCATATTTTGAACAAGATTCAAAATCAGGCATGGCAATGAAACAGTTAAACCATCAAGAGTTTCTTTCACTTTAACAATAGCCATTTGATACAGATGCTGACAAGTTTCATCATAAATTATTGCTCTGCTAGTTGATTTAATGGTTTTTGTTGTAATAGGCAAATTAAGAATGGATTCTTTTTTTCATACACCCAAGTGACATTTTATTCAATATTAATCTGATATGTGCAGAACTTTTTCGAATGGACACTAAAACTATTACTGTCCTATGGGATAAGCTTTGTTTTCAAGGACAAAAAATGAACAATTAACCAAAAACTATTTAATATTTTTCATGTTAACACAGTACAGTGGAAGAAAGTTAATTGAATAGCCACTTTGTCAATGAAAATTATTCAATTAACAGGATTATTCAATTAACAGAGATTGTGTGACTTTTCTGCATTCTAGAGTTAAATTTCGCATTTATTCTATTATATCTTGTTTGACAGAGCTCCATAAGCTCTGTCAAACAAGATATAAGAGATTAAATGCCTGCATTGCATGTACTGAGGCCAAATAGGTCTATAAACGAAGGAAAACTGGGGAGAGTCAGGGTAATTACTCGACAGGTTACAAGATTTTTTTATTAAATTAACAGGAGTTTACTCTATAACCTATATTCAATTAACAGGTCAAATTTGTACTGGAGGTATGGTAAATGGTTTTGTGTTGGGAAATTATATTCAATTAACAGGGTTATTCAGTTAAGAGATATCCAATGAAGTGGGCTACACTGTATAGTTACACAGGGTATGACATTTAATATGAGATACATGAATTCAAATGGTTGTTAATATTGTTTGTCATCCCTGCATGAAATTTCTATTTTTGTGGAACCCTGTTAATAGAATAGCCACTTTGCCGATGAAAATTATTCAATTAACAGGAGTATTCAATTAACAGGGATTGTATCACTTTCTTGTATTCTAGAGATAAACTTAGCATTTATTCTATTATATCTTGTTTGACAGAGCTCCATGAGCTCTGTCAAACAAGATATAATAGACTGAATGCTTTTATTGTATGTGCTGAGGCCAAATAGGCCTATAAACAAAGGAAAACTGGGGAGAGACAGGGTAATTTCTAAGCAGGTTACAAGATTTTTTTATTCAATTAACAGGAGTGTACTCTGTAACCTATATTCAATTAACAGGTCAAATTTGTACTGGATGTATGGCAGGCCTGGTCTTTCGAGGGGAGCTATAGCTCCCGCCCTCCATGGCTCCTGCAAAATCAATTTAAGGAGAGCCATAATTGCTCTCCTTAACAGCTGTGATAGCTCCCCTCAAACCTTCAATTCCCTTATTAATAACTGACTAAGCACAGAATAGCTCTCCTGGAACAGGTTTAGGGGAGCCTTAGTAGCTCCCCTGGATTTTTTACAAGTCCAGTCCTGGTATAGTAAATGGTTTTGTGTTGGGACATTACATTCAACTAACAGGGTTATTCAGTTAAGAGGTATCCAATTAAGTGGGCTCCACTGTATCATACTGCAGCTGTTACTACAGAAATATTTCAGTGTTCAATTCTCTGAGAATGTTTTTTATCCATTAAAGGTAGTCATTGCTGTAATCTAAATAGCAGTGACAAAAATGGTTATTTATTTTTTTTTTTTTTATTTATTTATTTATTTATTCATTTATTTATTTATTTATTTCAATGTACAATTCTCTGAGAATTTTTTTACTTAATAAAGGTGGTCATTACTCAGACTGCAATCTAAATGGCAGTGATGAAAAAATGGTGGCGACTTATTTATTTAATTATTTGGGTTTAAGGACACTTGATACAGTCAGAGTCACCTCAATTCAAGAGTTTTACAGGTGAAGGAAGACAGAATACCCGAAGAGAACTATCAACAATATTCAGGCTCCTCACCGTACTATTTCTCAACAAGCAGGTTTAGCAGTGGTTGAAGGCAAGTGCACTATTCATGTGCAGTATGCCTCAGTACATGGTGCCATTAGGGCTTCAACGATATGCCTCCTTAACAATACGATATGTATCACAATCCAATATGCATGATACGATATGTATCACGATACATATAATTGGTCATGACATGCAAGTACAACTATCAAATACCTTGAACAACATGTATTCATCTCCAGAAGCTTCCTTTTATTACACATTTTTGAATGCACTCTTTAAACAATCTGTAACTTCTCAAAGTGATAACCCATCTTCTGGTGTTTTTTTCCTCTCAGAAAACTTATTACCCGCCTGTTCTATGAAATCCCCATCTACAGCAACCCTAAACCATGTGGAAAATGAAAATCTGTTCCGCACACGTGTGGAACAGTAAACGTTGATGTACTACTTTTAAGTAGAAGCCAAAATTCATTGGAATTTTTTACAAATGTTGCTGCGCAATTACAATTTGAATCGCTAGCGACAGCTGAAAATCATCCCCTGAGTTCCAATGTGTTCTATGTGCCATTAGGCACATAGAACACATTAGAACTCAGGGGACAAAACAACAACAAGGGTTCCCCTCGCAAATTTGGTTTGCGCTAAAATGTGTTATTTGTGTTCATAGTTGTCTTTTGAATTGCTGAGTGTCCTTCTAATAATTGTTTAGAAGGCATGTAATAAACACAGAATGACACGGTGGCCTCTTGTTTTATCCTTCCGCGCTGGCACTCACACCATATCGATTAACAAAATATGTTCAAACAATTTAATCCACTGTGAGCTCTGTCAAACAAAATATAATGGATTAATTAACGAATATTTAGCAAATTAGAGGGAATACACCAACTTTGGTTAACTGAATAATCCTGTGTTAATGGCATATTTATCATTGTCAACACTGGTATGCAAAATGTTGAATCCCCAAACCCCCAAAATTTGCCAAAAACTCCAAAAAGGAGACGAGCAGTACGGTCCTCCATACTTTTTAAGGACAACAATAGGCTACCGCCATCTTGTCATTCTTTATTGTTGTGCCTGTTAAATGTTAATAAGTAAAGTAATATAACTCAGCGTGGAGAAAGGAGTGTCCACTCCAGGGAGGGCCATCCCTGTCCTGGGCCATTGGTAAGTATTAAAAATATCAAAATTGGTATAAGTTTTTCATATTTTTCCACTATACCAATGGCCCAGACTAGCTGAGAATAGTAAACAGGCAGGCGGGCCTAGTACTTGATATTCATTGCTCCTATTACAGAAAAACAAAGAAAATTTATATTTTATAGTAAATTTCCTTTCTTATTATACCTACCACAATTGTTTACTACCGGCTTGCACTACAGTGGAAGTCCCTAACTCGGATAATATACTCTCTATTTTTGTCTTTCCCAAGCAATTTGGGAAAGAAAAGTGGTGCAAAAGCACCAAGAAAAAATAAGCCAAAACTGGGTCGAGTGCAACCGGCGCAGACTCAGTAGGGGACGCTCTCTTCCAAGTACAACTCCATGACTTCCGTTGCCAGTGTGCATATGCATCGCTAATGACTCATTCTTATTGAATCTGCCAACGTTAGAGTTATGTGATCAGCGGGGAGGAAGGATTCTTACCCGTATAAGAAGACGGGAGGGCCTCCATGTAAACAATTGTGGTAGGTATAATAAGAAAGGAAATTTACTATAAAATTTAAATTTCTTATCAACCTACCTACAATTGTTTACAACAGGCTGAATAGACAATAGGCTGGAGGGAATCGCATAAACAACCCACACATAACCCAAGTGCACTGGAGCCGTGAACAGACGGAAGAGGTACCGAGGCTTATCAACCATAGCTTCACACTCATTAGTAAAAGACAATGAGAGATGAGACATATGGGTCTGTGTGACACACAGACAGAAAAGTAACAGCACAGAGCTGAAACTGACCTTCAAGAAGCCTAATGGCTAGGGCAGACAACAGCCTGAGCAGAAGAAAGAGGACCCAATGCAAAGAGGTCCTCCGTCTGCTCCTGCAGTTGACGCAGATAGGTGGAGAAAGTAGAGGCATTTCTCCAGTAGGCTGCCTGCATAACATCCGACAACTTGACAGAGTTAGAATAAGCTCAAGAGGTAGACAATGCACGCACCTCGTGGGCAGAAATACGATTGGTAATGCAATTGCCAGCTGCTAAACGAGCGTAAGCCGTACGAATAGCAAGACAAATCCATCGAGAAATGGATTGAGGAGAGATCCTCTGTCGACCAGGAATAAGAGACAGAAAAAATCGTTTCCTGCCTTTCCGTATGAATTGTGTCCGATTGAGATAAATGCGAATAGCATGGACCGGACAGAGTAAAGGGCGATTGCTCTCAACAGAAGGAAGAGCTCTGACACAGAAAGGAGGAGTAGTATCTGGTATCTGATTCTTGGCCAGAAAAGAGCAATCAGTGGTAAAAGTAACACTGTTGGGAGAGCTCCTAAAAAAAGGCCGGGTCAACCGAGAGGGCGTGAAGCTCACTAACCCGTCTGGCAGAAGCAAAAGCCATCAGAAAAGCCATCTTATATGTGAGAAAACACATATCCACCTGGGATAAAGGTTCGAATGCCCCCCCCCCCCCCCCCCCCCCCCCCCAGCAAAGCAGCACCCACGAAAGATTCCTTCGTGGGGTAAGCCGCAAAGTCCGAGGGCCTTTTCAAAGAAAAGTGCCTAACAAGTTTGGAGAGGTAAGGATTAGTGCCGATACAACGCTTCCCCACATAAGAAAAAGTCTCTGAAAGCATGGACCTGTAACCCTTGATGGTAACAGGCTGGAGACCCCGAGAATCAAACAGATATACCAGAAACTCCGCAATCTGTGAAATCGAGGGATTGGCATAATCAACAGAGTGATCAGCACACCATCGACAGAAGACCTTCCACTTAGCTGCATAAGCTAAACCAGTGGAGTGCCTCCTTGAAGAAGAAATGCACTCCACTGCTCGTCTCGAAAAACCTCTACAGAGGAGACAGGACTTGACAAAAGATATGTGTGAAGGCACACTGAAGTCGGGTCGACGTGAAAACCTCCTCGGGTGACCTTGGAAAAGAAGGTCGCAACGTAGAGGGAGACGTGCCGGAACCGCTGCCATCAGCAAGTGGAGCTGATTGATCCACATCCGCTGAGGCGACAGGGGACCCTGCCTCGTCGGGACAAGGAGTCGGCTAGGAGTCGGCTAGGACGTTCAGACGGCCGGGGAATGTGACACCCCTGCGTGGAAATCTTGAGCGAGCAGTAGAAGATCCCGAGCCAATTCGTACATTGGAACCGAGTGCGTGCCGCCCTGGTTCCGAATGTAAGCAACCACTGTCGAATTGTCGGACAACAGACGGACCTGGCGATTCAACAGGTGAGGGATCCACTGCCTGAAACTCAGAAGAAGAGCAAGAAGCTCCTTCTGGTTGATGTGTAGAGCTGCCTGATCCTGGTGCCACATCCCGTGAGGGGAAGGACCTAGAGTATCCAACGTCGCACCCCATCCGAAATCGCTGGCATCTGCCATCAGAACGCGATCGGACGTGGGTAAGTCCAATGGAACACCCTGCGTAAGCCACTGAACATCCGTCCAGGGAAGAAGGTGAGGATAAAGAGACTCTGGAAACTGAAGCACCAGATCCAAAGAATCGACATTCGGCCTCCAACGACTGAGCAGAAAGTGTTAGAGAGGTCTGACACGCAGCCGACCTAGAGGAATGAGATCCATCACCAAAACGCAGAGACCGCTCAGCCAGAGTATACTCCGTGCCATCGTGGATGTGGACTGGGACAGAGTCTTAGCAAAAGCTGAGAGAATCACAGCCTTGGCCTGGGGAACCGCCACCATATTGAATGGCCATCCCCAGATGACAAAACGACTGAGAAGGGACCAGGTCCGACTTCTCCTCGTTGACTCTGAATCCTAGCGACGTGAGCAAGCTCAACAGAGTGGCGACATCCAACTCCAGTAAGGCAGCATTGGAATGCCTCTGGAGGATATCGTCCAGATATGCCGAAGTAGTCACCCTGGACTGTGTGCGATGGAAAGCTATCACATGCGACATCAGTCTGGTGAAGGCCCAAGGAGCCAGGTTGAGGCTGAAAGGCATGGTCTTGAACTGGTAAACTCGCCCCAGAAAAGCGAACCTGAGATACTTCCGTGACGCCCGATGAATCGGAACGTGAAAGTAAGCGTCTCGCAGGTCGATGCTGGAAGCGAAATCTCCCTGGTGAATAGAATGGCAGACCGACCTGAAAGTCTCCATGCTGAACTTGGGAGCAATGATAGACTGGTTCAGGATACTCAGATCGATAACCGGTTGGAGTCGGCTGTCCTTCTTCGGCACCAAGAACAGGCGGGAATAAAACCACACTGACTGAATGAACACGACCTCGATCGCCCCCTTTGCCAGGAGATTGTCTATCTCTGTGGACAAAAGTTCCCGACGTAAAATGTCTGAAGGAACTGTGGTTGGAAGAGGTACTCTGGACAGAGTGGGGTGCCTCCAGAAGGATATTCGCAGCCCGGACCGAACAACATCCAACACCCAAGGATCGGATGTGATGGTGGCCCAACGGTCTGTGAACCTTGCTATCCTTCCTCCAACCTGGAACAAATCGAGGTGAGGACCTTCATTTCGAGCCCCAACGAGGCCCGCGAGAGGAGAAACCACCTCCTCTACTGTATGAAAAATCCTGAGACTTCCCTCTAGCCTGCCGACGCTTACCCCTACCCCGTGAGTAAGAAGTAGAAGCGGTGCCAGAAGGATCAGCCTTTGCTTTGCAAAGGAAGCAGAAGGGTACTTGTTAGGCTTGGAACGGCCCCGCCTCCCCTAGAAGGCTGATCAAGCTGACGAAACAGCAGCTGATCTTTGGAATTACGTAGGACATCATCCCGGACCGTCAACACGGAACCATGGAACAGTTGCGGACCTGCCAAAGAAGCAGATCGAAGAGCAGCGCGCTGCTCCTCAGGAAGGGATCGACCTGTGTCCAGCACTGAGTCCCTTCGAACTAGTTCCAAATTAGCCGTGTTACAGGCATGCGTGTGAGTAAGATGCATGAGGGGCTTGGACAGCACATGCAAAGGAGCCTGTACCTCATCAAACTTATCTGGAGGCAGATAAGCAGCTAAAGCAGAGACGACATGATCTGAGAGAGAAAGCATACCCAGCTTCTCTCTTGATAAGCCCAACGTGGACTCCAGAGTCATCATAGGAATGACGGCAGACTTGGGCTTGGAAAGCCCGAGGGAATTGGAGTCCTGATCCGAATCATCAAAGTCTGGCAGACAGACGGATTGACGGAATCGTAGGAAAAGGTGTCAACCCTGGTGAAGAACGGAGCCTTCATAGCCTTGGAACTCAGCTTAAGAGTCCAAAGCTGAAAATGCTTCAACCACCTGTACTGACTGGCACGGTCGAAGACGCCCAGAAGCAGGTTGCTCCACAGGCTGTAGGCACGCGACTGATGATCGCGGCCTGGCTGACACTGTCGGCTGGTTTTATGGTTTGAGATCCGGAGGGAACCCAAACACAAAGTCAACAGCTGCCCCCAAGTCAGAAGACTGCTGGCTCTCGACATAAAGCATGTCAGATTCCTCCCCTGAGTTGGAAGACACATAGCCCATCGTGGGCAAACCAGCCAACGCCTCCCATGGTGTAGGAACACCAGGGGGATCAACGGGAAGGCTCTTGGACAGAACCTGAGTGAGTAAGGAGAGGGCCTCCCTAAGCTCACTGCCCGTACCGGCCGGTTCGACATGAAGACGAACCGGCAAAGTGGCTTCACCTCTGACACTCTTAACTAGCGAAGGGTAACTATCACGAAGCGGGGCGACGGGTGGCAGCCGAAACATCTGAAGGCAGACGTGTATAGGGGTATGACACACCCCGAGGATCAACATAGCGGGAACTCAAAGTCGCCGCGGGGCAGAAGGTCCAGGCTGCACAAAAGACGTTGGTCCCTCAAAACTGGCTGTGGGACCAGAATGAGTGGACGGAAACGCCACGGAGTTCATAGTGTCCCCACTATGAACATCCGAATCCAATGACACAACTGTGGTGCTCGACGGCGCAGAGACCACAGTAGAGGGTCCGGCTGGCAGCCTCTTCCAACTTCGCCGAGTTGAAGCCAGGGAAGGCTGAGGTCGATATCCCACGTCCACACTACCAGACATCCCTGCAGTCCCCTGCAGGGATAAGCCGAGGCCGACAGAAACCGAAGACAAAGCAGACGGACCAGCAGTAATAGTAGATACGTCAGGAGTCATTGAGGTTGGTGGAATTGTGGAGAGAGCACCCCTGCTCGGCTCCAAAGGAGGAATCACAACCCTAGTGACAGCATCAGATGTCGACTAGAGGAGGACTGTAGTCCCGGAACCAGGCACCTCTTCACCAGAGAATTCAACGGCTCCCGCAGTATCCACTACAGGAATAGACTTCACATCCCCATGGAGGAGGAATAATTCTCACCAGACCGCGTTCCCCTTTCCCGCGGGTGCGGGAGGTACGGCCACGAGAACGCACATCACAGACGCCCAGAAAGTGGATGACCATGATCCACAGAGACCACAGGGCCAATCGGCCGAACACCCCTTACAAGAAGAGCATGAAGCATGCGAATCGTCCACATGCTTTGGAAGCAAACATTGCCCACAAGGAATAGTCCTGGGCATGATGGAAGTGAGAGAAGCAGAGAAGGTGAAATCAGAAAACAAAAGAACACCCCCCACAAAGAAGAGAGAAAGGTGACAGAAAAATAGACCCCAGACGATTTTAACATTTACAATAATTGTGAACAAGAGGCCCAAGGGGCCTGAGGGCGCTCACCTGACATGGTAGCCTAAATATCAACCCAGAGAATTGATTGCAACAAGTTGCATCTGCTCCTCCTAAGAAAAGCTTATACCAAATATCCAAAGATTCTGACCAGTGGATCTAAAAAAAAAAGATTTTTAAAGAATATTCCTCATATTGAACTAAGTTATAATTCGGATTCCCACAGGGAGCCCATATATGAACCCAGGGACTTGGCTTTAACAAACTTGAATCTCCCCCCCCCCCCCCAAGGATGCTGCACACCAAATATCAAAACATTCCAACTGCTGCATCTGAAGAAGAAGATTTTTAAAGAAAATTCCTCATTTTGAACTAAGTTACAATTCAAGCTCCCACAGTGAGCCCAAATATGGACCTAGGGACATGGCTTGAACAAACTTGAATCTCCCCCCCCCCCCCCCCCCCAAAGATGCTGCATACCAAATATCAAAACATTCTGACTGCTGGATCTAAAGAAGATTTTTAAAGAAAAATTCCTCATTTTGAACTAAGTTATAATTTGGGCTACCAAAGTGAGCCCAAATATGAACCCATGGACTTGGCTTGAACAAACTTGAATCTCACCCCCCTAAGGATGCTGCATACCAAATATCAAAACATTCCGACTGCTGGATTTGAAGAAGATTTTTAAAGAAAATTCCTCATTTTGAACTAAGTTATCATTCGGGCTCCCACAGTGAGTCCAAATATGGACCTAGGGACATGGCTTGAACAAACATGAATCTCACCCCCCCCCCCCCCCCCCCCCCCCCCCCCCCCCCCCCAAGGATGATGCATACCAAATATCAAAACATTCTGACTGCTGGATCTGAAGAAGATTTTTAAAGAAAAATTCCTCATTTTGAACTAAGTTATTATAATTCAGGCTACCACAGTGAGCCCAAATATGAACCCAGGGACTTGGCTTGAACAAACTTGAATCTCACCCCCCTAAACATGGTGCATACCCAATATCAAAAGATTCTGCCTGCTGGATCTGGAGAAGAAGATTTTTTAAGAAATTTGCCTGAAATGCACTAAGTTTGAATTCGAGCTTCTATAGTGAGCCCAAATATGAATCCAGGGGGCCGATTTGAACAAACTTGAATCAGATCCACACCACAATGTTGCATACCAAATATCAAAAGATTCTGCCTGCTGGATCTGGAGAAGAAGATTTCTGAAGAAATTTGCCTGAAATGCACTAAGTTCGAATTCGAGCTTCTATAGTGAGCCCAAATATGAATCTAGGGAGCCAATTTGAACAAACTTGAATCAGATCCACCCCACAATGTTGCATACCAAATATCAAAAGATTCTGCCTGCTGGATCTGGAGAAGAAGATTTGTTAAGAAATTTGCCTGAAATGCACTAAGTTCGAAATTGGGCTCCTACACTGAGCCCAAATATGAACCCAGGGGGGCCGATTTGAACAAACTTGAATCAGATCCACCCTACAATGTTGCATACCAAATATCAAAAGATTCTGCCTGCTGGATCTTGAGAAGAAGATTTTTTAATCTTTTTCCCATTGCCAACAGTGTTAAAAAGTGCTGACTCAGCACTTTTTCAAAGTCCTAAAAAAAGTACCTTGTGATCAAACCAATAGGGATTTTTTTTAACCATTCTATTCTACTGGATAAAAGTAAGCTTTATATACAAAATAAAAGTGTCAATGACACTGTAGCTCAACTTGTCAAGACAAAGACATGTACATGTATAGTATGTGATACAGCAATGACAAACATCTAGGTAATGACCTGATAACAAAGGTACATATAAAGTATTGTAACGGTCTGTACATAAATACTGACCGTTGCCTGTAACAAATGTATAGGTAAAGTATTGTAAAGGTGGGTGACAGTCAGATGCTAAACTAGAAAAGAAATCTTTGAGTCCCAGAGTGGGTCTGACTGAACCCCAAAATATTTGTTCTCATAGCACAGTGATAACAAAGGCACCCCAAAACACACTCGTTCCTGTCCCAAGGTGAAAACAAAGGTACCCAAGAAGTTTTGTGAAGATCAGTTCATAAATACGAGCTGTATAGAACTTGTGACAAAAAACTGATTGTACCTAATTTTGATACAAAATGGCCACTGGCAGCCATCTTGAATTTTGGACCGTACCCAGAAACACTCATTCTCGTCCCAAGGTGATAACAAAGGTACCCAAGACATTTCGTGAAGATCAGTTCATAAATACAGACTCTAGTCTGAGCCGTATTGACATGTGTACTTGCTGTGTGTAAGTCGCACTGAAAAAATCAAAGTTCATCTAATTTGCATAATTTCTGCACGAGAAAAAAACCCGTATTATATATGATGTATCCCATGGTACTAAACATTCACACAAAAAATTATTCAAATCAGCGCTTTCATATGAAAGTTCTGTGCAAAAATCTGATTGCACCAAATTTTGTACAAAATGGCTGACATCGGCCATCTTGAATTTTGGACCGGACCCCAAAACACTCGTTCTCGTCCCACGGTGATAACAAAGGTACCCAAGGAGTTTCGTAAAGATCGGTTCATAAATACGGCCTCTAGCCCGAGCCGTATTGGCATTTGCACTTACAGTGCTGAAAGTAACACCAAAAAACATCAAAATTAGTCTAATTTGCACAATTTATGCATGAGAAAAAAACCCGTATTATATGTGATGTATCCCATGGTACTAAACATCCATACAAAAAATTATTCAAATCAGAGCTTTCATATGGAAGTTCTGTACAAAAAAACAGATTTCTGCATCGTCGGTACAAAATGGTGGCTGGCAGCCATCTTGAATTTCGGACTGCACCCAAAAACACTCGTTCTCGTCCCACGGTCATAACAAAGGTACCCAAGAAGTTTTGTGAAGATCGGTTCATAAATACAGACTCTAGCCCGAGCCGTATTGACATGTGTACTTACTGTGTGTAAGTAGCACTGAAAAAATCAAAGTTCATCTAATTTGCATAATTTCTGCACGAGAAAAAAACCCGTATTATATGTGATGTATCCCATGGTACTAAACATTCACTCAAAAAATTATTCAAATGAGCACTTTCATATGGAAGTTCTGTGCAAAAATCTGATTGCACCTAATTTTGTACAAAATGGCTGCCATCGGCCATCCTGAATTTCGGACCGGACCTAAAAACACTCGTTCTCGTCCCACGGTGATACCAAAGGTACCCAAGAAGTTTCGTAAAGATCAGTTCATAAATACGGCCTCTAGCCCGAGCCGTATTGGCATTTACACTTACAGTGCTGAAAGTAACACCAAAAAACATCAAAATTAGTCTAATTTGCACAATTTACGCATGAGAAAAAAACCTGTATTATATGTGATGTATCCCATGGTACTAAACATTCTTACAAAAAATTATTCAAATCAGAGCTTTCATATGGAAGTTCTGTACAAAAAAACAGATTTCTGCATCGTCGGTACAAAATGGTGGCTGGCAGCCATCTTGAATTTCGGACTGCACCCAAAAACACTCGTTCTCGTCCCACGGTCATAACAAAGGTACCCAAGAAGTTTCGTAAAGATCGGTTCATAAATACGGCCTCTAGCCCGAGCCGTATCCAATTGTTGACGTACGGACAGACGGACAGACTGCCAGACGGACGATGGACAACGGGCCATGACAAAAGCTCAAATTTGGCTTCGCCAAAGTTGAGCTAATAAGAATTCTCTGTGCCATGTAGTTTTGGAGATATGGCAGTTTCAAGGTTTTCCTATTTTTAGCTCCCGAGGTTCCCTCGGGGCAATGAGAACATTTTTTTTTGCATCAATCAACTACTTATGACCCATTATCATCTCATATCAAATTTGGTTCAAATCGACCACACGGTTCTGAAAATAGAAATTTTAGGCGTGGCCAAAATTTTTGCCCCTCCCATAACAAAGGCAAATAATGCCCGACAAACTTCTCTTGAACAAACTTGATTCTAAACCTCAAAAGGACTCTGTATACCACAATTCAAGTCTCTGCTACTGGTGGTTCATTAGAAGAAGATTTTCAAAAAATTTGGCCATTTTTTCCCAATACCTCTGCTCACTATGAGCCGAAACCTAATTTGGAAATTTTGGATAATAAATAAAATGCCCCTATATAACCACTACTTACATGAAATTTAATTAAAATGTGGCCAGTGGTTTAGGAGAAAGAGGCTCAAACACCACCTTCACGCAGGACGACGGACGACAGACGACGGACGAAGAGTGATAAGAAAAGCTCACCGACTTTCAGTCAGGTGAGCTAAAAATTAAGTCCGAAACCGCATGGCTCACGAAAATCGCGCGCGACTCGAATAAAGAACATATAAAACATTATGGAGAATAATTGTATAGAGAATATAAATAAAACAGTTCCTGTTAAGCAAAAAAGGATACTTGGATCCAACTTGATGCAGGAGACAACAATCAACGAGCAGGATGAACACTGATACGAGTGCAGAAAAACATCTCGTCACATGGCGGATGAAAAAAGAATGAATCATTAGCGACGTATATGCGCACTGGCAACGGAAGTCGTGGAGTTGTACTTGGAAGAGAGCGTCACCTACTGGGTCTGCGCTGGTTGCACTCGACCCAGTTTTGGCTTATTTTTATTGGTGCTTTTGCACCACTTTTCTTTCCCAAATTGCTTGGGAAAGACAAAAATAGAGAGTATTTTATCCGAGTTAGGGACTTCCACTGTAGTGCAAGCCTGTAGTAAACAATTGTGAGTAGGTTGATAAGAAATATAGGTGTAACTCTATTTAAGGCCTAGCACAACCCATTATGCTAATTTGATAAAGGAAGCCAAAATATAAAGAAGTCCAGAGAAATGAGACTCTTTAAAAATTATTAAAAGTGTCAGAGTATTGTATAGTGAAGCTCCTGTTGACACATGACATATACAATAACGCTTCACATCGAGCTACACATTAAAAGCACATAATACATTGAAATTGCTTCACATCGAGCTACACATTAAAACTACCATAACACCGACCCCAGGTTACTATCACAGAAGGAGGTATGCCCATGCTTTTCACTATAAAGCCAGTTGACCATTTGGGAATACCATCCCCCCCCCCCCCCTTGTTTTGAAAGTAACTACACATCAAAACGAAGAGGGTAGCAGACTGGTGACAGTGCTAGAGCAGACCAAACAGAAGGTTGAATGAAATTCCTAATTAGAATGGACGACATTCTGAGCTACCGATAACAGTCCTAAAGATATGAGATCATCCGAAATTGATTCTAAATCTCTAAAATAAAATTTGGTTAAAGGCATCTGTTGAGTCCAGTAAGCTGCTTGCATCAAATCCTTCAAAGAAATACTACTAGCATAAGCCCAAGAAGAAGCCAAACCTCTTACTTCGTGAGCTGAAATCGTATAAGCTATTCTCTGATTCACAGACAAAGCATTATAAGCCGTCCGACTAGCTAACTAAATCCATCTAGAGATAGAATGAACAGAAATATCACTTCTATTAGGAAGAAGAGAAAGAAATTACCTCTTCCTACCTCTTCTAATAAAACCAGAGCACTGTTTATAAATCCTAAGTGCTCTTACTGGACACTACAAAGGTCTTTGACCATCTGAAGATGGTAATGCTTTTATAAGAATTGAATTAGGCCGTCTGTCCAGGATCTGATTCTTAGCTAAGAATCCCACGTTCGTAGTGACAGTAATAGAATTACCTACACTACGATAATGAGAGTCTTCAACAGACAAAGCATGAAGCTCACTAACTCTTCTAGCTGACGCAAATGCTAAAAGGAAGGCCGTTTTATAAGTAAGAAATTTAAACTCAACAGTATTTAACGGCTTAAAAGGTGCTTCTTGAAGTTTCAGAAGAACCCAAGCTAAATTCCACTTAGGGACTAGTCTCAAGGTACGAGGTCTGTTCACAGAGAAATTCCTCATTAATTTATTTAAAGATATATCTGACCCCATGTTAATTTCCCTTGATGTGCATAGGTGTCAGAAAGCATAGACCTATAGCCCTTAATAGTGGCTGGCTGTAGATTAACTTCATCAAAAAGATAAATAAAAAAGTTAGCTAATTGAGGAATAGTTGGGTTAAAAAAATCAATCAATTGTGATTCACACCAACGCACAAAAAACTTCCACTTTGCTTCATAAGTTAACAAAGAGGAGGTCCTCCTACAGTTAGAAATTGGGTCCATTGCTTGCCTGGAAAACTGTTTTACATGCAGGAAGGACCGCACAACGGAAAAACGTGAAGGTTGAGGCTTTCCGGATTGTGATGAAGCCGACTGAGTTTCCCCTGCGTCAGAAGAACCCTGAGAGGCGGTAACTTCCGTGGAATGTCCCAAAGAAGCTCCCTGAGAAGATTTATCCAATGTCTGTGTGCCGACAGACATGCTACCAGTAGAATCTTGCAAGAGGACTGTTTTATCTTTAGCAAGATCGGTTGAATAAGAGGAGCTGGAGGGTGAGCATACCTTATTATCCCGTTCCATAAAATTGACAGAGCGACTACTGCATAAGCCTGAGGGTCCGGGCATGGAGACACAAAAGTCTGTAACTGATTGTTCAGACTCATGGCAAAAAGATCTATCATTGGATGTTCCCACTGGAAGCAAATCTGATTGAAGACAGATTTTTTCAACATCCATTCTGAAGGTAGCAGGCAACCCTTTCTCAACAGAGAGTCTGCTATTACATTGAGACGGCCTGGAAAATGACGAATCAATATCAGAATCTGATTCTCCTGAGAGAAAAGAAGAATCTTTTCGGTGAGATTCAACAACTGGACGGAATGAGTACACTACTGTTGAATTGTCTGATAGAATTTGAACATGTGAGTTTATTACTCGACTGAGCCAATGATTTAGAGCTAACCAAATTGCCCTCACTTCTTTATAGTTTATATGGGACACAAGAAACTGCTTCTCCCATAAATCGTGACACACTTGATCGCCCGGAATCAGAGAAGCACCCCATCCTCCTGACTGGCGACCATCATGATTAGGAACGATGGATCCTGAATCTGAAATCTGAAGCAGTATTCCCTGGGATAACCACTGGATATCTGCCCAAATTTGAAGATGATGCTTTACTGACTGTGTTAAAGCAATCGGACTGACCAACGACTGACGCTTTACGCTCCAATTTTAAATAAGATAAATTTGAAGTGGACGTGTGCGCAAACGACCTAGCAGAATTAATTCTGCGGCAGTGCTGCAAAGTCAAAACAGCCACATAAACTCTCTTGCCGTAATGACTTGTGTGTTTATGCAGTATTTTGCGTAAAGAGAAACTAATTTTGCTCTTGCTACAGGCAAACAGACCCGATTGTTGAGAGTATCGAAACTCATTCCAGGTGAACAAACGACGTCGCCGGCATTAAATCCAACTTGTTGACATTGATTATAAAACCTAGGTTTTGTAGCAGTGATAGCAGACTCTGAACGTCACTTTGAAGAGCATGAAAATTTCCGTATCTTTGAAGAATGTCGTCCAGATATGCTGACGTCATCGAAGCCGAGTGCATCCTGAAGTGGCTCATCACCGCATTCATCACCCGAGTGAATGCTCACGGAGCAAGGTTCAGGCCAAAACACATTGCTCTGAACTGGAAAACTCTTCCATGAACCGCAAAATGGAGGTATTTCCGAAACGCCGGGTGAATCAAGATGTGACAATCAAATTCAGAGAAGTCATGTCTCCCACTGGGAAGCAGTTTCAAGTGGAATTAATGCATCCAGTGGAATATAGTTGAGTTGCAAGTGGAACTTATTTAGAAGAGACAGAACAGACAGTGCTTCAGACAGTGGTTATCAGATTTATTTTCACGGAGGTCACTGTCAAAGCAAGTGAAGTGATGTGGAGTATAACTGTGAGAATCACTAAAAATTAAGACTGAATGATAAGACATATTAAACTGATGTGAAAAGTAATCCATATATGAAATTTCATTGAAATTGGTTGACCCCAAGGAAAGTTAGAGTCTGGAAACCATCAGCCAATCAAATTTCAGCAACCTAATTAAATATGCACGGAAAATGCCCATATTCGAACTTGGACCCACAATTGATAAAAGTGATCTACTACCCAAATTTCATCGAAATTGACTGAATGTAAGGAAAGTTAGAATCTGGAAACGAAAAACAGGGAAGGTGTGCACTTACTGTGTATTAGTTGTAGCACTGAATAAATCAAAGTTTCCCTAATTTGCATAATTTTTGCACAAGAACAAAACCTGTATTATATGTGATGCATTGCATGTTACTAAACATTCATACAATGAAAGTGTCAATGACACTGTAGCTTAACTTGTGTGTTGTGTTTGATGAAAAGGATAATGTTCAATGTTTATGAAAGGATTATGAAATAAGACAAGAATTGTGATATTTGGGAATATGTTCATTTCTGTTCCCTGTATGCTATGTTTTTGATAAAAATAATATGAGATGTACACTGTACTAAAGAGCTGAGGGGTGGGTTAATATGACCTCACAGTTAATGTATGTGGCCCTCACAGTTAACGTATATCAACGAAAGTTACCAAGTTACAGTGAAATTATTCCAAAACGAGTCATCCTATCAAGTTACATTGAAATCCCTTCATAAATATGGCCTGTAGACTGTGCTAAATGTTTTCTGACTTCAGGCCCCTGTAGCCGTCAGTTTCCCAATTTGCGTCCAAAGGAGACGTTCTCATCGAGACATTATATGAAGTCAACCTACCAAGTTACAATGAAATCCCTTCATAAATATGACCTGTAGACTGTGCTAAAGGTTTTTGGGCTTTGGGCTCGGGCAGCCATCATGGTTGAATGATGGCAACCAAAAGAGGCCATTCTCATCTGGGCATCATCTGGAGTGATCCTACGAAGTTACAATGAAATCCTTTCATAAATATTACCTGTAGACTGTGCTCAATGTTTTCGGGCTTCGGGCCCCTGAAGCCATCACAGCTGACCAATCACGACCAAATTGGGATGTCATCATCTAGGCATTATATGGAGTCAAACAAACAGGTTACAATGAAATCCTTCCATAGATATGACCTATAGACTATGCTAAAGGTTTTGGGGTTTTGGGCTCGGGCAGCCATCAAGGCTGAATGATCGCGACCAAAAGGGGACGTTCTCATCTAGTCATTATTTGGAGTCATCCTACCAAGTAACAATGAAATCCTTTCATAAATATGACCTGTAGACTGTGCTAAAGGTTTTTGGGCTTTGGGCCCCTGTAGCCGTCACAGTTGCCCAATCACGTCCAAAAGGGGACTTTCTCATCTAGACATTATATGAAGTCAACCCACCAAGTTACAATGAAGTTCCTCAATAAATATAACCTGTAGACTGTGCTAAAGGTTTTCGGGTTTTGGGCTCGGGCAGTCGTCACGGTTGGCAGATCATGCCCAAATGGGGAAATTCTCATCTAGACATCATAAGGAGTCATCCTACCATGTTACAATGAAATCCCTCCATATTAAACATGACCTGCAGACTGTGCTAAAAGTTTTTAGATTTTGGGCTTGGGCAGCCATCACGGTTGACAGATCAAGCTCAAAAGAGGATGTCCTCATCTAGGCATTATACAGAGGCATCCTACCAAGTTACAATGAAATCCCTTCATAAATACGACCTGTAGACTGTGCTAATGGTTTTCTTGTTTTGGGCTCGGCAGCCATACCGGTTGACCAATCGCGACCAAAAGGGGACATTCTCATCTAGACATGACCCCAAACCTGCATATGAAATTTCGTGATGATCAGACAAGAACTGCGGGGTGTAGCCCATGCTAAAGGAAATGTGAACAGACTCACAGACTTCTGCACGTGTGATGGCAATAGTTCATCTTGACTTTGTCAAGTTAAGCTAAAAATTTATTCAAATCCAAACTTTCATATAGAAGTTCTGTACAAAAAACTGATTACACCCAATTTCGGAACAGAATGGCCACTGGCGGCCATCTTGAATTTTGGACCAAACCCCCCAAAACACATATTCTGGTCTCACAATGATAACAAAGATACCCAAGAAGTTTTATGAAGATCGGTTCATAAATACGGCTTTTAGTCCGAGGTGCGTTGATGCACAGGGCAAACGGACAGGCAGACAGACAGATTTTCAGTACAAAATTTCCCACATTCGAACTTGACCTAGGTATTGATAAAAGTAATCCATATATGAAATTTCATCGAATTCGGTTGATTTTAAGGAAAGTTAGAGTCTGGAAACCATCAGCCAATCAAATTTCAGCAACCTAATTAAATATGTGCGGAAACTTAGATTCACAATTTATGAAAGTGATCTACTACCCAAATTTCATCGAAATCCGATTACTGTAAGGAAAGTTAGAGTTTGGAAACAAAGGACGGAAGGACGGAAGGATGGAAGAATGGAAGTATGGAAGGACCAAATTTAATATCTCCCATTTTTTTCAAAAGGTGGGAGACAAAAATATGCATCCTTTAAGTCTATGCTTGCGGCGTAATCGTTCACTCGGATGCTGTTTCTCACTGGCTGAATTGTTTCCATATAAAATTTTGGAGCAATTATTAGCTTGTTTATCCAACTGAGATCTATGACCGGCCGGAACAAGCCATCGGGCTTTGGAACAAGAAAAAGATGACTGTAGAATCCCTTTGAATTGGGATTCTCTAGTACCTCTACTGCCTCCTTTTGAAGAGAGTCTACTGCTGAAATCTTTGTTACTTTTGTGGAAGGCTTACAAAACGTGGAATCTCCGTCAATGGAGGTTTTCTCCGAAACGAAAGACGGAGACCACTTTCTCGAACCCAAAGATCCTGTGTTATACTGTTCCAGTTGCTTGCGAATTTTGAAAGCCTTCCGCCAACCAGAGAACAGTAGAGGTCGATCTCTTCATTTGTAGAACTTACAAGGCTTATACGAGGAGAAACCTTGCGAAGCCCTCGCACCCCTCTGTGACGTCGGTGTGGGGTTACGCATTTCGTTATTAACCGACTGCGTCATCCCCTTTTTAAAGTCGCTCCCTTGCTTCGAGCCACCACGACCACGATTATCTCTAGAAGCACCACAGGCTGCTGAGCCTCTCTTGAAGAAAAATCTACCTCTCCGAGGAGCACCACTTGTGAAAGGCTGAGGTTGTGAAGCTGAGCGCAACAAAAGCTGATTTGTGGCTTTCTTAGAAGCATCTTCAAATACTGCCTTTAACTGGTCATTAAATAATGAAGAGCCCAAAACTTGAGCGACCCTTAGAGAGCTCTTAACACTGTCATCGATAAATGACGTAGATTTTAGGGCAGCATCACGCCTGACCAACTCTAAATTCGCTACTGAAAGAGCAGAGTGGTATGTGGTATACATAACAGCACGAGAGAGCACTCTCAAAGAAAATAACAACTCCTGTAGACTCTCATATTCCAGATTGCCGGCCAACGCCCTGCAAATGTGGTCTGTGTACGACATAGCTTCCAAAATACTTCTGCTAGATTCAATGCAGGTATCTAGAACAAACGAACTGACGCTACACGATGACTGATGAGACATACCTGAGTCCCTTGCACCATCATCCAATCGCAGAGGAGCTCTCGGAATCCTATTATCGCTTTCCGTATTTAAGAAGGTATTGCCTCCGAACGGTAGGTCAAGTTTCCTTTCCAAAAGGAAAGAACTTTTTCTAGCCTAAACCAGGCCTGCAATAGCCTCGTCAACGCAATCGAATGCATCTAACGCTTGGACTGACTGTGGCGGATGCAAAAGGATACTTTCCTTCGACTTAA
This sequence comes from Pictodentalium vernedei, assembly GCA_031216915.1. NCBI lineage: Eukaryota > Metazoa > Mollusca > Scaphopoda > Dentaliida > Dentaliidae > Pictodentalium > Pictodentalium vernedei. The sequence goes on along the minus strand of CM062290.1, from coordinate 87,781,606 downwards.
TGACCTCCCTGTCCAAAGAAGACAGAGGCCTGGCTCTAGAAGGCACAGAACTCTGACCAGATGGTATTAATTCAGGCAAAAAATCCTGTAGGAACCTCATTGTTTCCATATGTTGCTCAGCCAAAGATGTAGTGTTAGTCTTGTCTTCATCAAGCCCCCTAACACTACCATCTAGAGGTTCCTGGTCTGGTCTATTATTGGCATACTCATTATTTGAGGAAACCCTTCTTTCTGCCGATTCATCACCGTCCGAATCATCCAAAGCGGAGATCGATGACGGCAGCACTTTATGCTGCTGGGAGTCTTCTGCAATTAGCTGAGCAATTTGCTCCAGCAATTCCATATTCGAGGCTATGTCCACACCTGTTCTATGCCGCTTTGACTCAGGGAGGTGATCTGACACACAGCCCTGTGTCCGTCTTTTAGAAACAGACGTTTGCCTCGAAATGCTAGCCTTAGAGAGAATCAGATCTTGGCTCTGACTCTCCACCACTGGATCTTACCGGCTAGCATGCGGTCTACTGTGCGGAGTCCTGGAAGTGGACGAAGAAGAGGCTCTTATATCAAGACTACTGCCAGCCGTACTGGCAGAGAAAGGTACACCAGGAACAACTGGCTCCGAAGCATTATCTACCGGACTACCAGCGGGTCTGGCAATAAAAGTCGAATAGTTCTGTTTTGACTCCAAAACAGAAGAATGCTTCGCTACTGATGCACCCTTCAACTTGACTGGCCTCTTCCTCTTACGTGTCATTGTCTGTACAGAGGACTGTCTTCCATCCTCCTTATTCTGGACCGCTACGGATTTTCCCGGTACGGAAGCACTAATGAAAGGCTTCGTTACACCGGTTGAGCTAGTTGACCATCTGCTTGCCTGAGGTACCAAGTATTTTGTGATACCTCGTAAGTCAACATGCTCTGTATCTGAAGACGACAGCAGCACAGAACTTGATGTTATACCATGACCAATACAATGTTCTTGTTCCTCTGAAATGGAAACAGAATTCTGATTATTTACCTTAGGCGAAAGCACCGAAATCGATGCTTCGCCGACACACACATAAGTAGCAAGGGAATTCCATCGCTTGGAATCCCAAGAACAGCAAATTGCACAGGTAACATCTTTAGAGCAATGAGTGCAAGCCAAACATGATGAATGAGAATCAGGAGAGGACTTCTTCCTCTTACATTGTGAACATGAGGACTTCATAATATACACATGCCCGAGGCAAATATTTAAACTGAATAGGAGCCGGTAACCCAAGTCCAACGCAGGAACAACGAAGTCCCAGGTCAGACACTGGTATCCAAAGAATACCCTTAACAATAGAGAAACTTCCACAGACCATTCCCCATAGAGAAGGGTAATGGCAAAACAGAACGTCCGACTGTGTCGAGAATAACCAGTACACGACAAAGGGGGTACGCATAATCCACATTCCGTAATTATCTAAGATTTTTAAGAAGAATTTTTAATTTAATAACAAATTCAGAAACAGCAATTTGTTCTTAAAAATCTAATGAAGAGATTCAAGAGGAAAAGGGTGAAGATTGAACAAACACATAGTGATTAACTAGAGAAACAGAATTTACTGCACCCAGTAAATTCAAGTCTGTGTGAAAAGGGTTAAAGTATCAGGAATAAACTATACAGGAGAATTTATGGAGGCTTATTTTCAGGAGTAAATTATTTTCAAACAAATCAGAAATGGATTTTCGTTAATAGTATTTACAGATATTCATACAGCAATCAGAACATTTTTTTATAAGAAACCAGAAAAGGCATATATGTGACCAGCATTCAAAGGGTTCGATACACGAATCAGAAGTGGACATTTTTGGCTCTGCCCATCAAGCTGAGTGATGAAATACGTTCATGAACTTTTGAAATGCATTAAGGTGTAATGAAATGCATTCCCCAGTCTTTCTGAATAATATGCACTGGATGACCTTGGTGACCTCTTTCAGGCGGACCATATATTGAACCTCCAGCAGTTTTTAAATCAGTCGGTATAGTCCCATGTATACACCTACTTTAAGGAAATGGCTCCACCAATTACAGATCTGTCATTTTTGGGGCGATGATAGCAAATATTTATTATGATTTAGAAGCCTCTAAGGCAGTCAGCCTACTGTATCACACACAAGGCCTCAACCTCGCTGAAAAAACAAAGATGAGTGCAAACTGGTTGTTGGTAACCAGCATGCTAAAACGAATAGAGATAGGACGATTTGTGTTTGAGTTATCGAACCGACAAAGGGTGCATAGACTCTATATTGGGATAGTGCCATAAAAAACTTAAAAGCCCCAAAAGCTCGTTTAAAGGCCTACCCTTAAGAGCATCTAGTGCCCTAAACAAGGCATACATAAAATAAGATGGTGGAATCTTGAATCATGGCATTTGCGTAAAGAGTGGCAATATGGCAGGAAGCGTGCAAAAGGTTCTACCATCATAAGTTAAATGATGTTGTTTGATCTTCGTGGTGAAGTATGAAGAGGGCGGTGAAGTATGAAGAGGGTTAAAGACAGACCATTTAAATATTCCATTTCATTAATTCATAATTGTGATAAGTGTTTCGAGAGAGCCGCTTACCACTCGGCCCGAAACCTGTTGATCTTGAGTTATGATTGAGAATGAAAAAAAAAATAAAAAATTGCAATGAAAGGTGAAGGGTTATTTATTCAACTACAATTAATCAAGTGTTGTAAGATAGATCTGTATAATAAACAAATTTTCTTGCCACCTAAAGGTTTTTTTTTCAACTTGGTTTGGGGATGGAATTTAATTCTGATCTGACATCTGATAAGAGTAAATATGTGTCAAACTGTCATCTATAGCAACTCCTCTCTAATTTGATTGTTTACATTATTCTCTTGTGTATATAAATATAAACAGCTATTTCTTTATGATGCTTTTCTTTTACAAAGACATTAGGGGGTATAAAAAACTCTGTGGCCCAATGGACCACTCCCAAAGGTTCCCTGATAACATAGCTGGGCCAGTACTTGTGACAGGCTACCAGTATGCCAAACAGCCCCAGGACATATTATTTATTTATTTATTGGTGTGTAAAGTCACATATTTCTGCATAATGGCTAATCATGACCACGACAGTTTTACGGGTGGAGGAAGCCGTAATACCCGGAGAGAACCACCATGCAATGGCGAGCAATGTCAGCTCCCCAACATACTAATTCCACACAAGCAGGGTTAGCATTGGTTGAAGACAGGTGCACCATCGATGTGCAGTACGCCTTAATACACAGCGTCACCGTGCCTCCACGTGGGCAATGGGGAAGAATTGTCTTGCCCAAGGACACAACGCGGCTGCCGCAGGTGGGATTCGAACTGAGGACCTCTCGGCTTGCAGCCTGCACCTCTACCAATTCAGCTACCACGCCCCCCAGGACAGATGATTTGTTTTTGAGTTATCGTCAAGACAAAAGGAAGGGGATAGAAAATATTCATACAGAAATCAGAACATTTTTATAAGAAACCAGAAATGGCATATATGTGACCAGCATTCAAAGGGTTTGATACACGAATCAGAAATGGATATTTTTGTCTCTGCCCACTAATTTGAGTCATGAAATACATTCATAAACTTTAGAAATGCATTAAGGTGTAATAAAATGCATTTCCCAGTCTTTCTGAATAATGCCCCCATGTTAAGATCTTCAGAGGGTTAAAATATTCCCTTTAAATACTCCATTTTAATCCTTTAAATGGGGGCACAGTGGCTCAGTTGGCAGAGGTGCAGGCTGCAAGGCGTGAGGTCCTCACTCTGTCCTTGGGCAAGCCACTTCACCCCATTGCCCACGTGGGTGCATGGTGGCGGTGTGTTCTAAAGCGTACTGCACATCGATTGTGCACCCGTCTTCAACCAATGCTAACCCTGCTTGTGTGGAGTTAGTATGTGGGGGATCTGACAGTTGCTCGTTGTTGCCCGGTGGTTCTTCCCGGGTACTCCGACTTCCTCCACCTAAAAAACTTTCGTGGTCATGATTAGCCACTGTGCAGAAATATGTGACATTAAACGCCAATAAATAAATAATCCTTTAAAAAATGAGCTCAATCCAATAAAGGGTCATAAGCTATGTTTTTTCAAGCAAAAATGAAAAGGTAATTAAAACTGAATAGACGTTTCTGTGAATAATGTTGACCGGTTTTCGCTGTTATGTTCGCTAAAGGGTTAAGAATCCCTTACTTTGGAAGGCACACTGAAAAGGTGTCCCATTCCACATAGAATTAAATGTTATGAAAATAAAGCGAAAAACATTAAGTTTCTCAGCTGACAGTACCTGCTTTTGCACTCCGGAGGGATGGAACGGCACAAATCAGAGACATTCTCTTAATGGCACTTTGACACCAAAGGTTTCTGCACTCTCGGTGAGGCCGAGATGAGCGCAGTGAAAGACTATAGAACTCCTCTAACAAATTAGTTTTAAACAGTCATAGCACTAACACAGTTAACAGTACAGTCGACCATGCCAGTATTGCATTGTTACCGGCACCCTGACAGTTTTGTGATAGGTTTCAACAATTATTCAGTGCTGTTTTATGGAAAGAGTTAACTTTATTCTGCCTGAAATAAAATATGTGCAATCCACATTGAAGTCTTGAGAGGGGTTAAAAGCATTGAACTGAATAAGATAGGTTTCAACAATTATTCAGTGCAGTTTTATGGAAAGGGTTAACTTTATTCTGCCTGAAATAAAATATGTGCAATCCACATAGAAGTCTGGAGAGGGTTAAAAGCAGTGAACTGAATAATTTACAGTTTATTTCCTTGCAAGGCAAAGGGTTTCTCTCAACTTAGTTTCAGGAACTAACATCCCATTATGATGACAAGGTCAGATTTCATTTTGACAGATGACTCCACTGGTGTTTACATAGTCTCCAGTGTGAACATAACATCGTATTGCTTGGGGAGAATTTACTGTATCAGGAAATTGGAGGCTGTGAAAACCCTGTGGCCTACTGGGACATACTCAAAAAAATGTGATTTCCAGCAATTCTGAAAAATGCACTCAATGACCCCTAGTTGACCTCCCTGACCTTGACCCATATTTTGAACCTCCATCGAGTATCGACTCATTTGGTGTTGGTCCCAGGTCTGTAGGTCATACCATGCCTGACATACGCGGGTGACCCACGTTCAAAATTTTGGCCACGCCCACTTTTTTACGTAAAAATGCATGTGTGTATGTCAGGAATACTTTAAGGGTCAAAAAATGTGATTTCCAGCAATTCTGAAAAATGCACTCAATGACCCCTAGGTGACCTCTGTGACCTTGACCCATATTTTGAATCTCCATCGAGAGTCGACTCATTTGGTGTTGGTCCCAGGTCCATATGTCATACCATGCTTGAGATATGAGCGTGACCCACTTTCAAAAATTTTGGCCACGCTCACTATTTTTATGTCAAAATGCATGTGTGTACATCATGAATGCTTTAGGGAGTCAAGAAATGTGATTTCCAGCAATTATGAAAAATGCGCTCAATGACCCCTAGGTGACCTCCATGACCTTGACCCATATTTTGAATCTCCATCGAGTGTCGACTCATTTGGTGTTGGTCCCATGTCCGTACGTCATACCATGCTTGAGATATGAGCGTGACCAACTTTTAAAAATTTTGGCCACGCCCACTTTTTTACGTCAAAATGCATGTGTGTACATCAGGAATGCTTTAGGGGGTCAAAAAATGTGATTTCCAGCAATTATGAAAAATGCACCCAATGACCCCTAGGTGACCTCCGTGACCTTGACCCATATTTTGATCCTCCATCGAGTGTCGACTCATTTGGTGTTGGTCCCAGGTCCGTAGGTCATACCACACTTGAGATATGGGCGTGACCCACTTTCAAAACACCCCTACAGACACCCCCGATACCCCAGGAATCTGAAAAACATAGATGGCCGAGAACTTGTGGCTGTCTATCAGCATGCCAAAAATCAACGAGATAGGGCAATTCCTTTTCGAGTTATCTTGCAGACAAAATAGTGATGAGAAGACAGAAGACAGAAGAAGAAGAAGAAGAAGAAGAAGAAGAAGAAGAAGAAGAAGAAGAAGAAAAAGAAGAAAAAAAAGAAGAAAAAAAAAAAAGAAAAAGAAACCGTGCAGAAACAACAGTCTGTGTGTTTCACACAGACTAACAACAAAGAATAAATGAATCAGGAGCATATCCTGAAAACGGGAAGAACAAGAAATATTATTTAATTTCAATAAAGTTATAGCCCTGAACGTTCAAAAACTCAATGTCCTTATTCAGCTAGTTTCTGCTGCAAATATTCCACCATTCCACTCCATAATCGTGTCTGGCTTTATTATACTTTTAGGATTTTATAGCACAGAAGTGAGGATACGTGTTGATCTGACATGGGCGAAACAACAGAATGACAAGATGGTGGTAGCCTATTGTTGTCCTTGACAACAAGTTGCGCATTGCACAAAAAGTATGGAGGACCATACCGTCTTCTCTTTTTTGGAGTTTTTGGCAAATTTTGGGGATTCAAAATATGTGTTTGGCCCTGGTAATAAATTGGGTTGCACCAGCTAGTCTGGGCCATTGGCATAATGGAAAAATATTGTTTTGTCTGATAATACTTATATTTATAGTATCACGATACATAGTGAACAACGATATGTATTGAATCGTGAGCAATGTTTTCGTGGTTCAAGCACAAGACAATTAATCGTTGCAGCCCTAGATGCCACCATGCCCCCATGTAGGCAATCAGAATTTATGCCATGCTCAAGGACACAATACAAATACTGCTGATCAGGATCAAACTGTGGACCTTTTGGTTTGAAATTCAATGCCCTAACCACTGGGCCACTGTGCTCTCATGGTGATGACTAAAATCACAATGACGAAATGGCAGAAAAGCAACAGGATGTGATAAAATGTCAGCATTCAGAAATGAATCGCACATGATAAAAAGAATTATTTATTATTTATTTATTGGTGTTTAAGATCACATATTTTTGCACAATGGCTTATCATGACCACAACATGAGTATCAACTCAAGACCAGGGGGTGAGAGTTAATAAGCCATGTTGCCCATTTTGGAGAGGGTTTGCACCTCCCAAGCATTGGTGACTGGGTCCTATTTTGCCAGTAAAATAGAGCCTGTTTACCGCAGTGAACAGGAACTGCTTCACTTCCCAGGGTTCCCGCGGGGAGGTAAAAAGAATGGAAACAAGGAAATTTTAACTCTGTAAATATTCAAATATACCCATTCATTATTTTGTTTTTAATTTTTGCCTTCAAAATATAAAATATGAACCTACATTGTAATGATCTCATTCATCTCAAACCAATATGCGGTCATAAGTTTTTGTTTCGTAAATATTCATTTATTTTGGAAAAATATTATGGCCAGTGTAACCTTTTAGACAAGATAGGTAGAGAGTCAAGGAGAAAGCTTTGCATGAGCCATTTTGTAACCATGTCAGGTCGAGAATCGACAAAAGTATAAGGCAAAGACAGAATAGATGACCAGATTTAAAGGGATGGGGGTGAGGGGAACACCCGGGACAAGACATTTTTGCTGGAGAAACTTGTACACCCCCTTGGACCATGCAGGCACATAATGATCCATGATTTAACATGTGGTGCCTTAAATGGAAAATCCTCCAACCACTACTGGAATTATTTTGGCATTGAGGAGGTTGAAGACAAAGTGACCAGATGCCCTGACTAAATCAGTATTCAATATCACTTTCTGGATGTGATACAATCAAGACAAGATAATCGGACATTAATGGAATCTTGTTGCCATCTGGAACAAATCAATTAGTGAAATATCCTACAAATAGACAAAATACTGCAACAGATCTTCTATGGGACCATAGCGATTTTCTAACATTAGTTTAGTAATTGTGATCACAAAAGTTCATCAGTATATTGAATTTCCAATGAAACTAGGGAATATGATGGAAGAAAAAACAGCAGACAAAACCCAAGTAACCATGACTTATCTCTTTATCTGGCTTCTCCCTCTATAACAATAACAATTTACGAAAACAATGATATTAATCTATGCCTTGACAAACAACTTTAAACCTTAGGTGGTTGGAAATTTTTATATATTTTTACTTCCATTTGACAGTCTACATCCTGAGGCTCTGCAATTGTTTCTGGGCTAGTCTTGGCTGCCTACATAGGCAGCCAAGACAAGCCTAGAAAACAACTGTAAGATACTTAAAATGAAAGTGTCAATGACACTGTAGCTCAACTTGTCAAAACAAAGACATGTACATGTCTAGTATGTGACACAGCAATGACAAACATCTAGGTAATGACCTGATAACAAAGGTACACATAAAGTATTGTAACGGTCTGTACATAAATACTGACCGTTGCCTGTAACAAATGTATAGGTAAAGTATTGTAAAGGTGGGTGACAGTCAGATGCTAAACTAGAAAAAATCTTTGAGTCCCAGAGTGGGTCTGACTGAACCCCAAAATATTTGTTCTCATAGCAAAGTGATAACAAAGGCACCCCAAAACACACTCATTCCTGTCCCAAGGTGAAAACAAAGGTACCCAAGAAGTTTCGTGAAGATCAGTTCACAAATATGAGCTGTGTAGAAGTTGTGACAAAAAATTGACTGGACCTAATTTCGGTACAAAATGGCCACTGGCAGCCATCTTGAATTTTGGACCGCACCCAGAAACACTCGTTCTCGTCCCAAGGTGATAACAAAGGTACCCAAGAAGTTTTGTGAAGATCGATTCATAAATACAGACTCTAGCCCAAGCCGTATTGACATGTGCACTTACAGAGTATAAGTAGCACTGAATAAATCAAAGTTCATCTAATTTGCATAGTTTCTGCACGAGAAAAAAACCCGTACTATATGTGATGTATTCCATGTTACTAAACATTCATACAAAAATGTATTCAAATAAGAACTTTCATACAGAAGTTCTGTACAAAAGACTGATTGCACTAATTTTGGTACAAAATGGCTGCTGGTGGCCATCTTGAATTTCGGACCACACCCCAAAACACTCGTTCTCATCCCATGGTGATAACAAAGGTACCCAAGAAGTTTCGTAAAGATCAGTTCATAAATACGGCATCTAGCCTGAGCCATATAGAAGTTGTGTACAAAAAACTGATTAGACCTAATTTCGGTACAAAATGGCCACTGGCAGCCATCTTGAATTTTGGACCGCACCGAGAAACACTCGTTCTCGTCCCAAGGTGATAACAAAGGTACCCAAGACATTTCGTGAAGATCGGTTCATAAATACAGACTCTAGCCCGAGCCGTATTGACATGTGTACTTACTGTGTGTAAGTAGCACTGAAAAAATCAAAGTTCATCTAATTTGCATAATTTCTGCATGAGAAAAAAACCTGTATTATATGTGATGTATCCCATGGTACTAAACAGTCACTCAAAAAATTATTCAAATCAGCGCTTTCATATGGAAGTTCTGTGCAAAAATCTGATTGCACCTAATTTCGTACAAAATGGCTGCCATCAGCCATCTTGAATTTTGGACCGGACCCCAAAACACTCGTTCTCATCCCACGGTGATAACAAAGGTACCCAAGGAGTTTCGTAAAGATCAGTTCATAAATACGGCCTCTAGCCTGAGCCGTATTGGCATTTGCACTTACAGTGCTGAAAGTAACACCAAAATGCATCAAAGTTAGTCTAATTTGCATAATTTACGCACGAGAAAAAAATCCATATTATATGTGATGTATTCCATGGTACTAAACATTCATACAAAAAATTATTCAAATCAGAGCTTTCATATGGAAGTTCTGTACAAAAAACAGATTTCTGAATCGTCGGTACAAAATGGCAGCTGGCAGCCATCTTGAATTTCGGACCGCACCCAAAAACACTCATTCTCATTCCACAGTCATAACAAAGGTACCCAAGAAGTTTCATAAAGATCGGTTCATAAATACGGCCTCTAGCCCGAGCCATATCCAATTGTTGATGGAAACTTGCAACTTTAGGGCATCTATTTTTTGGACAGCAATTTATTTATTTATTTATTTATTCATTAGGGTTTAACGACACTTTCACCAGCCAGTGTCACCTCATATCAGACAGTTTTACAGGTGGAGGAAGCCGGACTACCCAAAGAGAACCACTGAGCAACAGCGAGTAACTGCCAGACTCCCAAATGTACTAACTCCACACAAGTAGGATTAGCATTGGTTGAAGACAAGTGCACCATACACATGCAGTACACCTTAGTACACAACACCACCATATCCCACGTGGGCAACTGCGATTACATGTCTTGCCCAAGGACACAATGTGGTTGGCACAGGTGGGATTTGAAATGAGGACATCTTGGCTTGCAGCCTGCATCTCTACCTACTGAGCCACCTCGCACCCATCTGAGACAAAGCAATTTGAGACATGTGCAAACAGACAAAAAAATCTGTAAGGGTGATCAAAGATGGAATTGGGTCCTTTACAGGTTAAATTTCTTTCCAAACAATACACAGAGCTAGATGTATTGAGACAGGCCCATTACTATCTTCAAATATTGGGTAGGGGGAGGAGGAGGGAGTGAGGGATTGGGAAAGGGGAGGGTGGGTGGGTCATGACTGCTCACCATAATATGAAGTTGCCCAGCTGTTTTGATGTATACATACATACCTCTCCTTTTTGGCAAGCTATTCAGTATAGGAGTCGACAAATACTCAAATTAAAGAAGGTCATAGGCAAAGCTTGGTAAAAGCTATGTTTAGAAATAAGATGCTAAACGCTCCATACTCTACCATACAGAATAGATACTAATGTACTTTTGTAAGGAAGTGTCCACTAGAATGCTGAGGTAAAACGAAAAAATATTTGAATGTGTACATACATCACATGTAGAGTGTATTATCATCAAATCATCCACAGAGTGGAGATTCCACTCAAGCAATAACTGCAAAATTGTTGCAAAGCATAACAAGTACAAGAAAAGTTCCAGCCAATGGTTGAACCTGGGGGTACACTGGCTGAAACATTGCTCGTGTTTTTTGTGGTAGTCCTCAAAGTTTCATGAATGTGGGTCAAACCATTATCTAGTTATCGTCCCGAAACCAACTGTTTACGTATTTACTTTGTTGACCACTGTGACCTTGACCTTGGCCTTTCATCTAGCAAGTCCAAAATAAATAGGGTTCTTCCTCACAGTGATGCCAACCTACCTATGACATTTGACCTAGTGAGTCCATAATAAATAGGGTTCTTCCTCTCAAGAAGACCAACCTACATATGAAGTTTCATGAATGTGGGTTGAACCATAGTCAAGTTATCATCCAGAAACAATTGTTTACGATTTACTTTGTTCGAGGTCACTGTGACCTTGGCCTTTGACCTAGCGAGTCTAAAATAAATAGGGTTCTTCCTCTCACCAATGCCAACCTACTTCTGAAGTTTCATGAAAGTGGGTCGAACCATTATCAAGTTAAGGTCCGGAAACCAATTGTTTACGGATTTCCTGTGTTGAAGACCACTGTGACCTTAACCTTTCACCAAACGAGTTCAAAATAAATAGAGTTCTTCCTCTCACTGATGCCAACTGATGCCAACCTACTTATGAAGTTTCATGAACGTGGGCCGAACCATTATCAAGTTATCATCTGGAAACCAACTGTTTTGATTTATTATGTTGAGGGTCAATGTGACCTTGACCTTTGACCTAGCCAGTCTAAAATAAATAGAGGTCTTCCTCTTACAAAGGCCAACCTACATATGAAGTTACATGAAAGTGGGTTCAACCATAGTCAAGTTATCACCCGGAAATGAATTGTTCATGATTTAGTATATTCAAGGTCACTGTGACCTTCACCATTGACCTGGTGAGTCCAAAATAAATAGGGTTCTTCCTCTCACTGATGCCAACCTACCCATGAAGTTTCATGAATGTGGGTCGAACCATTATCAAGTTATCATCCGGAAACCAATTGTTTTGATTTATTATGTTCAGGGTCACTATGACCTTGACCTCCAAAATAAATAGGGTTCTTCCTCTCACAAAGGCCAAGCTACATATGAAGTTTCATGAATGTGGGTTCAACCATAGTCAAGTTATCATCGGGAAACCAATTGTTCATGATTTAGTATATTCGAGGTCACTGTGACCTTCACAATTGACCTGGTGAGTCCAAAATAAATAGTGTCGTTCCTCTCACCGAGGCCAACCTACCTATGAAGTTTCATGAACGTGGGTCGCACCATTATCATGTTATCGTCCGGAAACCAATTGTTTTGATTTATTATGTTCAGGGTCACTGTGACCTTGCCCGGATACAATCGGGATGAGCATTGATTGTACTTTGTACATACTGTATGTTTCAGTATGCAAGGTCTCTAGTGAATGAAAACTGATTCTGAGTCATTCAAAAACTCTGCAATTTTGAGTGCATGAAATATATTCCCCTCCTGTGTGCAAAGGGAAATAACCATATGGTTCCAGAACTGTTTTCAGGGTACATTCCCCTAAAGCGTGCAAAGGGAAATAATCATACCAGAACTGTTTTCAGGAATGACAACACTTTGGTAGAGCCCCTCATCAGGTATAGTACTCTAACAGCAAATATAGGTGGGATATTAAAGAATAGAATGTTTAAACTTGATATCAATGGCCAAAAATTTAATTATACTGAAAGAGCTTTTGTACAAATCCAATATATCCACCTACTGTACATACATCCATATATTTCTTGTAATTCTTAAAATGTTTTCACAGGTTCTTGCATTTTTAAGAAGGGTTATCTTCATTACCAGGCCTGAAAATAATCAGTCTGACATTTGTAGAATGAGGTCCCCAGAGGGTTAAGTTGATGATGCTATCCCACACAGTGGGCCAATTTATCCTCTGGGTACTTCTTTCTGTTTAGTTTTGAGACCCTAATTCAAACTGAGGTTCACAGAGGGTAAATTTAGTGATGCTACCCTGCTATGCAGGGTAGCATCACTAAATTTACCCTCTGGAGACCTCATTTTGAAGATGACAGTCTGCTTATTTTCTGGCTTGTTTATTGCCTAATCTCCAGAATCATACACTTACAGCACTTTCATTTCAAAAGAGGATGGAGTATTTTGACCTGGTTGCAATTAGGTCATGATCAGGTCGATATTCTCAATTCTCTACTTGCCTACATCACTAGAATTTCAACTGTCAAGAACGAAATGTGAAAATATTGCATCTTGGACACTATTTTCATTTATGGTGTTCTTTACTCCCTCTTTTTTAAAAATTTTATTAAAGAAATCTAGATTCACATGTGTAAATGTGTCAGGATCAGATACAAGCTCTCAGGCCACCAATATAATTTTTTTTTCTGTATTTAACGCTGTTACAGGCTGTTTGTTTACCCACTTTCAGTGGATTCAATGTGATGTCCCTTTACCCACAAAGATATAGATATTCTTTTGTGCTTCCATTATAGATATTCCAATCAATAAGTATTTAAACCTTGAAAAGAACAATATATTAACAGATTTAGTAGGGAGCACAGTGGCTCAGTGGTTACGGCCTGGACTTTAACCCTTTACCCAACATAACGGCCAAAACCGGCCAGCATTATTCTAAAAAATCTCCAATTAATTTTCATTATTTTTTCATTTTTGTCCCAAAAACATAGGCTATGACCCCTCATTGGAACGAGTTCGACAAGCTCGTTCCAATGAGGGGTCATAACCTTTGTTTTTGACACAAAAAATGAAAAAAATTAGTTATTCAAGAATTTTTTTTGCAAGTGTCGTCTGCTTTTCAGGTTAGGTAAAGGGTTAAACTGAAAGGTTCACAGTTCGATCCTGCCAGGGGTTACTGCATTGTGTCCATGGGCAAGGCACTTCATCCCGATTGCACATGTTGGGTTGGGGGGGGAGGGGGGATTGCACAATGGCACTGCATACAGTACGTCGATGGTGCACTTGTCTTCAACCAATGCTAACCCTGCTCATAAGGAGTTAGTGCATTGGGAAGCCGTGGTGAATCTTCATTCATAAGTATTTAGTTTACAGCCATGTCCGTGTATTATCCCTATATCCCAATAAATTCTGCCTTTTGATTGGGCAAAATGCCTTGGACAAATAGTCATGGCAATGGATGCACCCAACATCCAAAGTATATGAGAGCATGCAACATCCGGGGTATTAGCGCACACGGAACATCGGTGGTATATGGTTTAAATGAAAGCCGTTTGCTTTTGCTCGCCTCGAAAAAAAATCGAACCAAAAAACCTGATAATAGTCATAAATATCATCAGATTTCCAACAATTCGATCATATTTTGCCATTACAAATTAAATAGTTGAATAATTAAAATGAAACAACTTGAGAAAAATAAAATAAGAGCAAATATCGTCTCCTGAGTACCAATGTGTTCTATGTGCCAGTAGGCAAATAGAACATACTGGAACTCAAGGAAACGATATGTCAACAAAATACTGTTTACTTGTTTCCTTAATGACCCAAGGTATGTAACTCTATCTGTTGTCTTCTGCATTTATAAAAACAAAACAATTATTCACGAATTTGGTCCAAGTGATTGCGGAGTGTGAGAAATGCTTCCACAAATTTATTTCCACTATGTTTGTGCTGTGTTTCAAACGGAACCAAAATGTTATCTCTGCCAATATGTATGGTACATGGAGATTTAATACCTGGATGTCTCATTTAAACACCTTGCCTGTGACTTGGTGTTTAAAAACAGACATCCAGGTATTAAATCTCCATATACCATACATGTTGGCAGAGATAATTTATAATATAATTAAAGATTCAGGCAAATCAATTCTCAGTTGATAAACATTTGTTGCATTGATTCAAAGAAAAGAAATGATTATGGTAATTTTTAAATTCAGCCATCCAGAATATTTCAGTTGGTCAGAAAAGTCAATATTCCAGATGAGTGAGCACTATTTAAGGACTAGACTGGTTCCAAGCCATAACAGCATCAACTTCCTTACGAATTAAACTGGTGGCTGGAGAGCTGGAACCAGATAGTGATATGATCAAGAACGAAACAGCTTTTGCGATCACTGTAGTGGAGATTTGCTTCAACAAGATGAAAAGGTGTTTTAAGTACATCTATTGGTGTGTAACAATCTTCTCAACAGTAAAACAGGCAACTGATCTTGTCTGTGATGTTTACATGGAACTGTTATGTTTTGTTTACAAGTTTATATTTCTGCAGGATATCACTCTACATAACTTTTCATGTGCCTAACCTAAAGCTTACAAATCTACCATGTTTTTATTTTTTCTAAAAGGATAGACACCCTGATGTTTACATGTAGTTAAGTGTTAACAGCCAGTATGTCTCCTGCACTTGCTCAACTGTTAACCCCCTATACACTAATATTAAAATATCAAAAAGCAAATTTTTCCCATAATGCAACTACAAATTTACTAATTCAATATTGTTTGACAGAGCTGAAAGGGCTCTGTCAAACAATACTGAATTGATTAAATATCTAGTGGTATTATAAGAAAAATATGCTGCTTGGTTGAATTTTGGTATTTTGACACGAGTATGAAATGGGTTAACTGCCATCCAGTTCTAAGGCCCTCAAAAGGAATCAACATAAATCTATCACTTTTTTAATAGTTCTGGAAGAAAGCAGGAAGTATTATTATTTTATATTGACTGCTTGAACGCCAGGATTTATTTTACAACAGTGCTTCATTTTTAGGTGCACAATGACTCTGGCACACACCAGAGTATAAAGCCCCTTTTATAACATTTCTTCTCCATCAGTGAAAAATATATAGAATAAATAGGTACTATAGAGCTGGTAATCCGATTTAAACCATGAGTAGGATAAGGGTTTTAACCACGAGGCTCTGCCGAGTTGTTAAAACCCTTATTCTAAAGTACAGAGGGGTCAAAAGCTATGTTTTTGAGACAAAAAATGAAAAAAAGAATGAAAATTAATTTGCAATTTTTGTGAATAGCGCTGTCCGGTTTTGGTCATTACGTTGGGTAAAGGGTTAAATACCAAATATTACATCATTCAATCATGTATTTTAAATGTTACTGAGTTTAAAAACCTTGTTGGTCACAAACTGACTGACAGAGCAAATGTGTGATGACACTGGCACACATGGAGTTGCTTGTCGCAGCTAAAAGTACTGTTGCTTTCATGATGAGTAGGGAACTTAACCTTCTGTACTTTTGTGTCAAAATAACAGTTTTCAGGAGTATATTTTTCCCGCAATGCAACTGAGAATTTAAAAAATTGTATTTTGTTTGACATGCCCAATAGCGCATGAATGTCGGATGACCTTTGTAGTGGCAACTTCATGCCCTTGCTCTTCTTGAATACTACGAAGGGATCTTTACCCTGCATGGAGTGTGTCTCTCTCCACAAAGAGGATAGTCATTTTACGTTCTCACCCAACAGGACGGTACACTGTGACATCATCAACCCCTCAACTGATGCTGACAGAGAGTGTTTGGATACCTCAAGAATTTTCCCCAATTAAGGATCGATCGAAGGACCTCTGGCATGGGAGACCAATGCACTTATTCACTCGGTCGCCCTCTCTTAAATTATGTTTAAATCAATGAGTGGAGAAAAGGTTTAAATGATATGGAATTCTCAATCTTCTACATATCCAAACTCTTCAAATACTTCTTGCTGACAATCAGGCGAATCAAAACTTGCTTTATTCCAGATAGTATTTATGGTACTTTTTTTTAAACAAGAGGCCCCACGTGGCCTTAATCGCTCACCTGACAAAGTGACTCTAAGAAGTATTTTAGGTCACCTTCACCATGTCATGCCTCATCAACATTAACTGGTTGAGTGATAGATTTTGTTTGAAGTTCAACATTTGTTACCTAAAATTAGTTTTATTTAAAATCATTGGTGTGTGGCCAATCTCCAATGATTTTTAATAAAGCAAATTTATCTCTGCAGACAAACTGGTTTAGCATGAAGCACAAACAAGGAATGTGAAGAGATAGCCTTGGACATCTCTCCCCAACTGTGGATATCTTCCATGTGCTACATGTATATATTTGCATGCAAGAAAACAAAAATTTTCACAAATTTTATTTTTTTTTATCATCATTGGAACAAGCTCAAACAGCTTATTCCAATAGGGGTATGGGAAGATCAGGTATATTTTTGAGACAGAAATGTGAATATATAAATAATGGTGTTTTTTTGTGAATGATGCTGGAGAATTTTGCGTAAAGATATGGTAAATGGTTTGTTCTAGATACAGAATGATGCAAAAGTATTTAAATTTGATTAGGCAAGTTGTTCCTATAATGCATTTAAAAATTGAAGTAACTGTTTTTTTGCTGACGAACTTTTAGATGTGTGTGTGTGTGTTTGTGTGTGTGTGTGTGTGTTTGTGTGTGTGTGTGGGGGGGGGGGGGGGGGGGGGGGGGGAGGGGGGGGTAAGAGTGTTCTTGCAAACAAAATTCCTGAATAAATGGAAAATTTTATTTTTTGTGTGAAAGACATAGTGTGTGAATGTTGATTGGAACAAGCTTAGAGAGCTCATTTTAATGTGAAGTCATAAAGCTGTGTTTTACGTACGAAATTCTGGAATAACTAAAAAAATTGCTTTTTTGACTCAAAAAGCATGGTGTGCGACCTCTCATTGGAATGAGCTCAAAAAGCTCATTCCAATGGGGTATTTACAAGCGATAAGTACATGTATGTTTAAGAGACAAAAATTAAAATTTGAATAGCGATTTTTGCGAAGAATGCTGACAAGTTTTGGCAGTTATGCTGGTAAAAAGGTAAGATATGCAAAGTGGTTGTTTTTTAGAGGCGACATTTAATTAAGGGGAATTAACTCTTGATTACTGAGGTAACTTCTAAAAGTACTGAAATTTCATGAAGCAATGTGAATAACAGACAACAGTTGCCTAAAAATTTCATGAATAACTAAAATTTTTATTCCTTTGTCTCGAAAACATGGCATATGACCTTTGTTGGAATGAGCTGAATGCGTGTGTTCCAATGAGGGGTCATAAAATTTGAACGAAGATTTGTGTGAATAATGCATTAGTACTGCTAGATTTGGGTAAACGGTTCACCCTGGATACCACCCCTTCTATAGTAGATCTTTTCTGCAAATTTTGTCTAAGATTCTATCAACTTTACAAATAAATACGTTCATGAATCACAATCAGATCCACCCTACAATGTTGCATACCAAATATCAAAAGATTCTGCCTGCTGGATCTGGAGAAGAAGATTTTTTAAGAAATATGCCTGAAACGCACTAAGTTAAAATTTGGGCTCCTATACGGAGCCCAAATATAAACCCAGGGGGCCGATTTGAACAAACTTGAATCAGATCCACCCCACAATGTTGCTTACCAAATATGAAAAGATTCTGAAGCTGGATCTGGAGAAGAAGATTTTTTAAGAAATTTGCCTGAAATGCACTAAGTTCGAATTCGAGCTTCTATAGTGAGCCCAAATATGAAACTAGGAAGCCGATTTGAACAAACTTGAATCAGATCCACCCCACAATGTTGCATACCAAATATCAAAAGATTCTGCCTGCTGGATCTGGAGAAGAAGATTTTTTAATAAATTTGCCCGAAATGCACTAAGTGCGAATTCGGGCTTCTATATTAAGCCCAAATATGAATCCAGGGGGCCGATTTGAACAAACTTGAATCAGATCCACCCCGCAATGTTGCATACCAAATATCAAAAGATTCTGCCTGCTGGATCCGGAGAAGAAGATTTTTGAAGAAATTTGCCTGAAATGCACTAAGTGCGAATTCAGGCTTCTATATTAAGCCCAAATATGAATCCAGGGGGCCGATTTGAACAAACTTGAATCAGATCCACCCCGCAATGTTGCATACCAAATATCAAAAGATTCTGCCTGCTGGATCTGGAGAAGAAGATTTTTGAAGAAATTTGCCCGAAATGCACTAAGTTTGAATTCGAGCTTCTATAGTGAGCCCAAATATGAATCCATGTGGCCGATTTGAACAAACTTGAATCAGATCCACCCCGCAATGTTGCATACCAAATATCAAAAGATTCTGCCTGCTGGATCTGGAGAAGATGATTTTTTAAGAAATTTGCCTGAAATGCACTAAGTTCGAATTCGAGCTTCTATAGTGAGCCCAAATATGAATCTAGGAAGCCGATTTGAACAAAATTGAATCAGATCCACCCCACAATGTTGCATACCAAATATCAAAAGATTCTGCCTGCTGGATCTGGAGAAGAAGATTTTTTAATAAATTTGCTTGAAATGCACTAAGTTCAAATTTGGGCTCCTATACTGAGCCCAAATATAAACCCAGGGGGCCGATTTGGACAAACTTGAATCAGATCCACCCCACAATGTTGCATACCAAATATCAAAAGATTCTGTCTTCTGGATCTGGAGAAGAAGATTTTTTAAGAAATTTGCCTAAATGCACTAAGTTCGAAATCGGGCTCCTATACTGAGCCCAAATATGAACCCAGGGGGCCAATTTGAACAAACTTGAATCAGATCCACCCTACAATGTTGCATACCAAATATCAAAAGATTCTGCCTGCTGGATCTGGAGAAGAAGATTTTTTAAGACATTTGCCTGAAATGCACTAAGTTCGAAATCGGGCTCCTATACTGAGCCCAAATATTAACCCAGGGGGCCGATTTGAACAATCTTGAATCAGATCCACCCCACAATGTTGCTTACCAAATATGAAAAGATTCTGCCTGCTGGATCTGGAGAAGAAGATTTTTTAAGAAATTTGCCTGAAATGCACTAAGTTCGAATTCGGGCTTCTATAGTAAGCCCAAATATGTATCCAGGGGGCCGATTTGAACAAACTTGAATCAGATCTACCCCGCAACATTGCATACCAAATATCAAAAGATTCTGCCTGCTGGATCTGGAGAAGAAGATTTTTGAAGAAATTTGCCTGAAATGCACTAAATTCGAATTCGAGCTCCTATAGTGAGCCTAAATATGAATCTAGGGAGCCGATTTGAACAAACTTGAATCAGATCCACCCTACAATGTTGCATACCAAATATCAAAAGATTCTGCCTGCTGGATCTGGAGAAGAAGATTTTCAAAGAAATTTGCCTGAAATGCAGTAAGTTCAAATTTGGGCTCCTATACTGAGCCCAAATATAAACCCAGGGAGCCGATTTGAACAAACTTGAATCAGATCCACCCCACAATGTTGCATACCAAATATCAAAAGATTCTGCCTGCTGGATCTGGAGAAGAAGATTTTTTAAGAAATTTGCCTGAAATGCACTAAGTTCGAAATCGGGCTCCTATACTGAGCCCAAATATGAACCCAGGGGGCCGATTTGAACAAACTTGAATCAGATCCACCCTACAATGTTGCATACCAAATATCAAAACATTCTGCCTGCTGGATCTGGAGAAGAAGATTTTTTAATGTTTTTCCCATTGCCTACAGTGTTAAAAAGTGCTGACTCAGCACTTTTTCAAAGTCCCGAAACTGTACCCTATGATAAAACCGATGGCAATTTTTTTTTACCAATCCTTTCTGTTGGTCCTAAGGAAGCTGCACACCAAATAAAAATTCTCAGTGCCTTGCAGTTTTGGAGATATGGGCGTTTTAAATTTTTTCTATTTTTAGCTCCTGCGGTTCCCACGGGGCTGCGGGAAATTTTTTTTTTGCATAAATCAAGTACTCATGACCCAATAAGCACTCACATAAAATTTGGTTCAAATCAGCCTCTCGGTTTGGAAAATAGAAATTTTGGGCGGGGCAAAAAATTTTGCCCCTCTCATAACAACGTCAAGTATAGCCCCACAAACTTCTCTTGAACAAATCTGAGTCTACACCTCAAAAGGAAGCTGCACACCAAATATCAAGTCTCTGCTACTGCTGGTTCATGAGAAGAAGATTTACAAAGATTTTGGTGCCCCTTGGGGGTGTGGCACCACCCAGGAGGAGGGGCAACTTCATTTGAACAAATCTGAATTGGCATTAGGTAATAAACATTTAGCCAACATTTGAATAAAATTGGGCTAGTGGTTTAGGAGGAGAAGTCGATAATGTAAAGTTAACGCCGGACGGACGACGACGGACGCCGGACGACGGACGACAGACGCCGGACAGAAAGTGATTAGTAAAGCTCCCCTTGAGCTTCGCTCAGGTGAGCTAACAAGAGGTGCACATCAGAGATGCAGACATCGAGTTGTGGTGGCATTCGGAGAGTGTTGCCATGTCCATAACCCAGTTATCAATCATATGGCAAAAAAAAAAAATAATGTCGTGTTTCCGGTAACATGTCAGAAAAAAACATGAGTCAGAAGGTCGGCAGATTTTTATTTTCTTTTTATTTACCAAGTTACAGATAGAAATATTAAAAGTACAAATAGTATGTGAGAGAGACTAATACTCCCCTAACTTTCAAAAACTATTTCATACCTTTTCATATACTTCGCGATTACAGTGGACATTTCAGGTGTAATTCCGCAACTTCGGAATGATACAGACTTGGAGGAGTCTTCATATTATTATCTTCAGCTGTCCCCAGATTCTGAAGTGAAGTGCACGTTCGCACACCGTTTTTTAGTTTATCACAAGATGTGTTAAAATTAGCACTACTCAACACTTAAAATAAATTGACTGTGGTAATGGGCTGGTTAAGTATTGTCGTATTTTTCTGGGCAGAGGAAGCACAAATGACTTGCTTTTGTTTATCTGAAAACAATAAAGAACCTCACATAGATCTTGTATCAAACACCTGTGAGCACACTATTTTGAATGCAAGATGCTTTCATGACGTCTAAGTGTGCAAACAGCCAATCACTTTGAAGTACAAGTGTAAAAATACAGGAATCCCTTGGCATTTCTCAAGAAAAATTTCTTGGTTTTAAATAGCAGGAATGTCATTGGTCGAAATGTCCAGTGAGACTAACTATGCATGCATAGTGAAATGCAGTACATGTGATTGTTTACCTCGAATCTGAACCAAGTTGAGGTGAATGGACACAATAATATTCCGTTGATTTCGTAATAATGGTGACTGTTGAGAAAAACCACTGGATCAAATGGTGCATAGTTTGCGAGAGCAGGCAGGGCAGAAAAAAGGGAAAAACCCAAATTTAAACCAACAGTAATCCACACCAGTGAAGTATATTTACTTATTGTAAATCATGATAAGCAAGTTGAAATTTGCATATTGGGGTAAAAGCGACTTTTTGACATACTGATTATGATATAATTTGCCATTATTGAAAATTGTACCGATTGATGTTGTTTATTTACAGTATACAAAACATTACAATTACAATTATAATATATTTCTAATCACAGTGATACAAGTGAATATATACCGCTGGGAGATAACATAGCCAGATTGGTATATCGAAAAACAGCCCAGCTCTATTCTAATACCAATTTATACAGTGATTTATATGGCAAAAAAAGCTTGTCTTGTTTTCTGTTTCATTTCAGACAAACGTTTGGAAAATTTTAATGTTCCAAAAAAATTTGGAGCCGACGAATTTCATGGGTCAGTAGGGTTACCGGAAGCACTTTTTTTTTTAGCCTATGATGTTTGTCAAATCTGGAACCTTTGTTCAAGTTAAAATGGTAATGATTTCAGAATTGGTAAAAATTAATTAAGGCCCATAACTCAGTAATGAAATATTGGGCCAGGCCAGTTTTCGAACCCGCTTGAGATTTTATTGCAGAAGACCTATATGGCAAATATTAGTCAAATAAGAGAACGTTTGTTCAAGTTATTGTGTTAACAAGCTCAAAATTAGTAAAAATTGATTAATTAAGGCCCATAACTCTGTAATGAAAAATCGGTCCGGGCCAGTTTTCGAACTTGCTTGAGATATTATTGCAAAAGACCTGTATGGCAAATATCAGTCTAATTGGAAAATGTTTGTTCAAGTTATTGCGCTAACAGTGCAAGGATACCCGGATGCTGTCCGGTCACACACCAACCATCACCAAACCATAGGTATCAGTTGTTAACACAACTCAACCAAAAATAACAATGAACTGATTGTCTGGCAAAGTGTTAACTGGTGGTGCTGAAGCTAACAAAAAAAACCCTAAACACATAAAAATCTTTTCATAATTTTCAGGGTTTATGAAAATGCACTGAGGTCAAGCTGTTCTGAATAACACTTACTGAAACATAGGGGACAAGTGCATTTTCAACAGCTATGGTCAATTTCAACAATAATATTGATTTAGAAATGTACAGTCCTCCAGCTGCTTACCTACATGGAACATTACTTTATAAATTTGTAAACATTCATGTATTGGATTCCAATTGCCTCGACATCTGGGAGGACCTTGGTGCTGAACATAAATATCTAGCACGATTGTACATGCAAATTGCAAAATCTATTATGGACAGGTCATATACTGCTCTCAGGAAGGGACTTGAGAGAGAAAAAACTGCTGGCCTGTGATTTTTGAATATGTGGGTTTTAACCCTTTTTCTTTTGCACACGATATCAAAAGTTTGTTAATTTATTTTTTAATGAAGTTTTGACAAAACCATATCCTGCGGCCCCTTCATTGGAACGAGCTCATTGAGCTCGTTCCAATGAGGGGTCACATGCTATGATTTTGTTTTAAATTTTTGAAAAGATGTTTTTTCAATTACTCAATTTGCAAATTAAGGATGTGGCCAATTTGTTAAAAAGAGGGTTAACACTTGACCCATTGTAATGTCCAGCACTCTTCACAAAAAATTGCTATTTAAAATTTTAGGCCCCAATTCACTTGTGTCTGACATAATGACAAGTGCAATTATCTGAAACTCCATGTAAGTTTATTATACCCCAACTCTTGAAGAGAATATAGGTACCGGTATACTAGATTACATGTGTCCATCTGTCCATGCATTCATCTGTCTGTCCAGTCTTAGCAGATGTACATTGTGGGGTTTACAATTTAGAGTCAGTGGTAGTTGTGGGGTTGGGTTAGTACAGTGGCCACTTGTGGGGTTATTTTTTGCACTGTAAGGTTAATTTTTTGACCTTGTGGGGTTAGGGTTTAACATGGAAAAAACCCCACATGTGAGAACGTCCATCCATTCATCTGTCCATTCATCTGTCCATCCATCTATCTATGCATCTCTCCTCTGCAGCAATATCCTTCCAGTGGGTGGATGGATTTTAATGAAATATGGTATGAGGGATCCTTATGACAATTTTAAGCTGCTCCTGCACGTTATAAAAAAGTTGCCCACATTTTTTCAACAGATTTATGGTCCTTGCTTTGTTAATTCATTTATGCTTCATCGGTCCAGCACAGCAGTGGGGGTATGATTGCCTTCAGCAATAGCTCTTGTTTAATTTTAAAAGTACCATGGAATCAAGAAAGGTCAGTGATTATATACTACTCAAAGTTTGCTAAGCACCAAATATTTGACACATCATTGTGAAATTTACTTGTGACATATTTGCGATATTTTTGGTGGATATGATTGAGGAATGTATTGAGATGGTCCCCAGTGTTTACATTAGATCTCTTGACAGGCATACTTTTCTTGACAGTCATGGAAAGTATGTACCCCTTGATTTTCATGATGTTTTCGTGTACTATCTACATGTACATGACATACATAGGGTATTCAATCTTCATTTCAACACAAACCCTTGTGATTTAATGATTGAATATGGCAAATGCAAATGTAAGAAGACATTTGTCTGAAGCAGAAATGTGGCCGGCTGTAGGGATGGTGGAGCAAGGGGCTACCCATCGTCAGGTTGGTGAAGCCCTTGGTGTGCACCATACGGTGATCACCAGAGCCTGGACAAGATTTCAGCTGTATGGCACACCAGTAAGACGGCATGCTGGTGGCAGAGACACGGCAACATCTGCAGCTGAAGACCAGTTTTTGATCATTCAGGCCCGTAGGAACCGCTTTGCCACAGCAACCCAGCTTCGCAGTGACCTTCAGAATGCACTTTATTTTGGTAAATCTTCGAACATCTTGACATGCTTCAAACTTCTTTTAAAAATGTTTCTCCCAGCTGTTTTGCAAATCTGCACAAATTTGTATGTATATTTTTACTAACAGTTATATCCACCAAATGGATAGGCGTGAATGGGCACCAACCAAAGAGAAACAGCGATGCGAATTTCAACAAACACTGGTTCCGAAAAGGTTGTTTTGTTTTTTATCGATCCATTTGATCAGTACAGCTTCAGTCAAAACAAACAGACTCTTCACCTTTGGGTTTAAACATCGGAATTAAAATTTGTTTATTTAAATGAATTTTAATGCATGGGTTGTGTAATAAACACAGAACGCAATGAGCGTTTGAATCGGTGGGTGTTTTACATAACTTGTTGGAATGGCGTAATCATATTTCACTTGAGACTATGGTATGTTTCTTTATTTGTCGTTTGACAGCAAGCCTCTAAAAGCAGACTAGCAGTTGTCTCAAATCAGTGTTTCTCGTCATTGTTTATTTAAGCTCTATTTAGTGAGCTATAATAAGGCATCTCATTAAGACCCAGTGAAAGCTTACTTTAATCTTTATATCCAGTAAACTTGTTGTGACATGACTCATTTATTGTACATATATTTAACATTGACCACAAATAAGAGTTCAGTTACATTACGGTTCACAGACACTCCGGTTTCGCACATTCACACTTTGAACTCCGTGGTGCTAACACCTTAACAATGGAGCTCTCAATTGTAATCCAAGAAACACTGGGCAGAGCGAAGGCTACCCTTGCTACAACCTGGAGTATCCAGGTGCTCCAGCGTAAAATTCACCCGACAGTGGATTTTGAGAAAGAAACTGAACCGACTTCCATGGAGAGGTGTGGTACCTTTCATGGGGGGATTTCCTCCTGCACTGGTCACCAATCAAAGTGACTTGGACTTGCTGGATGATGATAAACAGACAGAAGCCGCAGAAGCAACTGAGATGAAGAAGAAAAGAAAGAGAAAGAAGGGACCTTCTGCCAGACGACGGGATGCCCGCCAACTGACAATGTTCCTGGAGAAGATGAAGAGGGAAAAGGAAGAGAGGAAGGCCGGCCAGGGCATTGAAAGCTCAATGCCTGCTACCCTGACCATTCCACGTCCAGCTCAGTTCCTTTCACTCTGGTGGAGGGTCTGGAGTACACTGGTTTGTCAGATAACAGTCCAAACTCCAGCCCATCACACTCTTCCTAGGAAAAGAAGATGGAGGAAGAAGGACTGTTTGTGAAGTTCGAGTCGGACATCGCACCTGCCACTGTACCCACTCTTGCTTCTCCAGCTTCTTTCAACCAGAACACCAACTGGGGTTCTCATAGGGATGAAGATCAGGGACAAAGGACACTGTGAGTTCCTGATGGGCCAAGTACCATACATGGCCACCATCATGAAGGACTTCAAAAAGCTACAGTCAGATGCCTGGATGCTTTGCAAGGTCTACCTGTTCACCACTCCAGCAGAGGTACACTACACCAACATCTGCTGCAAGGACTACGCCATTCATTCCAAGCCAGTCTCCTAGTCCTCCAACACGAACAACATCTCCGACAGCGATCTCTCCATCATGGCCACCTTCTCCAAAGAAGAGTCGGCAAAGACAGAGATGCCGCTGAGTACCTCAACTCTTTCCTCCACTGACGAGCTCAGACATGAAAAAATTAAATACAGTCATTGCTGAGGGTCGAAAGGGGCTTGCCCCACACTGTCCCTGCATGCCTTCGGCGTGCAAAACCATTTAATCTGAGTTGATCTGAGAGTTCAGTTACAGTTTGGATTTCCAAAAGTTACTCTGCATCATTTTGTTGGGAAATCCCATGAGCTATTGCTGTAATATTGTTCAGATATCCAACAAGTCCAGTTGTTAAATGTTTACTGCCATTAGACATTTGGAATACCAGATTCACTATTAAATTGTTATCATCTTTAATTTGTCTCCAAGTCATCAGTTGAATGCCAGAATTGTACAGCAGAGACAGGTTATCCCCCATGGTTATATTAGTATAGTTTTGTTAGGTGATTGGTGCTGAAGGGAACTCTCTAAGCATGGATTTCGACCCCGTTATGCTATTTAATATATAATTTTAGTTGGCTTCACCAAATTCTTGACTAATCATTTACTGGAAAGCTCTCTTATAGGGCTCTCTTACAGGGGGTTTTCCAACAAATGATAAGACAAGATTTGGACCACATCTACACATGCAATTAATATGTGGATTATGTACCATTGACATGTGCCCATTACTAGGATCAATCTGTGTATTTCACTCCTTGCATGCTTCAGACGGATACTCATGCCCAGGACAGAATTTCTCTTGCTACTAAAATTAGTACAATTTGGGAACTTTGTCAATGATTTCTTGAGATAAACTCTGATGAATTTTTCATCAAAAGTAGTCATGGCTGCTTAACAGCAGCCATGACTAGATTTGCTGAAAAATATCTTGAAAATACTCAGCGGGTTAAGACTTAAAAGTAAGAGACGACTTGGGGTCTACTTTTTAATTCTAGAAGCCAGATTTACTTCTTAACCCTTTAGCTAACATGAAAAGCAGACGACACTTGGAAACAAAATTCTTGAATAACTATTTTTTTTCATCTTTTGTCTCAAAAACATAGTTTATGATCCCTCACTCGAACGAGCTGAATGAGCTTGTTCCAAAGAGGGGTCATAACCTATGTTTTTGAGACAAAAAATGAAAAAATAATGGAAATTAATTGGAATTTTTTGTGAATAGCACTGGCTGGTTTTGGCCATTTCGTTGGGTAAAGGGTTAACTACCCTGCTTTTCTCATATTCCATGAGCGTTGAATAAATACATATTATCGCTACAATGAAGTGATCTGGGTCGCAGTATCACGTCAAGTTGGGGAGGTTAGATTGCCGATAAAGCGAGCTGCCACAGTCACATTCTGGAAGCCAGGTGAGAGGCAGACACAGCATGAATGATAATTTATTTCTTTATATTTATTTATTGGTTTTTAAGGTAACATATTTCTGCACAGTGGATAATCATCACCACAAGATGAGTATCAACTCAAGACCAGGGGTGAGAGTTAAAAAGCCATGTTGCCCATTTTAGAGAGGGTTTGCACCTCCCAATTATTGGTGACTGGGTCCTATTTTAACAGTAAAACAGAGCCTGTTTACCGCAGTGAGCAGGCACTGCTTCACTTCCCGGGGTTCCCGCGGGGAATGAATGATTAGGTGCGTGTGATACAATGGTAAATAAATAAGCATGTACAGTATATACAGAAAATCAGTCAAAAGTAGAAATTTCCAAGAATAAACGGCAACAAACAGGAATAATTTATATGAGATGAAAGCAGGACCTATTTAATCTGTTTTGGTGGGAAACTAGAAAAGTGGCAGCCATTTTGTAAACTCTGAATGGCGTCTAAAGTAGCAGTCCTGGTAATTCATCCTGGTTTCCTCGGCAAAAAAATTGCTGGGGAAAACTGGTGCTTCTACGGCAATTGCTGTGAAGCCTGTTCGAATGTGTAAAAATCATCAGGGCGGCAGGGAATAGTCTCGATTGCCATGTATATGTAGTATGCGGTGAAGTGAAAACTTTCAAGTAACTTTAACGTGTGAAAGTAGTTCAAGATACATGTGTATATAATCACAATCAATGTGCAGAATCTTTCACTCAATTAGATAATGCCAATATCATGAACCATGTGAATGCTGAGAAAAAATCTTAGAAGTAAGCAGGCGACTTGCTCAAGATGTATAGTATGAGTGAAAATAAGATGCAGCATAACCACAAACTAAGTATCTCACTGCTTCTATGTTGATAACACTAGAATCTGACATCAGTTTCTGGAAAGCTCTGTAACAGCTTTCCAGAAACTGATGTCAGATTCTAGTGTTATCAACATAGAAGAAGCAGAACACATAGTTTCTAGAGGTTAATGCTGCAATTTGTACTGTAAATTGTAAGATTAGCAATACAGCATAGTGCAAGCCACATGGTTTGATTCCTTGTGTAACCTGGAACTTGTGCAATTTCTGCCCCCACTAGGCTTTCTAAAGAAGCCATCCTCGGCAGTATTTTTCGTTTCCTCTGCCTTTTTCTCTTGCTGAGGGTGAATTACCGGGGCTGAAGTAGTCAGCATTTTTTCTGCTGAATTTTAAATGAAAGTGTCAATGACACTGTAGCTCAACTTGTTAAGACATGTACATGTATAGTATGTGACACTGCAATGACAAACATCGAGGTAATGACCTGATAACAAAGGTACATATAAAGTACATGTATTGTAACGGTCTATACATAAATACTGACCGCAGCCTTTAACAAATGTATAGGTAAAGTATTGTAAAGGTGGGTGACAGTCAGATACTAAACTAGAAAAGAAATCTTTTGAGTCCCAGAGTGGGTCTGACTGAACCCCAAAATATTTGTTCTCATAGCACAGTGATAACAAAGGCACCCCAAAACACACTCGTTCCTGTCCCAAGGTGAAAAGAAAGGGACCCAAGAAGTTTCGTGAAGATCAGTTCATAAATACGAGCTGGAAAGAAGTTGTGACAAAAAAACTGATTGGACCTAATTTCGGTACAAAATGGCCACTGGCAGCCATCTTGAATTTTGGACCACACCCAAAAACACTTGTTCTCATCCCACGGTATTAACAAAGGTACCCAAGAAGTTTCATAAAGATCGGTTCATAAATATGGCCTCTAGCCTGAGCCGTATAGAAGTTGTGTACAAACAAGAGGCCCCACGTGGCCTTAATCGCTCACCTGACAAAGTGACTCTAAGAAGTATTTTAGGTCACCTTCACCATGTCATGCCTCATCAACATTAACTGGTTGAGTGATAGATTTTGTTTGAAGTTCAACATTTGTTACCTAAAATTAGTTTTATTTAAAATCATTGGTGTGTGGCCAATCTCCAATGATTTTTAATAAAGCAAATTTATCTCTGCAGACAAACTGGTTTAGCATGAAGCACAAACAAGGAATGTGAAGAGATAGCCTTGGACATCTCTCCCCAACTGTGGATATCTTCCATGTGCTACATGTATATATTTGCATGCAAGAAAACAAAAATTTTCACAAATTTTATTTTTTTTTATCATCACTGGAACAAGCTCAAACAGCTTATTCCAATAGGGGTATGGGAAGATCAGGTATATTTTTGAGACAGAAATGTGAATATATAAATAATGGTGTTTTTTTGTGAATGATGCTGGAGAATTTTGCGTAAAGATATGGTAAATGGTTTGTTCTAGATACAGAATGATGCAAAAGTATTTAAATTTGATTAGGCAAGTTGTTCCTATAATGCATTTAAAAATTGAAGTAACTGTTTTTTTGCTGACGAACTTTTAGATGTGTGTGTCTGTGTTTGTGTGTGTGTGTGTGTGTGTGTTTGTGTGTGTGTGTTTGTGGGGGGGGGGGGGGGTAAGAGTGTTCTTGCAAACAAAATTCCTGAATAAATGGAAAATTTTATTTTTTGTGTGAAAGACATAGTGCGTGAATGTTGATTGGAACAAGCTTAGAGAGCTCATTTTAATGTGAAGTCATAAAGCTGTGTTTTACGTACGAAATTCTGGAATAACTAAAAAAATTGCTTTTTTGACTCAAAAAGCATGGTGTGCGACCTCTCATTGGAATGAGCTCAAAAAGCTCATTCCAATGGGGTATTTACAAGCGATAAGTACAAGTATGTTTAAGAGACAAAAATTAAAATTTGAATAGCGATTTTTGCGAAGAATGCTGACAAGTTTTGGCAGTTATGCTGGTAAAAAGGTAAGATATGCAAAGTGGTTGTTTTTTAGAGGCGACATTTAATTAAGGGGAATTAACCCTTGATTACTGAGGTAACTTCTAAAAGTACTGAAATTTCATGAAGCAATGTGAATAACAGACAACAGTTGCCTAAAAATTTCATGAATAACTAAAATTTTTATTCCTTTGTCTCGAAAACATGGCATATGACCTTTGTTGGAATGAGCTGAATGCGTGTGTTCCAATGAGGGGTCATAAAATTTGAACGAAGATTTGTGTGAATAATGCATTAGTACTGCTAGATTTGGGTAAACGGTTCACCCTGGATACCACCCCTTCTATAGTAGATCTTTTCTGCAAATTTTGTCTAAGATTCTATCAACTTTACAAATAAATACGTTCATGAATCACAATCAGATCCACCCTACAATGTTGCATACCAAATATCAAAAGATTCTGCCTGCTGGATCTGGAGAAGAAGATTTTTTAAGAAATATGCCTGAAACGCACTAAGTTAAAATTTGGGCTCCTATACGGAGCCCAAATATAAACCCAGGGGGCCGATTTGAACAAATTTGAATCAGATCCACCCCACAATGTTGCTTACCAAATATGAAAAGATTCTGAAGCTGGATCTGGAGAAGAAGATTTTTTAAGAAATTTGCCTGAAATGCACTAAGTTCGAATTCAAGCTTCTATAGTGAGCCCAAATATGAAACTAGGAAGCCGATTTGAACAAACTTGAATCAGATCCACCCCACAATGTTGCATACCAAATATCAAAAGATTCTGCCTGCTGGATCTGGAGAAGAAGATTTTTTAATAAATTTGCCCGAAATGCACTAAGTGCGAATTCGGGCTTCTATATTAAGCCCAAATATGAATCCAGGGGGCCGATTTGAACAAACTTGAATCAGATCCACCCTACAATGTTGCATACCAAATATCAAAAGATTCTGCCTGCTGGATCTGGAGAAGAAGATTTTTGAAGAAATTTGCCTGAAATGCACTAAGTTCGAAATCGGGCTCCTATACTGAGCCCAAATATTAACCCAGGGGGCCGATTTGAACAAACTTGAATCAGATCCACCCTACAATGTTGCATACCAAATATCAAAAGATTCTGCCTGCTGGATCTGGAGAAGAAGATTTTCAAAGAAATTTGCCTGAAATGCAGTAAGTTCAAATTTGGGCTCCTATACTGAGCCCAAATATAAACCCAGGGGGCCGATTTGAACAAACTTGAATCAGATCCACCCCACAATGTTGCATACCAAATATCAAAAGATTCTGCCTGCTGGATCTGGAGAAGAAGATTTTTTAAGAAATTTGCCTGAAATGCACTAAGTTCGAAATCGGGCTCCTATACTGAGCCCAAATATGAACCCAGGGGGCCGATTTGAACAAACTTGAATCAGATCCACCCTACAATGTTGCATACCAAATATCAAAACATTCTGCCTGCTGGATCTGGAGAAGAAGATTTTTTAATGTTTTTCCCATTGCCTACAGTGTTAAAAAGTGCTGACTCAGCACTTTTTCAAAGTCCCGAAACTGTACCCTATGATAAAACCGATGGCAATTTTTTTTTACCAATCCTTTCTGTTGGTCCTAAGGAAGCTGCACACCAAATAAAAATTCTCAGTGCCGTGCAGTTTTGGAGATATGGGCGTTTTAAATTTTTTCTATTTTTAGCTCCTGTGGTTCCCACGGGGCTGCGGGAAAATTTTTTTTTGCATAAATCAAGTACTCATGACCCAATAAGCCCTCACATAAAATTTGGTTCAAATCAGCCTCTCGGTTTGGAAAATAGAAATTTTGGGCGGGGCAAAAAATTTTGCCCCTCTCATAACAACGTCAAGTATAGCCCCACAAACTTCTCTTGAACAAATCTGAGTCTACACCTCAAAAGGAAGCTGCACACCAAATATCAAGTCTCTGCTACTGCTGGTTCATGAGAAGAAGATTTACAAAGATTTTGGTGCCCCTTGGGGGTGTGGCACCACCCAGGAGGAGGGGCAACTTCATTTGAACAAATCTGAATTGGCATTAGGTAATAAACATTTAGCCAACATTTGAATAAAATTGGGCTAGTGGTTTAGGAGGAGAAGTCGATAATGTAAAGTTAACGCCGGACGGACGACGACGGACGACGGACGACGGACGACGGACGCCGGACGACGGACGACGGTCCGTCGGACGACGGACAGAAAGTGATTAGTTAAGCTCCCCTTGAGCTTCGCTCAGGTGAGCTAAAAACTGATTAGACCTAATTTTGGTACAAAATGGCCACTGGCAGCCATCTTGAATTTTAGACCACACCCAGAAACCCTTGTTCTCGTCCCAAGGTGATAACAAAGGTACCCAAGACGTTTCGTGAAGATCGGTTCATAAATACAGACTCTAGCCCGAACAGTATTGACATGTGTACTTACTGTGTGTAAGTAGCACTGAAAAAATCAAGGTCCATCTAATTTGCATAATTTCTGCACGAGAAAAAAACCTGTATTATATGTGATGTATCCCATGGTACTAAACATTCACTCAAAAAATTATTCAAATCAGCGCTTTCATATGGAAGTTCTGTGCAAAAATCTGATTGCACCTAATTTTGTACAAAATGGCTGCCATCGGCCATCTTGATTTTCGGACCGGACCCCAAAACACTCGTTCTCGTCCCATGATGATACCAAAGGTACCCAAGAAGAAATATCGGTTCATAAATACGGCCTCTAGCCCGAGCCGTATTGGCATTTGCACTTATAGTGCTGAAAGTAACACCAAAAAACATCAAAGTTAGTCTAATTTGCATAATTTAAGCACGAGAAAAAAACCAGTATTATATGTGATGTATCCCATGGTACTAAACATTCATACAAAAAATTATTCAAATTAGCGGTTTCATATGGAAGTTCTGCGCAAAAATCTGATTGCACCTTAGTTTTGTACAAAATGGGTGCCAGCGGCCAACTTGAATTTTGGATCGGACGCAAAAACACTTGTTCTCGTCCCACGGTCATAACAAAGGTACCTAAGAAGTTTCATAAAGATTGGTTCATAAATGCGGCCTCTAGCCCGAGCCGTATTGAATTGTTGGTGGACAGATGGACGACTGGCCATGGCATAAGCTCAAATTTGGCTTCGCCAGAGTTGAGCTAAAAATGATGTAAGTTTGCTCTATCAAAGACAGATCTTACAATATCTTACATATCTCACAATACTTATATCAGGGATAACAATAAACATATTCATTTGAAAAAAAATTATTTATTTATTTATTTATTTACTGGTGTTTTAGGTCACATATTTCTGCACAATGGCTAATCATGACCACAACATGGAAATAAAGTCAAGTCCAGCCAATTATTTATTGCCATGTTGCCAAGCCAGAAAATAAGCCGACTGTCATCTGCAAAATGAGGTCCCCAGAGGGTGAGTTTTAAAAGTACAAATAGTATGTGAGTGAGACTAATACACAGCAGGGTAGCTTCACTAAATTTACCCTCTGTGAATCTCAATCTGAATCAGTCTCAAACCCAAACAGAAAGAGGTACCCAGAAGAAACATTGGCCCACTGTATGAGATAGCATCAGCACATTACCCCTCTGGGGACCTCATTCTGCAAATATCAGATTGCTTATTTTCTGGCTTGCATGTTGCCCATTTTAGAGGACTTGGTGGCCAGGTCCTATTTTACCAGTAAAACAGAGCTCATTTATCACTGTAAACAGGCACTACTGTACTTCCTGGGGTTCCCATGGGAATGAAAAAGTTTGGAAAGATAAGTAGAATTCTAAACAATTAATTTCCTGATTGGCAGAAAATAATATATGTGCACATGATTGGCAGGAAGGATAATGCATTTGAAAAGGCTTCTGCAATTTAATTGGATATTGATTTAGAGTGCAATTGTTTGCTTTATTTTGAAGTCCAAATTTAAATGTGCATCTTCAAAACTTAAAAATAACTGCCCATTGAGGAAACTGATAATTAAAATCCTAAATTTTCTGTGTACTTTCAGCAATTATCATCTTTTCGGCACTAGAACATTCTAGAATATTCTTGTTTATTCAAGAATAACGTAAAATATTTTAGGTTATTCCCTTTATGGAAAATTTGTGGTTCTCGGTTATTCCTGTTCATAGACATGGAATACCACATGCATATTGGAATGAGATCCAAATACTGGACAACTCAAGGTTATTTTAACATAACCTGGAATATTCTAAGGTTATTCCAATGTGCCAGGTTACATGTATACTTATATTATTCTAGGATATTTCAGGTGCAATATATTATACCTCACTCTTGAAGAGAGGAATATTTAGTGGGATGTGTCTGGAATATTCTGGATTATTTCTGAATATTCTAGAATAATTCTAGAATCGTCTAGAATAATTCCTGGTCAGGAATACAGTTTGTTAGTTTACTATTGATAATAGGATTTTTTAATTTTTCACAATCACTGCAGATTTGACATCAAAATGAGTTTGTTGATGCATAATTTTTTCTGGTTATGAAAAACACTGGCACTATTATCAGAAAATAGTTTTTATTGTTTTTATAAATTTGCAGTTTCAAAGTACACACAAACTAGATTATAACTAAATACTTATTAGAAATTACAATAACAGAAAATTAACAGTTTAAGTTTGTAATTATGAGAAAAAGCATGCATTGGCAAACTAATAGTCGCAATATTAATTACATGAAACTTGTTCAAAGATAACATGGGATTTTCTTTCATTCATTTATTTATTTATTGAGGTTTAAAAAACACTTTTGATAGCCAGGGTCACCTCGAGTCAGGCAGTTTTACAGGTGGAGGAAGCCCGAGTACCCAGAAAGAACCACCGAGCAACTGCCAGACTCCCCAGCGTATTAACTCCACACAAACAGGGTTAGCGTTGGTTGAAGACAAGGGCACCATCAATACATAGTACTCCTTAGTACATAGTGCCATCAATCATCAAGATGAAATGATTTTTTTTTCCTTTTCAATTCCAAAGAGCAGACCAATTACATCTCGGCTTGAAAATAAGCCGCCTGACATTTGCAGAATGAGATCCCCAGAGAGTGAATGTGATGATGCTAGTGGGCCAATTTATCCTCTGGGTACCTCTTTCTGTTTAGTTTTGAGACCCTGATTCAGATTGAGGTTCACAAGAGGGTAAATTTAGTGATGCTACCCTGCTGTGCAGGGTAGCATCACTAAATTCACTCTCTGGGAACCTCATTTTGCAGATGACAGTCTGCTTATTTTCTGACTTGATTACGTCAACTATAAGGTGAAGTTTAGCCAATCGTTCACACCACATGTAAGTTGCCCATGCACTTTAGAAGACTCCCACACCAGGGGTTGGTTGGTTTCGTCTTATTTTACCAAGGAAACAGAACTTATTTACTATAATAGAAAACAAAGGCATGCGTATCCGTCAAGCACAGATCTAAGTTAGTTTCCGTTTTATTGCTCTTCTGCCCACTGATTATAAAGTCTGCAACCAAACTCAGTAATTTAATGTCCCTGTCAAGTCACAAATACTAATATATGTGCCTTAAGAGAGATGAAAATCAAGTTCTCTGAATTGAATTGAATTGAATTCTAAATTAAATTCCAAACCAATCAAGTACTGAGCCAAGTATAATGAATATTAGCAGAGATTTCATTGTGCTTCTAATAAATTGAATTTTTAAAGGTTTTTATGAAGAATTGTTATTGGAACACCTTTTCTGCAGCAATGGAATTTAAGAATGTCAGGAACACAGGGGATGGTAACCCATTTGCTTGCTGCCTGCTAGTGACAAATGGAATCAGAAAAAGGGAGGGGGCTAATATGAAGGTTATTTCCCTTCTCACCTTTCAATAACCCCAATATTTTTAATAAAATACCTAAAGCAGGCCTGAAAATAAGCAGTCTGACATTTGCAGAATGAGGTCCCCAGAGGGTGAATTTGATGATGCTATCCCATACAGTGGGACAATTTATCCTCTGGGTACCTCTTTCTGTTTAGTTTTGAAACCCTGATTCAGATTGAGGTTCACAGAGGGTAAATTTAGTGATGCTACCCTGCTGTGCAGGGTAGCATCACCAAATTCCCCCTCTTGGGACCTCATTTTGTAGATGACAGTCCGCTTATTTTCTGGCTTGACTTAAAGGATACATTATATAGATTCAAATGGGCTACTTCCTGAACATATGCACAACAAAGTCTGAGGCCACCCTCTAATATTCAGAGTGGCACTCAATAGTGATCCCCTCCTTCCATAAAATAGAAAGAAGGTGAAAGATCGTGGTTGGTGGCCAACAGGGCACTTGAGTACAGTTCTGATATTACAAAAGTGGACAGGTAGCTTTCTGTCCACTCTCTTAACCAATGCACTGTAGAATCTCAGCCAATGAAAAAGAAATACAAGAGCATTGAATCTCGGGTGGTATTTTTATTTGTTTTTCTTGAGTTTATCTTGATTTTACAACATTTTATTAAAGTAATCACGACTAACCACCATCCATATATTTATTTATTGGGAGTGTGGTGGCTCAGTGGTTCGATCCCCGTTATGAATAACTGCATTGTGTCCCTGAGTGAGGCACTTAATCCCAATCGCCCATGTATGGGCACAGTGGGGTTGTGTACTAAGGTGTAATGTGCACCTGTCTTCAACCAATGCTAGCCCTTCTTGTGTGGAGTTAGTACGTTGGGGAGTCTGGCGGTTGCTTGCCATTGCTCGGTGGTTCTCTCCGGGTAGTCCAGCTTCCTCCACCTGCAAAACTGTCCGATATAAGGAGACCTTGCCTGTTGAAAGAGTTGTTAAACCCCAATAAATAAATAAATTATTTATTTATTGGAATTACGGACACATATTTCTACACAATGGCTAATTTTGAGTCAAGTTTAGTCACTTATTTATACACCTGTTGCCCATTTTAGAGGACTTCCATCCAAAGCACTGGTGCCTAGGTCCTATTTTACCAGAAAAATAGAACTTATTTACCACAGTAAACAAGCACTGCTTCACTTCCCAAGGTTCCCAAGGGAGAACTAGAACTATCACTGAAGGTGATTCATACCCCCGCTTTGGGTTTTTAGAGGAATGCACTTCTGATCATGTAGGCGAAGGCCATAAGGAAATGTATACATAAAGATCATTTTTTTGTTGTTGAAATTTGTATTTGCATGTGGCCTTCCACAGAACAGCACTGAATACTTAAAGAGCCCACACATATATGGTTTACATTTGGAAAAACACATTTACAATGTGCAACATGTATTCAAAATCGGTTCATTAATGTAGGAGGAGTTGCACACACAAGAATCCTATTTGAAAACCCATAATAAATCCAAGTTAAAGGGAGATAACCTGGTTAAACTTGTCGCAGATCAAAAATTTGGGAATATGCGTATGTTCACTTAGTTGTGATAATGTTTGAAAGGTTTCGTCAAAATTGATTGATAAATGTAGGACGAGTTGCACGCACAAGAATTTCATGTAGAAACCCATAATAAATCTAAGTTAAAGGGAGATAACCTAGTTAAAATTGCCACAGCTCAAAAATTTTGGAATATGTGCATGTTCACTTAGTAGTGATGATGTCTGTAAACTTTCGTCCAAATTGATTGATAAATGTAGGAGGAGTTGCGCGCACAAGAATTTCATGCAGAAACCCATATTAAATCTAAGTTAAAGGGAGATAACCTAGTTAAAATTGCCACAGCTCAAAAATTTTGGAATATGCGCATGTTCACTTAGTAGTGATGATGTCTGTAAACTTTCATCCAAATTGATTGATAAATGTAGGAGGAGTTGCGCACACAAGAATTTCATGCAGAAACCCATATTAAATCTAAGTTAAAGGGAGATAACCTAGTTAAAATTGCCACAGCTCCAAAATTTTGGAATATGCGCATGTTCACTTAGTAGTGATGATGTCTGTAAACTTTCGTCCAAATTGATTGATAAATGAAGGAGGAGTTGCGCACACAAGAATTTCATGCAGAAACCCATATTAAATCAAAGTTCAAGAGAGATAACCTGGTTAAAATTGTCGCAGATCAAAAAGTTTGGAATATGCACATGTTCACTTAGTAGAGATGATGTTTGAAAGGTTTCATCAAAATCGGTTCATTAATGTAGAAGGAGTTGCGCACACAAGAATTTGTCCGGCCGGAAAGACGTACGTACGGACGGACAGACGTACGGACATACAGGGCGATTCCTATATAGCCCTCACTTCTTCGAAGCGGGGGTATAAAAAGGTCACATTTCAATCTCAATACTGTAATAGTGCTACAATGTGTATCCCGACACTTTCAGTAATCACAACTGGTAGATAAATTGCTAATATTGTTCTCTGTGAAACTATGATGCTTTAAAAGTATTTGTATCTAAATATATGCTTGTGCTGCAAATAAAGTTACAGTTACAGAGATTGGGTCCATTTGATGCATAAAGATTATTTGGTCTTACAGAACTGATAACTGACTACCATCTCTAGACATTAGACATATTCAGTTTGAATATGAGATCTCAGGGCTAAGATTTCACCTAAATTTGGTAGACTCCATTTGGATTCTCAAAAAATAAATTAGTAGCGAGGATCAAAATCTACTATGAATGACCCAGGATTCCATGAGGCCACCATGGTTGAACCCCTGTTGTATACGGATAACATATGTTAGTCCTTTATCCAACAGAGCTTTTTAATTTTTAAAATATAAACTGAATTTGATAATTTTTTAAAAAATAAACAATATTTACCTATATAACCTTACAAATATGGTTGCCATTGGAATCAACTCACTGAGCCAGTTACAATGACAGCCATATTTGTACAATTTTATTGACAAAATGTCAGGTTATTTAAGGTCATGTTAGCCTTGTATTGGTTAATTTGCTGCGGTTATGTTAGATAAAGGGTTAAATTGACGCAATTCTTTTCACGTGAATTGTGGCAGATGAGCAGTGAGAATCTACACAAATTTTTGCTGGTTTTGTTTAGCAAATCGATTCTTGGATTCTCGTCGAAATATAAGCCCTGGATCTGATTGTCAGATCTCCTTTGTCATATCACATGAGTCCTCAACTCAGATCTTAAAAACCTGTCACAACATACCAGCACCATACTTGTGAAATATGATTGTGATTTACCTGAGCACAGGAACAGCAGATCGGCCATGGGAAGGGGGTTAAGAGTAAAGCTTTGCCCCTTGAACTTTCTTCAAGAGGGAGGTTTCAATATTTTTTATAAATGCTACAATTAGATTTGAAGTCCGGATGATATGCACTCAATCGGTCAGTGACAATAGACTGTGTATTATATCTAGGGCTGCCACGATTAATTGATTAATCGATTGTCGACCGGTCACGCCCAAATCGATTAGTATTTTTCATTGTCGAAGAATCGTTAAATTTTACCACATTTTATACGTTTAATAATTTTTAAAAATCGCAACATTGACGCCGTAGCTGCGACGGGTGGTGCAATCTCACAAAATTCTAAGTTCATCAAGGGCCATAACTCCAAGAAAAGTGTTTGGAACAACACATGCATTGAACAGTGGCTAGATATCAATAAGATACATTTACATGCCAAATATAAAGTCATTCCATCAATTATTTCAAAAGTTATTGAGTTTTGAAACTCATTGGTCACAGACAGACAGACCGACCGACCGACAGAACGACAGACAGATCGACAGACCGACATTGCCACTTATAGAGTTGCTAGTCGCAGTTAAAAATTGGATGAAAAAACTAAAGGTAAAGGGCCAAGAACATCGACGTTAAACCCCAAGAAGCCGATAGAAGCATTTGTCTTTCAGGTATATTCAAACCTTGCAAACTTCGCAACTGACGCCCGGTCTTGATTATTACACTGACGGTTCAAAAGTGCAGAACGTCAAAGCTTTGAATGTACCTAAAAAATGATCATCTTCGTTGTTTACTTGAGGTAGGTCAGTTGACTTGAACTTTATTTTTAACGACTTCAAAGAGCGGGAGAGGGGTCATCTAGGTACGATTGATCGATAATTGTCGATTATTTGCGACGATTAATCGATTCCTAAATTAAATGAAAGTGTCTATGACACTTTCGCTCAACTTGACAAACTTGAACTTGGTAAGTTATAAAT
The DNA here is from genome assembly GCA_031216915.1 of Pictodentalium vernedei. Classification (NCBI taxonomy): domain Eukaryota; kingdom Metazoa; phylum Mollusca; class Scaphopoda; order Dentaliida; family Dentaliidae; genus Pictodentalium; species Pictodentalium vernedei. The sequence goes on along the minus strand of CM062290.1, from coordinate 87,740,800 downwards.
GAAATGACAAAACTGAAGATCATTGGTACCAATGTTATTTGATGAAATTTCAACATTACAGTATTGTGTGCGCACAACATCAGAGTAATCCATGCATATTTAAATGTAAACTGTAAGACTGGCTAAAGGAAGAATGCTGATATACAAATGCAGTTAGTTCAGAGGTTATTGTAAATGGCAACTTTTTCACAGAAATGAATGCTAATCAATAGCTCTTATCTAAAAGTCTTGCCTGATGAGCACACCAATTACAACAAGAGGGATGTTACATCCCAACGTTCACCTACATTCGCGCTTGATAATGTCGTTCCAATGTAACATGCCTAATATTTAGTTAATATAAATCATTAACTAGGCATCAAATGATTAATGTGGTTTATGTGATGGCCTTGGAAAGTCTATATTTCTGCATTTATTATATATTAATTCAACATAGAATCATTGGATACATCTTTTAGAAATGTTTATGATTAAGAATATGAATCGTGAGGCCAGATATTAAATCATAAATAAGAATTAGGAAAGGCTTTCATAAATCACTGAAATTTTAATTGAAGTGCATTCATTGGTTAAAGAGGAGTTGCGGAAAAACATTCGTTCAAGAAAGTGACTATAAGTCCCAACAAAAATACATCACATCAACAACTAAAATAAGCCTTAATGTTACTAGTAACAAGTATGAGAAAGTATTAAATAATAAAAAAAAAAGTTAAAAAAAATTTTTTTTAAAGAAAGTGAATATAAGTCCCAAAAATCCCTGTCAAATTCCTCAAATATGCATGTAATAAGGGCGCAACGTTACCGCAATGTAGTTCAGTAACCCATGCGTACAATATCAATTGCCTGGAAAGACACATAGAAACAGAACTCACCTTAACACCTCACTTTAACACAAACTTTTAGAACTTAAAATCGAGTAAGTCAGACAAAAACGTGAACATTGTGACCGAAAAAAGAAAAGAAATCAGTTAAATTTCTGCATACAGTAGGGTTAATACCTACAGTTGTTATTGAAATGAGAAAATAAACAGTAATGAGAGGTGAAGGCACCACAATCTGCACAAAAGCTGACTTTAACGCAAATTCTTACAACACCTAAACGCTAATTCTTACAAGTTTTGGCAGAAAATCAGCCTCAAATTCCTCAAATATGCATGTAATGAGGGTTAAATATTACTGCAATGGAGTTCAGTAACCCAAGTGTAGAATATTAATCGCTTGGAAAGGCACATAGAAACACAACTCACCTAAACACAAAGTTTACAAAGTTTTACAACTTAAAATTTACTAAGTCCAAGAAAAACATGAAAATTTTGACTGAAAAAAAAAGAAAGTTTCCGTTAAATTTCTGCATACAGTAGGGTTAATACCTACAGTTGTTATTGAAATATGAAAATCAACAGTATTGAGAAGTTAAACCAGCACAATCTGCACAAAAGCTGACTTTAACGCAAATTCTTACAACACCTAAACGCAAATTCTTACAACAACTTTTGGCAGAAAAGTTTAGGTGAAATTCGGAAAAAGGTCATAGTATCAGGGTTAAATACTGTTCTGATAGTCCCCTACAACCTACATATGCAATATCAAAGGCCTGAGCCCACTGATCTTTGAGAACTCACCTTAACACCTCACCTTAACACAAACTTTTAGAACTTAAAATTTACTAAGTCCGAGAAAAACATGGAAATTTTGACTGAAAAAAAAGAAAATTTCCATTAAATTTCTGCATACAGTCGGGTTAATACCTACAGTTGTTATTGAAATATGAAAATCAAGAGTAATGAGAAGTTAAAGCACCACAATCTGCACAAAAGCTGACTTTAACACAAATTCTTACAACACCTAAACGCAAATTCTTACAACAACTTTGGCAGAAAATTTTAGCTGAAATTTGGAAAAAAGTCGTAGTTTCAGGGTTAAATACTGTTCTGATAGTCCCCTACAACCTACATATGCAATATCAAAGGCCTGAGCCCACTGATGTTTGAGAAATTCACCTTAACATTAAATCTTACAATATTGGACACGCTGGACGCCGACGCCCGAGGTTATCACAATAGCTCACCACATCTTACAGATGTAGGTGAGCTAAAAACAATCCTATGATAAATGTGGCCTGTAGGCCATGTCAAAGAATGTTGATGCACAAATGCAATAAATTCAAAGATTGTTGCTAACAGCAAGAGTTTTTGATGGAAATGAAAAGAAAATCAATAGCTCCTATCTTTGTCACCCTGCATAAGCATACAAAGTTTCAAAACAACCTGACAATGAATGTGCCCTCAGAGGCATGCCAAAGAAAGATGTTAATGCACAAATGCACTGAGTAGAAGGTCATTGCTTGTGGCGATGTTTTTTTTTTTGTTTTTTTTATGGAAATTCATAAATATACCCTGCAGAGAGTGCAAAAGGGATAAATTGATGCAAAAATGCAGTAAGTTCAAAGGCTGGTGATAACGACAATAATTTTTTATGGAAATGAAAAAAAAAGCAATAGCTCATATCTAGAGGTCACCCCAAACACCAAAAGCCAGTTTCAAAGTGATCCGATCATAAATGTGCCCTGAAGGGTGTGTTAAAGGGAAATATTGAGGTCTGACTAAGTTCAAAGGTCAGCGGCAACATTTTTTGACAGAAATGGAAGAAAATCGACAGCTCTCATATAGATGTCACCCCACACAAGTACACCAAGTTTGCAAGTGATCCAATCATAAATGTGCCCTGCAGGGTGTGTCAAAGGGAAATATTGATGCTTAACTGCACTAAGTTTTTACTAAGTTCATCAGAGGTTGTTGCCAATGGCAACTATTTTTGACGGAAATGGAAGAAAATCGATAGCTCCCATCTAGAGGTAACCCCAAACAAACATACCAAGTTTCAAACCATCCTGATCATAAATGTGCCCTGTAGGGCATGCCAAAGGAATATGTTGATCCCTGACTAAACTAAGTTCAAAGGTCATTGCCAGTAGCAACATTTTTTGACGGAAAATGGAAGAAAATCAATAGCTCCCATGTAGAGGTCACCACAAACAAGCATGCCAGGTTTCAAAACAATTCGATCATAAATGTGCCCCGTAGGGTGTGACAAAGGGAAATATTGAGGTTTGACTAAACTAAGTTCTATGCAACATTTTTTGATGGAAAGGGAAGAAAATCGATAGCTCCCATCTAGAGCTCACCCCAAACAAGCATACCAAGTTTCAAAGTGATCTGGTCAAAACTGTGCACTGCAGGGTGTTCCAAAATTGAAATATTGATGCATAATTGCACTAAGTTCATCGAAGGTCATTGCCAGTGGCAACACTTTTTGACGGAAATCGAAGAAAATCGATAGCTCCCATCTAGAGGTAACCCCAAACAAGCATACAAAGTTTCAAACTGATCTGATCATAAATGTACCATGTAGGGCCTGCCAAAGGAATATATTGATGCCTGACTAAACTAAGTTCAAAGGTCGTTGCTAGCGGCAACATTTTTGATGGAAATAGAAGAAAATCAATAGCTCCCATCTAGAGGTCACTCCAAACAAGCATGCCAGATTTCAAAGCAATCCAAACATAAATGTGCCCTGTAGTGTGTGCCAAAGGGAAATATTGAGGTCTGACTAAACTAAGTTCTAGGAACATTGGCCGCGGCAACATTTTTTGATGGAAATGGAAGAAAATCGATAGCTCCCATCTAGAGGTCACCCCAAACAAGCATACCAAGTTTCAAAGTGATCCAATAATAAATGTGCCCTGCAGTGTGTGCCAAGGGGACATTTTGATGCATAACTGCACTAAGTTCATCAAAGGTCATTGCCAGCGGCAACATTTATTCGCAGATATAGAAGAAAATCGATAGCTCCCATCTAGAGGTAACCCCAAACAAACATACCAAGTTTCAAACTGATCTGATCAAAAATGTGCTCTGTACGGCATGCCAAAGGAGTATATTGATGCCTGTCTAAACTGACTTCAAAGATCGTTGCCAGCGGCAACATTTTTTGACGGATGGAAATGGAAGAAAATTGATAGCTCCCATCTAGAGGTCACCCCAAACAAGCATGCCAGGTTTCAAAGCAATCAGATCATAAATGTGCCTGTAGGGTGTGCCAAAGGGAAATATTAATGTCTGACTAAACTAAGTTCTAAGAACGTTGGCCGCAGCAACTTTTCTTGACCGAAATGGAAGAAAATCGATAGCTCCCATCTAGAGGTCACCCCAAATAAGCATGGCAGGTTTCAAAGCAATCCGATCATAAATGTGCCCTGTAGGGTGTGCCAAAGGGAAATAAATATTGAGATCTGACTAAACTAAGTTCTAAGAACGTTGGCCGCAGCAACTTTTTTTGACCGAAATGGAAGAAAATCGATAGCTCCCATCTAGAGGTCACCCCAAACAAGCATGCCAGGTTTCAAAGCAATCCGATCATAAATGTGCCTGTAGGGTGTGCCAAATGGAAATATTAATGTTTGACTAAACTAAGTTCTAAGAACGTTGGCCGCAGCAACTTTTTTTGACCGAAATGGAAGAAAATCGATAGCTCCCATATAGAGGTCACCCCAAATAAGCATGGCAGGTTTCAAAGCAATCCGATCATAAATGTGCCTGTAGGGTGTGCCAAAGGGAAATATTAATGTCTGACTAAACTAAGTTCTAAGAACGTTGGCCGCGGCAACATTTTTTGACAGAAATGGAAGAAAATCGATAGCTCCCATCTAGAGGTCACCACAAACAAGCATACCAAGTTTCAAAGCAATCTGATCATAAATGCGACTTGTGAGGTGTGCCAAAGGAAATTGTGGACATACGTATATACACCCGGATGTACGTACGTACGAATGTTACGTACGTACGCTGACGGACAAGAAGTGATGGCAATAGCTCAGCTTGACTTTGTCAAGTTGAGCTAAAAATCGTGACAGCCCTAATTATATCCAATCAATGATGGAGCTGTGAATGAATTTTCTGTCCACTGTTGAAAGCTCAAAATACATAGTAAAGTGGAACCCTGTTAATTGAATAGTCACTTAGCCAGTGTTTTAGGTCACATTTGTCTGCACAATAGCAAATCGTGACTGCAACATGGTTACAAAGTCAAGTCCAGCTAATAGTTTATACCCATGTTGCCCATTTTAGAGTATTTATTTATTTATTGGTGTTAAAGGTCACATATTTCTGTGCAATGGTTAATCATGACCATGATAGTTTCACAGGGGGAGGAAGCCTGGAGAGAACCACCGAACAACGACGAGCAACTGTCAGCTCCCCAACATACTAACTCCACACAAGCAGGGTTAGCACTGGTTGAAGACAAGTGCATCATCAACCTGCAGTACGTCTTAGTACATAATGCCACCGTGCCCCCATGTGGGCAATAGGGGTGAAGTGTCTTGCCCAAGGACACAATGTGGTTGCCACAGGTGGCCCATTTTAGAGGACTTCCAAACCAGGCATTGGTTACCGGGTCCTATTTCCATGTGGAGTTTACTGGGATGAAATGCCATTTTCAACGGCCATATTGTGTTGGACAGTTTTATGGGTGGAGGAAGCCAGAGGACCCAGAGAGAACAACAAAGCAGTTGCAAGTAACTGTCAGACTCTCCAACTTACTAACACTGCACAAGCAGTTACCAGCAGTTGAAGTCAAGTGCACCATCAATGTGCAGTACCAGATCTTTAGATCAGTCTAATTTGGGCACAACAGCAAATATGGATGAGGCCTGCGTGGTTGTTGGAGAAAAAACACCGGTATTTTCTTCTTCTTGGCATCTGTTTTAGGTTTTAGGTCCCCCGTCTTAAAATGCTACTTTACAACCCCTTGTTATAGGTCTTCACCATTGTCACTGGTTCCCTCCCACCACCCTTTGACGTAAATTTACATGACTATCTCAAGAATTCGTCTTAGTTGCGCAGTGTCGACCCAAAGGTCTATTTGAATGTAAATTACACCTGGTGATTACTGAGAATTCCCACAAATATGAATATAATAGATCTCAAGCTTTCAGTGCATGATCATATGGAATTCGCCACAGAAAATCAATTGTATACAACACTGTCAATGCCGATTGCTTTTCTATGGCGAACTCTGTGGGGTTTTTTAAAAAAAAATTATTTATCTGTTCCATTGTTTGATTCGAAAGTAAGCTCTAAGCTATACTGCAAGCATCGGTGAATCCTGGCCAAACTATATATTTCCGAAACACTGCAAAACTTTGGAAAAAGTCTCAAACTTCATATAATTTGGGCGCAATTATCTTATTTGGGCACAGCGTTTACCGTCTTTAGTTGCGAGGAATTTAAAGGCCTGTGCAGAACACCTTAGTACACAGTACCACCATTCCTCCACGTGAACAAAGATTGTTCAAGATTAAGTGTCTTGCCAGAGGACAAAATGTAGTTACTGCTGGTCAGGATTGAACCCACAACCTTTCTGATGCTCTAACCACTGAGCCATCACACTCCCAAGTGATTGAGTGAATATTTTCTGTCTATTGTTGTAAGCTCAAAACATTCATAGTATTACAGTGGGCCCACTTAATTGGATATCTTTTAATTGTATATCCCTGTTAATTGAATATAATTTTAAAACACAAAACCATTTAGCATACCTTCAGTACAAATTTTATCTGTTAATTGCATATGGGTTGTAGAGTAAACTCCTGATAATTGTATATAAATTTTCGTAATATGTCAAAAAAATTACTGTGACACGCTCCAAATTCCACTTATTTATCAACCTTTTTGGCCTCACTACATCCAATACAGACATTTATTCTATTATATCTTGTTTGACAGAGCTCTATGAGCTCTGTCAAACAAGATATAATAGAATAAATGCTCAGTTTACCTCCAGAACACAGGAAACTGACCAAATCCCTGTTAACTGTATACTCCTGTTAATTGAATAATTTTCACTGGTAAAATGGATATTCAATTACGAGGATTCTACTGTAGTATTATTCAGTGGAACCCAAAGGTCAAATCGCCGAAACTCTGGGGTTTTTTTGTGCTTTTTCGCAAGGTGAGAATTTCAAGTCGATGGTGTTTTCGTGATTAAACCCTGCCCGAAGACTTCATACTGTGCTCTTAGAGTAAACTGGTGGTATACAATGCAAAAATTTTTGTTTCATGGTTCTCTCCTGATTTGTTAAATTGGTATCATGACCCACTCTCAGCAGTTAGTAGCAAAGCAGATATTGCTTCAATTGTTCTGAGGAGGAGTTAGGATGCAATTCATGAGTGGTCAATCACAAAACGAATGGGAGAATAGTCAGGGTTTCTGTAGGCAAGAACTGATAAAATTCAAGACTATTCAAGGATGTTTGAGTTCCTGTATTTATTTATTTATTTATTGGTGTTTTTAAGGTCACATATTTCTGCACAATGGCTAATCATGATCACGACAGTTTTACGGGTGGAAGAAGCCGGAGTACCCAGAGAACCACCGAGCAACGGCGAGCAACTGTCAGCTCCCCAACATACTAACTCCACAAGCAGGGTTAGCATTGGCTGAAGACAGGTGCACCATCGACGTGCAGTACGCCTTAGTACACAGCGTCACCGTGCCCCCATGTGGGCAATGGGGGAGAAGTGGGGTTCCTGTAGGCAAGCACTGATAAAATTCAAGACTATTCAAGGATGTTTGGGTTCCTGTGGGCAAGGACTGATAAAATTCAAGACTATTCATGGATGTTTGGGTTCCTGTGGGCAAGGACTGATAAAATTCAAGACTATTCAAGGATGTTTGGGTTCCTGTGGGCAAGGACTTATAAAATTCAAGACTATTCAAGGATGTTTGGGTTCCTGTGGGCAAGGACTGATAAAATTCAAGTCTATTCAAGGATGTTTGGGTTCCTGTAGACAAGGACTGATAAAATTCAGGACTATTCAAGGATGTTTGGGTTCCTGTAGACAAGGACTGATAAACTTCAAGACTATTCAAGGATGTTTGGGTTCCTGTAGACAAGGACTGATAAAATTCAAGACTATTCAAGGATGTTTGGGTTCCTGTAGACAAGGACTGATACTATTCAAGGATGTTTGGGTTCCTGTAGACAAGGACAGATAAAATTCAAGACTATTCAAGGATGTTTCTCGATATATTTTAGAAGAGCCAAATTGAAGAATTTTCAAGGCCTATACCTCACTAGTCCTAACTAGTACCCTCCAGTTATTACTTCCCTTTAAGGGAAGTGGGAGGAGGGATTAATGACTGGCGGATCCTAGTTAGGACTACACCTTCACAAACTCAGGCAAATATAGATATACCGTGGAACCCTGTTAATTGAATAGCCACTTTGCCGATGAAAATTAATCAATTAACAGGAGTATTAAATTAACCCTTTACCCAACGCAGACGATATCAAAATTTATTATTTTAAATAACATTTTTTCAAATTTTTCAAAAAATTTCCACAAAACCATATAATGAGACCCCTTGTTGGGACGAGTTCGTTCCAACGAGGGGTCACATGATATGGTTTTGTTGAAATTTTTCGAAAAATAATATTTTTTCAACTGCTGAATTTACATATTACGGGGGCGGATGCGGCCGATTCATTGGGTAAAGGGTTAACAGAGATTGTGTCACTTTCCTGTATTCTGGAGATAAACTCAGCATTTATTCTATTATATCTTGTTTGACACAGCTCATGGAGCTCTGTCAAACAAGATATATCAGATTAAGTGTCTGTATTGGATGTACTGATGCCAAATAGGTCTATAAACACGGGGAAGTTGGTGATTGTGAAGGTGAATTCTCGACAGATTTTTTATTCAATTAACAGCAGTTAACTCTATTATCTATATTCAATTAACAGGTCAAATTTGTACAGAAGGTATGGTAAATGGTTTTGTTTGGAAATAATATTCAATTAACAGGGTTATTCAAGTAAGAGATATCCAATTAAGTGGGCTCCACTGTACAATTCCGAAGAGTTCGAGAAGATCTTGACCCGTGGTAATCCCATATCTCAGGTCGCTTTGGATGTTTAGCGTAACCGGTTTCGTCCAGTATGTGGACTTCGTCATTTGCATATGGTATGACTACTCGGGATCTGCTTTATAAACCCTCATCAGGCAGATGCATGATTTGGCGGATACGAACTGCAGATATTTTGGCAGATGCACAATGCTCTGTTAACTTCTAGAGTGCTGGAAGCCCATATCTAGGCTTTATTTTGAAGTGCAGGAACCGCAATTTGAAGGCTTCATATTCTGTGGATGTGTTCATATTACCTGTCAAGTGATATTATTTTATCTGTGAGGATTTGCCTTGTTACAATTTATGGCATACATTGTAACAAGGCAACAAGCCATGAAGAAATTTTCAGGACCAAAACTGATGTAGTACCCTATCAATTAAAAAGTGAGTGGACCAAAGTTTAGAATGAATACATTTACATTCAATCCCTAGCCCTGTGTCATCATCAGTGGGAACCCCAAATGGTGGAGCGTATTTACTGTGAAGAGCAAGTTCTGTTTTACCACTAAAATGGGATCCAATAAACTCTGCCTTGGATGGATGTCCTCTCGGTTGGGCTGTGAAGGTACAAACAATTGGCTAATCTTCACCTTTTATACTTGTTTTGTGTTCATGATATAGCCATACATGCTGAAAGTGACCTAAAACATTAAAAAATAAATTGTATGTGGAAGGACCTTGTGTAGTGGAATGTGGAAATATGATCGCATCATCATGTGTGGCTCATCTCCAGGAAGAGAAGCAGAAGAATACTGTAGTTGTATTCCCTATAGGCACTCTCCCATAAATTGTAACAAGGCAGAGACCCATGAAGAAATTTTATGTAGCACTCTACCAGTTAATTGCTTGTCAAGTTATCTAATTTAACTAGGATAATCTCAGACTATCAGATCTCCACTATCATATGATACAGGTCTCTACTCAGACCTTGAAAAACCTGTTTTGATATAACAGTGCCACACCTGTGAAATACATTGGATATTCACCTTCAAGACTCTACAACAATTCGGCCAGAATAGAAATGACTTTCAGTATTTTAAAGTATTATACATGTACCAGTATGTTCTGTTTTACCAGCCAATTTAGAAAAAACTAGAAAGTGTTTTAGCACACCAAAACATATGTCTCCCCTTCCTTTTGAGGTCAGAGGTCAAGGTCACATGCAGTTCATCAAGGTAGCGGACATGCGGTTTCATGGTGACACATCCACATGTCAAAAAAAAAAAAATTCTGGTCTGTACAATTACTCCCTATTTAAAGTACATAAATTTGACCTTGAGGTCAAGGTCACATGAAGGTCATGATGACATGTGGTCTCATTGTGATACATCCACATGTCAATCATTTAAGTCCTAGGTCAAAAAACAAAAAAGTTCTGATCTGGACAATTATTCCCTATTTGAAGTACATAAATTTGACCTTGAGGTCAGATGTCAAGGTCACATGCAGTTCATCAAGGTAGCGGACATGCGGTTTCATGGTGACACATCCACATGTCCAAAAAAAAAAAAAAATCTGGTCTGGACAATTACTCCCTATTTAAAGTACATAAATTTGACCTTGAGGTCAAGGTCACATGAAGGTCATGATTACATGTGACATGCGGTCTAATTGCAATATATCCACATGTCAAATATCTAAGTCCTAGGTAAAAAAACAAAAAAGTTCTGGTCTGGATAATTATTCCCTATTTGAAGTACATAAATTTGACCTTAAGGTCAGAGGTCAAGGTCACATGAAGGTCATTGAGGTAAACGACATGCGGTCTCATGGTGACACATCCACATGTCAAATAACCAAGTCCTAGGTCAAAAAACAAAAAAATTCTGGTCTGGACAATTACTCCCTATTTGAAGTACATAAATTTGACCTTGAGGTCAAGGTCACATGAAGGTCACAATGGTATGCGACACACCGGCTCATGGTGATACATCCACATGCCAAATATCTAAGGCGGGGGCGCGGTGGCTCAGTAGGTAGAGATGCAGGCTGCAAGCCGAGAGGTCCCCGGTTCGAATCCCACCTGCGGTAACCGCGTTGTGTCCTTCGGCAAGACACTTCATCTCCATTGCCCACGTGGGGACACGGTGGCGTTGTGTACTAAGGCGTACTGCACGTCGATGGTGCACTTGTCTTCAACCAATTCTAACCCTGCTTGTGTGGAGTTCGTATGTTGGGGAGCTGACAGCTGCTCGCCGTTGCTCGGTGGTTCTCTCCGGGTACTCCGGCTTCCTCCACCCGTAAAACTGTCACGGTCATGATTAGCCATTGTGCATAAATATGTGACCTTAAAATACAAATAAATAAATAATATCTAAGGCCTGGCTCAAAAGACAAACAAGTTTTGGTCCGGACAAAGTTTCCTTGAAAAAAGCACAAATCTGACCTTCAGATCAAAGGTCAAGGTCACATGAAGGTCACAATGGTACGCTACACACCGGCTCATGGTGATACATCCACATGCCAAATATCTAAAGCCTGACTCGAAATACAAAAATGTTCTGGTCCAGACAGTTTCCCTTAAAAAAGCGCATAAATCTGACCTTCAGGTCAAAGGTGAAGGTCATATGAAGGTCACTATGGAACACTGCACACCGGTTCATGGTGATACATCCACTTGCCAAGTATCTAAGGTGTAAGGCAAAAGACAAAAAAGTTATGGCCCGGACAAAGTTTGTGTGATGTTTCCCTTAAAAAAACACATAAATCTGACCTTCAGGTCAAAGGTCAAGGTCACATGAAGTTCACTATGGTACACTACACACCGGCTCATGGTGATACATCCACATGCCATGTATCTAAGGTGTAGGTCAAAAGACAAAAAAGTTATGGCCCGGACAAAGTTTGTATGAGAAGAAGGAGAAGAAGAAGAAGAAAAAGAAGAATATGCACTAAAACAATATGTCTCCCTTCTGGGAAGGGGAGACATAAATACATTACCAGAAAAACATAAATACATTACCAGAAAATAATCAAGTACTGTGATTATGTATACAAGTGGACAAATAATTCCGACCAGATTGTTATTGGGGCATGATCCGGTCAAAATTCTCTGTATGCTTTCACTGAAATGGAGGATGTAACTTTGTAATATTTTAGTTACAAAATCTTAACCCAGTAATTAAATGTGAAGTGATCAGAAAACAATGCAAATGAGACTGCTTTTGTGACCACGGTAATGTAATGTGCAGACCCTGATGAATTCTAGACATTTTTATGCATTGACAATAGGGCTTTTGCGAAGCTTCAAGATTCAATTTCGAATCTCAAGTTGACATTCGATTCGATTCGATTCGAAATTGGCTTCCCAATTCGTTTCCCTTTGAATCCTTCTACTGGAATGTAGCTTGGTATCAGTCATCTTTATCGTCTCAAAAAAAATATAGGAAATTATACATAAAAAATGTTGAAAATGACGAATGAGTGTAATTTTTGCTACATTAACCCTTTACCCAACGCAGACGATATCAAAATTTATTATTTTAAATAACATTTTTTCAAATTTTTCAAAAAATTTCAACAAAACCATATCATGTGACCCCTCATTGGAACGAGCTCGACAAGCTCGTTCCATCGAGGGGTCACATGATATGGTTTTGTTGAAATTTTTTGAAAAATAATATTTTTTCAACTGCTAAATTTGCATATTGCGAGGGCAGATGCGGCCGATTCATTGGGTAAAGGGTTAACATAAATAGTATTTACATCCGTGCTACCACCCATCGTAATTCCAGTCTCACGATCAAAAGCAATCTGAATGATGAGCTGTTGCTAGCAGCTCGTCCTGTGCAGTATCTAGTACCGGTAATTCTCACACTAGTTTCTATCTTTGAACTGGAATCGAGGAAGGCATGCCTTGAAGATGTAGTTGGAATATTTTATCAGTCGAGACTTGAGCCATCTTCAAATAAATTGAAATAAATCAGGTCTACAGCACCCACCACCCCACCCCACCCCAATCGGAACATGCTATTAAATGAAAATAGAATCTGTTTTCATTTTTGGAATTCACTAAAAAAAAAACACTGAGGGGTCTTAAGCCAAATTTCAATGCTTTTTGAGAATAGTATGGGCTGGTTTTGGCCATTACATTGGGAAAAGAGTTTAGATGAGATTTACACCAAGGCTGTACAGTGTACAGGGTTAGTTACTCATTTAATAATGAAGATTTTTTATAATCAGAAAGTGTGACTAACCCTGTGCAATGCACAGGGTTAGTCACACTTTCTGGTTATAAAAAATTGATAACTGTTATATCAAACACACTACATGAAAATATACCGTGACTTAAGGCTGCAAAATGCACAGGGTTAGTTGTTTTCATGTCACATAGGGTGCAGGATTCAAGGAAATAATTGAAATACTTATTCTGGATTACGGAAATTTTTTTAAAGTAAATTCCAAAAATGAAAAACATATTCTATTTTCAATTAATAGCTTGTTTCGAACATAATCTAATATGCCCCTAATGAGATTCAAGGTTCATTTAAATTTCAAATAATAAATCTGATTTGATTAATAATAATAAGTGATTTTCTAGAGCTTAAAACCACAAATAGTGCTCTAAAATGCTTGACAGAAATAAATACAATTTTCTGAAATAAAGAGTCACATCCGTTTCGGATGCCTCTTAGAGAGGTTCAGGAGAATGCTTCAGTAAATAGGAAAGTTTTAAGATTTCTTTTGAAGATATCGCGAGTTTCTGAATCTGGGACCCATGATGGTGAACACACGATCATCAGCCAGATTAGATCTGCTAAAAGGTACAACTACATGTAGTTGAATTTGGTTTTTAGATCTGAGACTGCCTGATGGTTTATATACAGTGAAGAGCTCTTGCAGGTAAACTGGAGCCAGTTTGTGGATGCATTTGAAAACTAACGGTAAGATCAATATTTTGAAATCAATTCTCTGTTTAGCTGGAAGCCAATGTAGTTGTCTTAAAAAGGTGTTATGTGTTCAGAGCGTTTGGTACCAGTAGTAACCCTAGCAGCAGTATTCTGAATTTTTTTTAAGCTTCTGAATCAGATATTGGGACAGCCCCACTAACAATGAATTACAATAGTCTAGTTGTGAGGTGATGAAGGAGTGCACATGTTTTTCAAGTGCTGACTGGTTAAGATACGATTCAATTTGAATCGAAAATGTGTGATTCACAGGGTCCTAGTTGACAATTTATTTATTTATTGGTGTTTAAGGTCACATATATCTCTGCATAATGGTTGATCGTGAACACAATATGGATATAAAGTCAAGCCCAGTCAATCACTCACACCCATGTTGCCCGTTCCATCCCGGGCATTGGTTACCAGGTCCTATTTTACAAGTAAAGCAGAGCTTGTTTACCACAGTAAAGAAGCACAACTTCAACTCCCGGTTTTCCATGGATAGTAAGTTGACAATACCGAATATTTCAAATAAATTGACAAAGCCTGTCTCACAATAACAAATTTCTACTGACCAATACAAAATCCAGATTCATATTACCAGATTCTTACCATTAGAGCATTGATATTCGAAATAAAATGGCACCAATACATGACAGTGTAGTAAGAATCGAAGGCAACTGAATACAGTAGAATTATTTCAAAATTAGCTCTGAGGCTCGGTGGTTACGGCATAAAACTTCAAACCGAAAGGTACATGGTTCGATCCCTGACAGAGGTAACTGCATTGTGTCCTTAGGCAAGGCATTCAGTCTTGATTGCCCATGTGGGGGCACAGGCATTGTGTTGTGTCCTTGTGTCCTTGGGCAAGACACTTCACCTCCACTGCCCTTGTGGGGGCATGGTGGCATTGTGTAGTAAGGCATACTGCACATTGATGGTGCATTTGTCTTCAACCAGTGCTAACCCTGCTTGTGTGAAGTAAGTTGGGGAGTCTGAGAGTTGCCTCTCCATAGCTAGGTGGTTCTCTCCAGGTACTCTGGCTTCCTCCATCCATAAAACTGTCCGACATGAGGTGACATTAGCTGTTGATAGAGTTGTTAAAAAACCCAATAAGTAATAAGAAAAGTTGTAATGATTAAATTTTCTCCTTAGGCCTTAACCCTTAAGTTCTCAGATGAATTTTATATTAATAATTAAATACTGTATATACACATTATTTATTGGTGTTTAAGGTCACATACTTAAGCACAATGGCTAATGATGACCGTGACAGTTTTACGGGTGGAGGAAGCCGGAGTACCCAGAGAGAACCACCGAGTAACGACAAGCATCTGCCAGCTCTCCAACTCTGCACTACAGCACAGGCAGGGTTAGATTGGTTGAAGACATGTGCACCATCGACATGCAGTACGCCTTAGTACACGCCGTCATCGTGCCCCCATGTAGACAATCAAGGTTAAGTGCCTTGCCCAAGGACACAACGCAGGAGACTGAATCGATAACTCTGATGGTCACGCATCCGAGGATTAACCAGGCTCGACATTGCTTAACTTCGGTGATCTGACGAGAACCGGTTATCGCAACGCCACCGCACCCCCACTGTATATACAGGTAGACAGATGCTGATGAATTAACAGTGTTTCTACATTATTGTTGGCTGCCTGTAAAAACACTGTCAAGATAAATGCATCCTACAAGTAAAGTTCTCATGGAAGAATACACAATGAACAACTTTTTCAGAGCAATATAAAAGGGTCAGTTTTGGGCTCTATGGGGACCTCATGCTTAAGAAATATTATTAATCTTTTGACCAATAATTCCTCCCTCTCAAAACACCACTGCATGCAATTTAACTCTTTATAATAGAAACGTCTTTCACCTGTACACTCCCCTCCAATGTCAAATAGCTGACTTAGTGTACCCTTGGTGCTTGCAGCTTTGCTGAGGCACTACCCATAATGTAAACAATTGAATTGGAACTGGGAAAATGGTTCCAAGATTGACCAAACAGTTCCAACAGATCTAAAATTAGCAAAACTGTTTCTCACCCCAAACAAAATGCCACGAACAGACACTATCAATGATACATGCCATTTACCATTCCCAACCCTGTATTCCTTACAGTTAGGCTAAAAAAACAAAACTAAAGACCACCTTCTTTAAGGGAAATGAAGTTGGAGTATTCTTGTGATCATAAAATTCAATACCTGGACCTCATATTTTGTGTGTTTCTAGCATCAGCCCACAGGAGGATTCCATTCAGAACACACGGTTGAAATTAGAAAGAAAAGCTTTATTAATCAAAACACGGATTAAAATGCTCTAGTTCCTGTGTCATTGCTCCTTTTTGCCAACTGATTATCAATTCACAACCAAACTCAGTAAACTGCTGTCCCAGTCATGTCACAGATACTAATATGTAAGTCCCAGGAGATAATGAAAATCAAGTTCTCTGAATGGAGGTTTATTCAAAATTAAACTCCAAAGTCAGCATATATTGAACCAAGAATAATGACTATTACAGCTATTGTAGCAGAGATTTTTTTGTGCTTTTAATCATTCATTTGCATCTTGACATTTAACTCTTAACCTACTGAGAATTTTTTAAATATTTTACATCAAATCTAGTCATGGCTGCTGTAAAGCAGCCATGACTAGATTTGATGACAAATTCATCTTAATTCAACAAGTCTGGCTCAGTAGGTAGAGGTGCAGGCTGCAAGCCAAGAGGTTCTCTGTACGAACCCCACCTGTGGCAACCGCACTGCGTCCTTGAGCAAGACACTTGAACCCAACTGCCCGGAAGGGGTGCGCTTGTCTTCAACCAATGCTAACCCTGCTTGTGTGGACTTAGTACATTGGGAAGTTGCTTGCTGTTGCTTGGTGGTTCTTCTGGGATACTCCGGCTTTCTCCACCCATACAACTGCATACAACTGCTGGACATGAGGTAACCCTGGCAGTCAAAGGTGTTGTGAAACCCCAATAAATAAAGAAATTCAACAAGTGGCCTGCACCGGTTTCCCCCACCAAGATGGCTTTCTGAGACAGGTCCTATTAAAGCAGGAGTTTAAGATTTTTATCAACTGGAATCACTGATGAAAAATTTGGGACAACTTCAGCAAAAATAGACAGGCAAGGCTGGAATGCAAACTCTTTTCACTTCATTGTCCTATAAGATAAATGGAATCAGTTGGTAATCAGTTAAAAAATGTTCAAAAGGAATCCCAGACAACTTTTGGTCGATGGCACATTTACTGAAAGATTATTAAAGTAAATTGGGGCTAACTTTGGCAAAATAGGCCATGTGAGACTGGTGCGCAAGCTCATGTTATTTTATTGTCCTGTAAGGTGACACATGAAAAATAACTTGAATTGGCAGGTAATCATTGTAAAAAATGGACAACCGTTCAAAATATGTCAATTTGAAGAAAAATAAAGTTAGGGGGGTCATAATTCATGAAAAAGCTAATATGCATACTCATTTCACTTTAACATCTTCTGAGGTCATATATTGAAAATATCTGTAATCTGTTCCTAATTGTTGAAATTAGCCCTTGGACAACTTTGGTCATATGCTGACTTACTTAAAAAAATCAAAGTCGGAGGGGCATAACTCATATACAACTGGGTGAGCAAAGCCAATATGCAAACTTGTTCCTCTTAAATATCTTGTGAGCCCTCATACCAGAAATATTTTAAATCCATCGGTAATTGTTGAAATTAATCCTGACACAACTTTTGGTCATATGCTGACTTACTTAAAAAATTCTAAGTCAAAGGGACATAACTCTTGGAAGAATGTGCGGACAAGGTCAACTTTCACTCGGAATTGAGAAGCAGAGGATGACTCATAGGATGTATTCATGTGAAGTTCATGGAAATCTGGCTACTGGTTTTGAAGATATAACCCCGGAAGGATAGTTGGATGGAAGGACGGACACTATTGCTGTATCACTCACAAACTTCATTTGGAAGAAAATAATTCAAGAAATCATTGGTCAATAAGTCCATTAAATTTACAGCCAAGAAATTTGGTTGAATGTGCCCAAATTATCCTTATGTCAGTGGTAAGATATTTGTATGATGGGCAGGAATATCCTGCAGCAGAGAAGCATGCAAAGAGTTAACCCTTTACCTAAATTGAATAGCAGACAACACTTGCAAAACAAAATTCTTGAATAACTAATTTTTTTTCATTTTTTGTCTCATAAACATAGGTTACAGGGTTCATACAAAAATTTGCTCACAAAGTTCAAGGGTTTTTCAAGGGCTTCTTTTTTTTTCCAAGGGCTACATATACTATTCAGCTTGTTGTATGAGCTCTAAAAATCTAAGATTCATGTGACACGGATCTAACTTTGGAAGTCAGGAAGTACTGGTACCCAAAGTGTGATCTGTGTTACAGTAATCTTGGTAAAACGTTCCATACTTTTTTATATTTTTTTTTAACTGAGCGACACGAGCGCAACAAAGAAGTAAAAGGCGAGTACACATATTTACAATGCCCAGGAAATAGCTTGGTATTCAAGGGTTTTTCAAGAGATTTATGAAAGTTCAAGGGTTTCTCAAGGGCTAATTTCAAATTCCAGGGTTTTTCAAGAAAAAACTCATTTTCAATGGTTTTTCAAGAGCTGTATGAACCCTGGGTTATGACCCTCATTGGAACACGCTCAACAAGCTTGAAAATGAAAATTAATTGGTGATTTTTGTGAATTGCGCTGGCCGGTTTTCGCCATTACATTGGATAAAGGGTTAATGACACTTCAAAAATTCAGAGCTGTATCATGTCGGCCAGTTTTATAAGTGGAGAAGAGCAGGTCTTGAATTTGTTTCAATTGGTCAGATCAAGTTCTGATTCTCGTTAATTTCTGATGCTGGAATAAATTTTCAGTTTTTAAATAATTTAGAATTTGAGAGTGTTGTTATACCCTTGTGCACGCAAATATAAATATTCCATAGTAAAAACAAAACCTCAGTTGTATAATTATATGAGTTCAATCCATAACTGGTTATGTGCTACAAGCCACTATCAGGTAGGCCTTCACGGTATTCAGTTTTCGATACCAACTTTCGGTATTTTTAAAATACAGTGGAGCCCACTTAATTCGATATCTCTTAACTGAATAACCTTGTTAATTGAATATAATTTCCCAACACAAAACCATTTACCATACCTCCAGTACAAGACCTGTTAATTGAATATAGGTTATAGAGTAAACTCCAGTTAATTGAATAAAAAATCTTGTAACCTGTTGAGAAATTACCCCGATTCTCCCCAGTTTTCCTTTGTTTATAGACCTATTTGGCTTCAGGACATCCAATACAGGTATTTAATCTATTATATCTTGTTTGACAGAGCTCATGGAGCTCTGTCAAACAAGATATAATAAAATAAATGCTAAGTTTATCTCTAGAATACAGGAAAGTGACACAATCCCTGTTTATTGAATACTCCAGCTAATTGAATAATTTTCATTGGCAAAGTGTCTAATTAATTAACAGGATTCCACTGTACCGCAGTATGACTGAATATCGAATATCATGGGAACATACAAATATTTCATCACGTTTCTTCAAGAATTTTCGTAAAATTTTTGTACATTCCGAGTTATTAACATAATATACGCACATAATATACAATTATTACCAAATTCCAAATACTGCTGTAATGTACAAGTATTTGACCACAGAATTTATGAAACTGTGGTTAAATATTCAAAGGCACCAGGTCAAATACCAACGTTTTCCTTGCTCATGTTTCATTTTCAGCCAAATGCAAATGTTTTGATTATATAAATTTGTTCTATTACAAATGCCTGTGGGCATTCTCCAATAATTTGTAATAAAATAAATTTGAATAACAAATTCAGACCACTTAAAAATAATTTAGCCCTCAACCAGTTAACTGGTTGAATGCTAGAAGCCACTATCAGGGTTTTCAGAAAAAAAGAGGGTACCCGAGCAAAAGCCAACATTTTTCCTTGCTAATGTTTCAAATTCAGTCAAATGCAAATAATATTATGTTTATAAGAATTTGTTTTATTACAAATTATTGGAAAATGCCAATGGGCACTCTCCAATGATCTGTAATAAAACCAGTTTAAAATAACAAATTCAGACCACTAAATTTATTTCTTCATTTATTGTGTTTAAGGTCAGACACTTCTGCACAATGGCTAATCGTGACCACAACATGGAGATAAACTCAAGGTCAGTCAATCGCTTATACCCAAGGTTGCCTAGTGTAGAGGACTTGCACCCCAAGCATTAGTGACTGGGACCTATTTTACCAGTGAAACAGAGTTTATTTACCACAGTAAACAAGCACTGCTTCACTTCCCGGGGTTCCCGCGGGGGAAACTCAGACCACCAAAAAGAATCTGTCCCTGAAACAGTTAAGGGCCTAGTTTCTTGTCTTACATGTACATGCAGAACACCTGTTCCAACAGTTTTGGCTTTTGATGGTCTAGCTGATGGAGTTTCAATACACTGGAAGTGGTTTCTAGTGATGTTTTGGCAATCTGTAAAGGTAACAAGACTTTACCAAACATCACTGCTAAGTCAAAGTGTTTTATTATTATGAGGTAGCAAAAAATAAGTGGAATGTTCAAATCCTTCAAGTACACTTTCCGAATCTATGAGAAGAATGAAATAAACATTGGGCGAGAATCAAAGTTGATTCTCATTGTTTTCCATGTAAGAATCAATTGCAAGAATCCATTCTGATTATGAGTTTCAAACTCTGAAGAGGAGACCAACTCGAGGTGTGACTGTCCCAGATGGGCCTTCGATACCCCTTCCAAAATATTCTAAGATGAAAAAGGGCTTAACTCTAGCAAAAGAAATCTGATCAAAACTACAATCACAAGCAAACCATGGTAGTGAACATCCCTACACGAGAGGCTTATTTACTAAACTTGTGATTAGGGCTGCACAATATTCAAAACAGAATACCGGTATCGGTATTCAAAAAAATACAGCGATATACCGGTATATCGAAAACTGTTCAGATATCTGAACATAAGTACCACAATCGAGACTTGAGACATCACAACGGAAAGAATCAGCATGCCTTGATGATACGGTTCGAAAAACCTTTACACAACGCAGACGATATCAAATTTATTATTTTAAATCAAATTTTTCCAAAAATTTCTACAAAACAATATCATGTGACCCCTGTTACAACCAGTAGTGTATAAATTTACCAGTAATGTCGAAATCGACCAGTAATGTCGAAAAGATTAACCAGTAATGTCGAAATCAACCAGTAATGTCGAAAAAATCGACCAGTAATGTAAAAATCCGTAATGTCGAAAAATTAACCAGTAGTGTCAAAAAGTGACGACCAAAATGAGGAGCACTAACACTTGCCGACGGGGGAGGGGGATATAGCTTGATGTGCTTTATGTAGTTGTGTGCTTTAATGACCGACTATTATAATGTCAGTCACTACCCGATATTTGCTACATGTCTATCATCTAGTTCTACCAATTTGCTACCTGTAATTTTACCTACATCCATCAATCAGTCAGTCTGCATCACCCGCATGTACCCACATGTACGTGGGGAGCACTATTAGCTCAATCAAGAAATTGCCTCGCAATTCAATTTGAAGAATATCCGGGTTCTATACCTGACGAGGTCAGTTAAGTTATGTCCTTGGGAATGACACTTTATCCCAGGTGCACGTTGACTTCGTGTGCCAAGCCACATGCCGAAATGACACGTGTATGGTGCGCGTGCTTTAAACTAAGTGTCGTAAACGAAATCAATCAATCAACCAATCAATCTTTGTATGCAGTTCTGCCTGTCTTTCCGTCATTCAGTTGTCTATCCACGTCTAGGGGTTATTTTTCACACGCCACATTGCTATTTGTCTGTCTGGATTTCTGTCCGTCTGCCTGGATACTGCTAACCTGCCTGCCTACACACTTGCCAGCCTACATGTGTGACTGTCTGTCTGTGCGAGCGCTAAATACTAGACAAAATATTTCAGCGTCGTATCAATTCATTATCTATCCAGAGAGAGAGAGGGGAAGGAGGGAGGGAGAGGGAGAGAGAGAGAGAGAGGGAGAGAGGGAGAGAGAGAGGAGAGACAGAGAGAGAGATTTGGACAAAGACAGGGAAAAGGGGACAGGGAGAGAGAGATAGAGAGAGAAAGAAGGGGAGAGAGAGAAGGAGAGATAGAGGTAGGGGCAAAGGCAGAGTGACAGGGAATAGAGAGAGATAGGGGTATAGATAGATAGATAGATAGAGAGAGAGAGAGAGAGAGAGAGAGAGAGGGAGAGAGAGAGAGAGGGGGGGAGAGAGAGAGAGGGGCAAAGACAGAGGGACATGGGATAGAAAGAGAGGGGAGATAGATAGAGAGAAAGAGGAGAGAGAGAGAGAGAGAGAGAGAGAGAGCAAATATGATGGGATATGTTGTGCATATGAAAGAGGGAAATAATTGTTAAACATAAAATTCCATATTTACTGGGGTAAATGTGTTTAAATTTGCGCGAAAATGGTTAAAAGTCGATAAATACAGGCAAAAGTACAATTTGAGCAACCCGAAAAAATATTGAAATTTTTGCGAAAAATCGTCATTTTGGTCGTCACTTTTTGACACTACTGGTTAATTTTTCGACATTACGGATTTTTACACTACTGGTCGATTTTTTCGACATTACTGGTTGATTTCGACATTACTGGTTAATTTTTACGACATTACTGGTCGATTTCGACATTACTGGTAAATTTATACACTACTGGTTATAACAACCCCTCATTGGAACAAGCTCGTTGACCTCGTTCCGATGAGGGATCACATCATATAGTTTTGTTGAATTTTTTTAAAATTAGTTTTTCAACTGCTCAGTTTGTATATTACGTGGGCATATGCGGACGATTCCTTGGGTAAAGCAATAATATTATACAGTCTGAGCTACAGTTAAAAAACTCAAGTCATCTTGAAAATTAAATTGTGGATAAATAAATAATGACGATAAACAGATATTTCTGTAATTACACCAGTATTCAATCGATATTGGTTTGAATACCGGTATATATCGGTTTACCGAAATACCGTGCAGCCCTACTTGTGACTGTTAAAAAAGTTGCCTTATTCAACGATAGTACAGGATAAATAATCAGATTATAGTTTATAGTTTCGATCGGCCTTCCTGTTTCACGATGTAGGTTTTGGGCTATGGTTAGTGTCTTATTGAAACATATACATTATTGTGATGAGTTGACGGTAACATGGTCTGAGGTTTGCGGCTCAGAGCTTATGTTCAACCTCAACACTTCCTGTCTCGGATGAACATAAGCTCCGAGCTGCAAACCTCAGACCCGATAAACTCATTCCATCTCAGTCCAAATCTTAAATTGGTTTGTAATTTAAACAACACTTCATCCGGAACACCGTCTGCAGCACATGTGAAAAATCCAGAAAAATGCAAGTGACTTGCTCGTCACTCCGTTGCATTTATGAAATAGGCGACGTCATTTTCAAATATTTTGTCAGATGGTAACATTTGTTACTGGAGCTGTAAACATAAAAGAAACAATGCCAGTTCTCATCCAACCAGAGGGCGAGGATTTTACTCTTTTTGGAACATATCTCCTTGTGGTCATTCATGAGAAAATTCTGGTGCTCAACAGTATCGTGATCACAAGAGAATTTCAATCAAATCTAATGCTACAATCTGATCAAAAAGATAGAATATACTGTCCAAAAAACATTAAGCTCCCCTACCCCTTAAAATACCAGTGGATATACAGGAAATGGGTAAATTCTCATGACATGGTACCTATTTGTAGTTGGGTGAATATGCCTTATTATTGAAACAAGGTTTCCCAGAGCATTTTTTTATTGAATAAACATCAGGCAATGCAGACGTCATCACAATGTCAAAAAGCATAACGTTGTACAGTATCTGGTGGGATCTCCTCGAGCATCTTTAACACATTTTAACCGGCATGGCATTGCTGTCAATGACCTTCTGAAATTCTCTCAATGTGATCTTGTCCCATTCCTCTATAAGCACATGACATATACTGTCAATGCCATAAGGTGGTGGCTGTCTTTTAACCACTCTCCTGTCGAGCAGGTTCCACACCTGTACTGTTGGGTTGCAGTTTGGGCTCTTTGCACGACAGTGAAGTGGTCCACAGCCAGCAAATGTTAACCAGTATTAAGGATCTATGCCAGCTCTGATAGAGGAATGGGGAACGTCATGAGATATTTGTATACCCACAGGTATTATCATGGTGGGGGGGGGGGGGGTAACTTTTTTGGACAGGACAGAATAAATGCTCAGTTTAACCCAGAATACACGAAAGTAATCATACCCTGTTAATGGAAAACCCTGGTTAATTGAATATTTTTCAATAATAAAGTAGCTATTCTATTAACAGGGTTCCTTCCGAAGATCTATTGAAATTTATCTAATGCCATGTTACATAGCTCTACAGATTTTTTTGGCCTGATCATTTCCAATGCCAGCATTTAATCCATTTTATCTTGACTGACAGATCCTTGAGTACTGACACTTTATTTATCAGGAGAATAAACGAACATGAACATATTCCAGTTTTTTAAATATCATTGTTAATTGAGGATTTTTTTTACTTGAAAAGTGGCTGTTCAGTTAACACTGAACTAATAAATGCTACAATTTTATCAAATAAAGGGTATGAAAACAAGAGGAAACTGACCAAGTGCCTTCTTTTGAAAACTCACAATCTAACAGCTGTGGATAAACACCAAGATAAAATGCAAACATTGATGCACTCAAAAGAAAAAGAATCATTTCCTGCAAATGTATGGGATAAAAAGCTTTGATAAACAGATGTAGAGGGACTGTTATGTAAAAATAAAACAACTAATACTATATGCTAATGGCTGTAAAGAATCAGATCTTCAGACTCCTGGATTAATTCCTTACTCTAAATAGAAGATCAAATTGGCGATCATACTTGTTGATTAGAAAACTTTTAAGCTCCCAGAATATGAGAATCCATGTGGAAGAGCACAAAAATTTCTTTAAAAATGAGAAGGCTAGTTCATTTTTCAATCTGGCTCTCCAGTACCGGGGCAGTTTTAAGTTCCCGTGAAATCAGAGATGGGAGTAAATTGCACCTGTAAAATGTGAAGTCTATGAATCTTCAAGGGAATACTGTCACCAAACACCAGAAACCCTTTGAACTCTAGTGGTATCTTCCATGCCAGTTCAATGGCAGCAATTAGAAGAGTCCATATTCATTATTTGGGGTAGACCAATCAATACTTTCAACGTGCAGCCTCGTTGATTGATCTACCCCACACATTTACTGAACAACCATCCTATTTAATGACATTATGATGTATCATGCCCCTGGCCAGAAATACAGCCGCTCAGGTTCAGGTTCAAGGGGTTAAATGTATAAGGAATTGCTGAATTATGACAGTAACTTGCCACTGGCCACAGAGTGCAGCTTTCTCAAAACAACACACATTTATATGTCCTCACAGCATATTCGTGCTCCATAACATTTTTCAACAAGTGCATTTTTAGCTCCCAGAAAATAGGAAACACGGGTGTTGACGGGAGCAATTGCACATGCACCCATCTCATTTCCAGGACTGGCACGCTATTTATTTATTTATTTATTTATTTATTTATTTATTTATTTATTTATTTATTGGTGTTTAAGGTCACCTACTTATGCACAATGGCTAATCGTGACCGTGACAGTTTTATGGGTGGAGGAAGCCAGAGTACCCAGAGAGAACCACCAAGCATCGACGAGCAACTGTCAGCTTCACAACTCAATCAAGATTACAGCAGTTGGAGACTTGTGCACCATCGATGTGCAGTACGGTTTAGTACACGGCATCATCATGTCCCCATGTAGGCAATCAGGATAAAGTGCCATGCTCAAGGACATAACGCAGGTCGCCGCGGCCGGGATCGAACTTGGGACCTCTAGCATAAAAGTCCAACAGTCTACTATTGAGCCACCGCGCCCTCTGACTAAAATTACTCAGATTATATGACTCCTCCCACTCACTATTAACAGAACTGTCTGTGAGAACAAGTTCAGTATTACATCACATGGAATAAATTTGACTTCGGGTTTCTTGGTGTTAACCACTTGCACACTGGTAGTGCAACAGACTTTTCTCCAATCACTCTGTTTTTCTCTTGTTTAACTATGAATTTAACCAATTATCTCTTGTTTGACAGGGCTCGTTGAGCACTGTCAAACAAGTTATATTTTGGTTTAATATCTAACAGCATTGGGGGGGTGGGGGAAGGAGGTGGGGTGGCATTGTGGTTCTCGTCAGATCACGAAAGTTAAGAAACCCCTGAGCCCGGTTAGTTCTTGGATTGGTGACCGTCTGAGCAATCGATTCGGACTCCAGCGATGTTTCCCACTGATTGTACACACGGGGGCATGATGGCACCATGTACTAAGTCTGACTGCATGTCAAGTGTGATCATTGTCTTCAACCAATCTAACCCTGCCTGTGCTGCAGTGCGGAGTTACGATGTTGGGGAGCTGACAGCTGCTCGTTGTTGCTCGGTGGTTCTCTCCGGGTACTCCGGCTTCCTCCACCTGTAAAACTGTCACGGTCATGATTAGTCATTGTGCATAAGTATGTGACCTTAAACACCAATAAATAAATAACAGCACAAAGGGAAACATTTGCTGCAGAAAACTTTACCATTTTGACATCAGAGTGTAGAGGGTTAATTCATCTGGTAATTAGTGGGTTATATCATTGCCCTGCCATTACTCTATCAAGCTATCAGCTTTAGGGTGACAGAATAATAACCAATAAGTGAAATACCATGGGCATTAAGTGAATAAAATAGGGGTGTTCAGTAATAGCTGCTATTTACAATCAATTATCTTACATTCAGTATTAGTATTACAGTGAACAGATGGTCTTTGAATTGATTCTGTATGTTTATTCTGATGAATTCCATTATATGGAATGTTTTCTCTACAGAAAGACACTGTGTGCATGATTCCACAGTGTTTTTTAACATCCGTGTTTAGTCTCCAGAAACATATTATGGGTTCAATCCATTTATCTTGTATACCTAACTGCAGATGTTTCTTGCAGATTTATTTTTTGAGGTTTAATGACACATGAATTCGACAACCAGGGTCACCTCATGTCGCACAGTTTTACTGGTGTAGGAACCTGGAGAGAACCGCTGAGCAATGGCAAGCAACTGTCAGATTCACCAGCATACTACTCCACACAAACAGGGTTCAGATTGGTTGAAGACAAGTGCACGATTGGCATGTAGTACGCCTTAGTAAACAGAGCCACCGTGCCCCCACGTGGACAATCAGGATCAAGTGCCTTTCCCAAGAACACAGTTACTATTGGCAGGGATCGAACTGTGGACCTTTTGGTTTGAAGTCCAATGCCATAACTACTGAGCCACCGCACTCCCTTTCTTGCAGATGGGACAGGATTTTTGTTTGCCTGTTTATTGGGGTTTTGCAACACTTAAAACAGCTAAAGCCCCTGTATCATACCCCATACTGTGCATAAGCTTAATTTTTCAGAACTTTTGTTGAATTTATTTAATTATTTATTAAGGTTTAACGGCACTTTAACAGCCAAGGTCTGATATAACAAAGCTATATATAAAAATTTTTCTCACTATGTCAATCCAAAACGAAAAAAAAGCTGGATAACGGTAACTAAGTTCAAGGGCAGTAACTCCACAAAAAATCAACCAAGTGGAATGAAATTCGAACTTGATCTGTAAGTACCAAAAATCTTCTCAATATGTCCAACCATAATGAAAAAAAAGTCCAGAAAATGAGGAAAAAAAATCCAGAAAACTAAAAAAATTCCTCCAAAAATCAATCGAGTGGAACGAAATTCAAACTTGATCTGTAAGTATCCATAACAAAGCTATAGATAAAATTTTTTCTCAATATGTCAATCCATAACGAAAAAAAGTCTGGATAGCGGTAACTAAGTTCAAGGGCCATAACTCCACCAAAAATCAGCTGAGCAGAACGAAATTCGAACTTGATCTGTTAGTATCCATAACAAAGCTGTGCACCAAAAGTTTTCGCAATATGTCCATCCATAAGGAAAAAAAGTCCAGAAAACAATTCTGGACAGATGGGGAATGAAATTCGAACCTGATCTGTAAGTATCCATAACTAAGCTATAAACCAAAAATTTTCTCAATATGTTCAAGCATAACAAAAAAAAGTCCGGAAAATGAAAAAAAAAATCCGGAATAATGAAAAAGATTCAAGTTCAAGGGCAGTAACTCCACCAAAAATCAACCTAGTAGAATGAAATTCAAACTTGATCTGTAAGTATCCTCAATAAAGCTGTTTAAAAAAGATTTTCTCAATATGTCAAATCCATAACGAAAAAAAAGTCTGGAAAACAGTAACTGAGTTCAAGGGCAGTAACTCCACCAAAAATCAACTGAGCAGAACAAAATATGAACTTGATCTGTAAGTATCCATAACAAAGCTGTTTACCAAAAATTTTCTCAAAATATGTCCATCCATAACAAAAACAAGAGGCCCCAGGGGGCCTGAGGGCGCTCACCTGACATGGTAGCCTAAATATCAACCCAGAGAATTGATTTCCACAAGTTGCATCTGCTCCTCCTAAGAAAAGCTGAAACCAAATATCCAAATATTCTGACCAGTGGATCTAAAAAAAGATTTTTAAAGAATATTCCTTATATTGAACTAAGTCATAATTCGTGGTCCCACATGGAGCCCATATATGAACCCAGGGACTTGGCTTTAACAAACCTGAATCTCACACCCCTAAGGATTCTGCACACCAAATATCAAAACATTCTGACTGCTGGATCTGAAGAAGAAGATTTTTAAAGAAAATTCCTCATTTTGAACCAAGTTACAATTCGAGCTCCCACAATCAGCCCAAATATGGACCTAGGGACATGGCTTGAACAAACTTGAATCTTACCCCCCTAAGGATGCTGCATAAAAAATATCAAAAGCATTCATCTGCTGGATCTGAAGATTTTTAAAGAAAATTCCTCATTTTGAAGTAGGTTGTCATTCAGGCTCCCATAGTGAGCCCAAATATGAACCAAGGGACTTGGCTTGAACAAACTTGAATCTCAGCCCCCTGAGGTTGCTCCATGCCAAATATCAAAACATTCCAACTGCTGAATCTGAAGAAGAAGATTTTTAAAGAAAAATTCCTCATATTGACTAAGTTATAATTTGGGCTCCATAGGGAGCCCAAATATGGACCCATGGACTTGGCTTTAACACACTTGAATTCACACACCCCCCCCGACCCCCCCCCCCCCCCCCCCCCCCAAGGATGCTACTCACCACATATCAAACCATTCTGACTGCTGGATCTGAAGAAGATTTTTTAAGAAAATTCCTCATTTCGAACAAAGTTACAATTCAAGCTCCCACAGTGAGCCCAAATATGGACCTATGGACATGGCTTGAACAAACTTGAATCTCACCCCCCTAAGGATGCTGCATACCAAATATCACAAGATTCTGCCTGCTGGATCTTGAGAAGAAGATTTTCAAAGAAAGTTCAAATTTGGGCTCCTATACTGAGCCCAAATATAAACCCAGGGGGCCGATTTGAACAAACTTGAATCAGATCCACCCCACAATGTTGCATACCAAATATCACAAGATTCTGCCTGCTGGATCTGGAGAAGATTTTTG
The DNA here is from genome assembly GCA_031216915.1 of Pictodentalium vernedei. Classification (NCBI taxonomy): domain Eukaryota; kingdom Metazoa; phylum Mollusca; class Scaphopoda; order Dentaliida; family Dentaliidae; genus Pictodentalium; species Pictodentalium vernedei. The sequence goes on along the minus strand of CM062290.1, from coordinate 87,711,244 downwards.
AAGAAATTTGCCTGAAATGCACTAAGTTCAAATTTGGGCTTCTATATTGAGCCCAAATATGAATCCAGGTGGCCAATTTGAACACACTGGAATCAGATCCACCCCACAATGTTGCATACCAAATATCAAAAGATTCTGCCTGCAGGATCTGGAGAAGAAGATTTTTGAAGAAATTTGCCTGAAATGCACTAAGTTCGAATTCGAGCTTCTATAGTGAGCCCAAATATGAATCTAGGGAGCCGATTTGAACAAAATAGAATCAGATCCACCCCACAATGTTGCATACCAAATATCAAAAGATTCTGCCTGCTGGATCTGGAGAAGAAGATTTTTTAAGAAATGTGCCTGAAAAGCACTAAGTTCAAATTTGGGCTCCTATACTGAGCCCAAATATAAACCCAGGGAGCCGATTTGAACAAACTTGAATCAGATCCACCCCACAATGTTGCATACCCAATATCAAAAGATTCTGCCTGCTGGATCTTGAGAAGAAGATTTTCAAAGAAATTTGCCTGAAATGCACTAAGTTCAAATTTGGGCTCCTATACTGAGCCCAAATATAAACCCAAGGGGCCGCTTTGAACAAACTTGAATCTGATCCACCCCACAATGTTGCATACCAAATATCAAAAGATTCTGCCTGCTGGATCTGGAGAAGAAGATTTTCAAAGAAATTTGCCTGAAATGCAGTAAGTTCAAATTTGGGCTCCTATACTGAGCCTAAATATAAACCCAGGGTGCCGATTTGAACAAACTTGAATCAGATCCACCCCACAATGTTGCATACCAAATATCAAAAGATTCTGCCTGCTGGATCTGGAGAAGAAGATTTTTTAAGAAATTTGCCTGAAATGCACTAAGTTCGAAATCGGGCTCCTATACTGAGCCCAAATATGAACCCAGGGGGCCGATTTGAACAAACTTGAATCAGATCCACCCTACAATGTTGCATACCAAATATCAAAACATTCTGCCTGCTGGATCTGGAGAAGAAGATTTTTTAATGTTTTTCCCATTGCGTACAAGTGTTAAAAAGTGCTGACTCAGCACTTTTTCAATGTCCCGAAACTGTACCCTATGATAAAACCGGTAGCAATTTTTTTTTACCAATTCTTTCTGTTGGTCCTAAGGAAGCTTCACCCCAAATAAAAATTCTCGGTGCCGTGCAGTTTTGGAGATATGGGCGTTTTAATTTTTTTTCTATTTTTAGCTCCTGTGGTTCCCATGGGGCTACGAGAAAAAAAAATCAGCATAAATTAGGTACTTATGACCCAATAAGCCCTCACATAAAATTTGGTTCAAATCAGCCTCTCGGTTTGGAAAATAGAAATTTTGGGCGGGGCCAAAAATTTTGCCCTTCCCATAACAACGCCAAGTATAGCCCCACAAACTTCTTGAACAAATCTGAGTCTACACCTCAAAAGGAAGCTGCACACCAAATATCAAGTCTCTGCTACTGCTGGTTCATGAGAAGAAGATTTTTTAAGATTTCAGCACACTTTTTGGGTGTGGCCCTACCCACAGGCGAGGCAACTTGATTTGAACAAAATCAAATTGCGATGTCATAACAAACTATTATCTCAAATATCAATTAAATTGGTTCAGCGGTTTGGGAGGAGAAGACGCAAACACCATGTTCACGGACGACGCCGGACGCCGGACGATGGACGCCGGACGGTGAGTGATCACTATAGCTCTCCTGACTGAAAGTCAGGTGAGCTAAAAAGTCCAGAAGACAATTCCGGACAGATGGACGCCAACGCTATCACATAATATGTTCGTTTTTTTCCAAACGGGCGTATAAAAATGGAGTAATATTTTTGGAATCCTATTTACTGAGCACTAATAGACTGAATGGTGCAAAGATGTTTGTTAACCTTTAAAACACTGGTGGTATTTTCCATGTCAGTTCAAATGCAGCAATTAGAAGAGTCCATATTCATTATTTGGGGGTAGACCAATCAATATTTTCTTGGGGTTGCACGTTGAAAATATTGATTGGTCTACCCCATATTTAATTTTGCAGACATCCTACTTAATGAAAGTATGATGTACAATGTCCCTGGGACGGTAAAACGGCCTCTCGTGCTCAACGAGTTAATGTTTGCACTGAAAACACTTTCTTGATGCTGAACAATAGAGTACTTCACTTCAAACAGTAACAAGCAATATACAGCACACCTCCCATTTTCAAAATCGATAGACTGATACACTTACAATTAGCAGTATGTGGAGAGTGGATTGTAAATAAATCACCCACAGAGTGAAGTTATCACCCAAAGTACCACTTTCAAATTCTGTGGATACAGACAAAAAACACAAGCAATGTTTTAGCCAATGGACCTCCGGGTTTAACCCGGAGGTCCATTGGCTGGAACTTTGCTTGTGCTTGTTAAGCTTTGCAACAAATTTGTAATTTCTGCTTGGATGAAATCTCCAATTATAGGTGATTTAGTCATAATACACTCTCCATGTACTGTACAGAGGTTGGTAGAGATTTTGTGAATAAACGACTGAGAAATCAAAAACACATCAGTAAATACAAATAAAAATAGCATCTCTGATACAATCTTCTCGCATTTTATTTTTGACATGTGATATTCTACCGTGTTATGGGAATTAAGCACTACTCCACTTCTCTGTGTTCACCCATGGGCTTTCAAGCTCTTTATGTCTTCTTAATTCTTCCTTAACACAGACAAGTTATGAAATCCAGGTATGAGATTTCAAGAAATAAACTAAAATACACCCAAACTGTGTTTGAAAACAATGGATTGTTTCAAAATGAAGCTTCATTAGAATCCGCGAAAGCAAAAAAGAAAAAGATGTTCATGGCCTTTTTGGATGTTAAAAAGGCATATGATAGAGTATGGAGGGAGGGTATATGGCACACGCTGGAGGCTCTGGGCTTGGGGGGTGAGTTTGTTGGGATTATGAAAGCATTATATAAAGATGTACAGAGGAAACATTACAACAAAACGTGTGCCTATGGAGATAGGCCTAAAACAGGGGTGTATCCTTTCGCCAATTCTTTTTGCATTGTACATCAAAGGTTTAGGAGATGAACTCCTGTATAGCGACAAGGGGGTTGCAGTTGGTGACTTGAAGATCCCAGGGCTATTTTTTGCAGATGATATGGTGCTAGTGTTAGAAAGCGAAGTGGGGCTAGCGAAGATGCTGGGAATTGTTGGGAAATATGGGAGCAAATGGAGACTCAAACTTAATGAAAGCAAGAGCAAAGTTATACCCGTGGGCCGCAAAGTGGACCCCACTCGAAGGTGGAGAGTGGGGGAGTTCTGCATTCCGGAAGGTAGCAGTAGACTTCTTAGTGTAGGAGAGACTAGTGACTATGAGTACCTGGGGGTAAATATAAACATCACAGGAAGAGGCATCTACCGAAACCACACAAATAAATTGATTCTGAAGGGAAAGCGAATCCTTAACCAAATGAAACTTATAGGAAAAAACAGTTTCAATAAGGTTTTCGTGGGGAAAACTATTTGGGAAATGGTGGGTCTGCCAAGTATAACATACGGTACGGAAGTTGTACCCCTAAACCACCCAGCTGTTAAGAGCTTGGAAATCCTGCAGAATGATGCAGGCCGATGGATAACCGGCTCGAGTAATGCCGCAGCGCTAGAAGCGATCAGGGGTGAGCTTGGGTGGATGAGGATCAAGGACAGGATAGACCTATTGAAACTCGGTTATCTTAATTATTTGGTAAATCTCCCTGATAGCCGATGGTGTAAAGTAATGTTCCTGAGAACTTTCAACTCAAATATAAAGACGGGGTGGATGGTCCAAGTGAGGGAGCTAGTAGAAAAAAAACTACTCATTGGAGATCTTGGACCTTGACGCTGGGGCAAACCAGGGCAAAAAGATCGTCAGAGAAAGGGTCATGGAGGATTGTAACCGTAATTGGCGAGAGGGGGTCAAATCAAAGAGATCTTTGGGTGGCCTGCGTGATAAAGAGAAGCCTGGTTTTGAAGAGTACCTTGATGGCACCTTGGGGGGGTCACTGTTGTTCAAGCTGAGGTCGCGGTCCCTGGAGCTGAGGGGAAAAATTGGGAAAAACAGTGAAAAGGAGTGCCAGATGTGTAACTTGGGCGTGGTGGAGACCCTGGAACACTTTCTTATAGAATGCCCAAAATACCAGTCTAAAAGAACAAGATTCACGGGGAGTATAATGGGGAAGTGGGATGGGAGAATGAAGGACATGTGGTTAGGGGGCGACTCAAAGGAGAGGGTTAATATACTAATCGAAGAGATTGGGAAGAATGGGGCAAGGGATGTCATCAAGCAGTTCGTCTCAGAGTGTTGGGAGGAGAGAAGAAGCGCGGGAATAGGGAGGCAGTTGGTAGAACATGGGTAACCAAGGCCTTCTCATTCGAGAACCGCGACAAATCAGCGGCCGACCAAAGTGTTATTATTATTATGTTCCCAAACATGTGTGATAGCATGTGAAAATCTAGCTGTGATTATGCAAATGGTTTATTTCTTAAATTTACATGTAAACTGAAGGAAATAAAAATTTACTAATCTGTTAAGAACCAGATTGAAATCAGACAGATGAAAACTGTTAAATTTCATCCTCCCAAACATTCTAGAAATGTCATCGTAAGTTGCATTTCCCATTCGGATTTGAAGCATTGTGATTAAGGATCCTATGGTTCTACGTGTATCATGATGAGGACATTTCCAATCACTAATCCCACAGGTCATTAATTTCCTGTGTATTTTATTTTTCACTTTAAATTAAACCAAAGATCAGATTTTTCTCACTATTTTCCAGTTCATTTGGAGGCTGCATGGCAGTACTGCGATAAAATATCAAAGCAAGTTTGTAGGTTAGGCTGCACAAAGTAGATCTCCTGTTTTTTGGGCAATTTTTTGTAAAATTGCATGTGGGCACACAATTTTTTATTTTATTTTTGTTGTTTTTTGGTTTGTTTTATGTTTTAGGCCTCATAATCTACAGAATAGCATGTGTGGTGGTGTATTTCGTCCCTTGATTGCAAGAAGGCTTTGCAATGCTAAAGCACTGCATAGCCTTGTTGCACTCAAGGGACAAATTTATCAGTTTTATTAACTTGGGCAAAATATCAGCCAAAAACCATTTAATTTTTATTTTTTTATGTTTCCATTGGTTATAAAAAGAAAGCATACATCATCCAAAAGGACAATGCAGAGGGTCCTGAGAAATTTTAACTTTTTTTAGGCCTTAACCCCTCGCTGCACATTATGGTCATTCGTTCAAATTTGAGGCATCAAACTGATTTTCGAAACCTCCATTTATTTATTTATTTATTTATTTATTTATTTATTTCTTTATTGGTGTTTAAGGTCACAGATTTTTGCACAATGGCTAATCATGACCACAACATGATTATCAACTCAAGACCAGGGGTGAGCGTTAATAAGCAAAGGTTACCCATTTTGGAGAGGGTTTGCACCTCCCAAGCATTGATGACTGGGTCCTATTTTACCAGTAAAACAGAGCCTGTTTACCCCAGTTAACAGGCACTGCTTCACTTCCGGGGTTCCCGCGGGGATCAAAACCTCCATGATACTGACTGACCACCTCAAGGCTGAGTAGTAAACTATCTCCCAAGTAATTTCTCTAGGTACACAGAAGGTGAATCTACGTTTTGAGGATCTTCAGATCTATTTTAATGAATGAGGTTCAGAAATTTCTTGTTAAATGGAGATGAATTTGAGATTCTATCACATGATGTGTAATTTAACTTTTCACCTAACGTAACAACTAAAATTGGCCAGTGCTGTTCACAAAAATCTCTGACAAAATTGTATTCTTTTTAAAAAAATTTATTTCAAAACAAAGCTTATGGCCCCTCACTGGAATGAGCTCATTGAGTCCATTCCAATGAGGGGTCATAAACTATGTTTTCGAGACAAAAAAATGAAAATATTTAGTTATTTTGGAAACGTTTTCTGAAAATATCATCTGCTATTTGTATTAGGTAGAGAAGAGAAGGTTAATTCAATTCTACACTTAACCCCGGTTGCCTACATGGGTGCATGATGAAGCTGTGTACTAAGGTGTACTGCACGTCGACAGTGCGCATGTCTTCAACCAATCTAACCCTGCCTGTGTTACGGTGCAGAGTTACGATGTTGGAGAGCTGGCAGCTGCTCATCGTTGCTTGGTGGTTCTCTCCAGGTACTCTGGCTTCCTCCACCCCTAAAACTGTCACCTACATGATATGACCCTGGCTGTTAAAGTGTTGTTAAACCCTAATAAATAAAAAAATAATAAATAATATTCAATTCTAAAACCAATGCACTCACAACGTTACCAAGTTGACATTGACTACTGATGTTATTCCCTTATTAAACATGTGGTGAAAGATATTTTCCACAATGATGTAGGTTAACTTGTGTGTTGTGTTTGATGGAAAGGATAATGTTCAATGTTTATGAAAGGATTATGAAATGAGACGAGAATTGTAATAATTGCGAATATGTTCATTTCTGTTCCCTGTATGCTATGTTTTTGATAAAAATAATATGAGGTGTACACTGTACTAAAGACCTGAGGGGTGGGTTAATATGACCTCACGGTTAATGTATGTGGCCCTCACTGTTAACATATATCAATGAAAGTTACCAAGTTACAGTGAAATTATTCCAAAACGAGTCATCCTATCAAGTTACATTGAAATCCCTTTATAAATATGGCCTGTAGACTGTGCTAAAGGTTTTAGGGCTTCAGGCCCCTGTAGCCGTCAGTTTCCCAATTGAGTCCAAAGGGGACGTTCTCATCTAGACATTATATGAAGTCAACCTACCAAGCTACAATGAAATCCCTTCATAAATATGACCTGTAGACTGCTAAAGGTTTTTGGGCTTTGGGCTCGGGCAGTCATCATGGTTGAACGATCGCAACCAAAAGAGGACATTCTCATCTGGGCATCATCTGGAGTGTTCCTACGAAGTTACAATGAAATCCCTTCATAAATATGACCTGTAGACTGTACTCAAGGTTTTCGGGATTTGGGCCCCTGAAGCCTTCACAGTTGACCAATCATGACCAAAAGGGGATGTCATCATCTAGGCATTATATGGAGTCAAACTAACAGGTTACAATGAAATCCTTCCATAAATATGACCTATAGACTATGCTAAAGGTTTTGGGGTTTTGGGATCGGGCAGCCATCAAGGCTGAATAATCGCAACCAAAAGGGGACGTTCTCATCTAGACATTATTTGGAGTCATCCTACCAAGGTACAATGAAATCCCTTCATAAATATCACCTGTAGACTGTGCTAAATGTTTTTGTGCTTCAGGCCCCTGTAGCCATCACAGTTGCCTAATGGTGTCCAAAAGGGGCTGTTCTCATCTAGCCATAAAATGAAGTGAACCTACCAAGTTACAATGAAATCCCTTCAAAAATATGAACTGAAGACTGTGCTAAAGGTTTTCAGGCTTTGGGCTCGGGAAGCCATCATGGTTGAATGATCGCAACCAAAAGGGGACATTCTCATCTGGGCATCATCTGGAGTGATCCTATGAACTTAGAATGAAATCCCTTCATAAATATGACATGTAGACTGTGCTCAAGATTTTCGGGCTTTTGACACCTGTAGCCATCACAGTTGACCAATCACGACCAAAAGGGGATGTCATCATCTAGGCATTATATGGAGTCAACCTAACAAGTTACAATTAAATCCTTCCATAAATATGACCTATAGACTATGCTAAAGGTTTTTGGGCTCGGGCAGCCATCAAGGCTGAATGATCGTGACCAAAAGAGGACGTTCTCATCTAGACATCATTTGGAGTCATCCTACCAAGCTACAATGAAATCCCTTCATAATTATGACCTGTAGACTGTTCTAAAGGTTTTTGGGCTTCGGGCCCCTGTAGCCGTCATAGTTGCCCAATCGTGTCCAAATGGGGACGTTCTCATCTAGACATTACATGAAGTCAACCTACCAAGTTACAATGAAATCCCTTCATAAATATGACCTGTAGATTGTGCTAAAGGTTTTCGGGCTTCGGCTCGGGCAGCCATCATGGTTGAATGATCACAACCAAAGGGGACAATCTCATCTGGGCATCATCTGGAGTGATCCTATGAACTTAGAATGAAATCCCTTCATAAATATGACATGTAGACTGTGCTCAAGATTTTCGGGCTTTTGACACCTGTAGCCATCACAGTTGACCAATCACGACCAAAAGGGGATGTCATCATCTAGGCATTATATGGAGTCAACCTAACAAGCTACAATTAAATCCTTCCATAAATATGACCTATAGACTATGCTAAAGGTTTTTGGGCTCGGGCAGCCATCAAGGCTGAATGATCGTGACCAAAAGAGGACGTTCTCATCTAGACATCATTTGGAGTCATCCTACCAAGCTACAATGAAATCCCTTCATAATTATGACCTGTAGACTGTTCTAAAGGTTTTTGGGCTTCGGGCCCCTGTAGCCGTCATAGTTGCCCAATCGTGTCCAAATGGGGACGTTCTCATCTAGACATTACATGAAGTCAACCTACCAAGTTACAATGAAATCCCTTCATAAATATGACCTGTAGATTGTGCTAAAGGTTTTCGGGCTTCGGCTCGGGCAGCCATCATGGTTGAATGATCACAACCAAAGGGGACAATCTCATCTGGGCATCATCTGGAGTGATCCTAAGAAGTTACACTGAAATCCCTTTATAAATATGACCTGTAGACTGTGCTCAAGGTTTCCAGGCTTCGGGCACCTGTAGCCATCACAGTTGATGGCTACAGGTTACAATGAAATCCTTCCATAAATATGAACTTTTGCCTATGCTAAAGGTTTTTGGGCACCCATCAATGCTGAACGATCACAATCAAAATGGGATGTTCTCATCTAGACATTATTTGGAGTCATCCTACCAAGTTACAATGAAATCCCTTCAAAAATATGACCTGTAGACTGTGCTAAAGGTTTTTGGGATTCGGGCCATTGTAGCCGTCACAGTTGCCCAATCAGGACCAAAAGGGGACTTTCTCATCTAGACATTGTATGAAGTTAACCCACCAAATTACAATGAAATTCCTCAATAAATATGACCTGTAGACTGTGCTAAAGGTTTTCGGATTTTGGGCTCGGGCAGTCGTCACGGTTGGCAGATCACGCCCAAATGGGGAAATTCTCATCTAGACATCATAAGGAGTCATCCTACCAAGTTACAATGAAATCCCTCCATATTAAACATGACCTGCAGACTGTGCCAAAAGGTTTTGGGTTTCGGGCTTGGGCAGCCATCACAGTTGATAGATCATGCTCAAAAGGGGACGTTCTCATCTAGGCATTATACAGAGGCATCCTACCAAGTTACAATGAAATCCCTTCATAAATACCACCTGTAGACTGTGGTAATGGTTTTTGGGTTTTGGGCTCGAGCAGCCATACCGGTTGACCGATCGCGACCAAAAGGGGACGTTCTCATCTAGACATGACCCCAAACCTGCATATGAAATTTCGTGACAAGAACTGCGGGGTGTAGCCCATGCTAAAGGAAAATGTGAACAGACTCACAGACTAACAGACTTACAGACTAACAGACTTCCGCACGCGTGATGGCAATAGCTTATCTTGAATATGTCAAGTTAAGCTAATGAATTTTCGAAGTAGGAAAAAGGCGCAGAATTCTGGTCAAAATTTTCGGACCGCATCCTGATTCGAACTTGACCTGTATTTTATGTTGATACACCTACATACCAAATTTCATTTGAGTTGGCTAACTATAATTAAAGTTATCATCGGGAAACCAAAAAAATGAATTTTTCAAAGTCGAAAAAGTGGCATAACTCTGGCAAAAATTGTTGGGCCGCACCCCAATTCGAACTTGACCTGTATTTTATGTTGATACACCTACATACCAAATTTAATTTGATTTGGCCTACTAGGGATGAAATACACCACCACCCATGTTATTCTGTAGATTAGGAGGCCTAAAACATAAAACAAACCAAGAATATGAACAATTTAATATGTGATGACAAGAAATGGTAATATGTCCAATAGGGGCAATCACTCTTAACCCTTTACCTTACATGAAAAGCAGACAACACTTGCATACAAAATTCTTGAATAACTTTATAGTGGGTAAAGGGTTAAAGGGATACTTTGACACATCTAGTTCACAGTCCCATTCACAATATTATTACATGTACCAAAAATCTAAATTTAAATTTGGACAAAACATGCTGAACAGTTTTCTTTAAAATATGATGACAAGAAATGAGGCAGGATGGATGAACAGAAGGATGGATGGAAGGATGGGATGGGATAGGATGGACAGAAGGCACCCATTCCTATATACCCCTCCCCGTCCCTAGCGTAGGATAACTAGAAATGACATTTGCACACAAAAAATTGTCTTGAACAAATATTTTCACCTTTTCCAGCCTTTTGTTCTAAAAACCTGTCTAACTATGCCTCAATGGAATGAGCTCAATAAGCCCATTCCAATGTTGGATAATAAGCCATGGAATGTAAAAAATGAAAGTGTCAATGGCACTGTAACTCAACTTGTGTAAGACGTGTACATGTATAGTATGTGACACAGCAATGACACACATCTAGTTAATGACCTGATAACAAAGATAAATGTAAAGTATTGTAAAGGTCTGTACATAAATACTGACCGTAGCCTGTAACAAATGTACAGGTAAAGTATTGTAAAGGTGGGGGGCAGTTAGATGCCTCTAGCCAGTGCCGTATTGAAATGTGCACTTACTGTGTATAAGTAGCACTGAATAAATCAAAGTTTGTCTAATTGGCCACGGTGGCCATCTTGAAATTTCAGACCACACCCCAAAACACTCGTTCTCATCCCAAGGTGATAACAAAGGTTCCAAGAAGGTTTGTGAACATTGGTTCATATATACAGCCTCTGTCCCAAGTTGTATTGACATGTGTACTAACTGTGTATAAGTAGCACTGAATAAATCAAAGTTCATCTAATTGCATAATTTATGCACGAGAAAAAACCTGTATTATATGTGATGTATTCCATGTTACTAAACATTCATACAAAAATTTATTCAAATTAGAACTTTCATATAGAAGTTCTGCGCAAAAAACTAATTGCACCTAATTTCGGTATAAAATAGCCGCCAACAGCCATCTTGAATTTTGGACTGCACCCCAAAAAACACTCGTTTTAGTCCCAAGGTGATAAGAAAGGTACCCAAGAAGTTTTGTGAAGATCGGTTCAAAAATACAGCCTCTAACCCGAGCTGTATTGACACTTACTGTGTATAAGTAGCACTGAACAAATCAAAGTTCATCTAATCTGCATAATTTCTGCACGAGAAAAAAACCCATATGTGATGTATTCCATGTTACTAAACATTCATACAAAGATTTATTCAAATCAGAACTTTCATACAGAAGTTCTGTACAAAAAACTGATCTCCCTAATTTTGGTACAAAATGGCTGCCGGCTGCCATCTTTAATATCGGACCACACCTAAAAACAATTATTCTCGTAAATGGTAATAACAAAGGTACACAAGAAGTTTCGTAGATCAGTTCATAAATACAGCCTCAAGCCCGAGCCATACTGAATTGTTGACGGATTGCTAGACAGACGGACCATGACATAACCTCAAATTTTACTATGTCAATGATGAGCTAAAAATGACAAAAATATTAAAATTTTGACCCCCCCCCCCCCCCCCCAACCTCCCCCCCCCCCCCCAAAAAAAATAGATCTTCTGTTTCCCCTTTCCATTGTTTTGCAAAATTGCAGGCAGACGAGAGCTTTTTTATTTTATTTTCGTAATTATTTCTTTGCCATCAAAAGTTCATGGGCGTGGTCATTTTATGTTTTTGACATCATAATCTACAGAATAGAACAGGTTGTGGTATATTTCATCCCTTGATTGCTAGAAGGCTTTTCAAAGCCTTGTTGCACTCAAGGAACAAATTTATTCATTTTATTAACTTGGGTAAAAGGGGATGCAGCAGCTCAGTAGGCAGAGGTGCAGGCTGCAACCCAAGAGGTCCTCAGTGAGAATCCCATCTGTGGGAACTGTGCTGTGTCCTTGGGCAAGACACTTCACCCCCAGTGCCCACGTGGGGGCATGGTGGTGTTGTGTACTAAGGCATACTGCATGCTGACGGTGCACTTGTCTTCAACCAATGCTAACCCTGCTTGTGTGGAGTATGCTGAGGAGCCTGACAGTTGCTTTGTGGTTCTCTCTGGGTACTTTTTTTAGGGCTTAAATGGCAGGGTTTTTTTGTGAATTGCACTGTCTGGATATGACCATTACATTAGAGAAGGATAGCCAATATAATTTGCACTTGCTATTATTGTCCACACTGTGTCAGTTCAGTTAATTGTTTACCATATCAAACTTTTTTGCACATGTTACAACTGTCAACATCACCACATGCTATGAGTCAACAGATCTGTCATTTTAAAACATCTTCTAATTCTCCACTCCATTGAGCTGTTTGATTGAATAGCTGTGGATTATAATAAAATTGGAATTTTCTCCTGTGAAACTGATTTAATGGAAATTAAAGCAATAGATTACCGAGCTCACTGGATGCCTGAAACTATTTATAGTTAAGTTTTTCACCTTTCTGGATCAGCTGTCAATTCCAATAACACATCAACCAATGCTGGTAAATGTCTGCTATCATATCATATAAAATCATTAGATCCTACTGTCAAACCTAATAATGCTATTTAAACTTCAAATTAGCCCCAACTATTAACTCCTAACCAGGGGCAAGAGATCGAATAAAATATTTGTGATTCACTGGAAAATGCTATCACAACATTAAACCCTAAACACTAATAACATGCACAGTTGTAATATTTTTTCTTAACCCTTTACAAACATTAACGGCCAAAACCGGCCAGCACTATTTACAACAATCATCATTCAATTTTCATTATTTAAAAAAAAACATAGCTTATGACCCCCTCAATGGAATGAGCTTGTTGAGTTTGTTCCAATGAATGGTCATAAGCTATGTTTCTGACACAAAAAGGAAATAAAAGGCTGCTCAGCCACACATCCACTGAAAAAATGAAAGTGTCAATGACACTGTAGCTTAACTTGTCTGTGTGTTGTGTTTGATGAAAAAGATAAGGTTCAATGTTTATGAAAGGATTATGAAATAAGACAAGAATTGTGATAATTGGGAATATGTTCATTTCTGTTCCCTGCATGCTATGTTTTTAATAAAAATGAAAGTGTCAATGACACTGTAGCTCAACTTGTCAAGACAAAGACATGTACATGTATAGTATGTGACACAGCAATGACAAACATCTAGGTAATGACCTGATAACAAAGGTACATATAAAGTATTGTAACGGTCTGTACATAAATACTGAGCGTTGCCTGTAACAAATGTATAGGTAAAGTATTGTAAAGGTGGGTGACAGTCAGATGCTAAACTAGAAAAAAATCTTTGAGTCCCAGAGTGGGTCTGACTGAACCCCAAAATATTTGTTCTCATAGCACAGTGATAACAAAGGCACCCCAAAACACACTCATTCCTGTCCCAAGGTGAAAACAAAGGTACCCAAGAAGTTTCGTGAAGATCAGTTCACAAATATGAGCTGTGTAGAAGTTGTGACAAAAAAGTGATTGGACCTGATTTCGGTACAAAATGGCCACTGGCAGCCATCTTGAATTTTGGACCACGCCCAGAAACACTCGTTCTCGTCCCAAGGTGATAACAAAGGTACCCAAGAAGTTTTGTGAAGATCGGTTCATAAATACAGCCTCTAGCCCGAGCCGTATTGACATGTGCACTAACAGAGTATAAGTAGCACTGAATAAATCAAAGTTCATCTAATTTGCATAATTTCTGCACGAGAAAAAAACCCGTACTATATGTGATGTATTCTATGTTACTAAACATTCATACAAAAATTTATTCAACTCAGAACTTTCATACAGAAGTTCTGTACAAAAGACTGATTGCACTAATTTGGGTACAAAATGGCTGCTGGTGGCCATCTTGAAATTCGGACCACACCCAAAAACACTCGTTCTCATCCCACGGTAATAACAAAGGTACCAATGAAGTTTCGTAAAGATCGGTTCATAAATACGGCATCTAGCCTGAGCCATATAGAAGTTGTGTACAAAAAACTGATTAGACCTAATTTCGATACAAAATGGCCACTGGCAGCCATCTTGAATTTTGGACCGCACCCAGAAACACTCGTTCTCGTCCCAAGGTGATAACAAAGGTACCCAACACGTTTCGTGAAGATCGGTTCATAAATACAGACTCTAGCCCGAGCCGTATTGACATGTGTACTTACTGTGTGTAAGCAGCACTGAAAAAATCAAAGTTCATCTAATTTGCATAATTTCTGCACGAGAAAAAAACCTGTATTATATGTGATGTATCCCATGGTACTAAACATTCACACAAAAAATTATTCAAATCAGCGCTTTCATATGGAAGTTCTGTGCAAAAATCTGATTGCACCAAATTTCGTACAAAATGGCTGCCATCGACCATCTTGAATTTCGGACCGGACCCCAAAACACTCGTTCTCGTCCCATGGTGATAACAAAGGTACCCAAGAAGTTTCGTAAAGATCGGTTCATAAATACGGCCTCTAGCCAGAGCCGTATTGGCATTTGCACTTACAGTGCTGAAAGTAACACCAAAAAACATCAAAGTTAGTCTAATTTGCATAATTTACGCACGAGAAAAAAACCCGTATTATATGTGATGTATCCCATGGTACTAAACATTCATACAAAAAATTATTCAAATCAGAGCTTTCATATGGAAGTTCTGTACAAAAAACAGATTTCTGCATCGTCAGTACAAAATGGCACCTGGCAGCCATCTTGAATTTCGGACCGCACCCAAAAACACTCGTTCTCGTCCCACAGTCATAACAAAGGTACCCAAGAAGTTTCGTAAAGATCGGTTCATAAATACAGCCTCTAGCCCGAGCCATAGCAGCTTGGCACTTACAGCTCTGAAAGTAACACTAAATAAATCAAAGTCAGTCTAATTTGCATAATTTACGCACGAGAAAAAAACCCGTATTATATGTGATGTATCCCATGGTACTAAACATTTATACAAAACTTTATTCAAATCAGAACTTTCATACAGAAGTTCTGTACAAAAAACTGATTTTTGCATCATCGGTACAAAATGGCCGCTGGCAGCCATCTTGAATTTCGGACCACACCTAAAAACACTCGTTCCCGTCCCAGGGTCATAACAAAGGTACACAAGACGTTTCGTAAAGATCGGTTCATAAATACGACCTCTAGCCCGAGCCATAGCCAATTGTTGACGTACGGACAGACGGACAGATGACGACGGGCCATGACAATAGCTCAAATTTGACTTCGTCAAAGTTGAGCTAATTATGTGAGGTGTACACTGTACTAAAGAGCTGAGGGGTGGGTTAATATGGACCTCGCAGTTAATGTATGTGGCCCTCACAGTTAACGTATGTCAACAAAAGTTACCAAGTTACAGTGAAGTGAAATTATTCCGAAATGAGTCATCCTATCAAGTTACATTGAAATCCCTTCATAAATATGGCCCGTAGACTGTGCTAAAGGTTTTCGGGCTTCAGGCCTGTGTAGCCATGACGGTAGACCGATTGCAACTAAAAGGGGACGTCCTCATCTCAAGATTATACTAAGTCATTTCACTAAGTTACAATGAAATCCCTTCACAAATACGACCTGTAGTCTGTACTAAAGTTTTTCGGGTTTTGGGCTCGGGAAGCCATCATGGTTAAATGATCATGACCAAAAGGGGACGTTGTCATCTGGGCATCATCTGGAGTGATCCTATGAAGTTACAATGAAATCCCTTCATAAATATGACCTGTAGACTGTGCTCAAGGTTTTCAGGCTTCGGGCCCCTGAAGACGTCACAGTTGATCAATCACGACCAAAAGGGGATGTCATCATCTAGGCATTAATTATATGGAGTCAACCTAACAAGTTACAATGAAATCCTTCCATAAATACGACCTATAGACTATGCTAAAGGTTTTGGGGTTTTGGGCTCGGGCAGCCATCAAGACTGAATGATCGCGACCAAAAGAGGATGTTCTCATCTAGGCATTATTTGGAGTCATCCTACCAAGTTACAATGAAATCCCTTCATAAATATGGCCTGTAGATTGTGCTAAAGGTTTTTGGGCCTCTGGCCCCTGTAGCCGTCACAGTTGCCCAATCACGTCCACAAGGGGACGTTCTCATCTAGACATTATATTAAGTCAACCTACCAAGTTACAATGAAATCCCTTCATAAATATGACCTGCAGACTGTGCTAAAGTTTTTCGGACTTCGGGCCCCTGTAGCTGTCACAGTTGCCGCATCACGTTCAAAACGGGACGTTCTCATCTAGACATTATATGAAGTCAACTTACCAAGTTACAATGAAATCCCTCCATAAATATGACCTGTAGACTATGCTAAAGGTTTTCAGGCTTCGGACTCGGGCAGCCATCATGGTTCAATGATCACAACCAAAAGGGAACATTCTCATCTGGGCATCATCTGGAGTGATCCTACGAAGTTACAATGAAATCCCTTCATAAATATGACCTGTAGACTGTGCTAAAGGTTTTCAGGCCCCTGTAGCCATCACAGTTGACCAATCACGACCAAAAGGGGATGTCATCATCTAGGCATTATATGGAGTCAACCTAACAAGTTACAATGAAATCCTTCCATAAATACAACCTATAGACTATGCTAAAGGTTTTTGGGCTCGGGCAGCCATCAAGGCTGAATGATCATGACCAAAAGGGGACGTTCTCATCTAGACATTATTTGGAGTCATCAAGTTACAAGGAAATCCCTTCATAAATATGACCTGTAGACTGTGCTAAAGGTTTTCAGGCTTCAGGCCCCTGTAGCCGTCACAGTTGCCCAATCACGTCCAAAAGGGGCTGTTCTCATCTAGACATTATATGAAGTCAACTTACCAAGTTACAAGGAAATCCCTCCAAAAATATGACCTGTAGACTGTGCTAAAGGTTTTTGGGTTTTGGGCTCGGGCAGTCGTCACGGTCGACAGATCGCGACCAAATGGGGAAGTTCTCATCTAGACATCATACGGAGTCATCCTACCAAGTTACAATGAAATACCTCCATATTAAATATGACCTGCAGACTGTGCTAAAAGTTTTTGGGATTCAGGCTTGGGCAGCCATCACGGTTGACAGATCATGACCAAAAGGGGACGTTCTCATCTAGGCATTATACAGAGGCATCCAACCAAGTTACAATGAAATCCTTTCATAAATACAATCTGCAGACTGTGCTAATAGTTTTTGGGTTTTGGGCTCGGGCAGCCATACCGGTTGACCAATCATGACCAAAAGGGAACGTTCTCATCTAGACATGACCCCAAACCTGCAATGAAATTTTGTGACAATCAGACAAGAACTACGGGGTGTAGCCTGTGCTAAAGGAAAATGTGAACAGACTCACAGACTAAAATACTTTCGCACGCGTGATGGCAATAGCTTATCTTGACTTTGTCAAGTTAAGCTAAAAATTGAATTTTTTCGAAGTCGAAAAAGGGACATAACTCAGGCAAAATATGCCAGACCATACCCTGATTTGAACTTGACATGTTTTTTATGTTGATACACCTACACAACAAATTTTATTTGATTCAGTCAATTACAGCTTAAGTTACTGGTTGGAAACTAAAAAAAAAATAGAGTTTTCAAAGTTCAAAAAGGGACATAACTCTGGCAAACTACAATTTGAACTTGACCTGTATTTTATGTTGATACACCAACATACCACATTTCATTTGATTTGGTCAACTGCAACTAAAGTTATCATCAGGAAATCAAAGTGGGATGGAAGCTTGGGTGGATGCACAGACAGATGCATGGATGGACATATGGACACCGGCTATTTTATAAGTCCCCAAAAATTGGGGAGACCAAAAAGTTACTAGTTAATGGAATGTTGTCCTGCAATGAAGATACTCTTCAACTCTTGTAATTTTCAGATAGATATATATTTCTTTATTGTAGGCAAACTGTGCTTTTATGTATTTATGTTTATATCTTGCTTCAATATATTTTTTAATCCTTTACCTAACATAGTGCCATAAAACAGCCAACGAATTGACCAAAATAAGCCTACCAGTCTAAAATATCTTACAAATGTCTCGATAAAACCATACAAATATGGATATCATCACAACCGACTCAACCAACTAGTTTTATTGAAAAATTCTAAGAATTTTTTTTTCGAAAAATGTGAAATTTAATTAATTTTTTTTTAAAAATGTGTTAGGTAAAGGGTTAACTGAATTTATGTCAAAAAAAAAAAAATTAAACAAGAGTCCCCACAGGGCATGAAGTGCTCATCTTGAACAGAAGACAATATAAACAGAGTCCAAGAATGAGTCTACATTAAGCAATCCATTTCCATAGGATACACTGTCAATCCTTGAGCCCCGCAGGAGTGACAAAAATACTCTGGACATCATGCCTTTTCTTCAGTTGATCATAATGTAAAATGTAGAGCTCCCCAATGAAGCCCCTTGATACAACCTATGTGGATTAATCTTAGTTACACACCTCTAGAGGGTACTGAATACAAAATTTTTAATTCTCCAGCAACATGGCCAATTCCGGCTCCCATAGGGAGCCCAAATATTAACCTAAGGACCCGATATGAACAAATTTGAATCTCATCCCCTTAGAAATGTTGTATACCAAATATGAGAACATTCTGACTAGTGTATCTGAGGAAGATTTTTAAAGAAATTTCCTCATATTGCCCTAAGTTAAAATTCAGGCTACCATAGGGAGCCCAAATATTAACCCAGGGAACAAATTTGAACAAACTTGAATCTGACTCCCCTAGAGATGTTGTATACCAGATATGAAAGGATTCCAACTGGTGGATCTGAAGAAGAAAAATTTTGAAGAAATTCCCTCATTTGTACTGAGTTAAATTTCAGGTTCCGATATGTATCCAAAATATTAACCCAGGCACACAAATTGAACAAACTTGAATCTGACCCCCTAGAGATGTTGTATACCAAATATGAAAGCATTCTAACTGGTGGATCTGAAGAAGAAGATTTTTTAAAATTATCCCCCATATTGAACCAAGTTAAAATCCAAAGGAAGTGCAAATATTAAACTAGGGACTTGGTTTGAACAATCTTGAATCTGACCCTCATAACAATAATGTATAGCAAACATTAAAAGATTCTGACTGGTGATTCTGAAAAAGAAGATTTTTAAAGGATATTCTCCATATTACCTTATATTAAAAATTTGGGCTCCTCTATTGAGCCCAAATATGAACGAATGGGCTTTATTTTAACAAACTTGTATCTGACCCCCCTATGAATGCTGTATACCGACAACCAAAAGATTCTGATGATTCGTTCTGGAGAAAAGATTTTTTTTAATTTTTGCAAATATGCGGACTCAGCATTTTTTCGATGCCCATTACAGAGCACCCTAACATAACCGATGAAAATTTTTTTTTACCATTCAATTCTACTGGTCCTAAGGATACTTCATACCAACAGCTCCCTGTTCTGTGTGGTTTGGGAAATATGGGCGTTTGAAAATATTTCTATTTTCAGCTCCCAGGGTTCTCATGGGGATGCGGGAAATTTTTTTTGCATGAGTCAAGTACTTATGACCCAATAATACCACATACCAAATTTGGTTCAAACCAGACCATGGGTTCAGAAAATAGAAATTTTGGGAGGGCCAAAAATCTTACCCCTCGCATTACAAAGCCAAATATTGCTTCTCGGAACTTCGTTTGAACAAACTTGATTCTACACCTCAAAAGGAAGCTACATAGCAAATATCACGTCATTGTGCACACTGGTTTATGACAAGAAGATTTTAAAAATATTTTGGAGTATTTTTCTCCACTCCCTCCCTATGGGACTGGGCATGACAAGTTGAGCAAAAATGCAATGCCCCTTCGGGACCATCACTCACACAAACTTTCACTCGAATTGGCCTAGTGGCTTTGGAGGAGAAGATCAAAACATGGTGTTTATGGATGATGAACAGACGGATGACGGACAGAGAGCGATGGGATTAGCGCAGCTTGACTTTGTCAAGATGAGCTAAAAAGTAACTCAATCAGGAATTTTTTTTGCAAGTGCTGTCTGCCTTTCGTGGTAGGTAAAGGGTTAAACAAACAGAAGAACTAAATATTAGGATTAGAAAAATAGAAATGAAACTGTTGCTATCGCATCTACTAGAAGGGTATCAGTACCCCGTGGCTCAGCAGCAGGTGCCCAATGTAAAGGGGGTGGCTGGGGCTACTTGTGTGAATTTTCATTGAACTGCAGCCAGTGGCTTGGGAGAAAATGACCCAAACACCACCTTCATGACGTACGGCGGACAACAGACGATGGACGGCAGACAAAAAGTGATCAGAAAAGCTCACCCTGACTTTCAGTCAGGTGAGCTAACAAGTAACAAAATTACTGTAGATATGATCTGTGTTGGCAAAAGAATGCAAATGTTGAGCACATTTTGGCACTGTGGTAAAATGATGCAAGAACAACTAATTCTGTATTTTCTTGATATGAATTCCCCATTAGTACTGTCAGCAAATATCAGGTTAGATTCCAAATACCAAACCGATATCATGGTATATTCCTTAAAAATACCGAAATCGATACCGAACTAAAAATTCCAGTACAGCCCATCTCTAGACATTTGATTTCTGACAAAATGAAATGAAAATCTGAAGTTTTTTGTCAAAGCCGAGATCAGAACAGCTCTACCAAATATTTTCAATTCTTGCCTCGAAAAGAAAATCTGCTACACGGAGATTTTGCATTTCAAACAGAAGATGTAACTGACTGATAGAGTCTCTATTAGTAAAACAGTCAAAGGATAGAATATCAATCCAAGTATAGGAAAATTAAATTAGTTCCATGAACTTCCATCTCAATATTGGTAGATTAGTGTTGAAACGACTGATGATTTTCAGACAGAAGTAATTGACTACACAGTGCTGGAAATGACCAAAATTGACGGGCGCAGTTTTAAGCTCCCATGATATCAGAGACAGGAGTAAATTGCACTCGTAAATATATATGAATTTTGAGGGGATACTTTCACCAAACACCAGAAACTTTAACCCTTTACCTATCAAGAAAAGCCGACAACACTTGTAAACAAAATTCTTGAATAACTAATTTTTTGTCTCAAAAACATAGGTTATGACCCCTCTTTGGAACGAGCTCGACAAGCTCATTTCAAAGAGGGGTCATGACCTATTTTTTGAGACAAAAAATGAAAAAAAATAATAAAAATTAATTGGCGATTTTTGTGAATAGCGCTGGCCGTTTTTGGCCGTTATGTTGGGTAAAGGGTTAAATGTATAAGGGCCTGCTGAACTGTGAGAGTACTTTCCCACTGGCTGCAGGGCGCAGGTTTTTCGAAACAACACTTTTTTATATGCCCTCACGTATATCAGTGCTCCTCAATATTTTTCAGCAAGTGCATTTTTTAGCTCCCACTCGCACCCATCTCATTTCCAGGACTGACTACATGACGATTAGATGAACCACTCCCCAATTTAAAGTTTATAAACCCAAACCAGAGTGGAACTTTTGAATATAATAATTTTGAGAGGCCATTTTGAGAACTTCTGTGTGTAAAACACAGTGCACTCATTTTTCTGCCGTTACTTTGCTCAAGCTTTGAACATAACGCAATTTATATTTGAAAAACAAGATTTCGATAAATGTATCTATATTCATAATGAACAGACAACAAAAGTTAATTTTGAAAAAATCAGAAACACAACAACACATGCCACATGAATCACATTATAAATATCTGTGACATCATAAAAAGGACAGCATAACTAGCTAATATATGTAATTGTCTTTTTGAAATTCAGCGGAGAAGTTTCCTGGATGATTTTTCCTTATTGGAACTGATCAATTCAGTTATGCCAAATATAACCTGATCAGTAATCGGGAAGACTCGAAACTTTTCACATTTTTTTGCTTGATGTATGTAACTGAAATTTGCAGAGCATAACTGAAGAAAGTCTTCATCTTGTGGCTTTGCTGTTGTTTCTTGGCAAGCCTTGGCTGCCTATGAAGACAGCCAAGGCTTGTCTAGAAACAACAGCCAATGCACTTAGAATGTAACTTGCAAGTTTCCCCAGAGACAGCAGGTTGGGGCATCTCTTCTGTTGCGGTAAAAAGTGATCAAAGTAGTAATTAGGTTCAAGAGTTAAAATTAAATGAGGGGGTGTGGTGGCGTTACGGTAACCAGTTCCCGTCAGATCACCAAAGTTAAGCAATGTCGAGCCCGGCTAGTCCTTGGATGGCTGACAATCTGAGAGATCGATTCGGACTTCCGCTTTGTGTCCTTGGGCAAGGCACTTAACCCAGTGGGTCCACATGGGGGCACAATGACGACGTGTACGAAGACATACTGCACGTCGATGGTGCGCATTACTTCACCAATCTTACCGTGCCGCAGTGTGGAGTTACGATGTTGGGGAGCTGGCAGCTGCTCGCCATCGCTCAGTGGTTCTCTCCGGGTACTCCGGCTTCCTCCACCCATAAAACTCTCACCGACACGATATGACCTTGGCTGTTAAGGTGTCGTTAAACCATAATAAATAAATAAATAAATAAATAAATAAATAAATAAATAAATAAATAAATAAATTAAATGAGTAAATTTGTATAATTATGCACTTTCTGTATATTCTGTGTGTGAAAAGACAGTGAAAACCTTCCAAATCCATGGTCATTAACTCCTTGCATGCTACTCACGGATATTCCTGCACAGGACAGAATTGCTCTTGCCACTGAGATTATTATGATCCCCGATGAGTCTGGAGGTGGGATGGGGAAATCTCACCCGAGGGGCAAGATATCTGATCCAGACCCGAGGCTTGTCGAGGGTCTGGTTCAAATATCTTGCCCCAAGGGTGAGATTTCCCCATTCCCACCTTCAGACTCATCGAGGATGATTTTTCTCCCTCCACCATGCAGCAATTACGTTAGCCAGAGGTAATCGGGAGTCACATGCTGATTCAGTCAACTCATTTTGTATTCGTTGTTTTGGAAACTGATGACACCATCGGAAAGAGCATGCACAAGTTATGTATATATCAGAGGTATATACATGTACCACAAAATCGATTAGGAACGGTGGCAGCTTGAGGGCGAAGCGTTTTTGAGCATCGGACTTTGATCACACTGCATTCCGATGACATCAATATGAATTAGTTGGTAGCAAGAAATGGAAACGATATGCTTAACATTATAATAAGGCTATAAAAGTATAACATCATGTGGATGGGGTGGGATACATCTGTCTCTCCCTGCTATCTTACGCGTCACACACGTATGTTACACATGCAGTGGCGGGAGAAAAGTATAATATGGGCATATTTAATGGAAGTTTCTCTTTGTAAAAGACGCAGATTTTTAAGTTAAATTTAGATGAATTTTTCATCAAATCTAGTCATGGCTGCAATGAAGCAGCCATGACTAGATCTGATGAAAAATGTCTTGAAAATACTCAGCTGGTTAAGAGTCATTATATGCAAGAAAAAAATAATTAATGTGTCAATGACACTATAGCTTAACTTGACTGTGTGTTGTGTTTGATGAAAAGGATAATGTTCAATGTTTATGAAAGGATTATGAAATACAACAAGAATTGTGATAATTGAAAATATGTTAATTTCTGTTCCCTGTATGATATGTTTTCAATAAAAATAATTTGAGGTGTATACTGTACTAAAGAACTAAGGGGTGGGTTAATGTGACCCTCACAGTTAATGTATGTCAACCAAAGTTACCAAGTTACAGTGAAATTATTCCAAAACAAGTCATCCTATCAAGTTACAAAGAAATCCCTTCATAAATACGGCCTTTAGAGTGTGCTAAAGGTTTTTTCAGCTTCGGTCCTGTGTAGCCATTATGGTTGAACCATCGCAACCAAAAGGGGACGTCCTCATCTAGACATTATACTGAGTCATCCTACCAAGTTACAATGAAATCCCTTCATAAATATGACCTGCAGTCTGTGCTAAAGGTTTTGGGGTTTTGGGCTCGGGCAGCCATCACAGTTGAATGAGCATGACCAAAAGGGGCATTCTCATCAAGACATTATCTGGAGTCATCCTACCAAGTTACAATGAAATCCCTTCATAAATACGACCTGTAGACTGTGCTCAAGGTTTTTGGGCTTCAAGCCCTTGTAGCCATCACAGTTGACCGGTCACGACCAAAAGGGGACAAATCCCTCCATATTAAATATGACCTCTAGACTGTGCTAAACGTTTTGGGGTTTCGGGCTTGGGCAGCCATCATAGTTGACAGGTCATGACTAAAAGGGGACGTTCTCATCTGGACATGACCTCAAACCTGCATACGAAATTTTGTGATGATCGGACAAGAACTATGGGGTGTAGCCTGTGCTAAAGGAAAAGGTGAACAGACTCACAGACTAACAGACTTCCGCATGTGTGATGGCAATAGCTTATCTTGACTTTGTCAAGTTAAGCTAAAAATTGCCTGAGAATCAATTAATTTTGTGTGGCCTTATGTTTTTAAATAATAAATGGTATCACTGATGATACTAATTTTGAAAGCAACTGTTATTTATTTATTTATTTATCAATGGCCAATTGTGAACGCAACATGGAGATAAAATCAAGTCTAGCCAATCGTTTACACCTATGTTGATGATTTTAGAGGACATACACACCAGGCATTGGTGACAGGGTTCTATTTTACCAGTAAAACAATGCTGTTTTACCACAGAAAACGAGCACTGCTTCAGTTCCCACAGGGAAGGTTTTCCCTAACACCATGCAACTCCACAGAATGTAATCCAACTGAAAGGAAATGCGATGATCCTCGCCAGGGGCAACTGCATTGTGTCCTTGGGCAAGGCGCTTAATCACAATTGCCCATGTGGGGGAACAGTGGTGCTGTGTACTAAGGTGCCTGCATGTCAATGATGCACTTGTCTTCAACCAATGCTAACCCTGCTTGTGCGGTGTTAGTACATGGGGAGACTGACAGTTGCTCATCACTGCTTGGTGGTTCTCTCCACGTACACTGGCTTCCTCCACCTGTAGAACCATCTGACCTGTGGTGAAAATGGCTGTCGAATGGATCGTTAACTCCCCCCCCCCCCCCCCCAAAAAAAAAAAATATAACAGAAGAATGTGTGAAGTCATTTGTATTGCAAATGTGCCTTTGCACCAAATTTCCTAGCCCAATTACATCAATTTGTGTTGAAAACAGCCAGTAAAACCTGCAATTCAATGGAATGCCAAAAGGAGGAGGAAAAAAAGGTTTGGCATGGTGAACAGTGATCATATTAAATGCAGTTCATATGTCTTCATTTTTGTGTGAAAAAAACCTTTCAGAATGTTTACCTTCCATTTTATTAGTGCTGGAAATGAACAAAATTGACACGTGCAGTTTTAAGCTCGCACGAAATCAGAGACGAGAGTAAATTACACCCGTAAAATGTTAGTATATGAATTTTCAAGAGAATACTGTCACCAAACACCAGAAACCTTAACCCTTTGAAACTGAGCGGACGCTTTTCCAATGAGGAACATGATACGTCATAATGTCATTAAATAGCTGTTCAGTAAATGTGTGGGGTAGCCCTGAGGCTGCACGTTGAAAATATGGATTAGTCTACCCCAAATAATGAATGTAGACTCTTCTAATTGCTGCCATTGAACTGGCATGGCAGATTCCACTAGTGTTCAAAGGGTTAAATGCATAAGGAATTGCAGAATTATGACAGTAACTTGCCACTGGCTACAGTGTGCTGCTTTCTCGAAACAACACACAGTTATATGCCCTCACAGTATGTTAGTGCTCAACAATATTTTTCAACGAGGTCATTCTTTAGCTCCCATAAAATAGAAATCGCGGGTGCTGACGGGAGCATTTGCACTCACACCCGTCTCATTTCCAGGACTGTTTTATGTAGTTGGACCTACATAAAAATAACAAAAAGTTGCAAATCTCAACATACACCCCTCTCCCTACACACACTATAATTTCAAGGGAAATTATCGATTCAGAACAAATAGGGATTTATGTCCTAAACATAACAGCTGAACTTCCTGGGTATTGGATCAATATTGGGCAAACAATATTCAAGTACAATATTTCCATAGAAAGGGGCACAACTCTATCAAACATAATGATATATATTGGGTATTGCACTTGACCAAGCTTACATACATGTATAAACCATATACCTACAAAATTTTGTTAGAAATCTTTCATATTTATTTATTGGTGTTTAAGGTCACATATTTCTGCACAATGGCTAATCATGACCATGACAGTTTTACGGGTGGAGGAAGCCGGAGTACCAGAGAGAACCACCGAGCAACAGCGAGCAACTGTCAGCTCCCCAGCATAATAACTCCACACAAGCAGGGCTAGCAATGGTTGAAGACAAGTTCACCATCAGTGAATTACATATACAGGTATGATAAAAATCTGGAAAATAAAATATAGCAATCACCTTTATTGATCTATTTTGTTTGTAATTTTTCATATAAAATAATGTGTTTATATTTTAGATGCTAAATTTTACATAATACTTCCCAGATATTATCACAGAGTTCCATATGATACTCAGTTTTAAAAATGTTCTTCACTGGGCTGAACCAAGATCGTCCTGGCAGAACCAGTGATAGTCGATCGTCACTAAGCACACCTCCCCAACAAAATTCCTGGCTACACGCCTGAGTACAGATGGGCGGTATTGGAATTTTGAGTTCAGTATTGGTATTTTTATGGGGTATACTGTGGCATCGATTTGGTATCCAGAATCTGGCTTGATTAAGATTTGCTGATAGAAACAAAGGGGCATTCACACCAGAAAAATGCAGAATACATTCTACCACAAATGCCACTGTCAATGAGCTCAACATTGGCATTCTTTTGCTTGCATAAATCATATCTATAGCAATTTTGTGACTTATTCCAAACACACCTTAACATTTAAAGGCCTATTCAGGCTTTTCCAATCTCAGAGCATGTGCCCTAAGCATGCCATCATTTGGAGGCCCTGCTGATAACAGACAAATCCCCCAGGCAGTGATTTCTAGTCAAGTCTTGGCTGCCTTAACAGGCAGCCAAGACTTCACAAGAAATCACTGTACAGATTGTAGTCTAGATGGATTTCATGCCAGTTGCTCAGTCCCTCAAGGATTAACCAAATTGGAGAGAAAATCAATCACTTAATTCTTTCATGAAAATGAACCTTTCAACAGCTGTCAAACCTCTACAAGGCCTTATAAATAGTGAATGTAGAACATGTGATAGTATTGTTGGTTTCAGTATTCAGTGTTTGGTTCAATTAAGTTTTTTGGTATATTGCACATCTCTTTGCCAGAGGGGTACAATTCTGTTAACCCTTTACCCAACGAATCGGCTGCATCCGCCCGCGTAATATGCAAATTCAGCAGTTGAAAAAATATTATTTTTAAAAAAATTTCAACAAAACCATATCATGTGACCACACGTTGGAATGAGCTCGTCAAGCTCATTCCAACGAGGGTCACATGATATGGTTTTGTTAAAAATTTTTGAAAAATTAAAAAAAATTATATTTAAAATAATAAATTTTGATATCGTCTGCATTGGGTAAAGGGTTAAAAATCGATGGGTACTGAATGTAAGTATAAATTTTATAGTAAATTTCCTTTCTTATTTTTCCTATCAAAATTGTTTCCTACAGGCTTGCACTACAGTGGAAGAACCTAACTCGGATAAAATACTCTCTATTTTAATCTTTCCCAAGATTTGGGAAAGAAAAGTGGTGTAAAAACACCACGAAAAAAAATAAGCCAAAACTGGGCCGAGCGCCATCGGCGCACACCCATTATGGGACGCTCTTCCATAGTACAAATCCACGACTTCCACAACAGTGCGCAATGCGTCAATTCGTCATTCTTTTGATTCCGAACAACACAGGAGTTATGTGATCAGCGGGGAGGAAGGATTCTTACCCGAATAAGAAGACGGGAGGGCCTCCATGTAAACAATTTTGGTAGGTATAATAAGAAAGGAAATTTACTATAAAATTTATACTTCTTATCAACCTACCTCAATTGTTTACTACAGGCTGAATAGACAAAAGGCTGGAGGGAATCACATAACCAACCCACACATAACTCAATAGCACTGGGACTGTGGACAGAGGAAGAGATCCCTAGGCCTATCAAACCATAGCATCACAAACATTAGAAAAGCCGATGAAAGATGGGGCGTATGGTGAAGTGCGACGCACAGACAGAAAGGGCAGTAACAGCACAAAGCTGGAACTGACCCTGAAAAAAGCTGAAAAGCTTGGATAGACAACATCCTGAGCCAAAGAAAGAGGGCCCAAGGTTCTCTGTCGGCTCCTGCAACCGTCGCAGAAAAAAGGAGAATGTAGCATTTCTCCAGAAGGCTGCCAGAATAACATCAGTCATCCGACAACATGACAGAGTTATTAAAAGAGGAAGACAATGCATGCACCTCGTGGCAGAAAAAACAATTGGTAATACAATCACCAGTAGCTAGACGAGCGGAAGCTGCATGAATAGCAAGACAAGTCCATCAAGAAATGGATGCAGGAGAGATCTGGCATGTGGGAAAACGCATATTCATCCAGGATAAAGACGTGAACGCCTCCCCCCCCACCCCCAAGCAGAGCAGCGCCCAAGAAAGTGACCATCTTGGAGAAAACTGCAAAGTCCTAGGCCTTTTCAAGGAAAAGAGCTGAACAAGCTTGGAGAGGCAAGGATGAGTGTCGAAACAATGCAGTATCACATAGGAAAAAATGTTTCCGAAGCATGGACATGTACCCATTGCTGGAGACCCCCAGAAACAAACATATACCAGAAACTCCGCAAGCGGTGTGATCGAAGGAGTGACAGAAGCAACAGAGTGATTGCTCACCATCGACAGAAGAACGTTCCACTTAGCCACAGAGGCTAAACCAGTGGAGTGAGTGCCTCCTTGAAGAAAAGCAACTCCACTGCGTGTCTCGAAAAACCACTACGGAAGAGACAGGACCCGATAAAAGACATGTGTGAAGGCACAATGAAGTCGGGTCAACTTGAAAACCTCCTCGGGCGACTTTGGCAAAGAAAGTCGCGAGGTAGAGAGAGACATGCCGGAACCGCCACTAACAGAGAGCGGAGCAGATTGATCCACACCCACTGAGGCGACAGGTGTGATCGAAAGGATTCGACGATTGCAGGTTCATATCTGGGTGAGAACCTGAGGCGGAATCGGAACCAGCAGGAAAGCGTAGCCGACAAGACTGACCCAAAGGTGGGCCAGAGTGTCCATGGCGAAAGCCAGAGCATCTGGATACGGGGACACGAAAGTGTCCACCTGATGGTTCCAACGAGTCACAAGAGATCGATGGAACCCGCCATGTGGAGCATCCACCTGGTGGAAATGACCCTGCCCCGACGGGACAGGGAGTCGGCTAGGACGTTCAGGCGACCGGGAATGTGACGAACAGCCACCCCGGCGTGGACATCCTGAGCGAGCAGTATAAGATCCCAAGCCAATTCGTACATTGGAACATAGTGCGTGCCGCCCTGGTTCCGAATGTAAGCAACCACCGTCGAATGGTCAGACAACAGAAGGACCTGGCGATTCGACAGGTGAGGGATCCACTGCCTGAAACGCAGAAGAAGAGCAAGAAGCTCCTTCTGGTTGATGTGTAGAGCTGCATGATCCTGGTCCAACATCCCATGAATGGAAAGACCTAGAGGATCCAACGTCGCACCCCATCCGAGATCGCTGGCATCTGCCGTCAGAATGCGATCGGACGTGGGTAAGTCCAACGGAACACCCTGCGAAAGCCACTGGACATCCGCCCAGAGGAGAAGGTGAGGATAAAGAATTATTCTGGAAACTGAAGCACCAGATCCAGAAAATCTACATTCGGCCTCCAATGACTGAGCAGAAAGTGTTGGAGAGGTCTGACACGCAGCCGACCTAGAGGAATGAGATCCGCCACCAAACAGCAGAGACCGATTAGCCGGAGAAAACTCCGAGCCGTCGCAGATGTGGACTGGGACAGAGTCGGAGCAAAAGCTGAGAGAATCACAGCCTTGGCCTGGGGAACCGCCACCAAATTGAATTGTGTGCGGAAAGCCATTGCCAGATGATAAAATGACTGAGAAGGGACCAGGTCCGACTTCTCCTCATTGACTCTGAAACCTAGCGACGTGAGCAAGCTTAACAGAGTGGCGACATCCAACTCCAGTAAAGCAGCATTGGAATGCCCCTGGAGGATATCGTCCAGATATGCCGAAGTAGTCACCCTGGACTGTGTGCGATGGAAAGCTATCACATGCGACATCAGTCTGGTGAAGGCCCAAGGAACCAGGTTGAGGCTGAAAGGCGTGGCCTTGAACTGGTAAACTCGCCCCAGAAAAACGAACCTGAGGTACTCCCGTAACGCCCAATGAATCGGAACGTGAAAGTAAGCGTCTCACAGGTCGAAGCTGGAAGCGAAATCTCCCTGGTGAATTGAACGGAGGACCGACCTGAAAGTCTCCATGCTGAACTCGGGAGCAATGATAGACTGGTTCAGGAAACTCAGATCGAGAACCGGTCGGAGTTGGCCGTCCTTCTTCGGCACCAAGAACAGGCGGGAATAGAAACCCACGGACCTAATGTTCTTGATGACCTCAATCGCCCCCTTTGTCAGGAGATTGTCTATCTCCGTGGACAAAAGTTTCCGACGTAAAATGTCTGAAGGAACTGTGGTTGGAAAAGGCACCTTGGACAGAGTGGGGTGCCGTCGGAAGGATATTCGCAGCCCGGACCAAACAACATCTAACATCCAAGAATCAGATGTGATGGTGGCCCAACAGTCTGCGAACTCTGCTATCCTTCCTCCAACCTGGGACGAGTCGAGGTGAGGACCTTCATTGCGAACCCCGACAAGGCTCGCGAGAGGAGAAAACACCTCCTCTACTGAATGAAGAATCCTGGGACTTCCCTCAAGACTGCCGACGCTTACCGTTACCCCTTGAGTAAGAAGTAGAAGCAGTGGCAGAAGGATCAGCCCCTTTGCTTCGCAGAGGAAGCAGAGGGTACTTGTTAGGCTTGGAACGGCCCGTGCCTACCCTAGAAGGCTGATCAAGCTGAAGAAACAGCAGCTGATCGTTCGAATGACGTCAACCCGGACCGTCAACACAGAACCATGGAAAAGTTGCGGACCTGCCAAAAAAGCATATCGAAGAGTAGCGCACTGCTCCTCAGGAAGGGATCGGCCTGTGTCCAGCACAGAGTCCCTTCGAACTAATTCCAGATTAGCCGTGTTACAGGCATGCATGTGAGTAAGATGCATGAGCGTCTTGGACAGCACACGCAAAGGAGCCTGTACCTCGTCAAACTTATCTGAAGGCAGATAAGCAGCTAAAGCTGAGACGACATGATCGGAGAGAGAAAGCATACCAAGCATCTCTCTCGATAAGCCCAAAGTGGACTCCAGAGTCGTCATCGGAATGACGGCAGACTTGGACTTGGAAAGCCCGAGGGAATTGGAGTCCTGATCCAAAACCGTCAAAGTCTGGTAGACCGACGGATTGGCGGAATCGTAGGAACGATAATGCGCCGGAGGCAAAAAAGTGTCAACCCTGGTGAAGAACGGAGCCTTCATAGCCTTGGAACTTAGCTTGGAGTCCAAGGCTGAAAATGCTTCAACCAACTGTACCGACGGGCACGGTCGAAGACGCCCAGAAGCAGGTTGCTCCATAGACTGTTGGCGCGCGACCGATGATCGCGGCCTGGCTGACACTGTCGACTGGTTAGATGGTTTGAGATCCGGAAGGAACTCAAACACGAAATCAAGAGCTGCCCCCAAGTCCGAAGACTGCTGGCTCTCAACATCAAGCATGTCTGCCTCTTCCCCTGAGTCGGAAGACACATAGCCCATCATGGGCAAACCAGCCGACGCCTCCCATGGTGTCGGAACACCAGGGGGATCAGAAAGCAGCCTGTTTCCAATCCAGGGGGCGCCTGGAAACCACTCGCTGCCTCGCTGGAAGCAACGGGAAGGCTCTTTGACAGAACCTCAGTGAGTAAGGAGAGGGCCTCCCTAAGCTCACTGCCCGTACTGGCCGGTTCGACAGGGGAACAAACCGGCAAAGTGGCTTCACCTCTGACCCTCTTAACCAGCGAAGGGTCACGATCCTCCAAAAGACACGACGTGGGACGACAGGCGGCAGCCGAAAACGTCTTGAAAGCAGACGTGTATAGGGGTGTGACACACCCCGAGGATCAACATAGCGGGAACTCATGAGAGTCACTGCTGACCTCTGCAGGGCAGAAGGTCCAAGCTGCACAAAAGACGTTGGACCTCCAAAACTGGTCGTGTGGCCAGAATGAGTGCACAGAAAACGCCACAGAGTTCATAGTGTCCCACTAAGAACAACCGAATCCAATGACAACTGTGGTGCTCGACGGCGCAGAGACCACAGGAGAGGGTCCGGCCGGCAGCCACTTCCAACTTCGCCGAGTTGAAGTCAGGGAAGGCTGAGGCCGATACCCCCACGTCTACACAACCAGACACCGCAGCAGACCACTGCAGGTATAAAACTACTGTGCTCAATGACTGAGAGGACACAGTAGGGGGTTCAGTCGGCAGCCCCATTTGACTTCGCCGAGTGGAAGTCTGAGGCCAAAACCCCACAACCACACTACAGACATCCCTACAGATCCGAGGCCGGCTAAAAACGGTGCCCAATGACGTGTAGACGGAACAGCAGTAGCAGCAGATACGACGGGAGCTGTTGGAACTGGCGGAAAAGCGGAGAGAGCCACCAAGCTCGGCCTCCAAAGGAGGAGTCACAACCCTAGTGACAGCCTCAGATGTCGACTGGAGAGGGCGCATAGTCCCGGAACCAGGCATCTCTACACCAGAAAACCAACAGCTCCCGCAGTATCCACCACGGTAAAACACTGCACATTCCCCATGAAAGGGGAATAACTCTCACCAGACATGGTCGAATTGGGAACCCCCGAAATGACAGCGGTCCCCACCCCCCGCTGGTGCGGGAGGAGCTGCACATCCCCCACGGAGGGGGAGCAATTCTCACCAGACGTGGTCGAATCGGGCGACCCGAAACGATAGCGTTCACCACCCCCGCGGGAGTGGGAGGAGCTGCACATCCCCCACGGAGGGGGTCAAACTCACACCAGATGTGGTCGAGTCGGGGGGCAGGAGGAGCTGCACATCCCCCACGGAGGGGGAAAACTCACATCAGACGTGGTCGAGTCGGGAGGCTCCCAAAACGACAGCATTCCACACCACCCGTGGGTGCAGATGAAATGAACGCACCAATGGCGAGGGCAAAAGGAATTGCCCTAAAGGAACCGAACTGGAAAGAACAGAGGTGAGAGCAGTAGAAGAAAAAGGTGAACTCAACAGAAACAGAAAGTAGAAGAACACCCTCAACTACGAGAGAAGGTGGCAGAACCCAGACGGCCGACAACTCCAATAACAAATTTTTATCAACCGAAAAATTCATTGTGGGATCGCGATGACACGATGTCGCAAACAAAACATTCACGAAAACGGAATAGTAAATAATAAACAATGAGAATGTGGTTGAAAATATAAACGAGGATATATAAAACACAGTCCTGTTTTTATACGATCTTCAGATCCATAAATCCAGTCACAGGAAAACCATTATCGACGAGTTAAAATATCACTGTTACTTTAGCAAAGATGGCACACACACATCCACCATGTGTGCGGATAATCAAAAGAATGACAAATTGACGCATTGCGCACTGTTACGGAAGTCGTAGATTTGTACTATGGAAGAGCATCCCATACTGGGTGTGCGCCGATGGCGCTCGGCCCAGTTTTGGCTTATTTTTTTCGTGGTGTTTTTACACCACTTTTCTTTCCCAAATCTTGGGAAAGATTAAAATAGAGAGTATTTTATCCGAGTTAGGTTCTTCCACTGTAGTGCAAGCCTGTAGTAAACAATTGAGGTAGGTTGATAAGAAACAAGAGATCCATACGAAACTATAAAAAAAATCCAAACTGATGTTGATATTTTTCGGAAAATGGTATTGGATACGCGTGATTGGACACATCAGTATGTTACCAAGTTTACTGTGGATCATGAATGTCACTGGCCCACAAAAACTTTGTGCGGGTTTTTCGCACAAGCGCCGCATTAATGTCTGTGGGGTACCTTTTGAAATTTTCATTTGTACTGGACAGGCTTTTTCAGAGTTCTCATTGTTCTATTCTTGGTATAAACTTGTTCATCAATAGTTTCTGGTTGAAACGTAACATTTGAGGAATGCAAAAACTGACATGTGGCGAACATTTAAGTGCCATTGGCATCTTGGAAGCTGACAACAGACAGACTGCAGTGGCTCAAATTCTCAACGTTACTCAATCGGTGATTAGCAGGTTGTGGTCACGCTACCGTCAGACAGGCAATGTTGATGACAAGATGTCAGTCAGGTTATCCAAGGGCAACAACTGCTAACCAGGATCGTTTCAACCAAACCACAGCATTACATAACCACCATCAAAGTGCCTCAGAAATTGGACAGCAGCTGCACTGAGCGACAGATGTACGAGTCAGTGGTCAGACTATCCAAAATTGCCTACACATCTGCAATTTGTATGCTCGACCTCAAATAATTCCATGTTTGACTGAACGTCACATCGCAGCAAGGTGTAATTGGTTTGGAGCACGACAGTGCTGGGACAATCATCGGTGGAGCAGCGTCATGTTTTCTGATGATTTGAGGTTCACTCTCGACTTTCACGGCAGTTGAAACAGAGTGTGGTGGTGGTGGAACGAATGATACCATGACATAATCGTTAGGCAGCATGTTCTTTTTGGTGTTGAATCGGTTATGGTGTGGGGAGGCATAACCATGACAAGCAGAACAGCATTACATGTCATCCAAGTGCATGTCACAAGGCAGTAATACCGTGACAACATGTTAGCAGCTCATGTGGTGCCATTTGCGCGATATCACGGCCATCGATTCATTTTCCAAGATGACAGTGCAAGAGCACACAGGAGCAGAACATCACTACACTACACTGCCTTGGCCAGCACTAAGTCCAGACATTTCACCAATAGTGCCAGACTTTTCACCAATCTAGAATGTAAGGGATACGCTTGGCAGGTGCCTAGAACAATACCAACAGCCCCCTACCAATGTCCAGGAACTCGCCACTGCACTGCAGGAAGAATGGAATAACACCAGTCAGATATTGGATGTTTGGTGAGGAGTATGCCAAGTTGGATCTGCACTTGTCTTGCAAACCGAGGAGGATTTACAAGGTACTGAGGTCTTGGACTGAATGTGGTAAATTCTCTGACTGTCCATGTCTTCTACTGCTCAGTGCATGGAATGTGAGCTTGTCAGACACCTAACTATCGCTGAAATCATTCACCAGATGTCACAGTGCAATGCGTTAACTGTCTTTTTGATGAAAATATAAATATATTTCTTCATATATCTCACTTTTATCAAATATCCCCTACTTTTTTTAATAGTATATTTACACATGTGGAACTGGAAATTCATAAAAAATTGATTATACATGAAAGTTGTTGACTTTTAGTGCTGGGATCTGGTTTGGCACTGAACTTCACAGGTCATGCAGCATCTGGTAGTGCTACATACAGGCTTCTACGAATCAGAAATGAACCCTTTACCCTTGCTGTTCTTCTTTTGACCTCTATCTGTGACCTTGACCCTGGAACTCAAGTTTGGATTTTATGTACGACACACCATCTGTTGGTGCTATACATGCAATATCAGTTTCATCCCAATATCTCATTCCACTACGAAGTTATGGACATAAAAGTTGATGCGTTTATACCCATGTTGACCATTTTAGAGGACTTTCACCCCCAGGCACTGCTGACTGGGTCCTATTTTACTAGTAAAACTGAGTTTGTTTACCACAACAAATAAGTACTTGCTTCACTTCCAGGGGTTCCCATGGGGAGCTAGACTTGTGATATTAATTTTGTCTTGATCTCAAATATGTTATGGGACAGGCATAAATTTATGGCCAAGCACAGAAAAGTTAAAATGCATGTTGCGGGTAATTCCTTCTTTTATCTCTATATGTGACCTTGGCCTTTATGGTTTGTGCTTGAAGACTATATGTGATACAGCAGCTACATGTACATGTACTCATGTAACATAACTTTACATCATAGTCTACGAAAATGTTACAGACTGGAAGCAAAATATTCAAAGCATGTGTATGATGGTTCCATCTTGCAAAACCTATCTGGAACCTTGGCAATGGGAAGTCAATCTTGAAATTTAACACTTAAGCCACTGAGTATTTTCAAGATATTTTTCTTCATCAAATCTAGTCATGGCTGTTTCAGAGCTGCCATGAGTGGATTTGATGGAAAATTTCTGCGAATTTAAATCAATACACTATTGGTGTAAAAATCCATACAATTTACAGGAGGAAAATTTGATTAAATGCTCCCAAAATATACTTATTTCAGTGGCAAAAGAAATCCTGTCTTGGCAGGAATATCCGCCATGCAAGGAGTGTTGGTATGAATCCTATATATGGACACAAAAAAGTTAACAGGCAGATGGACAGATGTATAGGCAAGCCTGAAAATAAGCAATCTGTCATTTGCAGAATGAGGTCCCAAGAGGGGGAATTTGCTAATGCTATCCCATACAGTGGGCCAATTTATCTTCTGGGTACCCCTTTCTGTTTAGGCTTGAGACCTTGTTTCAGATTTGATGTTCATAGAGGGTAAATTTGGTGATGCTACCCTGCTGTGCAAGGTAGCATCACCAGATTCACCCTCTGGGGACCTCATTCTGCAGATGACAGTCTGCTTATTTTCAGGCTTGTGTACTGGCAAACATGACGATATATCCCAATAACATACATGTAGCCAAGACTTGGCCAGAAGCCACTGCCAAATCAATAGACTGACAGGATGGAAGAACTGCTGGAAAATTTCTCAGCCTCTATGGGTTAAAATCTCTGAAACAGGATTTTGATTATCAACATGTATACATTTATAACTAAATGATACCAAATCCTGTAATGTAAAACTGTCATTTGTAAAGCAGATGTATTTGCGCATTTTTATTATACGCTAAACGATAGATTATTGAAGAAATTGCAGAAAAGTAGAAATTGTATCCCCCACTGTGAAGATAAAGAAATTTCCACTTTCACGGTATCAATCAAAATGGTGGCTTTCAAAGCATCACTTAAAGGTGAAAACGAGCCAAATTATCACTGGAAATGACCAATTTGTTCCAGAAATGTATAATGAAAAGATAATCTAGTGTTTTTGAGTAGATACCAATGATTTCTAGCAATAATCCAACACGTATTCACCTTGAATGGATGCATGAAACCCACTGGTCCAAACATGGCCTGAAAGTCCATAATATATCCAAAAACTTATATTATGGACTTTCAGGCCCTGTTTGGACTAGAAACTCGCCAGCTGAATCAGATTGCAAGATGCTATCTGTTCCGAGTATCGAACAAATCACTTCCATGTATCAATGATTCAATGCACTGTTTACTTTCCTGCATGAATTCATGGTTGAAATGAGTGGAATTATCAGATTCTTATAAAAAGCATAATAATAAAAAAAAAAATCTAGTGTTTTTGAGTGGATATCTCACTTGTGACCGTGACAAATGGTGATTTTTTCTCGTGCAAGCACTTTCGGAAAATAAATGTTTGTCTCAGTCCCTCATGATATAATTTTCAGTATCCTCTCAAAAACGTTAAAAAATTTATAGTAATTTATATATTTTTTATACTTACCAATGACCCAGACTTAGCTGGTGCTAACTCCACAAAAACCAGGGCCAAACACAAATTTTGCCCCCCAATCCCCAAAATTTGCATCCAAAACAAAAAGAAATAATGTCCTAAAGGACCTCCATAGTACGACTCTACTGCGCATGCGCAGTGACGCAGTCGTCCCGAAATTGGCGCCAAATATCATTCTTACTGGCAGTGCCTGGTCAGCGCTATGTACTCAGCGGGGAGGCAAGAGTTCCCAACTCAGGGAGGGCCATCCCCGTCTGGGTCATTGGTAAGTATAAAAAATATATAAATTACTATAAATTTTTTAACATTTTTATACTGTACCAATGACCCAGACTTAGCTGAATAGTAAACAGGCTGGAGGGCCTAGGACATAGAGGAAAATCCAATAAGCTCAATTATAAAATAAAGAGATAACCCCTTAAGGAGAAAAGGAGTATTAGGCTTTACATGTATCTTTCTTATTTAATATTTAAATTAGAAAGATACACTACCCTTAATAATTGAGCACAATAACATTCATGTTCTCTATTAATATCCAGTATAACCTTTATACTAATTATTATTAAAACAAGCCAATAAATAAAGTAGTCCAGAGAATTGAGACTCTTTATAATCATTTAAAAGTGTCCGAGTATTGTATATTAAAGCCCGTTTGACACTTGACATATACAAATGCTTCACACCGAGCTACACTTTAAAAGTAAGACATGAATGAAATTAAACATTAATATTACACTTTAAAACCATCCCGGAAGCGACTCAGAAATACTGTCTTGGAGGAGGCATTCCCTTGCTTTTCACTATAAAGCAGGTGACCTAAGGGAACACCCGCCCCCCCCCTTCCCCTTGCCCTGGGTCAAATAGCCCAGAGCGAAGAGGGCAGCCGGACGGAGTCACTGCCGGAACAGAAAGCCTGCATAACTATAGTTGCAACCGTTTAGTGGACGACATTCTGAGCAACAGATAACGGACCTAAACAATGCAGGTCTCCAGAAATGGACTCAATATTTCTGAGATAAAAATTAGTAAATGTGGATGGCTGAGACCAATAAGCAGCCTTCATTAAATCTGTAATAGCAACACTATTAGCATAAGCCCAGGAAGTAGAAAGAGCTCTTACTTCATGAGCAGAAATCTTAAGCACAGACTGCTGAGAAGAAGATAAATCTTCATACGCAGTACGGATAGTTAACTGAATCCATCTAGCAATAGAATGGACTGAAATGTCCTTTCTATTAGGCATCAAAGACAGAAAGAAACGTTTCCGTCCCTTTCTGATGAACTGAGATCTCTGTTTATAGATACGTAGTGCTCTAACAGGACAGAGTAAAGGCCTACGCCCGTCTGAAGACGGAAGAGCCTTAATAACAATAGGTTCCGGATATTTATTAGGAGCCTGATTCTTAGCTAAAAAACCGACGTTAGTAGTGAAGGTGATAGTGTTCCCAACACTACGATAATGAGAATCATCCACCGATAGTGCATGAAGCTCACTGACTCTTCTGGCAGAAGAGAAAGCTAAGAGAAAAGCTGTCTTATAAGATAAGAATTTGAAATCTACTGTCCCAAGAGGTTCAAATGGCTTTTCCTTCAATTTAAGGAGAACCCAAGCTAAATTCCACTTAGGAATTAATCTAAGAGTTCTGGGTCTATTTATCGAAAAGTTTCTAACCAATTTCGATAAAGAGACATTAGATCCAATTTGTAAACTATCATGATGTGCATAGGTATCAGATAACATAGATCTATAACCCTTTATAGTAACCGGTTGCAGTTTGATTTCGTCAAACAAGTATACTAGAAAGTTAGCAATGTCTGGTATAGAGGGATCAAATATATCAACAGAATGATCCCTACACCAACGACGGAAAACCTTCCACTTAGCCGCATAGTTTAGCGAAGAGGAGGTCCTCCTACAGTTAGAAATCGCGTCCACTGCTCGTCCTGTAAAGTGCTTGCCATGCAAGAAGGACCGCACAACGGAAAAACGTGAAGGTTGAGACCTTGCGGGTTGTGATGCAGTTGGCGCGATTTCCCCTGCCAAAGAAGATCCTCTCGTGGAGGGAGCTTCCGCGGTAGGTCCCACAACAGACACCTGAGTAGATTTATCCACGGTCTCTGTGGCGACAGAGATGCTACCAACAGAATCTTGCATTGAGATTGTTTTATCTTTAGCAATACTTGTTGAATTAACGGCGCTGGAGGATACGCATATCCTATCATTCCGTCCCAAGGGATCGATAGAGCGTCTACAGCAAATGCTCTTGGATCCGGACACGGGGACACATACGTCTGCAACTGATTGTTGAGATGTGTCGCAAATAAGTCTATCATTGGCCGTTCCCATTGGTAGCAAATCTGATTGAATACTTGTTTGTTGAGAGTCCACTCCGACGGCAACAAGCGACCCTTTCGAGAAAGGGAGTCTGCTAGCACATTCAGACGACCCGGTATGTGACGGACCGAAAGAAGAACGTGATGTTCCAACGCAAACAGAAGGATTCTTTCCGTTAGATTGAACAACGGAACTGAATGAGTGCCTCCCTGATTCCGTATATACGCCACTACTGTCGTATTGTCGGATAGGATTTGGACATGAGCATCGTGAATAATGTCCATCCAGTGACGTAACGCAAGCCAAATTGACATCATTTCCTTGATGTTTATGTGCTTGCACAGGAATTGCGGATCCCAAAGACCCTGGCATCTCGAATCCGTTGGGATTAATGATGCACCCCAACCTGTTTGACTGGCATCCGTCATAATGGTAAAACTCGGATCCGGCAACTGCAGCGGAACTCCTTGAGTTAACCACTGAATGTTTGCCCAAGTCTGAATCTCTTGTTTCACTTGATCTGACAAGAGAACGTCTACATCGAGCGAATGAATTTTCACACTCCAATTCTGAGTCAAGAAAATTTGAAGAGGCCGTGTGCGTAGCCGTCCCATCGGAATGAGATCCGCAGCGGCTCCGCACAGACCTATCAGTCTCATAAATTCTCTCGCTGTGACTTTGTCTGTATTTAGACAATAGCGAGCGTAACAACTGACTAATTTCGCTCTGGTTAACGGCAGACGAACGAGATTGTTGTGCGTCTCGAAGCTCATTCCCAGATGAGTGAATGACTTGGACGGCACCAGATCCGACTTCTCCTCGTTTACTATGAAACCGAGACGTCGGAGCAATAGAAGAAGATTCTGAACATCGTTCTGAAGCGTTAACTCGTTGCCGTACCTCTGAAGAATGTCGTCCAGGTAGGCCGACGTTACCGCAGACGAATGAGCTCGGAAGTAAATCATTACCGAGTTCATTACTCGAGTGAAAGCCCAGGGTGCTAGATTCAATCCGAAGCACATGGCCCGGAACTGATACACCACTCCTAGGACTGCGAAGCGTAGATACTTTCGGAATGTCGGATGTACCATGACGTGAAAGTACGCATCTTTGAGATCTATGCTCGTTGCATAATCGTTCACCCGAATACTCGCTCTGACCGATCGAATCGTCTCCATATAAAACTTCGGAGCGATGATCAGCTTGTTTATCCAGCTCAAATCTATGACTGGACGGAACGAGCCGTCTGGTTTCGGAACCAGAAACAGATGGCTGTAGAATCCCAGCGATTCCTGGTTTTCTACGACCTCTACCGCGTTCTTCATTAAAAGAGACTGCACCTCTGATAGCAGAGCGTCTCTTTTCTGAGGGTTTGACGGAAGATGAGTCCACTTTGGACTTCGAGTTAATGGAGGCTTTCGTTTGAAGGATATCTTTAGACCTTCCGAAGTCACTCCTCTCACCCAAGGGTCGTCCGTAATCGACGCCCACTCTTGAGAAAAACTCGACAACCTTCCGCCAACCGGAACGCGATAGAGGTTTGAGCCATCACCTCCTGGATCTGCGAGGCCTGCGGTAGGAGAAACCACGTCTTCCACGACCCGCACCTCGCCTCGTCGACCTCGGGGCGTCCGACCGATTGTCCCGGCCTGAAGGACGTCCCGAACGAGAGTCGCTATCCTGACGGTCTCTCGAATAAGAGCTAGAGGACGCACCGGAACCTCTATAGGAACCTCTCTTGGGCGGATAAGACCCAGAAGTGCCTGCCTTATTCGTGTCTGCTGAATCCGACCTTTTAGGAGCGGATCTAAACAACAGAGAATCACTAGCTTTCTTTTTAATATTATCATAAATAGCGGAAAGCTTGCCGTCAAAGAGAAGATCTCCTGAGACCGAAGCGACTCTAAGAGAGTTCTTCACCTTAGAATCCACTAGTGTGGATGTAGACAGGGCTGCGTCACGTCTAACCAACTCCAGATTAGCCACTGAAAGGGCGGAGTTACACGTGGAATAAGCTACTGCCCTTGAAAGAAGTCTTAAGGAGGATTGTATATCCTGAAACTCTTCCCCTTGAAGACGCAGTGATAACGCCTTCGTAAGGTGATCTGCGTAAGATAAGGCATCTAAATTGGCTCTGTTAGACGCAATAGCTGTTTCCAACACTGCGGTTGGAATAGAAGCTGACGACGGTAATGATAGCTCTAAGTCTTCCGCCTCGTCGTCCATACGCAGAGGAACTCTCGGTATACCCTGACCTGCCGTGTCGAATTTATTCCTTGCATTAATGAAAGGCAGGTTGAGGGTATTTGCGGACAAGAAGCCTGCTTTCCCTGTCCTGGAAGCAAGTTTAAAAATAGCGTCGTTCAATAATTCAAATGTTCTTGCAACATTATTGGACTGCGACGGAAACTCGGGAGCGATGTCCCTGAACCGCTCGAAAAAATCAGAGTCCAATGACGCTATAATTCTCCTGTCCGGAAGCGCAGCAGTCTGGCCCGACGGAACAACTTGAGGAAGAAAGTGCCGGATGAAGTCTACGGCAGCTTTGTGTTGTTCCGAAAGGGATAGCTCTAATTCATCCGTATCCCTTTCACCATCCGGTCGGACCTCCCGATGTTCCCGGTCGTCCGCCCCCGATGCTTCGGCGGAGCGTACCGACCCAGCGCCGTCGGATAATTCTCGATCCGACACCGTCTCTGTCGGCTGCTGGGATGCTGCGATAAGCTGTGCTATCTGCACTAGAATGTCCGACGTCGAGACCTGCGGAGGAGCGGTCTTTCGCTGCTTTGCCGAGGGCAGCTCCGCATCGGATGGCTCCCGCATACTTTTCCTATGCGAACGTCCGGAGTCCATCGGTCTCGAGTCCCTGGCTGCCGGATGGTGTGACCTGGTCGCCGAATAATCCTTCCTCGGCGAAGCTGGCAAGATATCGGAGGTCACGCAGCCAAGGTGCGGTCGTGTGCGCCGGCGAGAAGAGGAAGCCTTAACAGTCTCTGCGGACTGCTTATACAACGGAGCGTCCCGAGCGACGGACGTATGCTCCGCTAAAGACACATTTTGTACCACAACATCTGGTCCCAGATGTTGTTGTACGAGAGAGGGGCCTCTCTCGCTCGCGGCCCGGCTGGACCTGGACGAGCTAGGAACCGGACTAAAAGGCTTCCTCCGTTCTCGTTCACTATCCGCCGTCACTGGGTGTGCATCTATTATTTTTATAGTGCTCGCATCACCCAAAATTTCCTCTTGGACCGCATCGGACGAACCCGGCTGCCGAACCATTCGGTGAATGGACGCTACACCGGGCGAGCTAGCGGACGACATTTGTCTAATTTCCATGAGCACTTTTGCCGCTAGCTCTGTATTTAATTGTGACGACGGACGCACACTTGAAGAAGATAACATGGAAACATCACCCTGTTCTGGTTCCTCTGAAATAGAAACTGAGAGAGTAGAGTGACCTTGTGGAGAAAGAGCCGGCATCGCTCTTTCTCCCGAAACAACATATCGTGACACACGTTTCCAATGTTTCTCATCCCAATGTTCACATACAGGACAGGGATTAATGCGAGAACACTGACTACAATTTATGCAATAATCATGAAAGTCAGAGGAAGATTTCTTCCTATTACAATTTGAACAAGTTCCTTTCATTGTGAAGGAACAACAATAAGTCCTAGTTACTCGCAAAAACCCCTGACACAAAGATACATAATAACATGATCCATTAATAAATGAAAAAACAATTGCAAAACAAAATAATTTTGAAAAAATATTTTTTCAGAGAAGCCCAAGTTGCTGAAAAGTAACGTTGAGCCCCGATGGATCCGATGGCAAAGTGTGGTCAAAAATTTTAAAATTATATAAAATAATTAATGAGACACTTTCGGATAATATAAATGTATCTTATAATGAGATAAACTACCTCAAAGGCAAACAGCCCCCCTCAAAAAAGGCTGTTGCCAATGAAAACAAACAGTGTAAACACAGAAGAAAACATGACTCCAGGCACTGACAAAACTGGCCCGGAATCAGTCCTCAATTACACTCTATCTGATGCAAAACAGAGACTCCCAGGGGAGAATCTGCAGAACATCAGATGGAAGATGCAGAACACAAACGTTATACACCCATGGGTGAAAACGTAACTATGGGGAAAATAACAGAAAACATTCTGTAACCAAGCAACTCTCCCAGGGAAATTTTAGAAATGAAACTTCTCAAAAATATGCCAAAAGCATGGGAGAATTGCAAGGGGGGACTTTAGAAGGTTAGGGGAGAGGAAACACTGAATAAGCAGTGCAACAATTAGCAAGAATGACAACAAGAGGCGTTTGCCTCGAAAATAGGCAACTTAACATAATTTTAACAAAAAATTTTAAGTACAGCCCTGATTATTTTTTGCCACTTCTTTTTTCCTCTCCTCCTTCTATCCTCCTTAGAATCACATTTTCTCCAAGAATTACGTGTCTGGCATCCTTTAAACTGAGATTTACAAGCACAAAGATCAGTGAGATGTTGACTGATG
Source organism: Pictodentalium vernedei (assembly GCA_031216915.1). Lineage (NCBI taxonomy): Eukaryota > Metazoa > Mollusca > Scaphopoda > Dentaliida > Dentaliidae > Pictodentalium > Pictodentalium vernedei. Next base: position 87,666,502 of record CM062290.1, on the reverse strand, counting down.
AAGGGCCAAACAGAGAATGATATTTGGCGCCAATTTCGGGACGACTGCGTCACTGCGCATGCGCAGTAGAGTCGTACTATGGAGGTCCTTTAGGACATTATTTCTTTTTGTTTTGGATGCAAATTTTGGGGATTGGGGGGCAAAATTTGTGTTTGGCCCTGGTTTTTGTGGAGTTAGCACCAGCTAAGTCTGGGTCATTGGTACAGTATAAAAATACAAGATATCCTCTATATATCTCACTTTTCATATTAAACAAGCTATTAATTGAAAATAGAATATGTTTTAATTTTTCAAATTCACTAAAAAAAATTCCCACAATCCATTCAAACGAGGGGGGTCATAAGGTTCCACAAAGTACATTTTCTGTTTCTCAGGCCATTCTGTGTAAAATTGCATGCGGGCAGGCAGTTTTTTATTTTATTTTTTATTTTTTTAAAAATTTCTTTGTTATCAAAAGTTATTATTTTTCATTTGTTTTAGGCCTCATCAACTACAAAATAGCATAAGTGGTAGTGTAGTTTGTCCCTTGAGTGTAAGAAGGCTTTGCAATGCTAAAGCATTTTTTGTAAAATTGCATGTGGACGGGCAGTTTTTGTATTATTTCTTTGCCATCAAAAGTTCATGTTCTTGGTTTGTTTTATGTTTTAGGACTCAAAATCTACAGAACTGCAGGGCTGAAACGGTTGGCTCATTTTCGTAACCGACTAACCGAGAGCAATAACCGGATAATATCCGGTTATCCGTGGCCATTACTTCACGGAAGACGGGAACAAAACTATAGGAACTGGAAAGCAGTATTCTCAAACTATTCCATAGTGTGTATACAAATGAACGCTGTTGAGTACTCGACAACGTTTGTTTGAAAACACACTACGGAACAGTTTCTGCGATTACTCATTACTCACAGAAATTGCCGATCATTAACAAAATCTTGAATGGCAAAGTCAATTATTTCTCAATATACACAACGCGGCTTCGATGTGTAATCTTTCACATAGGAGAAGCGGCAGATTTACTATGTTTTAAACATGGAATGACGATCAATATCGATATTTCGGATAACTGGTTGGCGGTTTTTCTAATCAGTTAGGTAGCTAACTGGTTTCAAATCGATTATCTGGTTAACCATTTCAGTACTACAGAACAGTGGGGTGGTGGTGTATTTTGTCCCTTGAGTGCAAGAAGACTTTGCAATGGTAAAGCATTGCAAAACCTTGTTGCACTCAAGGGACAAATTTATCAATTTTATTAACTCGGGTAAAACATTAAACATAAAGCATTTAATTTTTATGTTTTTAAGTTTGCATTAATGATACAAAAGAAAAATGTGGCAGCCTAAAGGACCAAGCGGGAGAGCCTGAGAAACAGATTTTTAAATTTTTTTAGGTCAAAACTGAGTTTGAATGCTTTTTGAGAGGTTGGTTTGATATTGTGTTTCACACAATTTGGCCAATGTCTTTGTTGAAAGTTAAAATGAAATAAACTTTCCTTAACCAGTCAATAGTTCATGCGTATTTGGGGTTTACACAACCACCACAAGAGCTCCAAAAAATTAGGGTTTTCATGAAATTTTGTGTTCTGTTGCAGTGAAGACAATGCCAAGGTACTGAAGCACGAACTTGTCCATTTTACTTCATAAAAAGGTGATTGATACTGCCTGACACACTAAACTGAATTCTACATGTATTTAAACTTCCTGCCCACATTGCAATGGTTGGTGAAAATTACATGTATCCTGGGTAGTATATATATATATGCAATTAATTTTCAATTCAATGAACTTCCACATCGCTGGCATTTATTTTCCCACTTCTGTAAATTAGCTTTCAGATAACTGTAAACAGGTATCTAAATTATTATGTAATCCAATATTCTGTAATGTAAATAAGCCAATTTTGTAATTTTCATATATATATTATATATATATATATCTAGTATTACAGTGCAGTCCTGGTAATTCATCCTTGTTTCCCCGGGAAAACAATTGCTGTGGAAAACTGGTGCTTCTACGGCAATTGCTGTGGAGCCTGTTCGATTGTGTAAAAATCATCAGGGTGCAGGGCATAGCCTCAATTGCCATGCATATGTAATATGCGGTGAAGTGAAATCTTTTAAGTAACTTTAACATGTGAAAGTAGTTCGAGACACATATGTATATATAATCACAATCAATGTGTAGAATCTTTAACTCAACTAGACTTTATGATTCTGGAGAATCATGGCTTTTCCCGATGAGATTCCACGATTTTTCATGACCCCACAGTGTCTGATGAATTGTTTTTAACTGTCTCACTGAAGTTCCTTCATTGATGTTATGAGAAAGGTGAAGATAGTAGTCTCAAATGACACAGTTTGATAAAAAAAATTGTTTAGGTAAAAACCATCATTAACGGTGGAGTGGGTTAATGTCAATATCGTCGTCCAACAAGTCAATGACCGACAAAAGGAGTTATGTTTGTTTGACACATACTCACTGAGTGCTGTGTCAATTTAAAAATGGTCCATTTTATCTCAAATGTATCCAAAATTTTGATGTCTGGCAGCTTGTAAAGGGTTAACAGGAATATTTATCCATGCAACTTGTAATGTCACACCAACAACTGTGAATGGCAATTTTTTCTTTAAAATCTACAAGATGTTTTCAGAGAAATCCAGGGAGAACAGGAATTTTAAGCTTTTGATGGGTATTATTGTTTTTCGAGCCCAAAACGGGTTAAGTGTTGTTTTTGGAATACTCTTATTACTTCCAAAAATAATTCTCAGTGAATTCTACTCCCACTTATTTTGATCTCTCCTCCCAACTTCGGGTGCTGTGGATACGCAAACACAGCCTATTTTATCAACATTTTGATGTTTGAGAACCTGCATAGGGTTAACAAATGCTTACAGGAATATTTTGTACATGCAACTTGTAATGTCACACTAAGATATAAGAATGGCCATTTTTTCCTGAAAATCTCCGGGATGTTTTTAAAGAAATCCTCAGATAACATGAATTTTTAACCTTTTGAGGGGTATCTCTCTTTAACCAGCTCTAAAGGGTTAATGCTTGGTTTTGTGAATATCTTCATTACTTACAAAAATGATCGACGGTGAATTCCACTTCCAATGAAGGAGGTTATGTTTATCTCGTAGGTACACATTTGGTGTTATGGTTGCCCAAGAACAGCCCATTTTCATCAAATGTCAATGCTTGGCAGCCTCTGGGGGGTTAACAAATGCTTACCGAAACATTTTGTTCATACAACTTGTAATGTCACTCGAAGACCTGCGAATGGTCAATTGCTCTTGAATTTTTTTTTTTTGAGAAATCCACAGAAAACTGGAATTTTTAGCTTTTAAGGGGTATATCTCCTTAAGCAGTCAAAATGGGTTAAGACCTCGATTTTTGAATACATTTACTACTTACAAAAATGTTTCCCTGTCAGTTTTGCGTCCGGTAAAAGAAGTTACGTTTCTCTGTTGTATTCCCTTTTGATGTTGTTGTTGTTCAAAAACAGACTAATTTTTTCAAAATTTTGACATTTAGCAGCCCATGGAGGGTTAACAAATGCTTACCGGAATAATTTATCCAATCAACTGGTAATGTGACACCATGACCTATCAATGGCCATTTTCTCTTGAAAACCCTACCAGATGTTTGTAAAGAAATCCAGGGAAAACATAAATTTTTAAGCCTTTGATGGGTATCACTATTAACAAGCACAAAATGGGTTAACGCTTGGTTTTTTGAATACCCTTATTACTTACAAAAATGGTCTTTGGTGAATTCCACTTCCAACAAAGGAGATTATGTTTATTTTTCAGGTACACATTGGGTGATGTGCGTGCCTGAAAACAGCCCATTTCAACAAAATTACGATGCTTGGCAGCCTCTAGAGGGTTAATAAACGCTCACCGGAATATTTTGCCCATGCAACTTGTAATATCACACAAAGACCTGCGAGTAGTAAATTTTTCTTGAAAACCTACAGGATGTTTTTAGAGAAATCCACAGAAAATGGGAATTTTAAGATTTTAATGGGTCTCTCTCTTTAGCCTGTCCAAAATGGGTTAAGACTTCGACTTTTGAATACCCTTACTACTTACAAAAATGTTTGCGTATAGATTGTGCGCTCGATAAAAGAAGGCACGTTTCTTTGTGGCGTACCCATTGGGTGCTGTTGGCATCCAAAAACAGCCCATTTTATCACAATTTTGACTTTTAGCAGCCTGTGGAGGGTTAACAAATGTTCACCGCAGTATTTGGTCCCTGTAACTGCTATTGTCGCACCAAGGCCTGAGAGTGACAAATTTTTCTTGAAAATCTACAAGACTCGTTTAGAGAAATCCACGGAAAACACAAATTTTTTAGCTTTATGGGGGTATTGCTGTTTAACCAGCCCAAAGCGGGTTAACGCTTGGTTTTTTGAACACCCTTATTACTGACAAAAATGATCCTCGGTGAATTCCACTCCCAATAAAGGAAGTTATGTTTATCTCTCATGTATTGTTTGGGTGCGGTGGGGGCCTGAAACTGGCCTATTTCATCAAAATTTCAATGTTTGGCAGCCTGTGGAGGGTTACCATATGCATCGCCTGATATGTCGTGTGTATCACAGGGCGTGTCACAGACAGGTCTAGCAATTACGAATGTATAAAACAAGAGGCCCCACGGGGCCTGAGGGCGCTCACCTGATACTGGCCGAGTCATATCACCAAAATAGCAAGGGATTCTGCCTTGTGGTTATTATCAGTTTTTCAACATAAAAGTGTTTTCTCTACTTAGTAACCCAGAGTGTTCATATGTTAGATCCCCATATTGGGTACTCAATAATTTATCTATTTATTTATTGGAATTTAAGGTCACTTTCTAAGGCTACATCATTACAGAGGCATAATTATAATATCAGGTTTGGTCAATCGTTTATGCCTATCACTGCCCACTTTACAGGGCTTTCAATGCAGGAATTGGTTACTACTGGGCCCAATTTTATCAATAAAGCAGAACTTGAACAAACTTCAATTTGCCACTTCTAAGAAAATCAAAAATCAAATATCAAAAGATTCTGACAGGAGTAACAGAAAAAAAAGATTTTTTAAGAATATTTCTCATACTGAACTAAGTTATACATGGGCTCCCATAGGGAGCCCAAAAATAAAAGCTTCTGAAGCAGTGTTTTGGGAGAAGAAGATTCTTCAACGTTATTCCCATTAGCTACACTGTTAAAAAATGATGACTCGGCACTTTTAGTCCTAGAAAAGAACCTTCTGATAAAATTTTTACCATTTTTTTCTTCCGGTCCTAAGGAAGCTTCACACCATATAAAAATTCTCAGTGCCATGTAGTTCTGGAGATATGGGCATTTAAAAAGAAAAAAATTTTTTAGCTCCTGCAGTTCCCGTGGGGGACAGGAAAACAATTTTCGGCATAAATTAGGTACTTATGACCCAATAAGCCCTCATATCAAATTTGGTTCAAATCGACTTTTTGGTTTGGAAAATAAAAATTTTGGTATAATTTGGGCTCCCACAGTGAGCCCAAATATGAACCCAGGTACTTGGCTTTACCAAACTTCACTCTCAGCCCCTAAGAATGCTGTACATCAAATATCAAAACATTTTGACTGGTGGATCTGAAAAAAAAAATTTTTTTAAAGAATATTCCTCATATTGAACTAAGTTATAATTTGGGCTCCCACAGGGAGACCAAATATGAGCCGAAGGACTTGACTTGAACAAACTTGAATCTCACCTCCCTAAGCATACTGTATACCAAATATCAAAAGATTCTGACCGGTGGATGCGAAGAAGAAGATTTTAAAAGAATATACCTCGTATTGCACTAAGTTACAATTTGGGTTCCCAAAGGGAGTCCAAATATGAACTCAGGGACTTGGCTTGAACAAACATCAATCTCACCCCCCTAAGGATGATGCATAGCAAATATCAAAAGATTCTGATTTGTGGATCCGAAGAAGAAGATTTTTAAAATATATCCCTCATATTGCACTAATTTGAACATTTGGGTTCCCATAGGGAACCCAAATATGGACCGAGGAATTTGATTTCTACAAATATGTGAATCAATGTTCCAAAGATGTTATATGTAAAATATGAAAGCTTTTAGAGCAGTGGTTTGGAAGAAAACAATTCTTTATTTTTTTCCCATTGCCTACTGTGTTAAAAAATACTGACTCAGCACTTTTTCAGAGTCCCGAAAAAGTACCCTATGATAAAACCGATAGCAATTTTTTTTTACCAATCCTTTCTGTTGGTCCCAAGAAAGCTTCACACCAAATAAAAATTCTCACTGCCGTGCAGTTTTTGAGATATAGGCGTTTTAATTTTTTTCTATTTTTAGCTCCTGTGGTTCCCACGGGGCTACAGGAAAAAAAATTTCTGCATAAATTAGGTACTTATGACCCAATAAGCCCTCACATAAAATTTGGTTCAAATTGGCCTCTCGGTTTAAAAAATAGAAATTTGGGGTGGGGCCAAAATTTTTGCTCCTCCCATAACATCGCCAAGTATAGACCTACAAACTTCTCTTGAACAAACTTGAGTCTACACCTCAAAAGGAAGCTGCATACCAAATATCAAGTCTCTGCTATTGCTGGTTCTTGAGAAGAAGATTTTTTAAGAATTGGAGCATTTTTGCCCCACCCCTCTGCTCAATATGAGCCGAAACCTAATTTGCCCAAAAATCAAAATGCCGCTATATAACTCCTACTCACATGAAATTTCATTAACATGCGGCCAGTGGTTTGGAAGAAAAAGACCCAAACACCACCTTCACGCCGGACGACGGACGACGGACGACGGACGAAAAGTGATCAGAAAAGCTCACCCTGACTTTCAGTCAGGTGAGCTAAAAAATCTACAAGACGTGTTTCGAGAAAGTGCCAATAAACCCCAATTTGGCAGTTTTTTGCCAATTCTGACGAAATAAGGGTTAAATCGAAAATTTCGCTTCGGTACATTTTTAGATTTTGTGCCCCTCTATGCGTGTGCAAAATTTCGTTAAAATCGGTTCGAAAATGGCTTCTGAATCGTACGGACAAAATGTGTGGACAAAAAAAAAAAAAAAAAAAAAAAAACCCAAAAAACTAGACTTTATGATTCTGGAGAATCATGGCTTTTCCCGATGAGATTCCATGATTCTTCATGACCCCACAGTGTCTGATGAATTGTTTTTAACTGTCTCACTGAAGTTCCTTCATTGATGTTATGAGAAAGGTGAGTATAGTAGTCTCAAATGGCTCAGTTTGATAAGAAAATTGTTTAGGTAAAAACCATCATCAACGGTGGAGTGGATTAATATCAATATCGTCGTCCGACAAGTTAATGACCCACAAAAGGAGTTATGTTTGTTTCACACATACCCACTGAGTGCTGTGTATATTTGAAAATGGTCCATTTTATCTCAAATGTATCCAAAATATTGATGACTGGCAGCTTGTAGAGGTTTAACAAGTGCTAACAGGAATATTTTTCCATGCAACTTGTAATGTCACACTAAGAACTGCAAATGGCCATTTTTTCTTTAAAATCTTCCAAGATGTTTTCAGAGAAATCCCTGCGCATACGCTCTTTTCCAATTCGACGTGACGAAATGCGAAATTCATGTCGCTCTTCACGGAAAGTGATGCCACAACTATTCATGAACAAGGAGTGAAAATTTCATGGAAATCTGCCTAGAATTGGCTGAGATATGGTGTTTTGGAGAGAGGAGGTAATTGTTTGAATTTGGTCCTTCCTTTTCTCCTGGTGGAGAGTTGACTGTAAATGGAAGTTGCTTCTTTAAGACAGCCACCCAGGGATCCCAACACAACCTTTAAACCTACGAGAATCTCAGAAGTTTAAAGTTAAGAGAAATTGGCGGTGATAGGGTTTCTGGCAGGCAGGAAAAGATTGACGAAGATTTGCATATTGGACATTAAAATAGCACTTCTGACATACACGAACGGTGTTCAGACCGCTGGAGGCAGCGACTTGAAATTTTCAGAACTTGTTCTACGAACCCTGGCCGACATTTTGCGATCTGTTTGGAGTGTCCGGACCGCGTGGAAAACACCACGCATCGCTTGGAACTTGAGAGTACTATTCGTCCCGACTCTATCAGTTTAGAATGGACACGGGCAGTGCTGTAGACGACTGTAGAGCTGCGAGTGAGCATAATGTCCCAGGTTTCGGTGCCACATTGCCTAACCAGCTCCAAAAGAGCGACGGGGGAGGGGTATCCTGACACTATCTTTAAACCTTAGATAATCGTCAGAAGTTGAAGTGAAAAGAAATCGGCGGTGAGTAGGTTTTTTGGCGGGGAACGATTAACGAAAATTTGCCAATTAAACATTAAAATTGCACTTCTCACAAACATGAACCGTGTCTAGACAGCTGAAGGCAGCGACTTCTAATTTTCAGAACTTGTTCTATGCACCCTGGCAGACATTTTGGCATCTGTTGCGAGTGTCGAGGTCACGTGAAGAACACCACGCATCGCTTGGAAAGTGAGAGTACTATTCGTCTCGACTCTATCAGTTTGGAATGGACTTGGGGACTGTTGTAGACTACTGTAGAGCAGCGATTGAGCATAAAGTCGGATTTTTTTTGTGCCAAATTGCCTAACCGGCTCAAAGGTATGATTTTTCGTCTGTACATCGCCCAGATCGCCTGTAGTTTATACCGTTACCATACGTTGAAGTAGCCTTTTGCCATTTTCGCCACTTTCGACCCAGATTTGAGGGTACCTTCCTTCAACCCCATTTTATAGCAAAATCTAGCCATGCTCCCAACAACGCCCTCTCCCCGTCGGCCCGGGTGCTTCTAAAAATAGAAAGGTCAATGGGGAGGGGCCCGTTAGCAAACAAACGGGGGCAGGGCAGGTGTACTTGGTGAAAAAACAGTTGTGTGAACATCCCCAGAAGTGAAAACCTATGCTCAGTGGCTGTAATCAAGATGTTAATTTAGACTCCCATTACGGCCAAGATACTACAGAATGCAAATGGGTGGGTGGCGGGCATCATCACTGGATCTAATGTTGTATTTCATGTTTTCTTTTTTTCTTTATATTCTATTTATTCTTTTGATCTCTCTCTCTCTCTCTCTCTCTCTCTCTCTCTCTCTCTCTCTCTCTCTCTCTCTCTCTCTCCCTCTCTCTCTCTCTCTCTCTCTCTCTCTCTCTCTCTCTCTCTCTCTCTTTCTCTCAGTTTAATTTGTGTTTGTCTATAATGTTTATAATATTTAGATTTTGCTAGATTCTGTTATTTATGGAATACGTTCTGCCATATTGTAAATTATTAGTCACTGTACAGGAACGGAGGGGCTTCTAAGTGGTAAGCACTTGTTCTCCAATCCTGATTTGCATTGTCAAATGGCAAATAAAATATGTTTAATCTACTCTAACAGTAGGGGGGGGGGGGGGCATGCATGTGTCCTAGGTAAAAAAATAGCAGGGGGCAGGTGTCCTAGGTAAAATAAACAGCATGGGGGGATGTCCCCGCTAATTAATTTTAATAGGAGGCAGTTGTTCATGGGGCAGGTGTCCTATCCCACTGCCCAGTATTCCAAGTTTTCTATGGTACTTGGCCTTGACGGAAATAACATTTCAACAAGAAACAACGAGAAACCTATTTGCAATAAAGCTGCAAATATAAACTTGATTTTAGGACCATTCCATGGACATTTTAAAGCCTACTGCGATATCAGCGTTTCTTAACTCTCGTCCTTTCACTACACCGCAGTATTTTACCCGAGTCGAGTTCTGACGTCATGCAAGTTTGACCGACATGCTTTCACTTTTGTTATTGACAACAACATATTTATAATTTCGTGCTTACTGATCCGAATTTTGAAAACGACACACGCAATCGGGAAAGCGTTTTCTGAAAAACACGATTCTGCAAAAGGTTTTAGTGAAATTTGATTATTTTTTTTATTTTCAATTTCGTTGGCTCTTGTCGAAAAGGTGCTAATCACTGATCGTCCCAAACGAGATCAAAGACACGCCGTAGTTTAATAACAGACAGAGAATCTTGTAAGAATATACATGCGCAATCCTAAAATGCAATAAATCAAGTGTTTTTTCACGTTTTATGAGAGAAATATGTCCAGTTGTATCATTGAATCATTTTTAGGTATATGTGGGTGAGAAATTTTCTATACGGACAAAATACAGGCTAAATAAAATATTTGCCATTATTTTCCGCAGACGTATTTTTGTCTTTGCTTCTTGGGGAAATCCATGCTGCTAAATACAACGAAGGTGTGTTATTTGATGCGGTCAGAACCGTCAGGTGGTCTGGTCCGAAACCGCACCTCGCAGAAGATTTAGTAGGGGGGGGGGGGGGGGGGGGGGGGGGGGGGGGGGGAGGTCGAATTTACAAGTAATGTAGGCAGCGTACACGGCATGGGCTGTCTGTCTTTAATCCGACAAAACAGGGTTAAGGCTTGGTTTTTTGAATACCCTTATTTATTTATTTATTTATTTATTTATTTATTTATTTATTTATTTATTGGTGTTTAAGGTCACATACTTCTGCACAATGGCTAATCGTGACCGTGACAGTTTTAGAGGTCGAGGAAGCTGGAGTAGCCTGAGAGAACCACCAAGCATCGACGAGCAACTGTCAGCTCCTCAACATTCTAACTCTGTTCAGGCTCCGCTCAGGCAGGGTTACAGAGGTTGAAGACATGTGTACCATCGACGTGCAGTATGCCTTAGTACACGGGGACATCGTGCCCCCATGTCGGCAACCGGGCCAAAGTGCCTTGCCCAAGGACACAACGTGAGTCGTCCCGGACGGGGATCGAAGTCGGGACCTCTAGCATAAAAGTACAACAGTCTACCACTGAGCCACCGCGATCCCTTGAATACCCTTAATACTATCATACATTATCCCTCAGGAATTCTAAGTCTGATAAAAGAGGTCATGTTTATCTATTGCATACCCATTTGCTGCCCGAAAACAGCCGATTTTATTAAAAGTTTGACGTTTAGTAGAGGGATTAACAAACGACTAGCGGAATATTCTATCAATGCAATTTGTAAGACCTGCCAATGTCAAATTGTTCTTGAAAATCCCCAACAAGCAGTTAGCGAAATCCACGGAAAATGTAAATTTTAAGCGTTTAAGGGGCATCTCTCCTTATCCAGTCCAAAATGGGTTAAGTTTCATTCTTTTAAATACCCTTACTACTTACAAACCTTAAACACCAATAAATAAATAATATCATGCAGTGCAGTGTGGAATATGAAGTGAGGCGGTCCAAAACATTTTAACAAGAAATACGGGAAACCTATTTGCAGTAACGCTGCAAACATGAACTTGATTTTAGGACCATTCCATGGACAGTTTAAAGCCTACTTCGATATCAACGTCCCTTATTCTCAACCTTTCAGTGCATCACTGCAGTATTTCACCCGAATCGAGTTCTGACGTCATGCAAGTTTGGCCGACATGAACATGAATTTTAAGCTTTTGATGGGTATAATTGTTTATCCAGCCCAAAATGGGTTAAGTGTTGTTTTTTGAATACTCGTATTACTTCTAAAAATAATTCTTAATGAATTCTACTTCCACTTATTTTGATCTCTCCTCTCAACTTCGGGTGCTGTGGATACGCAAACACAGCCCATTTTATCAACATTTTGATGTTTGAGAACCTGCATAGGGTTAACAAATGCTTAGAGGAATATTTTGTACATGCAACTTGTAATGTTACATTAAGATCTGAGCATGGTCATTTTTTCTTGAAAATATACGACGTGTTTTTAGAGAAATCCTCGGATAATATGAATTTTTAACCTTTTAATGGGTATGGATCTGTAACCAGCCCTAAACGGGTTAATGCTTGGTTTGATGAATACCTTCATTACTTACAAAAATGATCCCCGGGGAATTCCACTTCCAAAGAAGGAGGTTATGTTTATCTCGCAGGTACACATTGCGTGCAATGGGTGCCCAAGAACAGTCCATTTTCTCAAAATTTCTATGCTTTGCAGCCTCTGGAGGGTTAACTAACGCTTACCGGAATATTTTGTCTATGCAACTTGTAATGTCACTCCAAGACCTGCAAATGGTCAATTTTTCTAGAATACTTACTAGATTTTTTGGAGAAATCCACAGAAAACTGGAATTTTAAGCTTTTAAGGGCTACATCTTAACCAGGCGAAAATGGGTTAAGACCTCGATTTTTTGAATACCCTTACTACTTACTAAATTTTTCTATATCAGTTTTGCATCCGGTAAAAGAAGTTATGTATCTCTGTGGCATTCCCATTTGTTGTTGTTGGTGTCCAAAAACAGACTATTTTTTCAACACGTTGACATTTAGCAGCCCATGGAGGGTTAACAAATGCTTACTGGAATATTTTATCCATGCAACTGGTAATGTGACTCCAAGACCTATCAATGGCCATTTTTTGTTGAAAACTTACAAGATGTTTGTAACGAAATCCACGGAAAACATGATTTTTTTTAGCTTTTGATGGGTATCGCTATTAACGACCCCAAAAGGGGTTAACGCTTGGGTTTTTGAATACCCTTATTACTTACAAAAATGGTCCACAGTGAATTCCACTTCCAACAAAGGAGATTATGTGTAACTCTCGGACATACATTGCGTGCTGTGTGTGTCCAAAAACAGCCCATTTCAACAAAATTATGATGCTTGGCATTCTGTAGAGGGTTAATAAACGCTCAGCGGAATATTTTGTCCATGCAACTTGTAATGTCACACAAAGACCTGCAAGTAGTCAATTTTTCTTGAAAACCTATGGAATGTATTTAGAGAAATCCACAGAAAATGGGAATTTTTAGATTTTAAGGGGTCTCTCTCTTTAACCTGCCCAAAACGGGTTAAGACTTCGTTTTTTGAATACCCTTACTACTTACAAAAATGTTTCCGTATAGATTGTGCGCTCGATAAAAGAAAGCACTTTTCTTTATGGCGTACCCGTTGGGTGCTGTTGGCGTCCAAATACAGCCCATTTTATCACAATTTTGACTTTTAGCAGCCTGTGGAGGGTTAACAAATGCTCACCGCAGTATTTTGTCTATGCAACTTCTATTGTCACATCAAGGCCTGGGAGTGACAATTTTTTCTTGAAAATCTACAAGACACGTTTAGAGAAATCCACGGAAAACCTGATTTTTTTAGCTTTATGGGGGTATTGCTGTTTAACCAGCCCAAAACGGGTTAACGCTTGGTTTTTTGAACACACTTATTACTTACAAAAATGATCTCTGGTGAATTCCACTTCCAATAAAGGAAGTTATGTTTATCTCTCGTGTATCGTTTGGGTTCTCTGGGGGCCTAAAACCGGCCCATTTCATCAAAATTTCGATGTTTGGCAGCCTGTGGAGGGTTACCATATGCATCGCCAGATATGTCATGTGTATCAAAGGTAGTGGCACAGACAGGTCTATCAATGATAAAGGTTTAAAAAAAATCTACAAGACGTGTTTCGAGAAAGTGCAGATAAACCCCAATTTTGACAGTTTTTTGCCAATTCTGGCGAAATAAGGGTTAAATCGAAAATTCCGCTTCGGTACATTTTTAGATTTTTTGCCCCTCTATGCGTGTGCGAAATTTTGTGAAAATCGGCCCAAAAATGGCTTCGGAATCGTGCGGACAAAATGTGTGGAAATCCCCCCCCCCCCCCTCAAAAAAAAAAACAAAAAAAACTAGACTTTATGATTCTGGAGAATCATGGCTTTTCCCGATGAGATTCCATGATTCTTCATGACCCCACAGTGTCTGATGAATTGTTTTTAACTGTCTCACTGAAGTTCCTTCATTGATGTTATGAGAAAGGTGAGTATAGTAGTCTCAAATGACTTGGCTGGATCCTAATTAACACCATAATTATGGAAACACTGGAACTACCAGCGCGACTGAAGAGAACAATAGCAGCTCTGGGCATCTCTTGCCCTGTCACCTGGACTGTCCGGGAGACAGGCAAGAGAGTCCATCTGAACTTGAAGTTCGTCATTAAAGAGCACAACACCGCCACACCTTCTTCGGGGAGAGGTAGCACCTTTTGTGAGAGGAACCCCTCTCACACTGGTCCTCACCCGAAGAAGCCTGGACCTGGCCCTGAAAAGAAGAAGAGTCCGTCCACCAAGCGCCGGGATTCCAGGCGCCTGGAGGCCTTCCGGAATGGGAAAAAAGAGGTGAGCGAGAGGGTGGAGGTCCTGGAGGCAGCTGCCAGTTCCCCTCCTAGTCCCACTAGTACACCCATCCAACTGCCAGCTCCTGAGCCGGTACTGTTGGATGAGAAACGTCTGGTGGAGACTGAGGAGGAACCGGAGGTTGCCTTTTCACCACCTCCCACCCCTCACTCCCCACTTCCTTCTCTACCGGACAGCCCGGGTGTGTCAATCTCAGCAACACAGCACCCAAGTCTGCAGTCACCGCCGAAGAATTAAGGAGAATAATAGAGATGGGAAGGCGAGCAGTTGAGATGGGAAACCGAATCGCCTCCGAAATCCACGAGTTCAGGGAACAATCCAAGGCAGATCTCAAAAAGGAATTAGACACAATCCATTCACCAAACTCAACACTAAACTCAACATCGTCGACTTCCACATCACAATCTCAACCACCTCCAAAGAAAAAGAGCCGGAAGAAGCCTAGACGGGGTTAAGCCACCTCCCTCCTTCCTTTTCCTCCCCCACCGCAACATCCTACAACAACAACAACAAACAGCTAACGAGGGTCGAAAGGGGCTTGTCCTCCAAATCGTCCCTGCGCGCCTTTGGCGCGCCAAACCATTTCGTTCGTCTCAAATGACTCAGTTGATAAGAAAATTCTTTAGGTAAAAACCATCATTAACAGTGGAGTGGGTTAATAACAATATCGTCGTCCGACAAGTCAATGACCCACAAAAGGAGTTATGTTTGTTTCACACATACCCACTGAGTGCTGTGTCTATTTGAAAATGGTCCATTTTATCTCAAATGTATCCAAAATATTGATGTCTGGCAGCTTGTAGAGGGTTAACAAGTACTAACAGGAATATTGTTCCTTGCAACTTGTAATGTCACACTAAGAACTGCAAATGGCCATTTTTTCTTTAAAATCTTCCAAGATGTTTTCAGAGAAATCCCTGCGCATACGCTCTTTTCCAATTCGACGTGACGAAATGCGAAATTCATGTCGCTCTTCATGGAGAGTGATGCCACAACTATTCATGAACAAGGAGTGAAAATTTCATAGAAATCTGCCTAGAATTGGCTGAGATATGGTGTTTTGGAGAGAGGAGGTAATTGTTTGAATTTGGTCCTTCCTTTTCAAGCCAGTTCGAAAAAAGACGTCGGGAATGGGCGCAGAATCCGTCAGTGCCTCCTCGCTGGAGTAAGTCCACTTAAATGTTACAATTGTGTGTGACTGGTGGAGAGTTGACTGTAAATGGAAGTTGCTTCTTTGAGACAGCCACCAGGGATCCCAACACAACCTTTAAACCTACGAGAATCTCAGAAGTTTAAAGTCAATAGAAATTGGCGGTGATTGGGTTTCTGGCAGGCAGGAAAAGACTGACGAAGATTTGCATATTGGACATTAAAATAGCACTTCAGACATACACGAACGGTGTTCAGACCGCTGGAGGCAGCGACTTGAAATTTTCAGAGTTTTTTGTGCCAAATTGCCTAACCGGCTCCAAGGTATGATTTTTCGTCTGTACATCGCCTAGATCGACTATAGTTTATACCGTTACCATACGTTGAAGTAGCCTTTTGTCATTTTTGCCACTTTCGCCCCAGATTTGAGGGTACCTTCCTTCAACCCCATTTTATAGCAAAATCTAGCCATTCTCCCAACAACGCCCTCTCCCCATCGGCCCGGGTGCTTCTAAAAATAGAAAGGTCAATGGGTAGGGGCCCGTTAGCAAACAAACGGGGGCAGGGCAGGTGTACTTGGTGAAAAAACAGTTGTGTGAACATCCCCAGAAGTGAAAACCTATGCTCAGTAGCTGTAAGCAAGATGTTAATTTAGACTCCCATTACGGCCAAGATACTACAGAATGCAAATGGGTGGGTGACGGGCATCATCACTGGATCTAATGGTGTATTTCATGTTTTCTTTATATTCTATTTATTTTTTCTCTCTCTCTCTCTCTCTCTCTCTCTCTCTCTCTCTCTCTCTCTCTCTCTCAGTTTAATTTGTGTTTGTCTATAATGTTTATAATATTTAGATTTTGCTAGATTCTGTTATTTATGGAATACGTTCTGCCATATTGTAAATTATTAGTCACCGTACAGGAACGGAGGGGCTTCTAAGTGGTAAGCACTTGTCCTCCAATCCTGATTTGCATTGTCAAATGGCAAATAAAATATGCTTAATCTAATCTAACAGTAGGGGGGGTGGAGGGGGGGGGGGGGGGGGGCGGGGGTGGGTGGGTGGGGGGTGGGGGGGGGATGTGTCCTAGGTAAAAAAACAGCAGGGGGCAGGTGTCCTAGGTAAAATAAACAGCATGAGGGGGGGGGGGGGGGGGGGGGGGAGAATGTCCCCGCTAATTAATTTTAATAGCAGGCAGTTGTTCATGGGGCAGGTGTCCTATCCCACTGCCCAGTATTCCAAATTTTCTATGGTACTTGGCCTTGACGGAAATATCATTTCAACAAGCGTTTTTTACTCTCGTCCTTTCACCACACCGCAGTATTTTACCCGAGTCGAGTTCTGACGTCATGCAAGTTTGACCGACATGCTTTCAATTTTGTTATTGACAACAACATATTTATAATTTCGTGCTTACTGATCCGAATTTTGAAAACGACACACGCAATCGCAAAAGCGTTTTCTGAAAAACACGATTCTGTAAAAGGTTTTAGTGAAATTTGATTATTTTTTTTATTTTCAATTCCGATGGCTCTTGTTGAAAAGGTGCTAATCACTGATCGTCCCAAACGAGATCAAAGACACGCCGTAGTTTAATAACAGACAGAGAATCTTCTAAGAATATACATGCGCAATCCTAAAATGCAATAAATCAAGTGTTTTTTCACTTCACGTTTTATGAGAGAAATATGTCCAATTGTATCATTGAATCATTTTTAGGTATATGTGGGTGAGAAATTTTCTATACGGACAAAATACAGGCTAAATAAAATATTTGCCATTATTTTCCGCAGACGTATTTTTGTCTTTGCTTCTTGGGGAAATTTCTTGCTGCTAAATACAACGAAGGTGTGTTATTTGATGTGGTCAGAACCGTCAGGTGGTCGGGTCCAAAACCGCACCTCGCAGAAGATTTAGTGGGGGGGTGTCGATTTTACAAGTAATGTAGGCAGCGTACACGGCATGGGCTGTCTGTCTTTAATCCGACAAAACAGGGTTAAGGTTTGGTTTTTTGAATACCCTTATTTATTTATTTATTTATTTATTTATTTATTTATTTATTTATTTATTTATTGGTGTTTAAGGTCACATACTTCTGCACAATGGCTAATCGTGACCGTGACAGTTTTAGAGGTGGAGGAAGCCGGAGTACCCGGAGAGAACCACCAAGCATCGACGTGCAACTGTCAGCTCCTCAACATTCTCACTCTGTTCAGGCTCTGCTCAGGCAGGGTTACAGAGGTTGAAGACATGTGTACCATCGACGTGCAGTATGCCTTAGTACACGGGGACATCGTGCCCCCATGTCGGCAACCGGGCCAAAGTGCCTTCGTCCCGGACGGGGATCGAACTCGGGACCTCTAGCATAGAAGTACAACAGTCTACCACTGAGCCACCGCGATCCCTTGAATACCCTTAATACTATCATACATTATCCCTCAGGAATTCTAAGTCTGATGAAAGAGGTCATGTTTATCTATTGCATACCCATTTTGCTGACCGAAAACAGCCGATTTTATTAAAATTTTGACGTTTAGCAGCCTGTAGAGTGATTAACAAATGACTAGCGGAATATTCTATCTATGCAATTTGTAAGACCTGCCAATGTCAAATTGTTCTTGAAAATCCCCAACAAGCAGTTAGCGAAATCCACGGAAAATGTAAATTTTAAGCGTTTAAGGGGCATCTCTCCTTATCCAGTCCAAAATGGGTTAAGTTTCATTCTTTTAAATACCCTTACTACTTACAAACCTTAAACACCAATAAATAAACAATATCATGCAGTGCAGTGTGGAATATGAAGTGAGGCAGTCCAAAACATTTTAACAAGAAATACGGGAAACCTATTTGCAGTAACGCTGCAAACATGAACTTGATTTTAGAACCATTCCATGGACAGTTTAAAGCCTACTTCGATATCAGCGTCCCTTATTCTCAACCTTTCAGTGCATCACTGCAGTATTTCACCCGAATCGAGTTCTGACGTCATGCAAGTTTGGTCGACATGCTTTCAATTTTGTTATTGCTAACTACATATTTATAATTTCATTATTTCTGATCGGAATTTTGAAAATGACACATGCAATCGCGACAGAGTTTTCTGAAAAACTCGATTCTGCAAAAAGTTTTAGTGAAATTTCATTTTTTTTTATTTTAAATTTCGATGGCTCTTGTCGAAAAGGTGTTAATTACTGATCGTTCCAAACAAGATCAAAGACTGACACCGAAGATTAAAAACAGACAGAGAATCTTCTAAAAATATACATGTGCAATCCTAAAATGCAATAAATGAAGTCTTTTTTCACGTTTTATGCATGTTTTATGAGAGAAACATGTCCAATCGTATCATTGAATCATTTTTAGGTATATGTGGGTGAGAAATTTTGTATACGGACAAAATACACACTAAATAAAACAATTGGCATTATTTTCCGATGACGTATTTTTATCTTTGCTTCTTGGGGAAATCCATGCTGCTAAATATGACGAAGAAATGTTATCTAATGAGGTCAGGTGGTCGGGTCTGACACCCCACCTCGCAGTAGATTTAATGGGGGTGTCGATTTTACACGTAATGTAGGCAGCATACATGGCATGGGCTGTCTGTTTTTAATCAGGAAAAAACAGGTTAAGGCTTGGTTTTTTGAATACCCTTAATACTATCAAACATTATCCCTCGTGAATTCTGATTCTGATAAAAGAGGATATGTTTATCTATTACATACGCATTTGGAGCCCGGTAACAGCCAATTTTATCAAAATTATGACGTTTAGCAGTCTGTAGAGGGGTTAGCAAATTATTAGCGGAATATTCTATCCATGCAACTTGTAATACCAACCAAGACCTGCCAATGTCCAATTGTTCTTGAAAATCGCCAACAACTAGTTGGCGAACTCCACGGAAAATGTAAATTTTATGCTTCTGATGGGTATCTCTCTTTATCCAGTCCAAAATGCATTCAGCTTCATTCTTTTAAATACCCTTACTACATACAAAATTGATCTTCTGTGAATTTTACGCGCAGTAAAAGAAGTTTTGTTTACCCTTAACATACCCATTGGGTGCTGTTGGTGTCTCAAAGCAGCCCATTTTATCAAACTTTTGATGTTCAGATGCTGGTGTAGAGCAAACAAATCCTGACCGGAATATTTTGTCCATGCAACATGTAATGGCACACTAAGACCTATGAATGACCATTTTTTTCTTGAAATTTACAAGATGTTTTTAAAGAAATCCAGGGAAAACTTGAATTTTTAAGCCTTTGATGGGTATCGCTGTTTAACCAGCCCAAAACGGGTTAAGGCTTGGTTTATTGAATACCCTTATTACTTACAAAAATTATCCTAGGTGATTTCCACTTCCAAGAGAGGAAGTTATGTTTATTTCCCAGCTACAGGTTGGGTGCTGTGAGGGGCTGAAAACAGCCTATTTTATCAAAGTGTTGATATTTGAGAGTCTGTGGAGGGTTAACAAATGCTTATCAGAATATTTTGTCCTTGCAGTTTATAATGTTACACCACGATCTGCGACGGACCAGTTTTTTCTTGAAAATCTACTTGACATTTATAGAGAAATCCACGTAAAGCATGATTGTTTAAGCTTTTGGGGGAATCACTCTTAAACCACCCAAAACGGGTTAACACTTGGTTTTTTGAATATCTTTATTACTTACAAAAATGGTCCTCGGTGAATTCCACTTCCAACGAAGGAGATTATGTTTATTTCTCAGGTACACATTGGGTGCTGTGTGCGTCCAAAAACAGCCCATTTCAACAAAATTACAAAGCTTGGCAGCCTGTGGAGGGTTAATAAACGCTCACCGGAATATTTTGTCCATGCCACTTGTAATGTCACACAAAGACCTGCGAGTAGTCAATTTTTCTTGAAAACCTACAAGATGTTTTTCGAGAAATCCACAGAAAATTCGAATTTTAAGATTTTAAGGGGTCTCTCTCTTTAGCCTGCCCAAAAAGGGTTAAGACTTCAACTTTTGAATATCCTTACTACTTACAAAAATGTTTCTGTATAGAGTGTGGGCTTGATAAAAGAACGCACTTTTCTTTGTGGCGTACCCATTGGGTGCCGTTGGCGTCCAAAAACAGCCCATTTTATTACAATTTTGACTTTCAGCAGCCCATGGAGGGTTAACAAATGCTCCCCTTAGTATTTTGTCCATGCAACTTCTATTGTCACACCAAGACCTGGGAGTAACAAATTTTTCTTGAAAATCTACAAGACTCGTTTAGAGAAATCCACGGAAAACGTGATTTTTTTAGCTTTATGGGGGTATTGCTGTTTAACCAGTCCAAAACGGGTTAATGCTTGGTTTTATGAACACCCTTATTATTGACAAAAATGATCCTCGGTGAATTCCACTTCCAATAAAGGAAGTTATGTTTATCTCTCATGTATTGTTTGGGTGCAGTGGGGGCCTGAAACTGACCCATTTCATCAAAATTTCGATGTTTGGCAGCCTGTGGAGGGTTACCATATGCTTCGCCGAATATCTCGTATGTATCAAAGGTCGTATCACAGGCAGGTCTAGAAATGATGAATGTTTAAAAAAAATCTACAAGACGTGTTTCGAGAAAGTGCCGATAAACCCCAATTTTGGCAGTTTTTTGCCAATTCTGAGGAAATAAGGGTTAAATCGAAAATTCCGCTTCGGTACATTTTTAGATTTTGTGCCCCTCTATGCGTGTGCAAAATTTTGTGAAAATCGGTTCGAAAATGGCTTCTGAATCGTACGGACAAAATGTGTGGAAAAAAAAAAAAAAAAAAAACCCCTAAAAAAAAAATAATAATAATAATCCGTAGAAAAACAATAGTCTTTTCCAGAGGGAAAAGCCCAAAAAAAAAAAAAAAAAAAAATAATAATCCGTAGAAAAACAATAGTTTTTTCCAGAGGGAAAAGCCTAATTAGATCATGCCAATATCATGAACTATATGAATGCTGAGACAAAATCTTGGAAATAAGCAGGCAACTTGCTCAATATGTATGGTGTGAGTGAAAATAAGATTCATCATAACCACAAACTAAATATCTCACTGCTTCTATGTTGATAACACCAGAATCTGACATCAGTTTCTGGAATGCTCTGTAATTCCAGAAACTGATGTCAGTTCTGCTGTTATCAACACAGAAGAAGCAGAACACGTAGTTTCTAGTGGTTATGCTGCAACTTGTACTGTACATTTTAAGATTAGCAATACAGCATAGTGCAACCCACATGGTTTGGTCCCTTGTGTATAACCTGGAAGTTTTCTACCACCAGAAGGCTTTCTGAAGAAGTCATCCTTGGCAATAATTTTGCTGTGGATATTTTTTGTTTTCTCTGCATTTTCATCGGCACTGCTAATTGCTGAGGGTGAATTACCAGGGCTGTACAGTGGAACCCTGTTAATTCAATAGCCAATCTGGCAATTCAGGGAGTTGACGAGATGACATTGGCCAGATGAAATGAGACACCGCGGGCATCGAGTTTGATCTGGCTGATCTCATCTCGTCAACAGGATGGAATACAACAACACAGATTAATTGACTGTTGTAGTAATCTGTATTCATCTATTGTGAGCAGGACCTCCTAATGATGACATGTTAATGGTACATGCTTTGGGATCACAAAAGCCTGAAAAGGTGAAGGTGTTGGAACAAGTCACAAAATTATTGCAGATATGAATTGTGTTGGTACTAGAATAACAGTGTGGAGCTTATTGCCAGTGGAATCTGTGCTGCTGTGGTAGAGTAATACACAAACAACTTATTATGTATTTTCCTGATGTGAATTCCCCTTTGGTTCTATTAGCAAATCTATCAGTCAAGTCAGATACTGAAAACCGAACCAATACCGCAGTGCAGCCTCTAAAAATACAGGAAACAAATACCGAACACAAAATTTCAATACTTTTGTAATTTATTTTCAACAGATAGGACAGAAATATAATGTTGACCAAGGAACTTAGTCTTGCACAGGCCTGGAAATAATCTGTCTGACATTTGCAGAATGAGGTCCCCAGAGGGTGTATTTGATGTTGCTATCCCATACAGTGGGCCAATTTATCCTCTGGGTACCTCTTTCTGTATAGTTTTAAGACTATTAAAACTTTTAATTCAGATTGAGGTTCACAGAGGTTAAATTTAGTGATGCTACCCTGCTGTGCAGGGTAGCATCACTAAATTCCCCCTCTGGGGACCTCATTTTGCAGATGACAGTCTGCATATTTTCTGACTTGGTCTTGCAGTGTTTTTGAAACATGTACATTCAAGTGGTTAAAAAGATCAACCAATCAACTTACTTTCCTATAACTTCACACAATTCATAGACGTCATCGAACAAAATATCTTCCATTGTCATCTTTGCATAATTCAGTTTGTTCACAGCGTAGATCTACAACAGAAAGCATTGAAATGTATAAACTGCTATGATGCATGCATACAATGTAAACTGTTTAATTGATACTCCCCTGGATCTGAGATCATATCACGTTCTGGTGATGTTTAGGCTGAACTTTAATACAATTAACCAGGGAGTAATATCATAAATGCCGAACCAATAATGATAAAATGTTTACTCATTACCCTTTCATTCTATATTTGTATCCAAATATTTTATCTATCATTTGTAAATGAAATGCCAGGTCATTAAATCCCACCAAACTCACAGTGGTAACCGATGTCCCTAAACTACAGAAATGTTTCTACATTAAACGCCATTACAGATATTTTGGTTTGTGGGTTTTTTTTTACCAATTCCATAGATGGTCTAACCCTTAACCCTTAACCCTTTACCCAACGCAGACGATATCAAAATTTATTATTTTAAATATCATTTTTTTTTTAAATTTCAACCAAACCATATCATGTGACCCCTCATTGGAATGAGCTCAACGAGCTCATTCCAAAGAGGGGCACATGATATGGTTTGGTTGAAATTTTATGAAAAATAATATTTTTTCAGCTGCTGAATTTACATATTACATGGGTGGATGTGGCCGATTCATTGGGTAAAGGGTTAAAGGCTTGGTGATATTATACATTTTTGCTACACACTGACTAAGGCATCAATGTTAAGGAATTATTATAAATGTTCAAACCATGGCATGTAAACAAATCTAACCATTTACATGAACCCCTCCACACGGCACACACACATATACGAGTGTCACGCAAGAGTATGACAACTGAATACTGAATTGAATACAATTGAATACTGCACTTATAAATGACATATGTTTTCATATTGTTGCATCATCAAAATGAGAAAGGCGAAGGGTGAATTTACTCTGTATCAATTGCATTACCAGTGATCACGTTTTTGTAGTATAATCTGTGATTCGCTCTCTCGTGGAACTGATTTCCATTTTCCATGTGTGGGAGCATGGTGGCTCAGTAGTTTCGGAAATAGACTTCACATAGAAAGGTGCACGGTTCGATGCCCATCTGGCTGTCAAAAGTGTCATTAAAACCCAATAAATAAGTTCCATGTGTGAGTGAATCGCTGATTGATTTGTCATTATGACAGGGTCCACTGAAATCTGCTATAAATTTCAATTATTTATACTCACTGTAATACAGATTTCAGTACTAGTTGACAATGTTCGATTTGTCGATGTGACAGGGTCCAGCCTATTCCAATTAAAGAAAGTAACATTGCAAACATGGTGCACTTCACTTTCACGCCATCTGCCATTTCACTTTTGTAAGCTCTGTACTTCAATACTTCACTTTTTACAGAACATTTATTTGTTTGTGAGGCTACAGCCACCATAGGGGGCACGGTGTCGTTGCGGTAACTGGTTCTTG
Organism: Pictodentalium vernedei; assembly: GCA_031216915.1. Lineage (NCBI taxonomy): Eukaryota > Metazoa > Mollusca > Scaphopoda > Dentaliida > Dentaliidae > Pictodentalium > Pictodentalium vernedei. The sequence continues at coordinate 87,642,377 of CM062290.1, read as the reverse complement.
TCAGATGACCGAAGTTAACTCTTTACCCAATGTAATGGCCAAAACCGGCCAACAGTATTCTAAAAAATCGCTAATTAATTTTCAATATATTTTCATTTTTTGTCTCAAAAATATAGGTTATGAGCTCGTTCCAACAAGGGGTCATAACCTATGTTTTTGAGACAAAGAATGAAAAAAATTAGTTATACAAGAATTTTTTTTGCAAGTGTCATCTGCTTTTCAGGTTAGGTAAAGGGTTAAGCAACGTTGAGCCCAGTTTGTCCTTGGATGGGTGACCGCCTGGGCGATCAATTTGAACTCCCACGTTGTGTCCTTGGGTAAGGTACTTAACCCCGATTGTCCACATTGGGGACCACATGTTGTGTGAGTTTCTTTGTAATATCTCCTTCCAGTAGAAACTTATGGCCCTCGCACATAAAATTTGATCTGCATGTTGATTCTGTTTGTTGACCTCTACATTATACGTGGCCTTCACCATGATGGGAGGCAAGCCCACAATATTCCGACAGACAAATAAAATTTTTCAAAAAATTTCAGATTTAAAAGTTTTACCATTTTGGCACCCAAAACAGGCAAAGTATGGAAAATTTGGTCTAAATATATTTATTTATCCAAAATATTAGAAATTAACCCTTCATTTTGCATAATTTTACCAAGAAAAAGCCTAAAAATTTCTGATAAAAATTGCCCCACCCCTCACCCTCCAAAGCTGTACATCTACCTATGCCACTGGCAGCTATCATCAACAGAGTTAAAACAGGAATTAAATTTATTTCAGTCATCTGACAACTCACTTCCATCAGTAATCAGGGGTTGTAATTCGACGAGAATCTGTCAAGACTGAAACAAAACGTGCAAGAATCCATGTAAATTCTCACTGCACCTCTGCTAGGGTCAGCGTGAAAAGAACTGAGTTAAGTTAACCCTTTACCTAACACAGCAGCAGCAAATTAACCAATGCAAGGTTAACATGATCTGAAATATGTTGACACTTTGTCAATAAAATTGGTTTTATTGGTAGATTCGTAAATATTGTTTATGACTTCAAAAATTTTCAAACAGAGTTTATGTTTCAAAAATTATAAAGCTGTGATGGGTAAAGGGTTAACATGTGTTATCAGTATACATGTATAACAGGGGTTCAAACATGATGGCCTCATGGGATCCTGGGACACTCACAGCAGATTCTCGCAATCATTTTCACCAGAATCCAAATGTTTTCTCCCAAATTTAGATGAAATATAAGCCCTGCTAATGTACAACTCATTTTGTCTGGCAATGCATGTCTGAAACAAACACACTACACAGATTTATTGGGTATTTTCCAATTTATCTGTTTTATTAGAAAAGTCACTAATTATGAATAAAAAACAAATTATACTATTAGAAAATTAGCTATGTCAACTGGGACTATAGATTTTAGTTCTGAAGAGTCATTTATTAAAAAGCTTATTCATTTGTGTTTTGCTACTTGCTAAAATTATATTTGAGAGACACTAACTGGGTGAAATGAGAAAATCCGAGGTTTTTTTGTATATTGATCTCAATATTCTCAAGATACCCAATAATTGGTTTCATTCCATTTCACTAACAAATAAATGTGCAGGTGTAAACATGCCTGCATGCAATTGAAATAACTGTAAATTTATGGTGTGAAATAATAATATTAACCCTTTACCCAACACAGATGATATCAAAATGTATTATTTTAATTATTATTTTTTAAAATGTAAAAAAAACTTCAACAAAACCATATCAAGTGACCCCCCCCCCCCCCCCCCTCATTGGAACGAGCTTGATGAGCCCATTCCAATAAGGGGTCACATGATAGGGTTTTGCTGAAATATTTTTAAAAATTCATTTTTTTTCAACTGCTGAATTTGTAAATTACACAGGTGGATGCAGGCGATTCGTAAGGTAAAGGATTAACTAAATATTAATGGAAAGAAATCGGAGATCAATTAACAACAACAACAACAAAAGATTTTTCAATCATCTATTCAAAAAATGTAACCCTTTATCCCTTTACTTAACGAATCAGCCACATCAGTCTGTGTAATATACAAATTCATCAGTTGAAAAACATACTTTTCAAAAAGGTTCGACAAAACCATATCATGTGACCCCTCAATGGTCAGGCCCGTTCCAATGAGGGGGGTCACATGTTTTTTTCTGAAATTTTTAAAAAACAATAATTAACCCTTTACCTAATGAATTGGATGCATCCGCCCACATAATTTTCAAATTTAGATGTTATTTATTTATTTATTTATTTATTGGTGTTTAAGGTCACATACTTATGCACAATGGCTAATCGTGACCGTGACAGTTTTACGGGTGGAGGAAGCCGGAGTACCCAGAGAGAACCACCGAGCAACGACGAGCAGCTGTCAGCTCTCCAACATCGTAACTCTGAACTCTGCACCGCAGCACAGGCAGGGTTAGATTGGTTGAAGACATGCGCACCATCGACCTGCAGTACGCCTCAGTACACAGCGTCATCGTGCCCCCATGTAGGCAATCGGGGTAAAGTGTCTTGCCCAAGGACACAACACGGTTGCCGCAGGTGGGATTCGAACCGAGGACCTCTCGGCTTGCAGCCTGCACCTCTACCAACTGAGCCACCGCGCCCCAAATTTAGATGTTGAAAAAAAAGTATTTTTCAAAAACTTTCAACAAAACACACCGAGCTCGTTTCAATGAGGGGTCATATGATATGGTTTCGTTGAAATATTTTAAACAAGAGGCCCCACGGGGCCTGAAGCTCTCACCTTGAACAGAACATAATATAAACCAAGTCCAAGAATGAGTCTACATTAAGCAATCCATCTCCATAGGATACACTGTCAATCCTTGAGTCCCGAGTGACAAAAATAATCCGGGCATCATGCCTTTTCTTCAGTTGATCATAATGTAAAATGTAGAGCTCCCTATGAAGCCCCTTGATACAACCTATGTGGATTAATCTTAGTTACACACCTCTAGAGGGTACTGAATACAGAATTTCTAATTCTTCAGCTACATGTACAGTACATGGCCAATTCTGGCTCCCACAGGGAGCCCAAATATTAACCCAGGCTCTCGATTTGAACAAAGTTGAATCTGACCCCCTAGAAATGTTGTATACCAAATATGAAAGCATTCTGAGTGTTCAATCTGAAGAAGAAAAATTTCTTCATATTGCAGTAAAATAAAAAATTGGGCTACCATAGCGAGCCCAAATATTAACCTATGGACCCAATTTGGAGCCCAAATATTAACCCAGGCACTCAAATTGAACAAACTTGAATCTGACCCCCTAGAGGTGTTCTATACCAAATATGAAAGCATTCCCACTGTGGACATGAAGAAGATTTTTAAAGAAATTTCCTCATGTCGAACTAGGTAAAAATTTGTGCTACCATAGCGAGCCCAAATATATACCTACGGATCTGATTTGAACAACTTGAATCTGACCCCCCTAGAGATGTTGCATACCAAATATGAAAGCATTCTGACTCGTGGATCTGAAGAAGAAGATTTTTTAAAATTATCCCCATATTCCATAGGAAGCCCAAATATTAACCTATGGACTTGGTATGAACAATCTTGAATCTGACCCTCATAACAATGATGTATACCAAACATTAAAAGATTCTGACTGGTGGTTCTGAAGAAGAAGATTTTTAAAGAATATTCCCCATATTAACCTATGTTAAAAATTCAGGCTCCTGTATTGAGCCCAAATATGAACCAATGGGCTTTATTTTAACAAACTTGTATCTGACCCCCCTATGAATGCTGTATACTGAATATCAAAAGATTCTGATGATTGGTTTTGGAGAAAAGATTTTTAAAAAATTTTTCAAATATGCTGACTCAGCATTTTTTCGATGCCCATTACAACAGAACACCCTAACATAACTGATGGCAATTTTTTTTACCTTTCAATTCTACTGGTCCTAAGGATACTTCATACCAAATAACTGCTCTCTGTTCCATGTTGTTTGGGAAATGGGCGTTTGAAAATATTTCTATTTTTAGCTCCCAGAGTTCCCATGGGGATGCGGGAATTTTTTTTTTGGCATGGGTCAAGTACTTATGAGCCAATAATACCACATACCAAATTTGGTTCATACCGGACCATCGGTTCAGAAAATCGAAATTTTGGGCGGGGCCAAAAATCTTACCCCTACCATTACAAAGCCAAATATTGCTTCACGAACTTCGTTTGAATAAACTTAATTCTACACCTCAAAAGGAAGCTCCATAGCAAATATCAAGTCATTGTACACACTGGTTCTTGAGAAGAAGATTTTAAAAATATTTTGGAGCATTTTCCCCCACTCCCTCCCTATGGGGTTCGGCATGTTGAGTTGAAAAAAAATTCAATGCCCCTTCGGGACCAACACTCACACAAACTTTCACTTGAATTGGTCCAGTGGCTTTGGAGAAGACCAAAACATGGTGTTGACGGACGACGGACGGAAAGCAATGAGATTAGCTCAGCTTGTCTTTGTCAAGATGAGTTAAAAATCTTGTAACCTGTCGAGAAATTACCAGTACTCACCCCAGTTTTTCTGTTTGTAGAACTATATTGCCTCAGAACATCCAATACAGGCATTTAATCTATTATATCTTGTTTGACAGGGCTCATAGAGCTCTGTCAAACAAGTTATAATAGAATGAATGGTAAGTTTTTCTCTAGAATACAGGAAAGTGACACAATCCCTGTTAATTGAATACTCCTATTAATTGAATAATTTTCATTAGCAAAGTGGCTATTCAACTCACAGGGTCCCACTGTATTGTTTATAGCCATTATGTTAGATACATGGTTAAAAGAGAAAAATAAAATATTTAAATTATTCTCAGTACAAAACTAACCATACTACTTAACGACAAAATATTCCCAGAAGGTTGGCAAATGATCAGCGCTGGTGTGTGAGTTGGAAGAAGAAATTGGAATGGTGAAGTCCAGTACACAGGAACCCTGTTAACTGAATCACCACTTTGCCAAAGAAACTTTTTCAATTAACAGAAGTCGTCAACTGACATGGGATTTGGGTACTTACCTGTACTATGAAGATAAACTGAGCATTTATTCTATTATATCTTGTTAGACAGGGCTCATGGAGGCCAAAAGGTTTATAAACAAGGGGATTTGTGACTGTCATGGTAATTTCACAGCCAACATTTATTTATTTATTTATTTATTTATTTATTTATTTATTTATTTATTTATTTATTTATTGGTGTTTAAGGTCACATATTTTTTCACAATGGCTAATTACGACCATAATTTGAGTATCAACTCAAGACCAGGGGTGAGCATTAATAAGCCATGTTTCCCATTTTAGAGAGGGTTTGCGCCTCGCAAGCATTGGTGACTGGGTCCTATTTTACAAAGTAAAACAGAGCCTGTTTACCACAGTGAACAGGCACTGCATCACTTCCCGGGGTTCCTGCGGGGATTCAGTTCAATTAAAGGCATTTACTCTACCTGTAAGAGTTCAAGGGCCCATGCCATTGCAGGCCTTTAAATTAATTTATTTTGGGCTCACCATTTTGCCCCAATCTGGGAACATTAACACCAGAAATAACAGTCTCATCCTGTATGTTTTATTGTCATACATGTACCTCTCTTTGTGTTTCTATGATCATATTATGATGAAAATTTTTCTCAAATGCAGAAGAGGCACAGAGAATTTATATATTTTTCTTGATGTCTTCACACCTTCTCAAATTTAGGCACATCTGTGAAGGGCGTGAAATTGGGGTAATCTAAAGGCATGTGCCATTGACCTGGGAAACTTTTTGTAGTGAGGGCTCCTATTAGGAATTTGTTTTGGAAAAGAATAAACGAAATAAAGAATAAGAAATATTACTTTCGAATTGAACTGAGAACATTAATAAAGGAGCTCAAAACTTTGTTACATGTAGGTTGCCATTTATTGATCATCCAAGGTCTTATGAATACCTAGTTCAGGAGGACATCAATTGTGAGTTAAATATTTGTTTGAGTGGGGACTGAGTCTGGAGATTTGGGTTGGGAATAATCATACCCAAATGCCAGTAGGAAAGGGTCCCCCGAAGACACCCAAAAGTATCCTTTGTAGGCCTGGAAATAAGGAGATTACTCTTGTGTTCCTAATAAACATACATGTATGTTCATTAATTTTGGGGAATTTTTCCACCCTGTATGCACCTTATTTGGGCCTGTATGTTTATTAAAATTGCCCTTCCAACAGGGAGATCTTCAAATTACTAAATCTTCACTGGACTGTGTGATAGTCTTTTGTTTAGCACAGTGTATTCATTGCTCTAATCATGATACATAAACACCTATAGTATTAGTTTTCTTAATAAAACTAACTGCAATACTGGGAAATAAGTTGGCTTTTAGGTAAAATTAACTGGCATTACTCCCTCACCCCCCTCAATGGATTTCCACCCTGTACTATTATTTGGGTCTGTACTTTTATTTAATTGTGATAAATGTTCCACACTGTACTGTTATTCCCACCTGTACTTTTATTTGGAACACAAGAGTACACCGTAATCTGTCACCTTCTCTCTGTTACAGCACCAGCCATGCTGTTGATGTCTTAAAAGACTTTCTGCAATAATAAACAGCACCAACTAATGCATGATCTTGCTTTGGCGAGATCATCATCACGCATTGATTTTTGCCATTTATTGTGGAGGAAACACTCTCAAGACCTAAATGGAAAGCCCTTCTCATAATTGGATGCAAATAGAGCTGAAATGGTTAAAGGGTTTTCTTGATCGATCAATCACATGCATAAACCTTGGTTAACCGATTAATCAGTTGCCCATATAGGTAGCTGAATAATTGCCATACCGTTGATGGTTTATAGCTTTAACCCTTTACCCAACGTAAAGGACAAAATCGTTGAGCTCGTTCCAATGAGGGCTCATAAGCTATGTTTTTGAAACAAAAATTGAAAATTTTTAGTAATTCAAGAATCTATTTTGAAGTGTTGTCTGCTACCCGCATTGGGTAAAAGTTAACTTAAGAATGACCAGTTCCAACTACTGATACAGTATAATGATCATGCAAGTGAACAAGTAGGTCATCACGTAAGTTGTATGCTTTACTCTGTCTCAATAACTGATGTGAGTCAGTGTGACAATGTTTGCCTATTTTGGAGCAAGTTTCTTCCTTTGTTAACCCAGAAAATACAGTAGTTCAAAAGTAACGGTTAATCGATCAAGACACTGATCATTGGTTAATCGATCAATTGGTTAACTGTTTCAACTGTAGATGAAAAGTGCAACCAGTGAGTCAAGGTGGTCCCAAGAAATTATTACGTCAGACAGGCACAACATGCTAAATTAGAAATTTAATTTATGCTGTATTTTTTGTTGTTGTATTATTCTAACGTAAGCTGTAATTTGCATAATTCATCACAATTGATGTTGATCAATTGATGTAACCCCCACGTAACCTAAACCATTGTTTGTGGGTTATTTACAGGATTGCCCTCATATTTATTTATTTATTTATTTATTTATTTATTTATTTATTTATTTATTTATTTATTTATTGGGATTTATTTATTTATTTATTTATTTATTTATTTATTTATTTATTTATTTATTTATTGGGATTTAAGTACACTTTCAACAGCCAGGGTCACCTTGTGTTGGACAGTTTTATGGGTGGAGGAAGCCGGAGTACCCAGAGAGAACCACCAAGCAACTGTCAGACACCCCAGCATACTAACTCCATACAAGCAGGGTTAGCATTGCTTGAAGACAAGTGCACCATCGTGGAGTACGCCTCAGTACACAATGCCATTGTGCCCCCATGTGGGCAATTGGTATGAAGTGTATTGCCCGAGAACACAATGCAGTTGCCGCAGGTGGGATTCGAACCAAGGACCTCTCAGCTTGCAGCCTGCATATTTACCTACTGATCCACTGCGCTCTTGCCCTCATATTGCTATCATGGTATCTTATTAAGTATTAACATGTGTTATAGCCCCCATATTATATTGAGATTGATATATCCTTAGTTGATAATTATATGAGATAGATATTTTTTATTTCTGCATTTTCTGACTGGTCCGACTAATTTGCACTGAGTGACCTTTGTTTACATCTTTGTTACACTAATATATTCAGGCTTGGCAATTTCAGGAGAGCGATTTTTTAGCTCTCCTTACTGCCCTCCTGAAAGAATTGAGGAGAGCGAAAAATTGCCCTCCTAAATATTTTGGTCTGGGATGATTCAGATTACATGTATTATGGTCACATTAAATTTTTGTTGTAAAGCAAAAATGTAATTTAACTTCAAAGTCACATAACATCACGTAATTTCATTTTGAAAGTGGTTTAGTGGTAAAAGGTAATGGCTGCAACCATACCCAAACACAGTTGCAATCATTTGAAGCAAAATGGGTCACAGCAATATTTTTTTTTCTGTCAGTTTCAAGTTCAACAACTGACATCACACTTTGAGGGGTAATTATTCAAGGAATATTGACACTATAATATACCACCATTACTACTATCCTGTCACTTGAAGCACTTGCACCAGGATGTGGCTGTAGATTGAAGCAGACCTGTTGTCCAAGAAAGTCATACGCCTACCACTACCACCTTCAACCCCCCTTGGGGGGTTGAAGGTGGTAGTGTAGGCGTATGACTTTCTTGGACAACAGGTCTGGGTACACACACAGGTCTTGTCAAGTGTGTGTTCAGTTGTTGAGTGAGACATCTAGATGTTTAAGAGATTTTGCTTTACCTTAGTAAAGTTAATAAAATCACTGATGTAATAGTCTGTTGGTTTCAGTTTCAATGAGTTTGTTCAACTGGATACTTAAAATGCTGTGTAAAGCTAATTGCTCTCCTAAGCTGATTGAGGAGAGCGATTTTTTGCCCTCCTGCATTTTTCAGAATGCCAGGCCTGTATATTGTACATATAGCTGTTGATTGTTTAAGTAGGTCTATGACCTTGTTTACTTGAATTATGACAGAATCACCTAGAAACTGTTAGAACTTTGTAGAATTTTCATCTTCTGGAACATTCTATCTGGTTACTATATAAAGGTTTGTCAACAGAATTCAAAAACTCATTTTTTAGAAAGCCATTTCAGAAACACTCACTTCAGTTGTTTCCATTGGAGATTATTATTGTTTCAGAACAGTGCATTTATTATAGAAGCAGTGCTTCTTTGTGAATTTAGAAGATTGATTCCAAAAGAGGGAGCGCGGTGGCTCAGTAGGTAGAGATGCAAGCTGCAAGCCGAGAGGTCCTCGGTTCGAATCCCACCTGCGGCAACCGCGTTGTGTCCTTGGGCAAGACACTTCATCTCCATTGCCCGCGTGGGGGCACGATGACGCCGTGTACTAAGGCGTACTGCACGTCGATGGTACGCATGTCTTCAACCAATCTAACCCTGCCTGTGCTGCAGTGCGGAGTTACGATGTTGGGGAGCTGGCAGCTGCTTGTCGTTGCTCGGTGGTTCTCTCCGGGTACTCCGGCTTCCTCCACCCGTAAAACTGTCACGGTCATGATTAGCCATTGTGCATAAATATGTGACCTTAAACATCAATAAATAAATAAATAAATATTCCAAAAGAGAATTCTGAAGAGGATCTATTCATCTTGGAAAAGAAAATTTATACTTTCTGTGAAACAGAATAATATTATTTTTGTGAAAAGCCAGGATTCTACTGGATTATTTGGATATTACCTGTGGCGCAAATACTCCTTGGATTTTTACTCCATTTGAATTTTGCGGAGCATTTTGTTATATTTTATTGGAGACTATTGAAATTTCTTAAGAGAAAATTTTATTACAAATCTATGGGATACTGTTTCTAAAGAGACATTCTTGGATTTAATAAATTAATACTACCAGCTGGTAACTTTCTTCACAAGGTTCTTCACCACTGAATTCTGTCAAACTGTACTTGGACTAATTCAATAATTGATAAGTACCACTGTTTTCATTTTCTGTAAACCAATTAGTGTAAAAGATCTTTGTATCGTTTTTTTTTTTTATATTAATTTTTTTAAATAAATTTCAGAATAGTTTAATTCATAGTTATTGTTGCTGATTCTCAGATTTCTTACTGTTACCAATATCAATAATATTTCCACACCGTTACACATGATATACAAGTTGTATGGCATTTTCAGTATACTGCCCAAATCAAGGTCACATTTGTATATTAATCAGTCAGAGACTCTGCTCAGAATGTTCATATTCAAGAATCAACTGATGGGGATGATGATAAGACATGGCAAATAGAGATGGGCAATATAGCAAAAATGAAAGTGTCAATGACACTGTAGCTCAACTTGTCAAGACAAAGACATGTACATGTATAGTATGTGACACAGCAATGACAAACATCTAGGTAATGACCTGATAACAAAGGTACATATAAAGTATTGTAATGGTCTGTACATAAATACTGACCGTTGCCTGTAACAAACATATAGGTAAAGTATTGTAAAGGTGGGTGACAGTCAGATGCTAAACTAGAAAAAAATCTTTGAGTCCCAGAGTGGGTCTGACTGAACCCCAAAATATTTGTTCTCATAGCACAGTGATAACAAAGGCACCCCAAAACACACTCATTCCTGTCCCAAGGTGAAAACAAAGGTACCCAAGAAGTTTCGTGAAGATCAGTTCACAAATATGAGCTGTGTAGAAGTTGTGACAAAATACTGATTGGACCTAATTTCGGTACAAATTGCCACTGGCAGCCATCTTGAATTTTGGAGTGCACCCAGAAACACTCGTTCTCGTCCCAAGGTGATAACAAAGGTACCCAAGAAGTTTTGTGAAAGTAACACAAAAAAACATCAAAGTTCATCTAATTTGCATAATTTCTGCACGAGAAAAAAACCCGTACTATATGTGATGTATTCCATGGTACTAAACATTCATACAAAAATTTATTCAAATCAGAACTTTCATACATAAGTTCTGTACAAAAGACTGATTGCACTAATTTCGGTACAAAATGGCTGCTGGTGGCCATCTTGAATTTTGGACCGCACCCAGAAACACTCGTTCTCGTCCCAAGGTGATAACAAAGCTACCCAAGACGTTTCGTGAAGATCGGTTCATAAATACAGCCTCTAGCCCGAGCCGTATTGACATGTGTACTTATTGTGTGTAAGTAGCACTGAAAAAATCAAAGTTCATCTAATTTGCATAATTTCTGCACGAGAAAAAAACCCGTATTATATGTGATGTATCCCATGGTACTAAACATTCACACAAAAAATTATTCAAATCAGCGCTTTCATATGGAAGTTCTGTGCAAAAATTTGACTGCACCAAATTTTGTACAAAATGGCTGCCTTCGGCCATCTTGAATTTCGGACCGGACCCAAAAACACTTGTTCTCGTCCCACGATGATAACAAAGGTACACAAGGAGTTTCGTAAAGATCGGTTCATAAATACGGCCTCTAGCCCGAGCCGTATTAGCATTTACACTTACAGTGCTGAAAGTAACACTAAAAAACATCAAATTTAGTCTAATTTGCATAATTTACTCACGAGAAAAAAACCTGTATTATATGTGATGTATCCCATGGTACTAAACATTCAAACAAAAAATTATTCAAATCAGAGCTTTCATATGGAAGTTCTGTACAAAAAACAGATTTCTGTATCGTCGGTACAAAATGGTGGCTGGCAGCCATCTTGAATTTCAGACCGCACCCAAAAACACTCGTTCTCGTCCTACGGTCATAACAAAGGTACCCAAGAAGTTTCGTAAAGATCGGTTCATAAATACGGCCTCTAGACCGAGCCGTATCCAATTGTTGACGGACAGACGGGCGACGGGTCATGGCATAAGCTCAAATTTGGCTTCGCCAAAGTTGAGCTAAAAACAAACCGATACTGATATCCTGGGGATACCGAAAAAACGAACCGAACCACTTGTTGAATACCAAAATCGTCAGGATTTTCAAATTTTCCTGCATTCACTATTTATAAGTCCAGGTTGATGCTTGATAACAGTTGAAGGGTTCATTTTCATGAAAGAAGTGACTGATTTTTTTCCAGTTTTGTTAACCTTCAATGGACTGGGCAACTGTCCTGAATTCCCACTAACTACAACCTGTACATGTCCAATTGCTTAGAAGTGATTTCTAGTCAGGTCTTGGCTGCCTGTTAAGGCAGCCAAGACCTGCCTAGAAATCACTGCCCAGGTGTTTTATCAATTGTCAGCAGGGCCTCCTAAAGATGGCATGGTCAGGGCAATGCTCCGAGATCACAAACCCCTGAAATGTCTTTAATTAAAGCATGTTTAGAACAAGTCACAACATAACTCCAGATATGATTTGTGGTCGTAAAAGAAAGCCACTATTGAGCTCACTGGCATTGTCTTTTATAACAGAGTGGTGTTATCAGAAAATCACAGTCAAGTCAGATACAGAATACCGACCTGATACCATGGTATACCCCTACAAATACTGAAACTGATATCAAACTCAAAATTCCAATACCACCCATCTCTAATGACAAATTTAATGAATAAACTGTCGGCTAACATAGGACACTCTGTTTACGAAACATGTAAGTACATGTTTTTCCTTCATTTGGTAGGAAGTAAATATTCCTCGCACTCTTCTTAACAGTCATTTTAGGTGCAATGTTCTGTTGTCTGATCTACTTTTAACTGATTACGAGAATTTTAACCCTCTGCATTCTGATACAAAATAACAAAAGTTCAAGAAAAAAAATTCCCATAATGCAATATGTTATTTAACTGGAGTGGGGCAGTACTGGAATTTTTAGTTCAATGTCAGTTTTGGTATATTTTACGGCATGGTATCGGTTCGGTATTTATTGTCTGACTCAACTGAGATTTGCTGATAGTATCAAAGAGTAATTCACATCAGGAAAATACAGAATAAATTGTTATTGTATCATTCCACCACAGCACGACAAATGCTACTCCCAATGAACTCAACGTTTGCATTCTTCTGCCAACACAAAGCATATCTATGGTAATTTTATGACTTGTTCCAAACACACCCTGACCTTCAAAAGACTATTTCAGACTTGTGTAATCTCAGAACCTTTATCCTTAACCCCCAGCACTTTGGTAGTGCAACAGAATTTTCACCAATCACTCTGTTTTTTTCTAGTTTAATTATGAATTTAACCAATTATATCTTGTTTGACAGAGCTCACTGAGCCAAACAAGGTATATTTGGGTAAAAATCAAATTGCATTATGGGAAATATTTGCTGCTGAAAACTTTGCCGTTTTGACATTAGTGTACAGAGGGTTAACATACCATCATTAGGAGGTCCTGCTGACAAGACACAAATCACATGAGCAGTGATTTATAGTTAAGACTTGACTCAAAATCATTATCACTGCTCAGCAACTGGACATGTACAGGTTGTAATCTAGTGGTAATTCAGGACAACTGTCCACACTCTTTGGAGTTAACAAAACTGAAAGGAAAACGAGTGTTGAAATGACTCTGGAGTCTATTTGTCAACACCCAAAAGTTGAGTGATTTCATTAGACATTAATGATTCAATTCAGGGTACAATCGATCACAGATGTGGGGAGCAATCCTGATGAACAATTGATAATACATTGGAACCCTGTTTTGAATTGCCACTTTGCCAATGGTAATTATTCAGTTAACAGGAGTATTCAATAAACAGGGATTGTGTCACTTTCCTGTATTCTAGAGATAAACTTAGAATTTATTCTATTATATCTTGTTTGACAGAGCTCTGTCAAACAAGATATAATAGATTAAATTCCTGTATTGGATGTACGGAGGACAAATAGGTTTATAAACAAAGAAAAACTGGGGAGAGTCAGGGTAATTTCTAAACAGGTTACAAGATTTTTTATTCAATTAACAGCAGTTTACTCTATAACCTATATTCAATTAACAGATCAAATTTGTATTGGAGGTATGGTAAATGGTTTTGTGTTGGGAAATTATATTCAATTTAACAGGGTTATTCAGTTAAAAGATATCCAATTAAGTGGGCCCTACTGTAATCATTCATTGGGATTGTTCTCCATATCTGCAGTTGTTTATTTATTGAATTGAATCATTAACCTTCTAAGCAAGTGTCTTATGAAATCAGGCCTGGCATTCTTAAAAATGCAGGAGGGCTAAAATTCGCTCGCCTCACGTGGCCTAGGGGAGCAATTAGCTCTCCTCAAGCCTACAAAAGCTAAAAGTGGCAAAATGAAGTTGTACTATCAATGGCAGTGTGAATTCTGCCTAGTGGGCTTTGTACATTTTATTTGGTGCTGCTAACAAGGTAGTCTCTGTGAGACGGCTACACTGCTCCCCCCACATTTCTTGGCCTTGATAAGGTGTGGGAGGGGCACTGTGGCCATCTTGCATTGCAGAGACCACTAACAAAGCAGATATCTGAAAACCTGTGGATTTTAGGAAAACATGTAGGCTGTTGTGGTAATCATTATTTTCTAAGGCTAGGAGGGCTATTTTTTCGCTCTCCTCAATTTTTTTAAGACGAGCAGTAGGCGAGCAAATAAATTGCTCTCCTGAAAATGCCAGGCCTGTGAAATGGAAGTTTTGTTAACAATTTACAGCCAAAATATAATCCAATTATAGCCCATCATGCCAATATATGTCACCCATGAACCGATATCAGTAAGTCCATAAGAGAAATTTTAATGTCTGGAGACATGTTCAAATAACTACACCCTTAACAGTGTTAAGGCATGTGCGGTGCGACCACTGCCAACGTGTTCAAAGGAGCTGATGTAACTAAGTTAACTTTCACGTCAACTGTGATCTCAAGTCTGAGTCAGTTATCTCATTATTAGTGTTGTTTATTTCACCCTCTGAACGGATTAACTGACAATCATTTCAACTCTTCCTCAGAAGACCTTGCATTGGAGTTTTTTGTTGCTTTGTAATGCTCTTATAGGAAATACTACATATTCCAACTAGTCAACGCAGAAATCCAGAGTGGACATTGGGCTATATCAGCAACGACAACAACTAGTTGACTAATCGTTTCAACACTAAAGAAAACCAGTCACTTCTTTCCTGAAAATGACTACTTCAACTGCTCTCAAGCCTCATCAAAGCCCTTTCAGTTACAGACTGAGGAAAATTTGATAATTCAGAAAGTTTTGGTATTCAATGATGTGTTTGGTTTGGGGTTTTTTTTAATCCCCATGATATCATTAGTAATTTTGTCGTATATTGTCTATTCCAGCCATATTGCGTTTACAGTGAATTAAATCGACTCTGTCCGTCTGACATAAGGTATCCTTTTCTAGGATTCTCAAGAAAGGCTTGAATATTCAGACTTTACAGGCCCTTGGCAAGAAATTTCTAAATTCTAAGACTTTTCAACGTAAAAGAACTCTGGAGAAGTGCAAGTCTGGAACTTTTAGTGATGACAGGCCTGGCATTCTTAAAAAGGCAGGAGGGATAAAAATCACTCTCCTCACATGGACTAGGGGAGTGATTAGCTCTCCTCAAGCTTACATAAGCTAAAAGTGGCAAAATGAAGTTGTACTATTAATGAATTCTGCCTTCTGGGCTAACAAGGTAGTCTCTGTGAGATGACTACACTGCTCCTCCCACACCTCCGGGCTTTGGCAAGGCCCGGAGGAGTGGTGTTGGGGGGGGGGGGGCAGTTTGGCCATCTCGCAGAAACCCCTAACATAGCAGTGATCTGAAACCCTGTGGGTTTTAGGAATATGCTGTAGTGGTAATTATTATGTTCTAAGGCTAGGAGTGCTATTTTTCGCCCTTCTCAATTTTTTAAGGCAAGCAGTGGGTGAATGAATAAATCACTCTCCTGAAAATGCCAGGCCTGTGATGATCATCTGATCATTCTGTAAGATGTTATACAACATGTACTCTGCAATCATGTATTCCCAAGAAATAACTTGGAGAAGTGTGATGGAACATGAACAATATGCAACTGTACAGTACGTGGAGTGTATTATCACTAAATCACCTGCAGAGTGGAGATTTCACTCACATAATAATTGCAAATTTGTTGCAAAGCATAACAAGCACAGCCAAAGTTTCAACCAATGGACTTCCGGGTTAAACCCGGAGGTCCATTGGCTGAAACATTGCTTGTGTCTTTTTGTCCATATGTATAAAATTTGAAAGTTATAGTTTGGGTGATAACTCCACTCTGTGGGCGATTTAGTTACAGTCCACTCTCCACTACTGTATGTATGTAGAGAAGTATGGCTAAAATCCATATCACCATCGACTGGATTTTAACTTTAATGAAAGTGTCAATGACACTGTAGCTTAACTTGTGTATTGTGTTTGATGAAAAGGACAATGTTCAATGTTTATGAAAGGATTATGAAATAAGACAAGAATTGTGATAATCAGGAATATGTTCATTTCTGTTACCTGTATATGTTTTTGATAAAAATAATATGAGGTGTACACTGTACTAAAGAGCTGAGGGGTGGGTTAATTTGACCTCACAGTTAATGTATGTGGCCCTCACAGTTAACATATATCAACAAAAGTTACCAAGTTACAGTGAAATTATTCCAAAACGCATCATTCTATCAAGTTACATTGAAATCCCTTCATAAATATGGCCTGTAGACTGTGCTAAAGGTTTTTGGGTTTTGGGCCCCTGTAGTCGTCAGTTTCCAAATTCCGTCCAAAGGGGACGTTCTCATCTAGACATTATATGAAGTCAACCTACCACGTTAAAATGAAATCCCTTCATAAATATGACCTGTAGACTGTGCTAAAGGTTTTTGGGCTTTGGGCTCGGAATGATCGCAACAAAAAGGGGACATTCTCATCTGGGCATCATCTGGAGTGATCCTATCAAGTTACAATGAAATCCCTTCATAACTATGACCTGTAGACTGTGCTCAAGGTTTTCGGGCTTCGGGCCCCTGAAGGCGTCACAGTTGACCAATCACGACCAAAAGGGGATGTCACCATCTAGGCATTATATGGAGTTAAACTAACAGGTTACAATGAAATCCTTCCATAAATATGACCTATAGACTATGATAAACATTTTGGGGTTTTGGGCTCGGCAGCCATCAAGGCTGAATGATCGTGACCAAAAGGGGACGTTCTCATCTAGACATTATTTGGAGTCATCCTACCAAGGTACAATGAAATCCCTTCATAAATATCACCTGTAGACTGTGCTAAAGGTTTTCGGGCTTCAGGCCCCTGTAGCCGACACTGTTGCCTAATGGTGTCTAAAAGGGGACGTTCTCGTCTAGACATCACATGAAGTCAACCTACCAAGCTACAGTGAAATCCCTTCATAAATATGAACTGAAGACTGTGCTCAAGGTTTTCGGGCTTTGGGCTCGGACAGCAATCATGGCTGAATGATCGCAACCAAAAGGGGACATTCTCATCTGGGCATCATCTGGAGTGATCCAATGAAGTTACAATGAAATCCCTTCATAAATATGACCTGTAGACTGTGCTCAAGGTTTTCGGGCTACAGGCCCCTGTAGCCATCTCAGTTGACCAATCACGACCAAAAGGGGATGTCATCATCTAGGCATTATATGGAGTCAACCTAACAAGTTACAATGAAATCCTTCCATAAATACGACCTATAGACTATGCTAAAGGTCTTTCGGCTTGGTCGCAACAAAAAGGGGACGTTCTCATCTAGACATTATTTAGAGTCATCCTACCAAGCTACAATGAAATCCCTTCATAATTATGACCTGTAGACTGTTCTATAGGTTTTCGGGCTTCGGGTCCCTGTAGCAGTCACAGTTGCCCAATCGTGTCCAAAAGGGGACGTTCTCATCTAGACATTATATCAAGTAAAACCTACCAAGTTACAATGAAATCCCTTCATAATTATGGCCTGTAGACTGTAAAGGTGTTCGGGCTTCGGGACCCTGTAGCCGTCATGATCGTGCTTCACCCGATCAGGGTTACAGTGGATGAAGACATGTGCACCATCGACGTGCAGTACGCTTCAGAACACGGCATTATAGTGCCCCCATATAGGCAACCGGGATAAAGGGCCTTGCCCAAGGACAGAATGTGGGTCATCCCGGTCAGGGATCGAACTTGGGACCTCTGGCATAGAAGTCCAACAGTCTACCACTGAGCCACCGCGCCCCTGATACAAGCATTAAAATGAATAGTATGGAGTACCATCACTCAAAGAAACCATGTACATATACTACTAGTATATTTTTGGAGGCTGGACCATTTTTTGGTTTTCTGGTTTGGATCCATTTTTTTAACACAAACCAGAAAACTAAACCGTGAGACCTAGCAAATACAAAATTAGAAGAATGATGTTGACTTTATGCAGCAATAAATTTCTCTGGTTCACTCAAGTACAATTGGGGATTAATGGGTTATATAATATTTATTTCAAATCAATTGGGGGTCAGTGGAGCTCTATTTGCTTCACTGATTCCCACTGTTCAATCATGTTTTAGAAAGGATAGTTCCATTTGCACGCTGCTGTCATGGCCAATGAGATTTTACAGGGAATTCTGGTCACATGATCATCTTGTTTTGTGATTCATTCACTGACAAAACTTTGAGGTGACAAGCGTTAAAAATCCCTCCCACCTCAACCTATCCATTGGGGTCTTTACTTGGATTAGTATGGGTTTTGCTTCCCCATCTTATCCTACATCGATTTTGTGGGCGTTTTTATTTATGCAGCCCACTTTGCTCTTGTCAGGCTAGTTTTCCCTTTGAAACTCCCCACTACTGTAATTAACATTAATGTTAGTGAATTATCTATTTGGCTACACTGTATGTTATCCGAAACGATTGAAGTAATAAAATCTACATTACAGTGTAGTCCTTAAACGCATTTATGTGTTATTTTCTGTTCATACAATTTATTCCCTTAGGCATATATAGCCTTTACTGCAGTATAAAACTTTTAGTACCTAATTTCGGTACAAAATGGCGACCAGCAGCCAACTTGAATTTTGGACCGCACCCAAAAAAATTTGTTCTCATCCCCAGGTGATAATAAAGGTACATGTACCCAAGAAGTTTCGTGAAGATCGGTTCATAAATACAGCCCCTAGCCTGAGCCATATTCACGTGTACTTACTGAGTATAAGTAAATGTAGCACTGAATAAATCAAAGTTCATCTAATTTGCATAATTTCTGTACGAGAAAAAAATCATGTATTATATGTGATGCATTCCATGTTACTAAACATTCAAACAAAAATTTATTCAAATCAGAACTTTCATACAGAAGTTCTGTACAAAAAACAGATTGCACTAATTTTGGTACAAAATGATTGCTGTTGGCCATCTTGAATTTTGAACCACACCCAAAACCACTCGTTCTCGTCCCACTGTGATAACAAAGGTACCCAAGAAGTTTTGTAAAGATCGGTTCATAAATACAGCCTCTAGCCCAAACCGTATTGAATTGCTGAATGACGGACAAACGTCCAGACAGACAGATGGACGACGGGCCATGACAAAACTTATTTTCTTTAGGCTTTATTGCAGCATAAAACAAATTGTTTTACTGTGTTTTGTGCATGAACTAATCAAACTATCTTACGGAAGGGAACTGGACTAGTGACCACTATGGACTCTTATAACAAAGGGCGAATATGTTGTATATCATTGTCACATTTTCTCCCTTACGGACTCGTCCAGCAGATGAGTCAATAACAGGGAAAATAGGACAATGAGAAACAACATAGATTAGATGAACTTTATTAATTTGTTCCCTAATTTGTGTTTTTTCGGACTTGATAGGCTAAGCAACTGATCCCCTAGAACCTCTACGAATGATCGAAGGGAAGTTAGGCTGAACCCAATGGAGATACAAAGAGATTATTACCATCATGTGGATGTACAAAATATGTATACAAGTCAAGCTCTGGGTTCTAAGGGCAGATCACGACGAGTCGCAGATCACGACGAGTCGAAGACACGTCGTGATCTACCCTCAGAAACAAGACTCGATTGGCTAAGCAACTGATCCCCAAGAACCCCCAAGAATGACCAAAAAGAAGTTAGGCTGAACCCAATGGAGATCCTTAGAGACATGGCTTTTTGTGGAGAGTGCTGATTTTTTCTAAGTTAAGGCACCTGAAGTGTTATTTACTGTATGCTCTTAACAAATAGAAAAACCGAACCAAAACCAAGGGTTTTTTCCACAACCAAACCAAAACCAAATTGGAAAAATCTAAACCACCCAGCTTTAATATTTAGTCATGGCAACAGGTGCATGATATCTGTACATGAACATCATCCATGTTAATTACATATGTAGATCTGATCAAACTCTTGGAAAGCTCTCCATTGTACTAGTCGTTATGTCAGGCACAAGTGATCTGGTTCTTATCAAACTTGCAAACTGCACATGTTATGTATGATGACAAGCTGCTTTTTTTTGCTGCCTTGAATAGAATGACAGTGTCAAAAAATTATAGTCTTCCCAATATTTGGGATATCTTCTTATCTGCTATCATGTTTTAAACTCATTCCAAAAAAATGATGTTTAAGTTACCGGCATCCATTTTTTTAAACTTCCTTCTTCTTGGGGGTTGTACTTTTATGACAGAACTACTCTTTTGTCTTCGGTTTATCTTTTGTATTCTATTAAACTTCTGTAATGCACAGGAGAGAAATACATGTGTAATGATGCAATTTATGGTTCATGTCAGCAATTACAGCCCAACTGTACAGATCTCAACTCATTATGATTATGAAGCTCTCCTTTTACTTTTCAAAGTTCTGATCATTAAGATGAAACACCCCCACACCATTTTAAGAGTGCAAAAAAACATGCTCTCCAACAAGGAGACTGTATAGTATACTATTCCTCAGCACTTGTTCTGAATTTATGACAAAAGTGTGGCCTACGTGATAAAGAGAAGCCTGGTTTTGAAGAGTAGCTACCTTGATGGCACCTTTGGGAGGGTCACTGTTGTTCAAGCTGAGGTTGCGGTTCCTGGAGCTGAGGGGAAAAATTGGGAAAAACAGTGAAAAGCAGTGCCAGATGTGTAATTTGGGAGTGGTGGAGTTCCTGGCCTGGAACACTTTCTTCTAGAGTAGAAGCCCAAAATACCAGTCTAATAGAATAAGATTCACTGGGAGTATGATAGGGAAGTGGGATGGGAGAATGAAAGACATTTGGTTAGTGGGACACTCAAAGGAGAGGGTTAATATGCTAATCAGAGAGATTGGGAAAATTCAGAAGAATGGGGCAACGGATGTCATCAAGCAGTTCGACTCCGAGTGTTGGGAGAAGAGAAGAAGCGTGGGAATATGGAGGCAGTTGGGAGTACAGCCACAGGGGTAACCAAGGCCTTCTCATCTGAGAACTGCACCAAATCAGCGGCCGGCCAAAATGTTATTATTATTTTCTGCTTTGATACATTCAATTCTGCTATCATTACTGACATTAGATCAGATTAGATATTAAATATTATTTAGAATTTTAGTGAATATGATTATGAATAATGAAATTCATATAAAACACAAAAAGGATAAAGCAGAGAAGAGACAGTTTGTTGCCACTGTTGGTATAATTTGTGCAATGTCCCATTCTTGAATTTTACCAATAAAATCACTTCCTGCACAGTCCTGCGTCAGTGAACAGTGCACTGTGCAAGCAATTGCAAATATTGTTTTGGGTCTCTTTTTTCAAATACCGATATATGCAGGGCATGAACGCAATCTCACAGATTCCGCAATAAAAATAATTCGCTCAATATCTAGGTATCGTCTATCTCAAACCTGCAACAGAGATGTTACAATTTGAAAAATGGTAATAAAAACAAGGAAAGTGTGTGATGGGCGTCCTTCCCCGGTTACACCGAAATTAGATGACAATGATAAGTTTTTCGCTGCTGCAAAACTAATATTTCACTGACCTAGTTCCAGTGCAACATGCACGTAGTTCGATAATAATTTTGAAAACTGGCTGTTGTTCAACTGAAATATGTCAACTCTTACATTAAAAACATTAATTCCAACAACACATTTGTTGTGATGGAAGTACTTGACCAGTTTTCGTAACACATCGGAATTCCCCGTTATAAGTGGGTTGTTTGCCTCGGGCGTTTTTCTGTATCATACAACGCCAATGGGTTGACTCCACCACGTGAACTCAGTCTGCATGAATGGAGTATTTTTGGTCATATCGTCCTTACTAATAATGACACTGAAGGTGAGTTTCAAGTTTCTTTCCTAGCTGTAAACTGTGAATCTCTCTCTCTCTCTCTCTCTCTCTCTCTCTCTCTCTCTCTCTCTCTCTCTCTCTCTCTCTCGGCCACATAGCCACCTGTCTGGGTGTGTGTGTGACTGTGTGTGTGATTGTGATTGTCATGGTAAACGGTAATTAATTAAGTAATTAACTAAAAGTATTTTTTTCTATTGTTCTTTGTAGCTTGGCACCGACGTTCATTGTCTACTTCAGCCTTTTTAAAGAAATGTTGAGCTGTCTATATAAAGTAGTTCTCCCATAATGGATATCAAACACATTTGTACTTCAATCTTTATAGATTTTTGTATAAATTATATATTTTGTGAATTATTAGTAATTTTCAAATATTATAGAATTCTATAAACTTATTTTATATCTGTGAATTCACATGAAAATGGTCTTTTCGGACCATTTTCATGTGAATTCACAGATATAAAATAATTTCCAACGAACAGGTGAATGCTGTACCCCTTTGTCCATGCACGATCTGTAAAAGAGTAAATTTGCATGAAAATGTATTAATTAATTAATTATTGTCATTGATTTCAACGAATCGTCTGTCACTCTGAATAATCTTGTTATGTTAGTAACTATTATTTTATATGTTATATTATTATATGTTATATTAAACCTGTCTTGTTATATAAGTCATGTATATTAATAAAGATAATTTAATCCTATGCCGCGTGTTACTTATCAGTTACTACTCCACGGCGACCTGTCCCGACGGCGACTTGTCCCGACGGCGACTCGTCCCACCTCGCGTACGGCGAGTTGTCCCAACGGCGAGTTGTCCCGTTCCCCAGAAAGCACTGTTGCGGGGAACTATGAAGGGGAAGCGAATCCTGAAGGTTCCAAATAAAACTCATAGAGAGAAACAGTTTCAATAAGGTTTTCGTGGGGAAAACCATTAGGGAAATGGTGGGTGGTACCAAGTATAACATACGGTACGGAAGAGGTACCTCTAAACCATAACGGTTTTAAAGAGCTTGGGAAACCCCACAGAACGATGCGGGCTGATGGATAACGGGGTCTAGTAATGCCGCAACACTACAAGCAATTAGGGTTGAGCTTGGGAGGACGGGAATCAAGGACAGGATAGACTTAATGAAACTCTTGTTATCTTATATATTTGGTAAATCTCCCCCGCAGAGGATGGTGTAAACTAATGTTCCAGAATATTTGTAATTCTAATACAAAGACAGGCTATATGGTCCAAGTGAGGGGGTTAATGGAGAACTACATGTACTCACTTTAGATCTCGGACTTAGAAGTAAGGACAACCAACCAAGGGTATAAAAATCGTCAGCGAAAAAGTCATGGAGAATGGTAACCTTAATTGGCGTGGGTAAGGGGGGGGGGATCAAATCAAAGAGGTCTTTGGGTGGCCTGCGTGATAAAGAGAAGCCAAGTTTTGAAGAGTACCCAAATGGCACCCTTGGGGGTCATTGTTGTTCACGCTGAGGTCGCGGTTCCTGGAACTTACGGGGACGCGGTGAAAAGGAGTGCGAGATGTGTAATTTAGATATTTAGACATAGTGGAGATCCTGAAACACTTTCTACAAGAATGTCCAAAATACCAGTCTAACCGAATCAAGATTCACTGTGAGTATAATGAGGAAGTGGGATGGGAGAATGGGGACATATGATTAGTGTGTGTCACAAGGGAGAGGGTTAGTATGTTTATCGGACAGATTGGGAAAAATGCGGCACGGGATGTCATCACGCAGTTCGGCTCCGAGTGTGGGGAATAGGGAGACGGTTTGGGGGACAGGAGTAACCATGGCCTTCTCACCCGAGAGCCGCGACAAATCGACGGCCGGCCAAAGTGTTATTATTATTATTGGATGATAGGAGAAAGAATCATCAATGAATCTTTATTTACAGTTCATATTTTTGATTAGTTAACACTTAGAAAATCAAACCAAACTGTATGAGACTGACACAGTCCTAAAAGCTACATTCTTGCAATTATCACCAGCGATGAGCCCCTCCTACTCCTCTCAAGTAATAACACATTCGTTAAAAAAGTAAATATCTGCTGTTGATTTCAAAGCATTTCGTTTTCTTGCCGACGTGGTCAGTTCACAAACGCATTCACTAGATTTTTTTAAATGAACATGTCCAAACATTGCCAAGTGGAAGCTTCAATTAACAGAATAATCTCATTCGTTTCTAAAGCAGATTACGACAAACCGGCGCCTGAACACGCCAGTTTGAACCATATAAATTCTCTGGCCGAGAAAATGACCCGTCTGTGGTCATTTGTCTATTGTCGAATCGTCGTCAAGCAGTTAAGAGCAATCAGACACGCCAGTCCAGAAATTATCAGGCGAAAATGGGATTACCCACTAAAATTCTGAGGATCATATCATTTCTAACTAACCGAAAAATCAAGGTGAGGGTTAATCACGAGGCGTCATACAGTCAGAGGAAGTAATGTATTTATTGGTATTTAAGATCACATATATTTGCACAATGGCTAATCACGACGAGAACATGAGTATCAACTCAAGACCAGGGGATGAGCGTTAATGAGCCATGTTGCGCATTTTAGAGAGGGTTTGCACCTCCCAAGCACTGGTGACTGGGTCCTATTTTATCAGTAAAACAGAGCCTGTTTAGCGCAGTGAACAGGCAGTGCTTCACTTCCCGGAGTTCCCACGTGGACAGAGGAAGTAATACTAGAAGCGAGCACGCCACATGAATCGGTTGTAAGCCTGCTTCTTTTCATAATATATGCAAATGACATACAAAAAGGAGGGAAAAACTGTGCTGAACTATCGCAGCGCTCAAACGATAAAGGCATGTTGTCGGCCTGTAAGTTGCGAAACATAATAAAAAAATGTCTGCAGGATACCATTCGCGGTCTTGAGAATAGGTGCGCCCTGTAGCGCATCATGCCATATGCCGCCAAAACTCAAAGAGTTACGTTCTTTAAGAAGTAAAGAAAAAACCCATCACCAGTATTGATCTTCAGCTACACGATAAAAAGCAAGTAACGAGTCAAAAGTTTGGGATTTATTCTGGATGATAACCTCAGTCTACACAGTAACGTAAACTCCATTACTGTCAGAGCTACTAAACGTTTAAATTTTCTATACATAATCAGAGATAAAAATTGGGGAGCAAACAAAGACGCGTTTCTCAAGCTTTTCAACTTATTTATATGCCCTGTACTAGAATATGGTGCCATAATAATAAGTGACCTTGGCAAAACTAACATTCAAAAGTTGCAGAGGGTTCAAAACCATGCCCTGCGCGTGGCACTATGCAAGCCCATGTGGACACTCATGAGCTAGCAAAAATAGAAACTAATGAAACGCCATTAAAAGACCTACAGAATACAATCCTCAGCAGGCTCCAGGATAGTAAATTAATGGTAGAGCTATCATAATCAAATCAAAATCGCGAGGTAAAAGAAAATTTAGAAATCTATCAAAACTACTACAATTGAGGCTAAACTCAGCGATGTTTACATTCACTCAGTCAAGCAACATTGAAGGACGGAGGTAGTGAGGACTGCCTCACTGCTCAACGCGTTATACATTACCATGACGCACTGGGAAGGTTCAGGTACTTGGTGTAAATAACCCGAGCCGGATCCGGATTCATGACTTTTTTGCGGATCCGGATTCGAAGGCCAAATCCGGATCCGGAAAAAAAGTCAAAAATAGTTTTCATTTTTTTCCATTGTTCGACACGTTTCATGGGTTTTCATTGAGTTACAGATAAATGATGCAAGTCGCGATTAAATAAGATGGTTTTATTTTTATTTTAGACTTGATATTAAAATAGTTTAACAAAAAAAACATGCAAATGTCATAAACACAAGTTTTTGTCTGCAGCAAGTTTAAACAAAATGATGTCAAACATGAGGCATTCGGACTAGCTCCATTAATATCAAGACTAAATTCCCCATACCCGAAAATGGCGCTTGTCCCAAAATTTACAAAAAAACTCACATTGAAAACCAGGTTATTATAGCCCCAAAAGGCTGTAACTTATAGCACTCTTTTCAACGTTTAGAACCCTTTTCCCTGAGATGTGAGAGAGTATTTCGCTTAATAGGTTAGGGATATGGCCATATTCTCCATATCCAAAAATGACACTATGGCCCAAAGACTTATTGTAGGCATTACCGCCAGTAAACTGGGTAATTATGGCCCCAAACGTCGATAACTTATAGCTCCAGGCATTTACTGTAGGATTCCCTATTCCAGAAAATGGCTCTTGCTCTATAACCCACACAGAAAGAACAACCAAACCGAGAACATGAAAAACATAGTTTTTTAGCGATTCCAATTGTAATTGCGCTGCACGAAGTGTAGAAAATTGTCCCATCTAGGACAGGATGGTATTGGCATGCATGGAGAGTGGTAGGCCATCTTCTCCTCTGGAACTTTCGAATCAACTAGTTTTTGCGCGCCGAAGGCGCGCGGGGTTACTGTGGATGAGCCCCTTCCGACCCTAGTTGGCAGTATAATATATTTGGGTTTTTTATTTGTGGAAAGCCATGTCCCGAAGTTTGCGGGCCTCTGTCATCTTGTAGCATATTTCTGATGTTAGGAGATTTATGACTCTTTGGTGGTGGCCGGAATGGCCGTGGAGATAAACCATGTATTTTTTCCATTGAGCCCATGAAGTCCAGTTTCAGTTCGCCGTATCTTGAGATGATGTTGTTGTCTAACTTCTCGATGAAATCTCTTACTGACTCAAGGATACTCTGGTTGTGCCCAGGGATGTGCCTCTTGAAGCTGGCTATCGGACTCCGAAGCTGAGGACATGATGGAGTCGTTGCCCGATTGATTGGAGAGCCAGGATCAGATTGGTTGTCCTACGTCTCCCCAGTCTCCCCTCTGATTCCTCCCCACCTCCTGATTTCATACGGGGTGTTGGTGGTGGGGATAATTTGACGGCAGTCTCCCTCTCCTTCTGTTTCTCTTTTTTAGCCATTCTCCCCTCGAACCTTGCATCCACACGTCAGGCGTTCCGACATCTGGACGATGGTGTCTCATGCTTCGTTTTCTTCCCCTTGCCCTCTGCTGTGGTCTATTTGGATTCGGTGGTCTTCTTGTTTCCCATCCTCTGGTGTGGCAGCGAAGTGTAATACCACTATCAGAGGTGGGTATTTATTTGTTGATACTTAATTGTGAGCCGAACTCCATCCTCATCGACACGGACATTCCAGTAGGTAGGTGAACCAGCGTTCAGCACCATCAAAGTCTTCTTGATCTGCGTTGGAAGGAAATCCACCACCAATTAGAAGTGCTAATTAGGAGCTTTCACAAACATGTCCAATCGATTGGAAACATGAGAGATCAAATGATGAGTTTGGATCATGGAAAACTAATAGACCAAATGATGAGTTTGGAGTATGTCTCCTAAAAATGACCGATCAGCTGCTTTTGCTTTAACTTCTTAACCCTTTACCTAATGTAACGGTCAAAACCGGCCAGGGCTATTCACAAAAATCGCCAATTAATTTTCA
Source organism: Pictodentalium vernedei (assembly GCA_031216915.1). Taxonomy (NCBI): domain Eukaryota; kingdom Metazoa; phylum Mollusca; class Scaphopoda; order Dentaliida; family Dentaliidae; genus Pictodentalium; species Pictodentalium vernedei. The sequence continues at coordinate 87,614,698 of CM062290.1, read as the reverse complement.
TTATTTTTTTTTCATTTTTTTTGTCTGAAAAACATAGGTTATGACCCCTCTTTCGAACGAGCTCGTCGAGTTCGTTCCAGAGAGGGGTCATAGCCTATGTTTTTCAGACAAAAAGTAGTTATTCAAGAATTTGTTTTACAAGTGTCGTCTGCTTTTCGTGTTAGATAAAAGGTTAATGATGTGGTAGAATATTGATACTAATATGAAAAGGCTATGTATTACATGTTTTTTAATAATAAAGATTAATTGAGATACGAGATAATCAGTTAGTTTGTGAGTTCTAACCTAGAAAGCTGTGGAAGTTTTTTCAATGCCCTCTTAGACCGACGGTGTGTAGACAATCTTCCTTGATTGAGCTGATTGAGTTGTATGCCATTGATGAGACAAGCCTTGACAAACCCTTTTTAAATTAGCACCTTTGTGCCATTCAATGGCTTCGCGCGCCGATAGCGCACAGGGACGGTTTGGGGCAAGCCCCTTTCGATCCTTCTCTGAAGTAGTTTATTGAAGTTTTCCACAGATACCGACCACGATAGGGAGTAGTAGAGGAGGAAAAGCTGAGGGAGAAGGCTTTTATGATCATTTTGGTGTTTTTTGTTGAGTTGATATGCTCCCTCTGGTAAGGACCAGTGTGTGTGTGGGGGGGGGGGGGGGGGGGGGGTGGTGGCTGTCGTCAAAGGTGTAACTCTCCCCGAGAGTGATCTGACACTGTTAAGTATGTATTCTGTAACCTTCATTGGCAAGTAGAGTCTGCCTCTGGCAATTGCCGGAGAGATGGAGCTGCCTTCTGTGCGCAGGCTTCTTTCACAGGAGCAAACCGAGACAAGTATACAACCAACGGCCCCTTTCGGAGACCACCCAAAGAAAGACCCGAACTACCCTGGTTCGGGGGCAGGCATGCATATTAACCTATTTAGCCGGGGCCTGAATGCGCATTAGTGGCGTTAACAAAAAAGTCAAGAAGAGAGACGCAGCCCCCCCCCCCCCCCCCCCCTAGGTGCTCTACCACCTCTGGGGATAGAGTAAAGGAAGGATAATTAGAATCCATAGCGATTACTAAATATCCATAGCGGTTATAATAATTCCGTAACGGTTATCGAGGAAAAGAGAAAAAAGCAAAAAAAAAAAAAACAAACGAAAACTGGAAAAAGAAGTGTGTTGGCCCAGCAGTGGACGTTCAGTGTAGGCTGCCTAGTCACTATACCTGACACCTTTGTAAGTTCGGATTAAGCTTATAGATGTTTTTCGGGGCAAAAAGAAAACAATGAAAGTAGATCTCTATATTAGTCGCTTCACACTACTTTAATATAACCATCATCAGTCGGGTTGGGGTTATCACTCACACCTTCGATTTCAAACGTGATGACGTGTTAACAATTCAACTGATGACTGCACCGTCAGCTCTGGGCGTTTCCTGCCCTCTCAACTGGACTCCTTAGGTGAAAGGAGGAGCGCCACCTAACACTGGACTACTAAGCTGAGAACACCACCCCACCTTCCTCGGGGAGCGGTAGTACCTTTAGTGACCCTCTCAATTCGTCCTCCCGGAGGGAGACCTGATCTTCAGAGAAGAAGAAGGGAAAGAAGAAAAGCCCTTCCACCAAGCGCAGGGATGTATGGCGTCAGGAGGCCTAGCTTGAGAAGAAAAGAGCCGAGTCAGAGAAACAGGAAGAGGTGAGAGAGACAACCGTCAAATCACCAGCACACTCCCCTCCCATGCCAACCCCAACCTCTTCGCCAAAGAGGTCGGAAGGCAGCGAGACGGAGCAGGCGGAGAAGGAGGAGTTGGAGGTCCCCGTGCCAAACCTGGATCTCCTACCAGCTCTGACCTCTGAAGCCATGAGGAAGATAACAAGATTCCGGACCCCGAATTCATCGAAATCCTGGGCCACGCAGGCAGCCATCGAGTCCTACGACAGACTGAAGAAGGAGAAATGTATCCAATACGTGAAAGACCGCAAAGATCCTGCCGCCAAAAAACTAATTCTGGAAAAATTCACCGAAAAAGAATTTGAGGCTCAAAGGACCAGGGTCCAGAACTTCCACCGCTTCCTAAAAGATAAGACAGTACCTGATCCCCCTTAACAGAAAAAGAACAGCAAGAAAGCCAAACACCACGGAGTACCGCGTGCATCCTCTTTGCTCCTTTACCACGCCCAGACACAAACAAAATGAAAGTGTCAATGACACTGTAGCTTAACTTGTGTGTTGTGTTTGATGAAAAGGATAATGTTCAATGTTTATGAAAGGATTATGAAACAAGACAAGAATTGTGATAATTAGGAATATGTTCATTTCTGTTCCCTGTATGCTATGTTTATGATAAAAATAATATGAGGTGTACACTGTACTAAAGATCTGAGGGGTGGGTTAATATGACCTCACAGTTAATATATGTGGCCCTCACAGTTAACGTATATCAACAAAAGTTACCAAGTTACAGTGAAATTATTCCAAAATGAGTCATCCTATCAAGTTACACAGTTGCCTAATGGTGTCCAAAAGGGGCTGTTCTCATCTAGACATTACATGAAGTCAACCTACCAAGTTACAATGAAATCCCTTCATAAATATGATCTGAAGACTGTGCTAAAGGTTTTCGGGCTTTAGGCTTGGGCAGCCATCATAGTTGAATGATCGCAACCAAAAGGGAACATTCTCATCAGGACATCATCTGGAGTGATCCTACGAAGTTACAATGAAATCCCTTCATAAATATGACCTGTAGAATGTGCTCAAGATTTTCGGGCTTCAGGCACCTGTAGCCATCACAGTTGACCAACCACGACCAAAAGGGGATGTCATCATCTAGGCATTATATGGAGTCAACCTAACAAGTTACAATGAAATCCTTCCATAAATACGACCTACAGACATGCTAAAGGTTTTTGGGCTTGGGCAGCCATCAAGGCTGAATGATCGTGACCAAAAGGGGACGTTCTCATCTGGACACTATTTGGAGTCATCCTACCAAGCTACAATAAAATCCCTTCATAATTATGACCTGTAGACTGTTCTAAAGGTTTTCGAGCTTTGGGCCCCTGAAGCCGTCACAGTTGCCCAATCGTGTCCAAAAGGGGACGTTCTCATCTAGACTTTATATGAAGTCAACCTACCAAGTTACAATGAAATCCCTTCATAAATATGACCTGAAGACTGTGCTAAAGGTGTTCGGGCTTCGGGCTCGGGCAGCCATCATGGTTGAATGATCGCAATCTCATCTGGGCATCATCTGGAATGATCCTGTGAAGTTACAATGAAATCCCTTCATAAATATGACCTGTAGACTGCGCTCAAGGTTTTCGGGCTTCGGGCACCTGTAGCCATCACAGTTGACCAATCGCGACCAAAAGGGGATGTCATTATCTAGGCATTATATGGAGTCAACCTAACAATGTTACAATGAAATCCTTCTATAAATATAACCTTTTGCCTATGCTAAAGGTTTTTGGGCTCGGGCACCCATGAGGGCTGAATGATCACGGCCAAAATGGGACGTTCTCATCTAGACATTATTTGGAGTCAACCTACCAAGTTACAATGGAATCCCTTCATAAATATGACCTGTAGACAGTGCTAAAGGTTTTCGGGCTTCGGGCACCTTTAGCCGTCAAAGTTGCCCAATCATGTCCAAAAGGGGACATTCTCATCTAGACATTATATGAAGTCAACCTACCAAGTTACAATGAAATCCCTTCATAAATATGACCTGAAGACTGTGCTTAATGTTTTCGGGCTTCGGACTTCGGGCTCGGGCAGCCATCATGGTTGAATGGTCGCAACCAAAGGGGACAATCTCATCTGCGCATCATCTGGAGTGATCCTATAAAGTTACAATGAAATCCCTTCATAAATATGACCTGTAGACTGTGCTCAAGGTTTTTTGGGCTTCGGGCACTTGTAGCCATCACAGCTGACCAATCACGACCAAAAAGGGGATGTCATCATCTAGGCATTATATGGAGTCAACCTAATAGGTTACAATGAAATCCTTCCATAAATATGACCTTTTACCTATGCTAAAGGTTTTTGGGCTCGGGCATCCATAAAGGCTGAATGATCGCGATCAAAAGGGGACGTTCTCATCTAGACATTATTTGGAGTCATCCTACCAAGTTACAATGGAATCCCCTTATAAATATGACCTGTAGACTGTGCTAAAGGTTTTCGGGCACCTTTAGCCGTCACAGTTGCCCAATCATGTCCAAAAGGGGACTTTCTCATCTAGACATTATATGAAGTTAACCTACCAAGTTACAATGAAATCCCTTCATAAATATGACCTGTAGACTGTGCTAAAGGTTTTCGGGCTTCGGGCTCGGGCAGCCATCATGGGTGAATGATCGCAACCATAGGGGACAATCTCATCTGAGCATCATCTGGAGTGATCCTAAGAAGTTACAATGAAATCCCTTCATAAATATGACCTGTAGACTGTGCTCAAGCTTTTCGGGCTTCGGGCACTTGTAGCCATCACAACTGACCAATCACGACCGAAAGGGGATGTCATCATCTAGGCATTATTATGGAGTCAACCTAATTGGTTACAATGAAATCCTTCCATAAATATGACCTTTTACATATGCTAAAGGTTTTTGGGCTCGGGCATCCATAAAGGCTGAATGATCGCGATGAAAAGGGGATGTTCTCATCTAGACATTATTTGGAGTCATCCTACCAAGTTACAATGAAATCCCCTCATAAATATGACCTGTAGACTGTGCTAAAGGTTTTGGGCTTCAGGCACCTTTAGCCGTCACAGTTGCCCAATCATGTCCAAAAGGGGACGTTCTCATCTAGACATTATATGAAATAACCTACCAAGTTACAATGAAATCCCTTCATAAATATGACCTGTAGACTGTGGTAAAGGTTTTCGGGCTTCAGGATCGGGCAGCCATCATGGGTGAATGATCGCAACCATAGGGGACAATCTCATCTGAGCATCATCTGGAGTGATCCTAATAAGTTACAATGAAATCCCTTCATAAATATGACATGTAGACTGTGCTCAAGGTTTTCGGGCTTCGGCCACTTGTAGCCATCACAACTGACCAATCACGACCGAAAGGGGATGTCATCATCTAGGCATTATATGGAGTCAACCTAACAGGTTACAATGAAATCCTTCCATAAATATGACCTTTTGCCTATGCTCAAGGTTTTTCGGCTCGGGCACCCATCAAGGCTGCATGATCGCGATCAAAATGGGACGTTCTCATCTAGACATTATTTGGAGTCATCCTGCCAAATTACAATGAAATCCCTTCATAAATATGACCTCTAGACTGCGCTAAAGGTTTTCGGGCTTCGGCACCTGTAACCATCACAGTTGACCAATCACGACCAAAAGGGGATGTCATTATCTAGGCATTATATGGAGTCAACCTAACAATGTTACAATGAAATCCTTCTATAAATATAACCTTTTGCCTATGCTAAAGGTTTTTGGGCTCGGGCACCCATCAAGGCTGAATGATCACGGCTAAAATGGGACGTTCTCATCTAGACATTATTTGGAGTCAACCTACCAAGTTACAATGAAATCCCTTCATAAATATGACCTGTAGACAGTGCTAAAGGTTTTCGGGCTTCAGGCACCTTTAGCCGTCAAAGTTGCCTAATCATGTCCAAAAGGGGACATTCTCATCTAGACATTATATGAAGTCAACCTACCAAGTTACAATGAAATCCCTTCATAAATATGACCTGAAGACTGTGCTTAAGGTTTTCGGGCTTCGAGCTCGGGCAGCCATCATGGTTGAATGATCGCAACCAAAGGGGACAATCTCATCTGGGCATCATCTGGAGTGATCCTATAAAGTTGCAATGAAATCCCTTCATAAATATGACCTGTAGACTGTGCTCAAGGTTTTTGGACTTCAGGCACTTGTAGCCATCACAGCTGACCAATCACGACCATCATCTAGGCATTATATGGAGTCAACCTAATAGGTTACAATGAAATCCTTCCATAAATATGACCTTTTACCTATGCTAAAGGTTTTTGGGCTCGGGCATCCATAAAGGCTGAATGATCGCGATCAAAAGGGGACGTTCTCATCTAGACATTATTTAGAGTCATCCTACCAAGTTACAATGAAATCCCCTTATAAATATGACCTGTAGACTCTGCTAAAGGTTTTCGGGCTTCGGGCACCTTTAGCCATCACAGTTGCCCTATCATGTCCAAAAAGGGACGTTCTCATCTAGACATTATATGAAGTTAACCTACCAAGTTACAATGAAATCCCTTCATAAATATGACCTGTAGACTGTGGTAAAGGTTTTCGGGCTTCGGGCTCGGGCAGCCATCATGGGTGAATGATCGCAACCTATAGACTGTGCTCAAGGTTTTCGGGCTTCAGGCACTTGTAGCCATCACAACTGACCAATCACGACCGAAAGGGGATGTCATCATCTAGGCATTATATGGAGTCAACCTAACAGGTTACAATGAAATCCTTCCATAAATATGACATTTTACATATGCTAAAGGTTTTTGGGCTCGGGCATCCATAAAGGCTGAATGATCGCGATCAAAAGGGGACGTTCTCATCTAGACATTATTTGGAGTCATCCTACCATGCGCACGAGTGTTTTACAATATAGTCCCTCGCCTCGAATGAATTATTTCACGTAACCACTCCAGTCAAGCGATTACTCTGTTTATTACTTTTCATTATTACCACTTCACAGGAGGTTGTCTAGCAGATTAAAACGATTTGCCTTTACGGTAAAAGTGTATAATGCGCAGTCTCAAACCGGAAGTTGTGTGTTAACTTGGTTAACGGCCCGCCTCCAGATAAATATTTCGAAAACGCCTCGGCTCCGGTTGTAGTTTATGTAATCCGTCATACTAAACGCCCCACTGGTTCCTAGATGATGGAACGCGCTTAACTGCAATGAATGTTTAAAAAAACACGTGAAATTTGTGTGATTTCCCCATTACTTTGGTGATGAAGCATTCGAATTGTCAAGGTGAGTGTAATTAATTCATTACGGTAGGTTTTTGTTAGTAGATTTCGGGAGAAGGCCAATTTTTCGTGGCAAACAAAAATATTTAAATTAAGCTACATGTCATTGACCACGTGACGTTGTGTTTGTCTAGAAACAGACGACACGTGTGTTTTGGTTAAATGTCATTGCGAAAACTCGGGATGTCACAATCAAGTGAACTTGATGAAGAACCTTTGGATTAAACAAAGGTTAAATTTTAGAAGTGGTAATAATAGTAATAACAAGATTTTGTTGGGCGTCCCTGTTTATTAACGACCCTCCAGGAATGATTAACAGCCTTCGGGCCGTTAACAGTCCTCGACTTCGTCTCGGGCTGTTAATGGACCCTCTGGCTTTTAAGCATTCCTGTCGGGCCGTTAATAAACCGTAACGCCCTCCAAAATCATGTTATTGGTATATTATCATTAACTATAATTATATTATTTAACCCTTTACCTAACGTAAGAGTCAAACCGGCCAGTGCTATTCTAAAAAATCGCCAATTAATTTTTCATTTTTGTCTCTAAAACATAGGTTATGACACCTCAGTGAAACGAGCTCGTCGAGCCCGTTCCAATAAGGGGTCATAATTTATATTTTTTAGACAAAATATGAAAATAATAGTTATTCAAGAATTATTTTTGCGAGTGTCGTCTGCTTTTCATGTTAGGTAAAGGGCTAAAAAAACCCAAATAAAACACTGAAGTCCCCATTTCACCCACGGCAAAGCGTCTTCGTTTGCGCGCACGGATACATGACCCAATGGTTGATTGCATAATTCACTTGTGAAGTTATCGTTTATAATCAAATCCGGAAATCCCAGTAAATCACACTTTGGAAAGTAAAAAACAGGGAGAAAAGAGGATAGGATCGCGATGAAAGATAAAACCAAAATGGTGTTGTGTATTTATGTAATTCCTGTCAACGCTTCTATTTGGGCAACAGAATTCTGATTGAAGTCATATGGATATGAGAAAGCCGGAGGATTCATGCTGAGTATTTAGAATATAGTAGTGACAGTATCGTATGATGAGGACAACCACGTTGTGATGAATATATACTACTCAAAGTTTGCTGAGCACTACCTGTTTTACATTTTAGTTGAAATATTGTTATCAAAATTGTATATATTTTTTATTTAATTATGTCTTTAATGATTTAAGTACAGAAATTAAGATTTTATTTGTGTTTGATGTTTGACATTGTTTTTTAGCTTTTGAATACGATAACCATGGGAAATGGATATTATTGGTAAAAGAGGAAATTTTTCAATATGCCAAAAAGTTGACGGAGCGAACTGGTATGGCTTCAGTGTCGAGTATGAGACCCATTACTGTTAATTACAGCTTGACAACGCATTCTCATGCTCCCAATCAGGTTCCTGGTGGTCCTTTGTGGGATGTTGTTCCATTCTTGGACGAACATGGCACCAAGCTCCTGAACACTCCTTGGCTGGACTGGACGGGCTGAAATTGCAAGCTACAAATCATTCCAGACATGTTCGATTGGATTGAGGTCAGGGGATCTTGCTGGCCAGTCCATACGATCAATCTCCCCTCTCTGTCGGTACTCCCCGACAGCATGGGCAACATGAGGACGGGCATTATCGTCCATCAGAATGAATCTATCACCCACTGCACCAGCATACAATCTGACGAGGACATCCAAGATCTCATTAATATACCGTTGTGCAGTCAATGTACCACGTTCAGGGACACAGAGCTCTGCTCGTTCATCCCAGCTGAAGCCGCCCCAGACCATGATTGACCTTCCACCATAGCGGTCATGCTCAGCAATGTTGGCTACATGGAATCGCCCTCCTGGTCTTCTCCATACCCTAGAATGCCTATCAGTGTGGTCTAGGCAGTACCTTGGCTCATCTGTTAAAAAGGACAGATCGCCAATCTTCTCTGGTCCATCCAACGTGGCCCATGGCCCATCCATATTGTGCCTGGCGGTGGTCTGGGACAGCGAAATGCGAATACATGGTCTTCTCGATCGGAGACCACCTTCGTGCAACCTTACCCGGATAGCCTGCGTCGAAACATTACCGCGGATGCATTCTGAATGTCACTGCGAAGCTGGGTTGCTGTGGCAAAGCGGTTCCTACGGGCCTGAATGGTAAAAAAAAAACGGTCTTCAGCTGCAGCTGTTGCCCTGTCTCTGCCATCGCCACGCCGTCTTACTGGTGTGCCATACTGCTGAAATCTTGTCCAGGCTCTGGTGATCAGCGTATGGTGCACACCAAGGGCTTCAGCAACCTGACGATGGATAGCCCATTGCCCCACCATCCCTACAGCCGGCCACATTTCTGCTTCAGACAAATGTTTTCTTACGTTACCATTTGCCATATTCAATCATTAAATCACAAGGATTTGTGTTGAAATGAAGACTGAATACCCTACACATGTCATGTACATGTAGACAGAACACAAAAACATCATGAAAATCAAGGGGTACATGCTTTCCATGACTCATGAAAAGTCTGCCTGTCAAGAGAGCTGAGTGAACACTGGAGACCATCTCAATACATTCCTCAATCATATCCACCAAAAATATCGCAGATATGTCACCAGAAAATTTCACAATGATGTGTCAAATATTTGGTGCTTAGCAAACTTTGAGTAGTTTTTCATACAAGATCTCGAAGCACTTAATATTAGTTAATGAATGATTTATAATTTAATGAACGAATTTTAGTATTAAATGCGATTCCACATAGTTTGGTTGGCGCGGATAATTGGACATACAGTACGTGTAGAGTGTGTTATCACCAAATCACACGTAAAGTGGAGATTCCCATCAATCAATAATGCAGATTTGTTGCATAGCATAATGAGTACAAGAAAAGTTCCAGCCAATGGACCTCTGGGTTGAACCCGGGGGTCCATTGGCTGAAACATTGCTTGTGTTTTTTTATCCGTGTGGACAGAATTTGAAATTATAGTTTGGGTGATAATTCCACTCTGCGGGTGATTTTGTTACAATCAACTCCACGTACTGTACGAGTAACCGAGTAATTTGTTAAGCACCCGGAAGTTTCTTGATATTACTTTCGGCTTCGATATTTCTATACGAATACGAATTTGGGAAACAATTTAGTTGTCGATAATACCTTCGAATTTATTATTGGGCATCGTGCTCGATCACAGAATTTAACTTATACAGGGCCGGCGGAACCGGGGCGCGGGGGGGGGGGGGGCACTTTTTTGCCGGGCCATGTTTTTATGTATGCATATATTTTAACACAACCAATGACTGGTGAAACAAGGGGCGGATCCAGAGCCTCTCCCATATTTTTGCCAGCTATGTTTCTCTCGTACTGGTTCAGTTTCGATGGATTTCGAATCATTTTTTTGCAGTAAGTGGCAGAAATGCTAAAATGTATACAATCTGTTAAAAATCGGTTAACTGTAGTAGATAGTAATCTTACAGACATACAAGTACCAAATCCACCCCCGACAAGATAATCCACAGACAGAATAATTGCTGTTAACGTCTGGTAAATCATACAGGTGAGGTCTATTTCTCAGTTTTGGGCGGTACGATCAAAGCTGAGAAACAGATCTCACCTACATGCTTTACCGACGTTTGTTCATCTTTGTTTAACGGCTCTCAAAGTACGAAATCTTTCAAATACATCTCCTGAAAAATCTCAAAATATCCGCCCAGATGCATGGAAATGGAGCTTTTGGGACCCTGGAATTTAAAATTTCCGTACGACGACCATCCATCGCCCGATCCAGCCCCTTCCCCCCCCCCCCCCACCTACTCTGAAAATCGTTCCGCCGCCCCTGTTATATTTTATTAACTGGGGTAATTTGTAGAAATGATTGTAAATAGTAATATTTTATGGAGAAAAGGTCTATATTATGATAAAACAAACCTGTTTCAAATGTGCTGGATCTGAGAGATGCAAGAGCCTAAAGCGAAAGAAATTCGTCTAAATAAAGCTCAAACAGCACAGAAAAAAAACAATTACACCTTGCTTTCGGTCTGAAGAAGATCTTCTTCGGGATATAGGCACAACAAGAGACAATGCACACAGACGACGAGAGAAATGAAATGTGTCGATGAAAGTTCTAGTAAGCCTGTGCTGTTTGAGCTTTATTTTGACGATTAATATATGTATGTGTATACACTGAGTCAAAAAAGAAAGTAAAATAGAAACAAATATTAAAAAATAGCATAAAGGCTGAAATATAATAGTTCTAATGTTACATCTTTGTGGACAAGAAGTCGTGCAAAGAGTTTAACGACATGTTGTTGTTGTCCTCCCAACCGTATACAATTTTGCTACGGATTTCAAAATAGCACGTGCTACCCGAGAATGTCAAATTGAATGGGCGACCGACGATTTTCTTTGCGCTATGATGTGCTAGAGAGCCTGAGTTATTGAGAAAACATGCTAGTTTTTGTCTTCCGACATCTTAAAAAATGTCAAGGTTAACCGAAAATCAGAGGTTGCGTGCCATTCGTATGCACGAGACTAGGATACCCCCAGATGAGCTTGCTGCTGAGTTCGGAGTCAACATGGCCACTATTTACATGGCCCCGCGTTCGGGTCGACCAAGAGGTACGACCCCTGCACAAGACCGACACATCAGGGCGTCCCACTCGCGGGATCGCTTCCTTCCAGCGACGAGGACAGCAGCAATTACTCCTGGCAGAACTAACAATAGAATCAGTGCACAAACTGTCCACAATAGACTCGCTGAAAACGGCATCCGAAGTAGGCGTCCATATCACGAACCAATCCTTACCCAACGTCATCGTACCGTCGGAATGGAATGGGAACGTCAGCGTGTTCACTGGACTCAGCAGCGTTGGAGCACAGTTCTTTTTAGTAATGAATCACGATTTTGTCTACAGCGCGCTGATGATAGGGCAAGAGTGTATTGCCGACCAGGAGAACTGTTTTCTGATGCTTGTGTGCGGGAATGCGACCGTTCGGCGGAGATAGTGTAATGGTTTGGGCAGGAATTTCCTTGCACCGCCGAATGCAGTTGATCTTCATATGGTAATCTGAATGGATAGCGATATAGGGACGAAATTCTTAACGCTGTTGTTGTCTCCTTGTTAAACGCTAACGTCGGATTGCAGTTATTTCAGCAAGACAATGCCCGATGTCACGTGGCGCGTATCTCTCGTGACTTTGTTGAGGCGCAGAGCTCGAACTTCTTCCCTGGCCCCCACTTTCGCCAAAATTGTCGTCAATCGAGCATCTTTGGGATTAAATAGTCCGTCGGGCACGACTTCATGATCTTCAGGCGTTAAGGAATTTACGTAATGTGCTGAGGCAGGAGTAGAACGCAATACCACAGGGTGACATCCAGAGACTTATCAGGTCCATGCGCCGTCGATGTCTTGCCGTTAAAGAGGCAAACGATGGAAATACACGCTATTGACTGCATGTGTGAACTTTTCATTTCACCCCATGTCTGAATTGCGACGTCCTGGCATGACGCTGGCAAGAGTAAGAATATGAAATTATGCAAATTCATACAGCTGGATTCGACATATGAATTTAAAATAATTTGTGTGGGATTAAACTCGACAAAAAATTGCTCCTCAAAGTTTATTATACTTTCTTTTTTGACTCGGTAATATGAATTGTAAATTGTTGATCATTCTTCTCTTGTCAATGAAGAAACCCGGAGTGAGACCCGAGTAAAGCCTTGCCTCTTCCCCTCACAGCCAATGTGCATTAGTTCACTCCCGTTGATAGCAATTGATTTGAAGCGTGCTGCTGTATGAACAATTGCAGTCTGCAGGAATGAGCTAGTGGTTACTTGAACGGCTGGTCCAAGAAAGAGAAATTCCACAGCAACTTAGGAGCCCAAGCCGATGGAACTCTGGTGAAAAAAATGTCTATGGGAAATTTCAGTGTTAAATCAGTTCCCAATAGTACATCAAAAGCTAGATGCACTACGGGGACCACATGTCTATGAGAGTTTTCAGTGTTAAATCAGGTCCCTAGAGTGCATTCCCTTACTACTGATCTCGCAGTTTTGCATCCTTCCCCTCTGCAATCACCACAACTCGTCGCACATTTCTGGCCCTTCTTATAAGAACATGAGTGGTGCTGCAAGGTGACCTGCTTGTTAATTTACGACATCGCACGAATTTGAGACGGAAATCTGGGGCTGCTTCCCATCGTAATTAGAACGAGTTCTGTTCCGCCTAATTTTTCCAGCCCTATTTCTTGGGATTTATCGTATCAAGTTCCAGTGTGCTTCATGTGACAACTTGCAGATGTACCCTTAACCCTTTACCTAACATGAAAAGCAGATGACATTTGCGAAAAAAATTCTTGAATAACTAATTTTTGTTCTTTTTTTTTGTCGTAAAAACATAGGTTATGAACCCTCATTGGAACGAGCTCCCTGAGCTCGTTCCAACGAGGGGTCATAACCTATGATTTTGAGACAAAAATTGAAAAAATAATGAAAATTAATTGGCGATTTCTGAGAATAGCGCTGGCGGGTTTTGGCCGTTACGTTGGGTAAAGGGTTTAGATGTGAGCAGCACGTTCAGTTGGAGGCAATGCCTGGACTGAGCTGTCTAAACGTGTCTACAGATTTGTTTTTCCCTGCCCAAATATTTCCTGTGTGGTGTCGCAGCCGCTCCAGGCATGTATAAAGAGAATGCGCGCTTTGTTCACCTTTCCAGACACCCCCCCCCCCCCCCCACCCCGACATTCCATGTGGGGCGCCTAGCTTTTGCTTGCAAATATATGCCGGCCATGTTATTCCAACGACACACCAACAGTACGACAATATCGGTATTATCCATTGGATAAGTGTTGAATTATACATTTAACTATCATTGTATCCGCATCACCCGTGTTTTTGCAAACGGTATGACCCTTAGCCTCAACGAAGCGACCCAACAAATCAATGAATTGCATCTTGTTTCTCAAATTTCATAAAAATATCTGGTTATTGTGGACTTATTATATATTTCCCTGATTTAGAGATCTGCACATATTTCCCAACCATGTGTTCATAGTCTTTGATGTAAGGCGCCATATCCATCAAAAACAAGCGAACCCGTACTTGGTATGACGTCGCCTGAGTGCTAGAATGTCCCATGTCCACTATGGGACATAGGACATTCTAGCACTTAGGCGACGATGTATATAGCATGCATACTATATCAGGGGACGCGGTGGCTCAGTGGGTAGAGGTGCAGGCTGCAAGCCGAGAGGTCCTCGGTTCGAATCCCACCTGCGGCAACCGCGTTGTGTCCTTGGGCAAGACACTTCACCCCGATTGCCTACATGGGGGCACGATGACGCTGTGTACTGAGGCGTACTGCACGTCGATGGTGCGCATGTCTTCAACCAATCTAACCCTGCCTGTGCTGCGGTGCAGAGTTCAGAGTTACGATGTTGGAGAGCTGACAGCTGCTCGTCGTTGCTCGGTGGTTCTCTCCGGGTACTCCGGCTTCCTCCACCCGTAAAACTGTCACGGTCACGATTAGCCATTGTGCATAAGTATGTGACCTTAAAACACCAATAAATAAATAAATAAATAAATAAATGCACACTATATCTAAGTAAGCGGAATTCTTCGCTCACTTAACCCAATGGGGAAGGGCACCACCACCCAGCACTACTGTTGATGATTCGGGGGACTTGATGTTTCCAGTGGATTCATCGAGGGACAGTGCTAATTTTGTTTTTGTCGGCTAACTGGGAGAATTATCTTTGAAAAGTGATGTATGTTGGCACTGATGTAAGTTCAAATTCGAAACAGCTGATCATATCTTCCGCTGTTTGTGCCAGCGCTGTCCTGAAGACGGGCAAATGTTGGTTGGATCCATATGAACTTTCTGGTTGTAAATCTTAAGGGCAGGATACAATCTCTTCAACGAATTCACCTGTGTCCTCCTCTTAATGGAAGAGACAGAAACAGCCTTGCCATTCAGATCTTTGCGGATCCTTGAACCGATAATTTTATTCTCGTCGCAGTTTACTCCATCGCCAGCAGTCAAACCAGAACACAGTGAACGTAGCCAGTCCTCATTGGGATCAAAAGGCGTGTGTTCGTCGAACCATGTTTGTATTTTAGCAAATCTGTATGAGCTCGTTTGCACCTAGACACTCACATCTCTATGTGCTGTTCACTATAACGAAGGCGATTATTTGTCAAGCGAGTCATGGCATGTATTTCTGCCCGTTTGGGCATCCTGTACACCACTGAAGACGAACGTTGGCAGTGAAACCCCTTCCTCTGGTGAGACCGCATCGACTTTTAATGGATCTGATGAGGTCCTGTTCTGTTACGAAGACAGTAGATAACCCGACCCGGTAACGGCTTCGCCCTCAGACAGCGTGGAACCCGCGTTCCACGAAGCAGGAGTGCAGCCAGGGGGTGGTCATTCGAGAGCTCAACCATCATTTGTAGACAGAGGCGACAGCTTTTTGCATTGTTAATGGGACCAGTCGCTGCAAAAAAAAAAATTCAACATCTTTCCCACAACGCTCAAACGAAGATGCCTTTCGCCGGGTCCCTCGCTCCGGATGAACAATTTCAAAGTCTCAACAAAATCTATGTATTTTAGCCACAGCTTAGATGTTCTGGATTGATCACGGAGGAGCGACCAGTATTTTGAAAAAAACATCCGTTCAGTTTCACAAGTTCCTGCGATTTCGACACATACTTTATCCCTTTACCCAACGTAACGGCCAAAACCGGCCTGTGCTATTCTCAAAAATCGCCATTTAATTTTCATTATTTGTTTCAAAAACATAGGTTATGACCCCTAGTTGGAACGAGCTAATTGGGCTCATGAGGGGTCATAACCTATATTTTTGGGACAAAAAATGAAAAAAAATTAGTTATTCAAGATTTTTTTTGCAAATGTCATCTGCTTTTCATGTTAGGAAACGGGTTAACAGCGGTTTTGACAAGTGTGCGGATCTTATTCTTGGTTTCATTTTATGAGATGTTGTCAGTCTGTGTCTTTGCCTACGATCCTTCAGTGTTATCTGACCTGTTTCTTTGTATATTTGTTCGTGGCTTGTCCCCCGAGTGGAACCACATATCGCTCGCATCCGGGACCCACCGGGCCCAGGATGGTTCAATCCGGTGGAAGAAATTTTTATTTTAATTGGGGAAAAAGTCGCAACAGGCGTGACTCTATAGAGGCTTTGAGAGAGTCAAAACGAAACGCAAAATATCGCCATTTATTTATTTATTAATTTATTTATTTATTTATTATTTATTGGTGTTTAAGGGCACATACTTATGAACAATGGCTAATCAGGACCATGACAGTTTTACGGGTGGAGGGAGCCTGGGTACCCGGAGAGAACCACCGAACAACGACGAGCAGCTGCCAGCTCCCCATCATCGTAACTCCGCACTGCAGAACAGGCCGGGTTAGATTGGTTGAAGACATGCGCACCATCGACGTGCGTGTAAGATAGCTATCCTGCACGTGCAAGATAGTAACTTGCAGGTGCAAGATAGCTAACATGCACGTGCAAGATAGTAACTTGCAGGTACAAGATAGCTAACTTGCATGTGCAAGATAGAAATAAAACTCAACTAGCGTCTCAACGCTTCCCTCTATAGTGTCTTAACAAGAATTGCATCTATGTTGCATAGACCTATACGAACAGGTTTCTTGCGACCTGTTGCATTTCAATGGAAACATCAGATGTTGAGAGCGTTGTAGTCAGGTAAAACATAATCGTTACTTATCGCTGCCATACGTGGAGAAAGAGCCCGTGCTTCACGGTAAGGCCTTCCACACCCACCATCACCGATCCGCACCCATTTCAATCATGCATGATACATCACGGCTGATTCCACAAAATGTCCACTTTGCTCGTGCCATGGCACGAGTCCATGGCTATCAACGGAGTCAAAATTGAAGCGCAACATTTGACCATTGTTCAAATCGCTGATGACATCGATTATATAATTAGGCGTACAAATGCCAGAAAAGACACCTCCACCCCACTAACCCTAGAAGGTGGACTTTAACAAACCCAACCAGGCCACCGTTTGCAGATTATTCACACCATGATGGAAACCTTTGGAAGATCGCAATGTAGCGCTATTGTGAGTCTGTCGAAGTTGCTTAACCCTTTACCTAACACGAAAAGCAGACGACACTTGCAAATAAAATTCTTGAAACACTCATTTTTTGCCTCAAAAACATAGTTTATGACTCCTCTTCGGAACGAGCTCGTTCCAGTGAGGGGTCATAAGCTATGCCTTTGTGACAAAAAAATGAAAAAACAAAACATTTAATGGCGAATTATATGAATAGCGCTCGCCGGTTTTCGCCGTTACGTTGGGTAAAGGCTTAAGTAACTCTTCAATGGTTTGCTGATTATGGAGTTGATCATTTTATTTTGAAGAAGCGTCCGTGTTCGCTGATTGTCAAACAGCACAATAAGCAGCGAGGGGAATCTTAAACATTCTCAATCTTGTGATCTTACAATTGCTAACTGCTGGATCATTAGTCTTGAGAAAATCTCTAGTCATGTTTGACAGACGACACTTGACGACCAATTAGGGCAGTAACTATCAATTTCACCTGGCTTAAAAGTAAAAATGTCACAAAGTTTTTCAAGAGGGTGTGATACAGCCATGCATCAATGTTTTCTTGAGATCTTCACCTACTTTCTGTGGTGGAGAATACTGTGGAATAGGAGGTCAAAAATTATGAAGTACTGCACTTTAAGTTTTAAAATTGGAAAAATAATTAAGTTTTTTGGGGGTGTAGGACATCGGTGCCCGACGGCTCGGCCATATCGCCCAACTATTTCGAACATACCCAATTGCTTTTATCAAAAACTTATATGCTACAAATATACTTTCCATTGATAAAATACTTTATCTTACAATTAACATGTATTTTGTCTGTATTAACTCCGCAACTGTCGCGTATCCGACCCCCTGATACAGATGTTTGTATCAGTGGGTCGGATACAAGCACGTTCCTTTCGCGTGAGTTCCATTTTGTTTCTTTTTGTTCATCCGTACGAATATATAGTTCGTTATATATTCGTGTACATTCTTGACTTATCCCCAATATATTGTAAGATAAAACGATTATTACCATTATGTGGATGTACAAAATATGTATCCGAGTTTCGCTCCGGGTTCTAGGGGTAGATCACGACTCGTCTTCGACTCGTCGTGATCTGCCCTTAGAACCCGGAGCTCGACTCGGATACATATTTTGTACATCCACATTATGGTAATAATCTCTATGTATTTTAAACATACAATTACACACCCGCTAAGTAGGGGTGCCCAACCATCTGGTGCTTTCAACAGGTTATGGTCCTAAAATTCATTTGTTATTAGTTACTCTCTCCCTGGATGTGAAATTCAACAGATATATTGAGTCGGGCATTTACTTTCGTTTGGCAAGCAAGGCCGTCTGCCCAACTGGGCATTTCATAATATCTTTCCCAAACCTCTGCCCAACGAAACCCACGATGAGGAAAGTTTTCTTGGGGGGGGGGGGGGGGGACCTAAAATAACACCCACCTCCCGAATTTACGCCCCTGAAACAACTACCAAGCTTATACACCTTTTTTCCACTAGCCATTATCTGACAAAGGGTACACATCGTCATAAACGGCACTTGAAGTTTCTGGGTGTTGATAACTCGAAGCTGACTGTACAACTCATCCCCTGAGTTCCAATGTGTTCTATGTGTCAATAGACACATAGAACACATTGGAACTCAAGAGACGAACTTGCAAACAACATTGTGACCAATTTATTGCTTCACTGAAAATGATTTGAGGCAAGCGATCAAGAGTAAGAGCAATCACAATTCTCAGAAAATTAGGAGTAAAATGCAAACCAACTATTTAACACTCTTAACTTTCATGTCAAATTACCAAATTTTCATCTGTAAAGTTACCAATTAATTCTTCTTTGACAGATCTGCTGGGCTGTGTCGATGAAGATGTAATTTGTTAAATCATTGGTATTTTTTTTTGCAAAGCGAAGTCATCAAAGAAAATTGAATTACGCGACCCGAATGTTGGAAATAAAATTCCACTGCCCGCTGAGACTCCTCTGCTTTTCTCTTCTGATGACTGCAAAACTAGTACAATGCAGCCCACTTAATTGTATATTCCTTAATTGAATAATCCTGTTCACTGAATATAAATTCCAAACACAAAACCATTTACTATTCCTTCAGTACAAATTTGACCTGTTAATTGCATATAGGTTACAGAGTTAACTACTGGTATTTGAATAAAAAATCTTGTAATATGTCGAGAAATTATTCTGACAGTCCCCAAATTCCCATTGTTTATGGACTCATTTGGCCTCTGTGCATCAAATAAAGGTATTTACTCTTTTACATCTTGTTTGACAGAGCTCTATGAGCCTGCATGGATACATTTTACCAAAATGAGTGTAGCGGTCGAGGTATAAGGGTCATTTACCAACCAGCCTGGTTGGTCCGGATCTCTTGGTCCAGTGGTAAATCGGTCGCTTTGTGTGTTAGAGGTCGATGCGTGGAGCCTCAATTCCCGCACTTCTCTCTCGATCCGTTACGTTTGTGCCGTGACCAGCCCTCACCTGTTGGCTGCATTTTGGAATCTGTGGTGAAGCATGGTGGATGTTTCGACCGTTCTGAGGTGGAAGCTGGGGTGAGATTCACCGCTGGTGAATCTCAAAGAACGTGAGAGTAGTGTAGCGGTCGAGGTATAAGGGCCATTTGCCAACCAGTAATATGTCGGGAAATTATTCTGACAGTCCCCCAAATTCCCATTGTTTATGGACTCATTTGGCCTCTGTACATCAAATAAAAGTATTTACTCTTTTACATCTTGTTTGACAGAGCTCTATGAGCCTGCATGGATACATTTTACCAAAATGAGTGTAGCGGTCGAGGTATAAGGGTCATTTACCAACCAGCCTGGTTGGTCCAGATCTCTTAGTCTCGGGGTAAATCGGTCAATTTGTGTGTTAGAGATCGACGGTTCGAGCCTCGACTCCCGCACTTCTCTCTCGATCTGTTACAAGCAAAAGCAGACAACAATTGCAAATAAAATTCTTGAAACACTAATTTTTGCATCAAAAACATTGCTTATGACGCCTCTTCGGGACGAGCTCGTTGAGCTCGTTCCAGTGAGGGGTCATAAGCTATGCTTTTGTGACAAAAAAAAAATGAAAGTGTCAATGACACTGTAGCTCAACTTGTCAAGACAAAGACATGTACATGTATAGTATGTGACACAGCAATGACAAACATCTAGGTAATGACCTGATAACAAAGGTACATATAAAGTATTGTAACGGTCTGTACATAAATACTGACCGTTGCCTGTAACAAATGTATAGGTAAAGTATTGTAAAGGTGGGTGACAGTCAGATGCTAAACTAGAAAAAAATCTTTGAGTCCCAGAGTGGGTCTGACTGAACCCCAAAATATTTGTTCTCATAGCACAGTGATAACAAAGGCACCCCAAAACACACTCATTCCTGTCCCAAGGTGAAAACAAAGGTACCCAAGAAGTTTTGTGAAGACCAGTTCATAAATACGAGCTGTATAGAACTTGTGACAAAAAACTGATTGGACCTAATTTCGGTACAAAATGGCCACTGGCAGCCATCTTGAATTTTGGACCGTGCCCAGAAACACTCATTCTCATCCCAAGGTGATAACAAAGGTACCCAAGAAGTTTTGTGAAGATCGGTTCATAAATACAGCCTCTAGCCTGAGCCGTATTGACATGTGTGCTTACATTGTGAAAGTAGCACTGAATAAATCAAAGTTCATCTAATTTGCATAATTTCTGCACGAAAAAAAACCCCCTTACAATATGTGATGTATTCCATGTTACTAAACATTCATACAAAAATTTATTCAAATCAGAACTTTCATACATAAGTTCTGTACAAAAGACTGATTGCACTAATTTTGGTACAAAATGGCTGCTGGTGGCCATCTTGAATTTCGGACCACACCCCAAAACACTCGCTCTCATCCCACGGTGATAACAAAGGTACCCAAGAAGTTTCGTAAAGATTGGTTCATAAATATGGCCTCTAGTTTGAGCTGTATAGAAGTTGTGTACAAAAAACTGATTAGACCTAATTTCGGTACAAAATGGCCACTAGCAGCCATCTTGAATTTTAGACCGCACCTAGAAACACTCGTTGTCGTCCCAAGGTGATAACAAAGGTACCCAAGACATTTCGTGAAGATCAGTTCATAAATATAGACTCTAGTCTGAGCCGTATTGACATGTGTACTTACTGTGTGTAAGTCGCACTGAAAAAATCAAAGTTCATCTAATTTGCATAATTTCTGCACGAGAAAAAAACCCGTATTATATGTGATGTATCAAATGGTACTAAACATTCACACAAAAAATTATTCAAATCAGCGCTTTCATATGGAAGTTCTGTGCAAAAATCTGATTGCACCTAATTTTGTACAAAATGGCTGCCAGCAGCCAACTTGAATTTCGAATCGGACCCCAAAATACTCGTTCTCATTCCACGGTCATAAGAAAAGTACCCAAGAAGTTTCGTAAAGATCGGTTCATAAATACGGCCTCTAGCCCGAGCTGTATCCAATTGTTGACGTATGGAGAGAGGGACAGACGGCGACAAAAGCTCAAATTTGGCTTCGCCAAAGTTGAGCTAATGAAAAAATTAATGGAGAATTTTGTGAATAGCGCTGGCCGGTTTTGGCCGTTACGTTGGGTAACAAGCAAAACAGTTACCAAAATACATTTTTCAAGGACTTTTTCCAAAGAAGGCTGTTTTTCAAACACTTTCAAGGGCATGTAATTTCAATAAAAAAAAATCAAGTGCTTTTAAGTACTTCCAAGGAGCCATGGGAATCCAGATGTAAGTATTTACTTATTGGTGTTTAATAAGGTCACTTTCAGCATATTTAGCTATATCTTGACCGGAACATGGACATGGCGCAAGTGTAACCAATCTTTTTATAGGTGTGCTGCCCCCTTTAGAGAACTTCCACCTCAGGCATTGATTACTGCTTCCTATTTTACCAGTAAAGTAGAACTTGTTTACCATAGTAAACAAGCACTGCTCCACTTCCCAGAGTTCCCATTGGGAGATCAAGTACAATACAAGTCAAAATAAGTTGTAGCATATCTGCAATAAATTAAGTATACTGCTACTCCTTCAGGGATAAGATCAGAATCCGACCTCATTTTCTGGAAAGCTCACCATGAGAGCTTTCCAGAAAATGATATCAGTTTCTAGTCTTATTAGTGTAGGAAAAGAAAGATACATAGTTTATAGCGGTTATCCTATAACTTATTTTGACTTGTTATGTTAGTAACAAATCTGACGAAACTCAAGTTTCAAATAAGTCTGAGAGGGTAGTAGAGATGCCACCTGTCTGAAAACCAGATTTCAGGTCTATGCCATCATTCCTTCAACAAGGTAGAAAATGTACTTAGTCGGGGATCATTGTCGTTAATTATGTCAGACATGGGAACAGTTAATTTCTTACAATTGACTTGGGAATTATTATTTTAATTTTCCCCCATTGACTATTTAATGAAAGTGTCAATGACACTGTAGCTTAACTTGTGTGTTGTGTTTGATGAAAAGGATAATGTTCAATGTTTATGAAAGGATTATGAAATAAGACAAGAATTGTGATAACTGGGAATATGTTCATTTCTGTTCCCTGTATTCTATGTTTATGATAAAAATAATATGAGGTGTACACTGTACTAAAGAGCTGAGGAGTAGGTTAATATGACCTCACAGTTAATGTATGTGGCCCTCACAGTTAACGTATATCAACAAAAGTTACCAAGTTACAGTGAAATTATTCCCAAAAGAGTCATCCTATCAAGTTACATTAAAATCCCTTCATAAATATGGCCTGTAGACTGTGCTAAAGGTTTTCGGGCTTCGGGCCCCTGTACCCGTCAGTTTCCCAATTGCGTCCAAAGGGGACGTTCTCATCTACACATTATATGAAGTCAACCTACCAAGTTACAATGAAAACCCTTAATAAATATGACCTGTCGACTGTGCTAAAGGTTTTTGGGCTTTGGGCTCTGGCAGCCATCATGGTTGAATGATCGCAACCAAAAGGGAACATTCTCATCTGGGCATCATGTGGAGTGATCCTACAAAGTCACAATGAAATTCCTTCATAAATATGACCTGTAGACTGTGCTCAAGGTTTTTGGGCTTCGGGCCGTTGACCAATCACGACCAAAAGGGGATGTCATCATCTAGGCATTATATGGAGTCAAACTTTCGGGTTACAATGAAGTCCTTCCATAAATATGACCAACAGACTATGCTAAAGGTTTTGGGTTTGGGCAGCCATCAAGGCTGAATGATCACGACCAAAAGGGGACGTTCTCATCTAGACATTATTTAGAGTCATCCTACCAAGGTACAAAGAAATCCCTTCATAAATATCACCTGTAGACTGTGATAAAGATTTTCGGGCTTTGGGCCCCTGTAGCCAACACAGTTGCCTAATGGTGTCCAAAAGGGGCTGTTCTCATCTAGACATTACATGAAGTCAACCTACCAAGTTACAATGAAATCCCTTCATAAATATGATCTGAAGACTGTGCTAAAGGTTTTCGGGCTTTAGGCTTGGACAGCCATCATGGTTGATCGCAACCAAAAGGGGACACTCTCATCTGGACATCATCTGGAGTGATCCTATGAAGTTACAATGAAATCCCTTCATAAATATGACCTGTAGATTGTGCTCAAGATTTTCGGGCTTCAGGCACCTGTAGCCATCACAGTTGACCAATCACGACCAAAAGGGGATGTCATCATCTAGGCATTATATGGAGTCAACCTAACAAGTTACAATGAAATCCTTCCATACATACGATCAACAGACATGCTAAAGGTTTTTGGGCTCGGGCAGCCATCAAAGCTGAATGATCGCTACCAAAAGGGGATGTTCTCATCTGGACACTATTTGGAGTCATCCTACCAAGCTACAATGAAATAATCCCTTCATAATTATGACCTGTAGACTGTTCTAAAGGTTTTCGGGCTTTGGGCCCCTGAAGCCGTCACTGTTGCCCAATCGTGTCCAAAAGGGGACGTTCTCATCTAGACATTATATGAAGTCAACCTACCAAGTTACAATGAAATCCCTTCATAAATATGACCTGTAGACTGTGCTAAAGGTTTTCGGGCTTTGGGCTCGGGCAGCCATCATGGTTGAATGATCGCAACCAAAGGGGACAATTTCATCTGGGCATCATCTGGAGTGATCCTGCGAAGTTACAATGAAATACCTTCATAAATATGACCTGTAGACTGTGCTCAAGGTTTTTGGGCTTCGGGCACCTGTAGCCATTACAGTTGACCAATCACGGCCAAAAGGGGATGTCATCATCTAGGCATTATATGGAGTCAACCTAACAGGTTACAATGAAATCCTTCTATAAATATAACCTTTTGCCTATGCTAAAGGTTTTTGGGCTCGGGCACCCATCAAGGCTGAATGATCACGACCAAAATGGGACGTTCTCATTTAGACATTATTTAGAGTCATCCTACCGAGCTACAATGAAATCCCTTCATAAATATGACCTGTAGACTGTTCTAAAGGTTTTCGGGCTTCGGGCACCTTTAGCCGTCAAAGTTGCCCAATTATGTCCAAAAGGGGACGTTCTCATCTAGACATTATATGAAGTCAACCTACCAAGTTACAACGAAATCCCTTCATAAATATGACCTGTAGACTGTGCTAAAGGTTTTTCGGGCTTCGGCAGCCATCATGGCTGAATGATCGCAACCATAGGGGACAATCTCATCTGGGCATCATCTGGAGTGATCCTAAGAAGTTACAATAAAATCCCGTTATAAATATGACCTGTAGACTGTGCTCAAGGTTTTCGGGCTTAGGGCACTTGTAGCCACCACAACTGACCAATCACGACCAAAAGGGGATGTCACCATCTAGGCATTACATGGAGTCAACCTAACAGGTTACAATGAAATCCTTCCATAAATATGACCTTTTGCCTATGCTAAAGGTTTTTGGGCTTGGGCACCCATCAAGGCTGCATGATCGCGATCAAAATGGGACGTTCTCATCTAGGCATTATTTGGAGTCATCCTACCAAGTTACAATGAAATTTCTTCATAAATATGACCTCTAGACTGTGCTAAAGGTTTTCGGGCTTCGGGCCCCTGTAGCCGTCACAGTTGCCCAATCACATTCAAAAGGGGACTTTCTCATCTAGACATTGTATGAAGTCAACCCACCAAGTTACAATGAAATTCCTCAATAAATATGACCTGTAGACTGTGCTAAAGGTTTTCAGGTTTTGGGCTCAGGCAGTCATCACAGTTGGCAGATCATGCCCAAATGGGGAAATTCTCATCTAGACATCATAAGGAGTCATCCTACCAAGTTACAATGAAATCCCTCCACATTAAACATGACCTGCAGACTGTGCTAAAAGTTTTTGGGTTTCGGGCTTGGGCAGCCATCACGGTTGATAGATCATGCCCAAAAGGGGACGTTCTCATCTAGGCATTATACAGAGGCATCCTACCAAGTTACAATGAAATCCCTTCATAAATACGACCTGTAGACTGTGCTAATGGTTTTCGGATTTTGGGCTCGGGCACCCATACCGGTTGCCCGATCGCGATCAAAAGGGGACGTTCTCATCTAGACACGATCCCAAACCTGCATATGAAATTTCGTGACAATCAAACAAGAACTGCGGGGTGTAGCCCGTGCTAAAGGAAAATGTGAACAGACGTCACAGACTCCGAGACTCACAGACTAACAGACTCACAGACTAACAGACTTCCGCACGCGTGATGGCAACAGCTTATCTTGACTATGTCAAGTTAAGCTAAAAAGGTGGATGTCAAATTCAGTTTGGGCCCAAGTTATTGTGCTTGAACCAACTCCGTGACTCAAATTAATTCACTGACCTAACAGTTGAACAGAGAAACATAAAGACGAAAAGTACCACCTGTCAAATGAATATTTAAATTCCACTCATCGCATTAATTATTGAAGCTACTAACATTTTATTTATCCTATGTTATTTCAATTGTCTGTTGTACTAAAGAATCAATATTTAAAACTAATTATTGGGGGCGTGGTGGCTCAGTTGGTAGAGGTGCAGGCTGCAAGCCGAGAGGTCCTCGGTTCGAATCCCACCTGCGGCAACCGCATTGTGTCCTTGAGCAAGACACTTCACCCCGATTGCCTACAAGGGGGCACGATGACGCTGTGTACTGAGGCGTATTGCACGTCGATGGTTCAACCAATCTAACCCTGCCTGTGCTGCGGTGCCGAGTTCAGAGTTACGATGTTGGGGAGCTGACAGCTGCTCGTCGTTGCTCGGTGGTTCTCTCCGGGTACTCCGGCTTCCTCCACCCGTAAACCTGTCACGGTCACGATTAGCCATTGTGCATAAGTATGTGACCTTAAACACCAATAAATAAATAAATAAAACTAATTATTTAATGGAGTTAAACTCTTAACCTGCTGAACCTCTTAACTCGTTAACCTGCTGAGTATTTTCCTGAATATATTTCATAAAATCAAGTCATGGCTGCTGTAAAGCAGCCATGACTTGATTTTCTGAAAAATTCAATAAAGTCTGGTATAAATAAAATAAGTATATTTACTCAATTTGTAAAAGCAATGTTTTGTTAATAAGAGGAAGAATTACAACTCTAACAGGAATGAGAAGGGGGCGGGAGCATTTTTGAATTGGGTAGGAAAAAATCTACCTGCAGCCGGCAAAGAGTTAGTTAATTATTTATTTATAGGGATTTAACGATACTTTCGACAGCCAGGATCACCTCATGGCAAACAGTTTTACGAGTGAAGGAACCCGAGTACTTGGAGAAAACCATCGAGCAGCACCTTCCAACTAGCCAATACACTAACTCCGCACATTCAGTTAGCACTGGTTGAAGGCAAGGCTACCATCATCTTAACACACAGTGCCAATGTTCATCATGTGGGCAGTCGAGATTAAGTGCCTTGCCCAAGGTCACAATGCAGTTACCCCTGGTCGGGATCGAAGTCCTATAATTCTAACCACTGAGCCATCCAGGCACAGGTTTAATGCCACTTTCAACTGCAAGGTTATATTGCGTAGTAGTTTTCAGATTGAGGTAGTCAGGACATCCAGAGAGAATCACCAAGCAGAAGTGAGCAACTGCTGAGCTCTCAAAATTATCAACCTTGGAAACGCATTGTTAGCAACAACTGAAAGCATCAGCATCTTTACCACCGATACGCAGTACTACTTAGTACCATTGTGCTTCCATGGTTAGGGTTAGCAGCGACTGACATCTTTATGATCGAAATGCAGCACTACTTGCGCACATTGCACTACTGAGCTCCCATGGACTGATTTAGCAAGGGCTGAAAGAATCTTTACCACCGTTATGCGGTACTATACTTAGCACCTCTGTGCTCCCAGATGTTAGCAATAGCCGAGCCGAAAGCATCTTTACAACCGATATTTATTTATTTATTGGTGTTTAAGGTCACATACTTCTACATAATGGCTAATCGGAACGGCAACATAGATATAAAGTAAAATCCAACCAGTCATTTATACCCATGCTGCCCATTTTAGAAGATTTCCACCCCAAGCCCTACAGCCCTAATTGAATGTAAGGAGTGTATTCATCCTAAACTTTGGTCCATTCACTTTTTAATTGGTAGGGTACTGCATTATTTTTGGTCCTGAAAATTTCTTTATGGCTCGTTGCCTTGTTACAATTTATGGGAGAGTGCCTACAGGCACTTTCCCATAAAATGTAACAAGGCGAATCCTCGCAGATAAAATATCACTTCAAAGATTATACGAAGCACATCCACAGAATATGAAGCCTTTAAATTGTGGTTCCTGCACTTCAAAATAAGCATCTACAAGTTAACAGAGCATTGTGCCTCTGCCAAAATATACTGCAGTTCGTATCTGCCAAATCATGCATCTGCCAGACGAGGGTTTATAAAGTAGATCCAGAGAAGTCATACCATATGCAAATGAGACAGAAACGAGTGTGAGAATTACCGGTTCTAGGTACAGCACAGGACTAGCTGCTATCAACGGCTCATCATCCAGATCAATTGGAAAATTTTAATTTGCTATCAACAGTGGTAGTGAGTGACTAGTGAGACTGGAATTACAATGGGTGGAAGCATGGATGTAAATGCTATTTATGTTAATATAGCGAAAATTACACTCAGTCGTCATTTTCAACATTTTTTATGTACAATTTCCTATATTTTTTTTTGAGACGATTAAGATGACTGATACCAAGCTACATTCCAGAAGAAGGATTTAAAGGGAAACGAATTGGGAAGCCAATTTCGAATCGAACTGAATATCAACCTGAGATTTAAAATCGAATCTCGAAGCTTCGCAGGGCACTATTGTCAATGCATGAAAATGTCTAGAATTCACCAGGGTCTGCACATTACATTACCGTGGTCACAAAAGCAGTCTCATTCACATTGCAATTGTTTTCTGATCATTTCACACTTAACCATTCGGTTAAGGTTTTGTAACTAAAATATTGCAATGTTACATCCTCCATTTCAGTGAAAGCATACAGAGAATTTTGACCGGATCATGCCCCAATAACGATCTGGTCGGAATTATTTGTTCACTTTTATGCATAATCACAGTACTCGATTATTTTCTGATAATATATTTTTTTCTAAATTGACTGGTAAAACAGAACATTCCGGTACATGTATAATACTTAAAAACACCAAAAGTCCTTTCTGTTCTGGCCGAATGGTTGTAGTGTCTTGAAGGTGAATATCCAATGTATATCACAGGTGTGGCACTGGTATATCATAACAGGTTTTTCAAGGTCTGAGTGGAGACCTGCATCATATGATAGTGGAGATCTGATAGTCTGAGATTAAATTATTTAACATGACAAGCAATTAACTGGTAGAGAGCTACATTATTTTTGGTCCCGGAAATTTCTTTGTTGGTCTCTGCCTTGTTACAATTTATGGGAGAGTGCCTATAGGCACTCTCCCATAAAATGTAAGAAGGCGAATCTTCACAGATAGAATAATATCACCTGAAAGATAGTATGAAGCACATCGACAGAATATGAAGCCTTTAAGTTGCAGTTACTGCACTTCAAAATGAAAGTGTCATTGACACTGTAGCTTAACTTGTGTGTTGTGTTTGATGAAAAGGATAATGTTCAATGTTTATGAAAGGATTATGAAATAAGACAAGAATTGTGATAATTGGGAATATGTTCATTTCTGTTCCCTGTATGCTATGTTTTTGATAAAAATAATATGAGGTGTACACTGTACTAAAGAGCTGAGGGGTGAGTTAATATGACCTCACAGTTAATGTATGTGGCCCTCACAGTTAACGTTTATCAACAAAAGTTACCAAGTTACAGTGAAATTATTCCAAAACGAGTCATCCTATCAAGTTACATTGAAATCCCTTCAGGGTTCTCGTGCCTCCTTGAATTCTTTGAAAGTCCTTGAATTTCAAAACCCTCTCCCAAGGACCTGGAAACTCCTTGAATTTTGAAGCACCTCCTGGAAACTCCTGGAATTTTGGAAAAACAGAGTTGGTTGCTCGCTGGATTAATTCAACTCCTAACATTTTTCCTTCTTCCCAACACATGATCGCTTTATACTCCTTGAAAACCCTTGAATTTCACCCAGCTGATTCCTGGAAACTCCTTGAAAAATTGATCTGAACCTCCTGGAATTCACTTCTCAATTTGGTGCAGGAACCCTGCCCTTCATAAATATGGCCTGTAGACTGTGCTAAAGGTTTTCTGGCTTCGGGCCCCTGTAGCCGCCAGTTTCCCAATTGCGTCCAAAGGGGACGTTCCCATCTAGACATTATATGAAGTCAACCTACCAAGTTACAATGAAATTCCTTCATAAATATGACCTGTAGACTGTGCTAAAGGTTTTTGGGCTTTGGGCTCGGGCAGCCATCCTGGTTGAATGATCGCAACCAAAAGGGGACATTCTCATCTGGGCATCATCTGGAGTGATCCTACGAAGTTACAATGAAATCCCTTCATAAGTATAACCTGTAGACTGTGCTCAAGGTTTTGGGGCTTCGGGCCCCTGAAGCCGTCACAGTTGACCAATCACGACCAAAAGGGGATGTCATCATCTAGGCATTATATGGAGTCAACCTAACAGGTTACAATGAAATCCTTCCATAAATATGACCTATAGACTATGCTTAAGGTTTTGGGCTTGGGCAGTCATCAAGGCTGAATGATCGCGACCAAAAGGGAATGTTCTCATCTAGACATTATTTGGAGTCATCCTACCAAGGTACAATGAAATCCCTTCATAAATATCACCTGTAGACTGTGCTAAAGGTTTTCGAGCTTCAGGCCCCTGTAGCTGTCTCAGTAGCCTAATGGTGTCCAAAAGGGGCTGTTCTCATCTAGACATATGAAGTCAACCTACCAAGTTACAATGAAATCCCTTCATAAATATGACCTGAAGACTGTGCTAAAGGTTTCCAGGCTTTGGGCTTGGGCAGCCATCATGGTTGAATGATCGCAACCAAAACAGGACATTCTCATCTGTGCATCATCTGGAGTGATCCTTTGAAGTTCCAATGAAATCCCTTCATAAATATGACCTGTAGTCTGTGCTCTAGATTTTCGGGATTCGGGCACCTGAAGCCATTACAGTTGACCAATCATGACCAAAAGGGGATGTCATCATCTAGGCATTATATGGAGTCAACCTAACAAGTTACAATGAAATCCTTCCATAAATACGACTTATAGACTAAGCTAAAGGTTTTTGGGCTCAGGCAGCCATCAAAGCAGAATGATCGCAACCAAAAGGGAACGTTCTCATCTAGACATTATTTGGAGTCATCCTACCAAGCTACAATGAAATCCCTTCATAATTATGACCTGTAGACCATTCTAAAGGTTTTCGGGCCCCTGTAGCTGTCACAGTTGCCCAATCATGTCCAAAAGGGGACGTTCTCATCTAGACATTATGTGAAGTCAAACCTACCAAGTTACAATGAAATCTAATCATAAATATGACCTGTAGACTGTGCTAAAGGTATTTGGGCTTCGGGCACCTGTAGACATCACAGTTGACCAATCACGACCGAAAGGGGATGTTATCATCTAGGCATTATATGGAGTCAACTGAACAAGTTACAATGAAATCCTTCCATAAATACGACCTACTTGACTATGCTAAAGGTCTTTGGGCTCAGGCAGCCATAAAGGCTGCATGATCGCGACCAAAAGGGGATGTTCTCATTTAGACATTTTTTGGAGTCATCCTACCAATCTACAATGAAATCCCTTCATAATTATGACCTGTAGACTGTTCTAAAGGTTTTCGGGCTTTGGGCCCCTTTTGCCGTCACAATTGCCCAATCGTGTCCAAAAGGGGACGTTCTCATCTAGACATTATATGAAGTCAACCTATCAAGTTACAACGAAATCCCTTCATAAATATGACCTGTAAACTGTGCTCAAGTTTTTCGGGCTTCCGGCTCGGGCAGCCATCATGGTTGAATGATCGCAACCAAAGGGGACAATCTCATCTGGGCATCATCTGGAGTGATCCTACGAAGTGACAATGAAATCCCTTCATAAATATGACCTGTAGACTGTGCTTCGGGCACCTGTAGCCATCACAGTTGACCAATCGCGACCAAAAGGGGATGTCATCATCTAGGCATTATATGGAGTCAACCTAACAGGTTACAATGAAATTCTTACATAAATATGACCTTTTGCCTATGCTAAAGGTTTTTGGGCTCGGGCACCCATCAAGGCTGAATGATCGCGATCAAAATCGGATGTTCTCATCTAGACATTATTTGGAGTCATCCTACCAAGTTACAATGAAATCCTTTCATAAATATGACCTGTAGACTGTGCTAAAGGTTTTTGGGCTTCGGGCCCCTGTAGTCGTCACAGTTGCCCAATCACGTCCAAAAGGGGACTTTCTCATCTAGACATTATATGAAGTCAACCCACCAAGTTACAATGAAATTCCTCAATAAATATGACCTGTAGACTGTGCTAAAGGTTTTCGGGTTTTGGGCTCGGGCAGTCATCACGGTTGGCAGATCATGCCCAAATAGAGAAATTCTTATCTAGACATAATAAGGAGTCATCCTACCAAGTTACAATGAAATCCCTCCATATTAAACATGACCTGCAGACTGTGCTAAAAGTTTTCGGGCTTGGGCAGCCATCATGGTTGACAGATCATGCCCAAAAGGGGACGTTCTCACCTAGGCATTATACAGAGGCATCCTACCAAGTTACAATGAAATCCCTTTATAAATACGACCTGTAGACTGTGCTAATTGTTTTCGGGTTTTGGGCTCGGGCCATACCGGTTGACCGATCACGACCAAAAGGGGACATTCTCCCAAACCTGAATATGAAATTTCGTGACGATCAGACAAGAACTGCAGGGTGTAGCCCGTGCTAAAGGAAAATATGAACAGACTCAGAGATTCACAGACTAACAGACTTCTGCACACGTGATGGCAATAGCTTATCTTGACTTTGTCAAGTTAAGGGGTCGTCCAACCTAACTTTGGTCAATTTTTTGACATTTTTCCCAATGCCTCAGAAACAGATAAGAGAAGTAAGGAAAGGCAAATTATATATCAAAATAATGAGTAAAGTGCATAGAAAAGGTACATATAATTTTTTTCAGGAAAAAAAGTGAATTTTAGGATTTTGAAGAAGATTAATTTGCAAATGGCATAAGTAACGAACCGGTAAAACCACAAAATAATCGGTAATTCGAAAGCCTTCTCCTCAATATAGTGATAACATAGTACAGACTCGGAGAAAGCATTTTTTCGACACACACTCTGGTGGGTTTTGATGTTTGAATGTAATAACATCAACACAAATTTTTGATGTTCCGGATGTGGCCATGTTTCAACGATGTTTTTCCGGTCATGTGATTATGATGTGGTTCTTGCAGAAATACTCAATTTGGGCAATCGTAAGAATGCAAGGACGTGATCACGCCCTTTATTTGTTCGAGACAATGTATGAGCGGATTTGCAAACAGGTGACAGCAAGTACTTGAGCTGTTAATGTCATAACTGCAAAATATGGTTCGAAATTCCCTCTCGTGTTTACAGGCCGTCTGAACTTTTTTGTTGACAAAAAATCTGAATTATTGCGCACTAGAAAGACAACATGAACCACTTGTAAAAAAAATAACCGAGTGTATAAAATCGGGACGATACACATAAAATAAGGCAATATTCATAACAAAGAAAGCAGAATGCTTCAGAAATCACTTTTTCACGAAGTATATTCCAAGTGACCTGGAACTATATTGAGTGTGTTAATTTCCCCCTGTCGCAGCGAAGTTATTTACTTCCTAGTAACCATGGAATTTGAAGGCGGGTATGTTTGATGTCTGCAAAGGACCGATTGAAGATGGGTTGAAAATGATGCATTCTTGCTTTTAAATAAGGTGCGCTTGGACGATGCTGAGAATTTAGTTTTTTCTTGCAACCAACCATAGTAATACAAGCGTCGATCAGTGTCTTTTATGATCGTTTTACACTGACAAATGTGACAAATCTCCTTCACCGGAAACCATCCCCCAATTTGCATATCACAATAAACATAACCGCTGTCACGGAGTGTCAGCGTGGCCGTGTGGTCAAAACCGAAACAAATTATCGAATGCACGGTCAATATTAACTGCAATTGGGTTTTAAATGAATGAAATACACGAAATATTCGCAATTTCTTCATTATTCATGCCGAGTTACTTTTTAACCAAACCACATGCGTTCAGTTTCGTTTGTCGGCATCAAACTGATATTGTTTGTGGTAATTAAATAGTACGAGAAGGCGAAGGAAGCCAAATATTTTACATCATCTATTATTTAATTCAAATTGATAATTTCTTTTATTTTACTGAAATTATGAACTGATAAGGTGGGTGTGTTGCGATTATTATACCCCAGACCTGGAAGTTGGAAAATCAAAGGTGCATCTATGATCTAGAGCCATGCAGTGGTGACCCCTGTCCTCTTAATCTTAGTCTTACCCATTCATCATTACATGTACCAACATTCCCCTTTGTATCTCAACCATTGCTACTCCAATTTGAAGGATATTTGGTTTTGTGATCGAGCATCATGGGGAAACAATGCCTGTGTAGCTGCTGTAGCATGTGTTTCTTCCCACATTTTTTCAGAGTTGTGGTACTTTTTCACTCTTTTGAGTTAGAAAATTTTGTTTATAACTAGTTGATTTGTTACAATTTGTTGGAAAGTGCCTGCTAATACCCTCAATTGTATTGCTACAGAATTTTCTTGTGAAGATTTTGTTCCTATTACTTATCAAGCAACAACCTAATGAATATTCCGTATAAAGCCACCAATCTGATGTTTGACACTTGTATCCGAGCTGTTTTGAAGGCTTATGGAACTCAAAATGTTGATTATGGCAGGACTTTTCTATTCACCGATTAATCGATAAATTATGTGTTATAGTTGGAAGTAAGAAGCATGAAAGGTCCACAACTAAAACTCTAAAAAGAATGTTTTGCAATGTAACATGATTTTTGCAGATACACTTATTTGGAGGTTTACCTGTCTGATAGTGTTTGGAACTTGTGTGGCCAGGATCTTCAAAACGAAAAAAGAGTTAAACTTTGAGAAAAAAGGCATATGCCTTGAGTGCCGGAGGTAGAGTCATACCAGGAAGATAGCCTCCCCACCCCCCGCCCCCATGAAATTTTTTGTGTCAAATGGAGCTCACTTGTCACCTTTTGGGGATTGCTTTGTGTACTGCGTTCTTGAAAAAAATATGTGAGACCCTCTGGATGTGCCCTTCTGATCTCAATATGCCAATAAGCCTCCTTGGGGAAAGTACATGCAATAATGGTTATGTGAGGTTGATTTGATGCGTTTTGAATAACAATGTACTTTGAAGTACATTAGATGGTTTATTGCAGTGACAGGTTACAGTTACCCTTATTTCTTCTCCAACAGATATCATGAGTGTTTTGGTGTCCAAGAGTAAACAGAGCTATTATCCTTATTGATAAACCAGACAAATTTAACAATTTAATCACTATCAAATTGTTGCATGGGATAAAAGGGGTTACAGTGCAAGGGGTTTGTAAATACATTTATTCAACTACAATGTATGACTTTGCAGTGCATTCTACATAGGAGAATATCATATTTTCTTTCCAAACCATTACAGTAACACATACATCTTGATATTGGGAGACACTCTTTTGTCCTTCCATACTTCTTCTGCTGGACTCCTTCAAGTTGACCTTTGTTGAACTCCCCAAATCAAAACATAAACAAAAGAAAATGTCTGCCTTCAATCAGTGAGCACTCCACTTATAACATTTGGTCTCAATCTTCATAACTTTCATGAATTAGGAAAAGATTTCTTCGAGTATGTACTTAAATGTTTATAGAATACAGCTGTTATTTTATTTTGAGGTATTTTATTGGAAAAATTTTGTTCTCTTACTTATGCCATAGCAGACTTTCAGGTGGTGCTATTTACACATGGCAGCAGTTCCATGGCAAATTTCAGTTTCAACATGTTCTTTGTTTCATTCCAAGCATTTTGGTATATAATTTATTGGGGTTATTCATTTTGGGCCTTTTTTAGACTTGAAAGAAAATTACATGAAATTTGACCAAAGTTAGGTTGGACGTCCCCTTAAGCTAATAAAGCCCAAATATGGACTTCCAGCACTCTACCAGTTAAACATTTCTGTATTCTTCATCATTTATTTATTTATTGGTGTTTAACTACAGTCTATTCAAGTAGATTACAATATACCACTAAAACACCTGTAGAGTGAAGCTTCACTTTCAGCATCTATGGCTATATCATAATGCAAGTGCATAATCAAGTTTTGCCAATCGTTTATACCTATGTTGTCCATGTAAGAGGACTTCCAAACCAAACATTATTTATTTTTTTATTTATTGGTGCTGGAAGTCACTTTCAGCATCTATGGCTATATCCTGATCACAACAAAACTATATCAAGTTTAGTCAATTGTATACACCTATGCTGCCAACTTTAGAAAAATTCCATCCCAGGCATTCATTACAGGGTTCCATTTTACTTATCTATATCTCCAGAAGATACTGTGAGCAATTGGAAATGGCCTGGAGACTAACAAACCAATATCTCAATACACACTATACAGTAGAGACAGGAAAATACTATAGTTGTATTCAGTATCATATAATTGGTAGAGTGCTACAGTATTATTCTCTTCGTGGAGATGCGCCACTTGTGATGATGCAATCAAATTTGCACATTCCACTACACAAGGTCCTTCCTAGAGATGGGCAATATACCGAAAAACCGAACCGATACCGATATCATGGGGACACCGAAAAACCGAACCGACCCAATCTTTGAATACCGAAACCAACGGTATTTTCAATTTTCCCTGTGCATTCACTATTTATAAGGCCTTGGTGAGGATTGATAGCAGTTGAAGTGTTCATTTTCATGAAAGAAGTGACTGATTTTATTTTTCAGTTTTGTTAAGCCTTAAGGACCAGGGCAGTTGTACTAAATTATCAATAGTCTACGACCTGTACATGTCCAGTTACTTAGCAGTGATTTCTAGCCAAGTCTTGGCTGCCTTAACAGGCAGCCAAGACTTGGCTAGAAATCACTGACCAGATCATTTTACTACTGTCATCAGGCCCACCTAAAGATGACATCTTCAGGACACACATTCTATGATTACAGATGCCTTAAGTGAGCTTGAAAAGTTAAGGCATATTTAGAACAAGTCACCAAATTACTGTAGATATGATCTGTGTTGACAAAAGATTGACAGTGTTGAGCCCATCAACAATGGCATGTGTAGCACTGTGATAGAATGATCAAGAACAACTTATTCTGTATTTTTTTGGACATGGATTCCCCTTTGGTACTATCAGTGAATCTGAAGTCACATACCGAATACCAAACCGATACCGCGGTATGCCCACACAAAAATACCGAAACCGATACCGAACTCAAAATTCCAATACCGCCCATCTCTAGTCCTTCCACATATGATTTTATTATTTATTGGTGTTTTAGGTCACTTTCAGCATATATGGTTATATCATGAACACAAAACAAGTATAAAAGGTCAAGTTTAGCCAATCGTTTATACCTATGCAGCCCAACTGAGAGGACATCCATCCAAGGCAGCAGTTATCGGGTCCCATTTTAGTGGTAAAACAGAACTGGCTCATCACAGTAGATAAGCTCCACCATTTGGGGTTCCCACTGATGAGGACACAGGGCTTGGGTCCCAGAAGAATACCAAATAATAATAACCTGATAATTCTATCATAAATGTGTTGGCATTTCAGTTACTAGAATCAATTTTACACCCCCTTTTATGGCTTCATTTTCAAAATCTTTCTCGGTAGTGAATTTCCAATTATGGGGAGGGACCGGGAGGGGGAATTTCCCCCTCCAGGTCCCTCCCCCTAGTTGAAAATTCACTACCCTACACCCCCAAGCCATGTTCCTGAGGGGAGAGTGCCTGCAGGAACTCTCCCATGAAGTGTAACAGGGCGAATCCTCACAGATAAAATAATATCACTTCAGAGATAATATGAAGCACATCCATAGAATATGAAGATTTAAATTGCACTTCCAAATAAAAGCTCAAATAGAGGCTTCCAGCACTCTACCCATTAAAAAATTCTGTATCCTTCATCATTTATATATTTATTGGTGTTTAAGATCACCGATTTCTGCACAATGGCTAATCATGGCCACAAGATGGAGATAAAGTCTGTGTTAGTGAATCTTTTATACCTATGTTGCCCATTTTAGAGGACTTCCACCCCAAACATTTGACAGGGTCCTTTTTAACAAGTAAAACAGAGCTTGTTCACCACTGTAAACAAGCACTGCTTCACTTCCCAGGTTTCCCACGAGGGGTATCCATGATATGCAAGAACTCGAATGTGGCACTATACTTTGAATGCTTGTTTGTTTTGTTGGAATGTATGGACCCTTTTAAAACAGCCATGGTTGTACTGCATCTGATTTTGCTCAGAAAAACCTTTCCTTTTCGAGAATACATGTAGCTTCAAACACAAATTAATTCAAACAGGTCAAAATTCTAACTTTTCATCACTTTTATTTCAATCCAGGCAATAAAATGACTTTAATACAACAAACACTCCATAACTTATTTCTGATCAAGAAAACTGATACTATTCTCGGATGTCA
The DNA here is from genome assembly GCA_031216915.1 of Pictodentalium vernedei. NCBI lineage: Eukaryota > Metazoa > Mollusca > Scaphopoda > Dentaliida > Dentaliidae > Pictodentalium > Pictodentalium vernedei. The sequence goes on along the minus strand of CM062290.1, from coordinate 87,576,446 downwards.
ATGGAAAGTTTTTAAAAAAGTGATTCACTGATCCATATGAACTCATAAAACATTAAGTTACTGAAACTGGATTTTAGTTTCCTTTCGTGAGTTTTTTTTTCTGAATTAAAAATTCTTTGCCTGCTGCAGGCAGACTTATTATTTATTGGTGTTTAAGGTCAAATATTTCTGTACAATGACAAATTGCGACCACAACATGGATACAAAGTGAAGTTCAGCCAATTGTTTCCCATGTTGCCCATTTTAGAGGACTTCCATCCCAAGCATTGGTGACTGGGTCCTATTTTACCAGTAAAACAGATCTAGTTTACCACAGTAAAAAAGCACTGTTTCACTTCCCAGGGTTCCCACGGGGGTTTACGGCGGTTATGTTACAACTTATTTTGATATTTATAATATAGGGCTAACACTTTACGATCATTTACATTTTACTTGCTAATAATTACCCAGGAAAAGCAATAATTTTACTCAAAATAACCCATTACTCAAACAATTCATTGTTTACCAGATCCTATTTTACCAGTAAAACAAAGCTTGTTTACAACAGTAAAAAGTAAAATTGAACAGGAAATAGCTTTAATATATTTTCAACTTTTTAAGAAGAACCTGTTGTTTGCGTTTGAATTAAGATATTTTCTTGCTTCGTTAGGATGGTAATTATAGCAGTCCACCTGAATTAGATTCATTGGGAGTTTAGTAAAGTCATGGGATGGGAAGATAAAGGATATGAGGTAAGCGGGAACTCGAAGGGGAGGATCAATATACATTGCTGGGAAAATCAAGTGAACTGTTGCAAGGGGAAAAGTTTCTGAATGTTGATAGAAGAAGAGTGATAGAGAAGAGGGCACTAGCAAAGTACAGGGATAATGAAGGCCTTCTCTTCTGAGTACAAAGGCATATTAGGGATGGCTGGAGTATTGTAATATCTTGGTTTCTGTTTCTCTCAATACCCTAGCCTTCACTTTGTGGCTCAACATTTCAAAATTTCTTCAGAGAGTCAATATCACTTTATGGTGTTTGTCTGAGCATAAATGTATGGAAGTAATAACATCATATTCAAATTCTGTGAACTGTCGCTGTTTTCAGGAAAGTGGATTAGAATCTCGGTCGGAATCTGGATCAGCATCAATAAAACTGCACAGCATGTTTTCTACTTTAGAGTTCTGAAAATAAATGATGAAATGTTTTGTTATTGTGCCCCTAGGAATTTAACCTGTTATTTATTTATTGGTGTTTAAGGTCACATACTTATGCACAATGGCTAATTGTGACCATGAGAGTTTTACAGGTGGAGGAACCCGGAGTATGCAGAGAGAACCACCGAGCATCGATGAGCAACTGTCAGCACTTCAACATTCTCTGTTCAAGCTCTGCTCAAGCAGGGTTACAGCAGTTGAAGACATGTGCACCATCGACTTGCAGTACACCTTAGTACATGACGTTATCATGCCCCTATGTAGGCAACCAAGATAAAGTGCCTTGCCCAAGGACACAATGCAGGGTGTCCTGGACAGGCATCGAACTCAGGACCTCTAGCATAGAAGTCCAACAGTCTTCCACTGAGCCACCACGCTTTCCATTTAACCAATTCAGCCGAGGAGAGAGCTCACTGAGTTCTGTCAAACAAGACTGAATTGGTTAAATTCAAGGTTGCAGTACACAAAAATTGCTCCTTTAAATTGTAATATTACAACACTAGTGAGCTGAGGTATAATAGAGTTCCTCTGTTAACCCATCACCAAATACACTTGCAAAAAAATTTCTTGAGTAATGAAATATTTTCATTTTTTGCCTAAAAACACGTTCTGATCCCTCATTGGAATGAGCTGGACCAAAATTGATAGAAATCTTCTCCTTCCATATGCACACATTTTCTGCAAGTTAGGATAACTGTGATAAATGTATTTCATGTTATTGCCCAGAAGCCAAAAACCTTGACCTTCAACTAACCAATCTGAAAATCGAGAGGATATTCTCCTTCCAATGAGGTACCTACCCTATAAGTTTACTGGATATGTATAGAATGGATAAAACAAAAGTTATTGTCAGGAAACACCTGCCAACCCATTTTCACAAACTATGAGATAGAGAGTAAACGCTTGACTGGACTGGTTATGTGAAATAATTCATGAGAGGTGAGGGACGTTGTACAAACAAGAGTGTGCGAATGCGCACAAGTGTTTCACAATATAGTCCCTCGCCTCGAATGAATTATTTCACGTAATCAGTTCAGTCAAGTAATTACTCTGTTTATTACTTTTCATTATTAACGATAATTATATTATTTAACCCTTTACCTAAAGTAACGGGGAAAAAACGGCCAGTGCTGTTCTAAAAAATCACCAATTAATTTTAATTATTTTTTCATTTTTTTTTGTCTCTAAAACATAGGTTACGATCCCTCATTGGAACGAGCTTGTTGAGCTCGTTCCAATGATGTGTCATAACCTATGTTTTTGAGACAAAAGATGAAAATAATAGTTATTCAAGAATTTTGTTTTTCTGCTTTTCATGTTAGGTAAAGGGTTAAATCCCCCCCCCCCCCAAAAAAAAAAAACAAAAACAAAAAAAAACATGAAGTCCCCATTACACCCACAGCAAAGTGTCTTTGTTTGCGTGCACGGATACATGACACAATTGTTGATTGCATAATTCACTTGTGAAGTTGTCGTTTTTAAACAAACCCGAAAATCCCAGTAAATCACACTTTGGAAAGTAATAATTAAGTTTAACTCAATCAACAACAAAGCAAATAAGCACATTCTCAAAATATCATACAAAGTTAAGATGACCCCTCCCCCCCCCCCCCCCCCCCCCCCCCCCCCCCCACACACACACACACACAGTACAGTATTGTGGACCCCATTAAAATTGTAAATACTCTTTGCATGAAAAATTCCACCTCCCCCCCCCCCCCAACCCTCTACCATGGCACACTACCTTTACAGTACAGTGGTGCCCACTTAATTGCATATCTCGATTCTCTTTATAGTGCCAAGTTATTTTTCAGTAGTCATTTGCCTTGCAAGCATTTTATTCAAAGATACCATGTGGGGCTCAGGGACCAGCCATGAGGGCGACTAGGGCGATTATGTCGCCCTTCTAAGCCCAAAGTCGCCTAGAAAAATAGTTGGGGTGATTTCAAGTGGCCGTATAAAATTGGCCAAAATGAGGAAAGGCTGAACTGAGTGATCTGAGGTTTACATAAAAACAATTATTTTCAAGAACCGAATGTGCTGGAGTGTGATAAATAGGCATTTTCATTCGTCAAACAAGCGACCATTTATTTGAAATCACAGGAGAACCAATTGTCCATTGTCGCATTTTGTGGATTTTTTATTTCTATTTTGTTCAGTTTCAGTCGAAGCTTCAAGTGTCGAAACGAAAATAGGTGACTTTCATGACTCAACAAACCCAGTTTGAAAGTAGGTTACGTTGCTTAGGATGCCGAAAATTCTCTGCTGAAAATGTATACACAACAGACTTATTTTCTAACACTATTGTTATTTCGTTTTGCTGACGACTGTTAACTGTTGGGCTGTCTATTCCCAGAAAAATATGAATGGAATTGAAACAAGTGAAAAAAAGCTTCAGTGATGACAAGAAAAGCTTTGTACAGGGCACAAGTGTGCATATGAAGTATCTTGAATAAGTACCTTCCAAGCAACCATCTTACATCTTGTCCTGTTCACGTTTTCAGACTTAGGAAAGTATTAGTTTAGTAGACTTTAGTGAAAGGCAACCACAGGAGGGTGTTGGGGGATTGGTATGCAGAACAGGGGAGGGGTCATGAAGTAGAGGGTAGCAGTGGGGGATTTTCAATAAATAATTACTTTGTGATTTTTTTATCCTGGCATAGGTGCATCATAGACAATAGAACCTGGAATAATCAGGTATTAATGGAGGACCACAAGCTGAAAATATGAAAGGGCGGCCAGGGTGGTACAAAAATATTCTTAATTTTCCCCACTTGCCTATGAAGTCTCCCTACTTGACTCTGCAGTCTTCCTATTTTTCCTGGAGGGAGACATGACGAGTCCCTAAAATTCCCACCTAGGCTGGTCCCTGGTAGGGCTGTCACGATTTATGAAATTTCATGATCGACTTTTGAAAAAGAATAATCGATTAAAGTCGTACTCTGTGACCTCTAGAAACAACTATAAAAAAAAAAAACCCAATATTTTTGGTCATCAGTTCCTTGGGCCCAGACATTCTTTAGACATGCAGCATGCCTTCTGCTCTCTGAGAAAAAGTCAGATTCTTGACCACTTTAGACCCAAACCAGATTTAAGCTCAGGTTAGGACATGAGGCGATCAAAAGTCTAATAATAGCTGCATTGAGATTTAAGAAGGCAATTGCACTCCTTGGGAAACTGAGATGGACAATTATTTGTAGTCTCACACTTTTCAAGAATGCTAGACCTGGTGTCATGTGTTGTATCTTCATACTTCTTTCTCATATCAATTACAATGTATTTTCAATATTCTACAGCCTCTGAAACTTCTTACAAGCACGATGGGAAGGAGAGTAATAACTGATAATTTATTTATTTATTTATTAAGGTTTAATGACACTTTAACAGCCAAGGTCATATCGTGTCAGTGACAGTTTTATGGGTGGAAGAAGCCAGAGTACCCGGAGAGAACCACCGAGGAACGACGAGCAGCTGCCAGCTCACCAACATCAAAACTCCGCATTGCAGCACAGGCAGGGTTAGATTGGTTGAAGACATGCGTACCATCGAATTATCTGATAATAATTCTCAGTAAAGGACTGATGAAAACCCATAATCGTCGATTTAGAATCTGTAGTGGATTATGAAAGTTTCCAACGATTAGTCAACTTGTAGATTAACTGGTTGAGTGCTGGAAGCCCATATTTGGGCTTTAATCTGAAGTGCAGGTAACCCATCTTAAAGACATTATATTAAGTGGATGCATTTCAAATTATCCTTGAAGCGAAATTATTCAGTCTTTAAGGATTTGCCTTGTTACAATTTATGGGAGAGTGCCTATGGGCTGTGTGAGCCATGCCTAGGGGCACTCTCCCATAAATTTTAACAAGGCAAAGATATGTCAACAAATTTTGATGACCAAAAATAATTTAGCGCTCTACCAGTTAAGATCTGTGGATTGTGGATTAACTGCGTTTTAACCGTGTTTTAACCGTATTTCTGAAAGGATGAAGTCTATTAGGATTTGCCTATTTATAATTTGTGGGAGAGGGCCAATGGGCACTCCATAAATTTTAACAACGGAAAGATATGTCAACAAATTTTGATGACCAAAAATAATTTAGCACTCTACCAGTTAATGATGACAGACCTAACATGTTACCAGTAAGAGTAGCCTTAGTTTAGCAAAATTTTGTTCATGTTTTATTACAATTTATTGGAGATTGCCAGTTAGCACTCTCCAATAAACTGTAAAGAAACTAATTTATATTGTTTTTTTTTTCTGCTGAGTCAATAACCAACTAGTATATACAGAGTGAAAGAGTGAAGCCACTTAAGTGGTTTTCAGCACTTTTTAATAGAGCCACGACAGTGGCTTTTAGGACTCAACCAGTTAATTAACCCTTTCAATTGAATATAATTTCCCAACACCAAACCATTTACCATACCATCAGTGCAATTTATTTATTTATTGGTGTTTAATGTCACATATTTCTGCACAATGGCTAATCATGACCATGAGTTTTACAGGTGGAGGAAGCCGGAGTACCCAGAGAAAACCACCAAGCAACGATAAACAACTGTCAGCCCCACAACATACCAACTCCACATAAGCAGGGTTAGCACTGGTTGAAGACAGATGCACCATCGACATGCAGTATGCCTTAGTACACAATGCCACCATCAGCCCTTGCAATTCAGAAAATTCGCCTCGGCAACAGCAGTTTTCATTGGCTAAAAAACACTTTGCATCGGCACTTTTTTAAAAATGATTATTGTTAACAAAAACAAGACTTACGAAAGCCTTAGAGGCATTATGATGAGTGCAGCTTTTGGGTGAGTGTGTCGATTTGAAGTATGTTGTTCCTGAATAAAATTCTACGTCGTGTGGTAAGTTTTGCGTTGTTTGTTGTTGTTTGAACATATCACTATCGTGAAAAAAGGGAATAACATTTTGGCGGCAAAGTGGGTTAAAAACCAGTCACCTCAACTCTGTCAGTCTATCTCAACAAAGTCCAAATTTTGATTAATTTTGTCACTTTCGTTTCCATAATTTCAATAATTTGGTTGAGGTGATCAAACCCATACTGCATGTCAGGTGGCCTTGTTAACTTCCACTGGGAATATTCGTGACCCGAGACGGTTTTGACCAAGTTATAACCACCGTAGTGCAGGTACTCAGTAACAAAAAATTGTGTGGTAACATAGTGAACATTTTTTCATTCCAAGATCAGAGCTGGGTGGGGGGATGGGGGGGGGGGGCGGGGTGGCAGGGAGTGGGGGGGGGGGGGGGAACTCCATCACTTTCAGTTTGTAAATGCCTATAAAATCCGTCACCGGAGTCTTTCAAAGTTTGAGTGGTCCTAATTTGACATTGTTCAAATGTGACACGCATGATGTTAATGCATTGTATTCCTTATTGATCATATATAATATTATTATCGTTATGTCATGAACGGATTAAAACAAAAAATAATAAAATTTTATCAATTAAAAAATTGGTATCTGTTTTATTAATAAATAATATAAAGTGTGGGGGGGGGGGGGAGGGGTACACAAGTCAAAGTGGAACTAATAACAAAGTTTGTTATCAGCTCCACGTTGACTTGTGTACTGCCCTCCCCCTCACAAATGAAACCTCAAGTCCTTATTCCATTTTGTTCAACATATGGAAGCTGAAACTTCTCGAGGCCAAAACGTCCATATCCCGTCGAGATGAGCAAGTCAAGCGCTGTGATCATGGATAACAGAAAATATGCACTGCTCTGCATTGTGCAACTGAAAGGAAAGTGCAACTTTTACTTCACTCAACAGGGAGGGGTTGATGATTTCTAACTTTTTTTTATAACTATCAGTATATGGTGGACCTCGTGCCTGAATTTCTTGGACTGAAAAAGGCGACACGTGAAAGTGCGCAAGTCCAACTTGGAAGTAAATTGATTGAAGAGAGACGCGGTCATGATACTAATGCAGCCGCCCCTCTAAGTATGGTTCGTGGTTTCAAAACTTTCCCCAAATTGGGAAGGGTCTTCATGCCCACGATTTGAGCTAATCCCAAATGCAATGTTCGAACGGTCCCAGACAGTGGCGCTCATGCCTTGTGACAGGAGAAAAGCACCATATAGCTAAGATTTGAAGGAGATAGTATTATCAGAAAATTACAGAAAGTGGAGTCTTCCGAGAAAGTGTTAATGTCTTACCGATGAGTGTGTAGCCTACTAGCTTTCGCCCCCCCCCCCCCCCCATTTCACACAGTGTAGTAGTTGCGCGATTTTTAGTGGTTATGATGATTCGATCATTGGCGAATGACTCCGCTCCGACCACCCATACCTCGGTAAATTAGTTTTAATGGGGATTAAAATGTTCCCAGCCCCCCCCCCCCCCCCCTCCCCCCCAATATAATTCCTGAAAATATGTGTAACATAAATATATTATTGGAGAGACTGGCTGCCCACCAAACTCAGCCCTACAGAGAGGGCTTAACCAAGGCTTAAAGTGCCCCCAGATTGGCTCTCATGGCTCCAAAATTGAAAAATTTCCTGGGGGAGGGCCCAGACTTCCATTCATTAGGGAGGAGAATATTCCATCTCACCCACAACAGAATATTACCAGCTCCCCCCCCCCATTCCTGGCTATGCCCCCCCCCCCCCCTGCATTTGACAAGGAATTGTATAGAAATAACATTCTCTATCAGTCGAGTCAAATAGATATTTCCCAGCCCCCCCCCCCCCCCCCCCCCCCCCCCCCCCCTCTTTAGTCCAGATTCAATCCTTCCCTCTAATTTGTGTTGACCACCCCACTTCCAAAATTGGAGATCGGTGATGCCAACCCTAACCCCACCCTTACACACACACCTTAACATTCCTGCATTCGTTCCCACCCTCTAATTCTGATTCGAATCGTATCCCAATTTACACTCCAATTTTGTGAAGATGTTTTTTTTGTTTTGTTTTGAAAGGTGCCTCATGTTTACTTGAAATTGCAGAAGCAAGAAGCAGAAGGAACTCTAATGCTAACTTTTTTCAGTAGATATCTCTCACGGGATCTGAAAAGGGTGTTCTTGCACAGGCCGATTTTGTATGAGCTAAGCTTGAATAATTACGCGAGCCGAGTTTTCTTATGAACCAAATTTATGTTGGACCGGGTTCTCGCATGAATCGACTTTGTTTTGGGTCGCTTCTCCTGTATTCCGAATTTCCCCAACATCATTACATGTACCATAACCCTCACCACCACAACTGACACACATTCATTTTATTCGACAGATCCGCACCGATGAATAAATCAAATTAACATTTTGAAAATACTTAATTGGCTTTTGCTAAGAGTAATTTGTTAATTTTTTATCGCAAAATTCCTCTTAATAATAGAAGGCTGAAACCTCGTAGGTCCAACTGTTCCCGGGTAAACGTTTCAATTTCGACGGAAAGGTCTTTTGCCTTTTCAACAAAATGATGTTCCGCTCCGGACACGATCCGCGTTGCTTTCTATTATTAAGATGGAGTTTTGTCAAGATAATGGTGGGATATTTTTTTCTAAATTAAAAGGATGTTTTGTCAAAAAGACATAATCTTTTTAATCTGCATCTGTTCATCTGATAATTTTCGCCCATGCTCTGTTTCACTTTTAACGCACACAGACACACTGTTTGGTGTCGGCATTATTTCTGCTGATGCAAAACAAAATCACCTCGGCTTTTGCCAAATCCGACGTCAATTGCAAGGGCTGACCATGCCCCCTTGGGGGCAATGAGGGTGATGTGCCATGCCCAAGCACACAACATGGTTGCCGACTTGCCACAGGTGAAATTTAAACTGAGGACCTCTCAGCTTGCAGCCTGAGTCTCTACCTACGGAGCCAGCGCACCCCCCACCTTCAGTGCAAAATTACATATAGTTTACAGAGTAAACTCCCGTTAGCTGAATAAAAAAAACTTATAGTAAGGCCATACAAAGTTGATTGTCTGTTTCTCAGGCCATTTTTTCCAAAAAAGCATGCGGGCGGGCGGGTTTTTTTTTTTTTTTTTTTTTTCTCCCTGAGAGGTTGTTTGTGGTAATTTGACCCCCACCCAAACGCCTGGTGGGCCATGCAAAATTTCGCAAATATATTGGTTATTCACCACAGCGGTGTTGGGTCGTAAATGAAGTGGGGTTTGAATGTTTGTTTTTTTTTCAGTGAAACATGAAAATTATAACACAGGACGAAAGTCACGAAACGCCTCGTGGGTGAAACGTCTCGGGTTGAAACGTCTCTGGGACAAATCAAATGTCGAACTCGAAGTGCCAACTTTCAGAGATTTATTTGACCAAAAAAAAAAAATCCTTTCACAACCTGCCTAATAAAATCATGAATCGCAATTTTTCCCCGTTATAATCAAAATTATCACAACCCATTTGAACGGGCAGTTCATCCATAAATCATATTTCTTTGAAATCTGAAAATGAAATACAAAACGAATGTTTGTGTGTTTTTATTAACCAATTCGACCGCACATACCTGCCTATATGCGATTTATTTTCAGCTATGACTGTTACTTTTATATCAAGCAACGGTTACTATTAGTTATCCAATTATCCTGCATCTCAAATGCATTTATTTAAATTAACTGGGAAACTCGTAACGGTTTCAAATAACAGTACACAAATTCCCAATGACGGCCATTTACAATACAAATGTTACTAAAAATAAATGCCAGGAGACTGTGTTCCATTCAACATAGCACCTGACTTTGCAGACTTTCTGAGGGTTGGTGCGAATCAAACGTGGTGCGAATCGACCATTCCCCTTTGTGACTGTTTGTTGTCAGACTGAAAGACACCTTCCTTCTTGCTGTCATTATGACTTACCTTTTACAGAATAAAACACTTTCTGTCGTGAATATTGCTAGAACCCACCCACTTCATTAAGGTATGATGTAGAAAAAGCCTGAAGTGTGTTAATTTAAAATTTGCGAACGCATCGATATCGATTTACCGAAATGAGCACAATATCTCAAATTTTTTGAAGATTTTTTTTTGTGTCATAAAAAGGTTGCATGCGCACCAAAAATGACCATGCGCGTGGGCCTGAGAAACAGAGGTTCTTTTTTTGATGGCCTAAAGAGGATTTACTCTGACCACCAATGATTTCACTATTTGGCCTCAGTGCATCCAATATTGGTATTTAATCTATTATATCTTGATTGACAGAGCTCTGTACAAGATTTAATAGAATAAGTGCTCGTTTCACAACTAGAAGACAGAATGAAAGTGTCAATGGCACTGTAGCTTAACTTGTGTGTTGTGTTTGATGAAAAGGATAATTTTCAATGTTTATGAAAGGATTATGAAATAAGACAAGAATTGTAATAATTGGGAATATGTTCATTTCTGTTCCCTGTATGCTATGTTTTTGATAAAAATAATATGAGGTGTACACTGTACTGAGGGGTGGGTTAATATGACCTCACAGTTAATGTATGTGGCCCTCACAGTTAACGTATATCAACGAAAGTTACCAAGTTACAGTGAAATTATTCCAAAATGAGTCATCCTATCAGGTTACATTGAAATCCCTTCAAAAATATGGCCTGTAGACTGTGCTCAAGGTTTTCGGGCTTCGGGCCCCTGTAGCTGTCAGTTTCCCAATTGCGTCCAAAGGGGACGTTCTCATCTAGACATTATATGAAGTCAACCTACCAAGTTACAATGATATCCCTTCATAAATATGACCTGTAGACTGTGCTAAAGGTTTTTGGGCTTTGGGCTTGGGCAGCCATCATGGTTGAATGATCGCAACCAAAAGGGAACATTCTCATCTGGGCATCATTTAGGAGTGATCCTACGAAGTTACAATGAAATCCCTTCATAAATATGACCTGTAGACTGTGCTCAAGATTTGTGGGCTTCGGGCACCTGCAGCCATCACAGTTGACCAATCATGACCAAAAGGGGATGTCATCATCTAGGCATTATATGGAGTCAACCTAACAGGTAACAATGAAATCCTTCTATAAATATGACCTTTTGACTATGCTAACGGTTTTGGGGCTCGTGCACTCGAGTATAAAGGCTGAATGATCATGACCAAAATGGGACTAGACATTATTTGGAGTCATCCTACCAAGTTACAATGAAATCCCTTCATCAATATGACCTGTAGACTGTGCTAAAGGTTTTTGGGCTTCAGGCTCAGGCAGCCATCATGGTTGAATGATCGCAACCAAAAGTGACAATCTCATCTGGGCATTATCTGGAGTGATCCTACGAAGTTACAATGAAATCCCTTCATAAATATGACTTGTAGACTGTGCTCAAGGTTTTCGAGCTTCGGGCACTTGTAGCCATCACAGCTGACCAATCACGACCAAAAGGGGATGTCATCATCTAGACATTATATGGAGTCAACCTAACAGGTTACAATGAAATCCTTCCATAAATATGACCTTTTGCCTATGCTAAAGGTTTTTGGGCTCGGGCACCCATCAAGTCTGAATGATCGCTATCAAAATGGGACGTTCTCATCTAGACATTATTTGGAGTCATTCTACCAAGTTACAAAGAAATCCCTTCATAAATATGACCTGTAGACTGTGCTAAAAGTTTTCGAGCTTTGGGCCCCTGTAGCCGTCACAGTTGCCCAATCACGTCCAAAAGGGGACTTTCTCATCTAGACAAAGTCAGGCGAGCTAAAAATCAAAACGTCCATTACAGAAAGCAACAGCCGTAGAAGGTACATTGGGATGATACGTAAGCATTAAGTTGATACATGCACTGTTTCACTTCCTGAGTCTCCACATGGATCTAACTATGATTATGTCATTATTTTTAACTTTCTCCCAAGGCTTTGTTTTCATCCTGAACTCCAAACAGGACATTGAGTACTTTGAGAGAATACAGCGCAAATCAAATGGTTTTTGTGCGCCAAAGATGCACATGGACGCTGTGGGGCAAGTCCCTTTTGGCCCTTATTAGCTGTGTAATATTTGTGTTATGTCTGAGCGCGGTAAAGGTTGAAAGGAGAAGGAAGCAGCTTATCCACGTTTGTGTTTTCTTAGTGACTTCTTTGGAAGAGGTGGTTGTAATGGTGAGACCGTGGAAGTGATGGTTGGCATTGTTGAACAATTTGCTATGTCTGTCAGTTGTTTGTTGATAAATTCCCTTGCTAGTCTGGAGATTTCATCGGAGTGCCTATCATTTTCTTCGGAGTATCTATCGTTTTCTTTGCATTTAGCCAGGAATTGCTGGTGTTCGGATAATGTATTTGCCAGAGATAGAAGGTCTGTATGCTCTTTGGATATTGTCTGTGAAGCCAGCAATGGTTGTTTAGATGTTAGTTCCTTGCCTGGCTGTCCGGGAATGAAGGAAGAGGGGAGTGAGGGGTGGGAGGTGGCGAAAAAGCAACTTCCAGTTGCTCTTCAACCTCCACAGGACGTTCCTCATGCAACTGTACCGGCTGGGGAGCTGGCAGTTGGTTGGGTGTGCCTGTGAGATTAGGAGGGGAACTGGGGGCTGCCTCCGGAACCTTCACCCCCTCATTCACTTCTTTCTTCTTATCCAGGAAAGCCTCCAAGCGACGGGCATCCCTACGCTTGGTCAACAGGATCTTCTTTCTTTTCTTCTTTATACTTTTCTCCGGGCCTCCCTGCCCCCTCGGGTGAGGACCAGTGTGAGAGGGGATTCTCTCATCAAATGTGCTACCTCTCCCCAAGGAGGGTGGTGTTGTGGTGTTCTCATCAACTCTGAATTCCAGTTTCAGATGGACGCTCATACCTATTTCCTGGATAGTCCAGGAGATAGTGCAAGAGACGCCAAGAGCTGATATGGCTTTCTCTAGTCTAGCAGGTAATTCCACAGTAGTCAGATCACTGAAGTTAAGGAACGTCGAGCCCGGTTAATCCTCAGATGGGTGACCGTCTGAGTGATCAATTCAGACTGCTGCGTTGTGTCCTTGGGCAAGGCGCTTAACCCTGACTGTACACATAGGGGCACAATGACGCCGTGTACTAAGGCGTACTGCATGTCGATGGTACGCATGTCTTCAACCAATCTAACCCTGCCTGTGCTGCAGTGCAGAGTTACGATGTTGGGGAGCTGGCAGCTACTCGTCGTTGCTCGGTGGTTCTCTCCAGGTACTCCGGCTTCCTCCACCCATAAAACTGTCATGGTCATGATTAGCTATTGTGCATAAGTATATGACCTTAAACACCAATAAATAAATAATAATTCCATAGATTTATTCAAAGTGTTCACACTCTGAAGTCAGAGGTGTGAATGAGTCGAAAACAGTGCACTGTTCAATGCTTCAATAGCATACAGAATATTTTCTGTATTCCAAAGGTGTTCTGAAGATAGTTTTGTGTGGACAAAAATTAAAATGTATTACAGATACTTTTAGACTATAACATTCAGATAAAGTGTAGAATTGTAGAATAACTGAACTTGTGATCTGGTTTGACTATATCAATAAAAAAAAAAACATTTCTACTGTTCAGTTAATAATTAAAGACCATTAAAATTTGAATTGTGTAATGAAAATTAACATTGTAATCCTATTATCTGAGTGGCCTCCCTTAAGTCATAGAAAACAGACCATCACGTTTTCAATACAAGTTGCACTGAGTATTGTGTTAAGTCCAGCTTCAGAGACGTTTTGATAGTATAGCCACCCTCAATCGCAACACAGCAAATCCCACCCCTCCCTCTGGCATGTCCAAGCTTCCTCCCCCCTAAATTTGATACTATTTCTTGGGGGCAGTGACTGATTACATGCATTTATGAAACTCCTAAATACCGCACATTGTGGGTCTGTTTGTCTAGCGAAAGTAGTTATTGCTATTGTGACTGGCTTTTCGGAAATGCAATATGAATTCTTTCCACTAGAAATTAATAAGCATAGGGTTCGAATAAGCTAGGGGCATGGTTTATTTGAACAAAGTTTTCATCAGAGATTTGCAGACGAACTGTCAACAGTCAGCTTCAAAACTTTTTGATATTAACCCTTTACCTAACATAGCAGACAAAAAAACCCCAACAATTAACTAAAACAAGAGGCTCCAAGGGGCCTGAGGGCGCTCACCTGACATGGTAGCCTAAATATCAACCCAGAGAATTGATTTCAACAAGTTGCATCTGCTCCTCCTAAGAAAACCTTATACCAAATATCCAAAGATTCTGACCAGTGGATCTAAAAAAAAGAAGATTTTTAAAGAATATTCCTTATATTGAACTAAGTTATAATTCAGGCTCCCACAGGGAGCCCATATATGAACCCAGGAACTTGGCTTTAACAAACTTGAATCTCACCCCCCAAGGATGCTGCACACCAAATATCAAAACATTCCGACTGCTGAATCTGAAGAAGAAGATTTTTAAAGAAAATTCCTCATTCTGAACTAAGTTACAATTCGAGCTCCCACAGTGAGTCCAAATATGGACCTAGGGACATGGCTTGAACATACTTGAATCTCACCCCCCTAAGGATGCTGCATACCAAATATCAAAACATTCGGACGGCTGGATCTGAAGAAGATTTTTAAAGAAAATTCCTCATTTTGAACTAAGTTATCATTCAGGCTCCCACAGTGAGTCCAAATATGGACCTAGGGACATGGCTTGAACAAATTTAAATCTCATCCCCCTAAGGATGCTGCATACCAAATATCAAAACATTCCGACTGCTGGATCAGAAGAAGATTTTTAAAGAAAATTCCTCATTTTGAACTAAGTTATAATTCGGGCTACCACAGTGAGCCCAAATATGAACCCAGGGACTTGGCTTGAACAAACTTGAATCTCACCCCCCTAAGCATGGTGCATACCCAATATCAAAAGATTCTGCCTGCTGGATCTTGAGAAGAAGATTTTCAAAGAAATTTGCCTGAAATGCACTAAGTTCAAATTTGGGCTCCTATACTGAGCCCAAATATAATCCCAAGGGGCCGATTTGAACAAACTTGAATCAGATCCGCCCCACAATGTTGCATTCCAAATATCAAAAGATTCTGCCTGCTGGATCTGGAGAAGAAGATTTTTGAAGAAATTTGCCTGAAATGCACTAAGTTCGAATTCGGGCTTCTATAGTGAGCCCAAATATGAATCCAGGGGGACGATTTGAACAAACTAGAATCAGATCCACCCCACAATGTTGCATACCAAATATCAAAAGATTCTGCCTGCTGGATCTGGAGAAGAAGATTTTTTAAGAAATTTGCCTGAAATGCACTAAGTTCGAAATCGGGCTCCTATACTGAGCCCAAATATGAACCCAGGTGGCCAATTTGAACAAACTTGAACCAGATCCACCCTACAATGTTGCATACCAAATATCAAAAGATTCTGCCTGCTGGATCTGTAGAAGAAGATTTTTTAATGTTTTTCCCTTTGCCTACAGTGTTAAAAGTACCTTGTGATCGCACCAATAGGGATTTTTTTTAACCATTCTATTCTACGGGATAAAAGTAAGCTTTGTACAAAATAAGAATTCTCTGTGCCGCGCAGTTTTGGAGATATGGCAGTTTTAAGGTTTTTTCTATTTTTAGCTCCCGAAGTTCCCACGGGGCAATGAGAAAATTTTTTTTTGCATAAATCAACTACTTATGACCCATTATCATCTCATATCAAATTTGCTTCAAATCGACCTCACGGTTCAGAAAATAGAAATTTTAGGCGTGGCCAAAATTTTTGCCCCTCCCATAACGAAGGCAAATAATGCCCGACAAACTTCTCTTGAACAAAATTGATTCTAAACCTCAAAAGGACTCTGTATACCACATATCAAGTCTCTGCTACTGGTGGTTCATTAGAAGAAGATTTTCAAAAAATTTGGCCATTTTTTGCCCACACCTCTGCTCAATATGAGCAGAAACCTAATTTGGATAAAAATCAAAATGCCCCTATATAACCACTACTTACATGAAATTTAATTAAAATGTGGCCAGTGGTTTAGGAGAAAGAGGCTCAAACACCACCTTCACACAGGACGACAGACGACAGGCGACGGACGACGGACAAAGAGTGATAAGAAAAGCTCACCCTTACTTTCAGTCAGGTGAGCTAATGAGCCTACCACAGCCTAAAATATCTCGGAAGTTTCTAAACAAAAACCATACAAATAACAATATCATTAGAACCAGCTCATCAAGCTGGTTCTAATGATATCAATGTTTGTATAGTTTTAAGGAAAAATTGTGAAATATTTTTTAGAAAAATGTGAAATTTAATTTATATTTAAAAAATACTGTGTTAGGTAAAGGGTTAGAATACCCAATAAACAGTTAGTTGGTCACAAACATTTTTCACCCAAAAGAGCTTTTTATCTAATATTGTTTGGCATGAAAAAATATTATGGAAACGATCAGTTTCCCATTCATTTACAGGGTTTTTGAATGACATATCAGCATTTTCCAAAGATGTTTTTTAAAATGTACATTTGCAATATAACCATTTTTAGAAGCCTTACCTACTTTAACCCATTACCTAGCATGAAAAGCAGACAACACTTGAAAACAAATTCTTGAATAACTAATTTTTTGTCTCAAAAACATAGGTTATGATCCCTCATTGGAACGAGCTCGATGAGCTCGTTCCAACGAGGGGTGATAACCTATGTTTTTGAGACAAAAATGAAAAAAATAATTGGAATTAATTGGACATTTTTTAGAATAGCACAGTCCGGTTTTGGTTGTTACACTGAGTAAAGGGTAAAGGGTTAAAAATGTATTCCACCTCATCGTTTTAAATTCCAGAAAAGTTAAAAAATTTATAGTAATTTATATATTTTTTATACTTACCAATGACCCAGACATAGCTGGTGCTAACTCTTAAAATATAGGGCCAAACACAAATTTTGCCCCCCAATCCCCAAAATTTGCATCTAAAACTAAAGAAAACATGTCCTGAAAGGCCCTCCACACCTCGCCCCCACTGCGCATGCGCAGTGTCAAGGACGTTCCGAAATTGGCGCCATTTATCATTCTAATAACCAGTGCCTGGTAAGCGCTATGTACTCAGCGGGGAGGCAAGAGTTCCCAACTCCTGGGAGGGCCATCCCCGTCTGGGTCATTGGTAAGTATAAAAAATATATAAATTACTATAAATTTTTTAACATTTTTATACTGTACCAATGACCCAGACATAGCTGAATAGTAAAAAGGCTGGAGGGCCAAGGACATAGAGCAAAATGGAATACGCTCAATAAAATAAAATAGAGTCATCCCCTGTAGGGAAAAGAAGTAATAGGCCTTACATGTATCTTTCTTATTTATTATAAATTAGAAAGATACAACACCTTCCAAAAATTGAGCTTCATACATCCATGTACTCTATTAATATCCAATAATCCTTATATTAATAATTTTTAAAGTAAGCCAATAATAAAGTAAGTCTAGAGGATAGAGACTCTTATACTCTTAAAAGTGTGTGAGAATTGCATAATCATGTCCGTTGACATATGCAATATTCAAAAGCTATACTTTAAAAACTAAGACTTGAATGAATTTTATAAACTTAAACTTCTCACTAAACAACCATCCCAATAACAGCTCAGAATTACTAACTCCGGAGGAGGTATCCCCTTGTTTTCATAGTAAAAACAGGTGACCCAAGGGAACACCCTCCCCCCCCCCCTTTTTCTTGCCCTGGGTCAAATAGCCCAGAGCGAAGAGGGCAGCCGAACGGAGACACTGCCGAAACAGACAGCCTACCTAGCTATAGTAGCAACTGTTAAGAGAATGATATTCTGAGCAGTAGATAATAGACCTAACAATAGAGGCCTCCAGAAATGGACTCGATATTTCTGAGATAAAATTCATGAATGGATGGCTGAGCGCAATGAGCAGCCTTCAAAAATCTATAATAGCAACACTATTAATGTAAGCCCAAGAAGTAGAAGAACTCTTACTTCATGAGCCGAAATCTTAAGCACAACTGCTAAGCCAATGATATACCATAAGCAGTACGCTAGTTAATAGAATCCATTAACAATAAAATGGAGCGTAACGTCCTTCTACTAGACATCAAAGACAGAAGAAGCTTACGCCCTTGTAATAAACAGATATCTGTTTATAAATACATAAACTGTACCCGGAAAGAGTAAAGGCCTAAGCCCATACGAAGACGGAAGGACCTTAAAATAATAGGTTCCGGATAATAGGAGCCTAACTCTTATGCAACAATCCAACCTAAATAGTAACGGAAGTATTGATTCCGAAACTATGAAAGTGAAAATCATCCATCGATAGTGCATGAAACTCACTGACTCTACAGTAAAAGAGAAACCAACAGAAATACTGTTTAAAAGGTCAGAATTTGAAAACTACTGTTTCCAGAGGCTCAAATGATTACTTAGCTAAATAAGAACCGAAGTTAAAATCCGTATAGGAATTTAATCTAAAGATTCTAAGTCTATTTATCAAAAAGTTACTAACTGACTTAGATAAAGAGACAAAAGACTCAATTGTAAACTATCGTAGAGTGCATAGGTATGAGGTAACATAAACCTATAACCTAAATAACAACAGGCTGCAGTAGATCTTGTGAAACAAGTATACTAAAAAACTAGCAATGCGTAGTATGGAGGGATCAACCATATGAACATAATGATCCCTACACCACGACGGAAGAGCCTCCACTTTAGTCGCATAGAATAGCGAAGAAGAGGATCTCCTATAGTAAGAAATCGCGTCCAAAGCTCGTCCAGTACAGTGCTTACAATGCAATACGGACCACACAACGGAATACATGAAGGTTGCGACCTTGCTGGTTGTGATAAAGATGACACGATTTACCCAGTGAAAAAAGATCCTCACATAGAGGAAGATTTCACGTTAAGATCCACAGTAGACAAGAGAGTAAATTACTCATGATCTCTGTGAAGATAGAGATGCTATCAACAGAAATGTATTGTGGTTGTTTATCTTAGCAATACCTGCTAAAACAACAGCGCCGGAGGATACGCGTATCCTATCATTCCGTCCTATAGATCAATAGAGCGTTAACAGTATTAGCTCAGAGATCTGGACAAGCCAACACATACGTCTGCAATTGATAAGCAAGCTGTGTCATAAATAAAACATCATTGGGCGCTCCCATAGATAGCAAATCTGATTAAATACTTGTTTGTTGAGAGTCCATTCTGACAGCAACAAGCGACCCGTAAGAGAACGGGAGTGCGATAAAACAATCAGACGACCCAGAATATGACGGACCAAAACTGAACTTGGTGTACTATAACCAACAGACGGATTCTTTCCATTAAATTGAATAACGGAAACGAAAGAGTGCCTCCCTGGTTCCGGAGATACGCCACTACTGTCGAATTAAAGGACAGGAATTTGGGCATGCGTTTCTGAATAATGTTCATGCAATGACATAAAGCAAGCCTAAAAAACATTATTCCGCGGAAGTTAAACTGATAGCTAAAAGACTGCGGAACCCAAAGACCCTGGCACTTCGAATCCGTAGGGATTAGTATATATCCCAATCTGTTTGACTGGCAACCGTCATAACAGCCACACTAGGGTCCGGCAACTGCGGCGGCACTCTCTGAGTCAACCACCGAATGTTTGCCCCAGTCTGAATCTCTTGTAACACTAGATAGACAAGAGAATGTATAAATCAAGCAATTCATGGATTGCCGGAAAGTTGCCGTCGAAGAGAAGCTCCTCCGAGAACGAAGCGACTCTGAGAGAGTTCTTAACCTACTATCCACGCGTGGATGTAGCTAGGGCTGCATCACGTCTAACCAACTCCAATCAGCCACTGAAGGGCGGAGTTATACGTGAACAAACTACTGCCCTCAAAAGAAATTACATTGAGAATAATATCCCGTAAATCTTTTCTTGAAGACGTAATGATAACGCCTCAGTAAGGCGGATTACGTATAATAAAGCGTCTAAGTTAAGTCTACTATACATAATGTCGTTCCCAACATTGAAATTGGAAAAGACATAAACGGCGAAAAAGAATATATGCAGTCTTTAATCACACCGTCTAGACGCATATGAACTCTCGGTATGCCCTGCTCTGCCAAAATAAACTATATGTAAAAAAGATAAAATGGCAGAAATGAGCCACGCGGACAAGAAACTAAACTATCATGCTTAGTAGCAGGCTTGTATATATATATATAATATATAGCGTCGAAAAATAAAACACATGTTGTAATGACAATATTGGACTGCGTCGGTAAGTCAGGGACAAAGTCCCTGTACCGATCAAAAAATCCGAGTCCAATGACGCTATAAGTCTCTTATCCAAGATCGCAGCAATGAAGTCCGAAAAATAATCACTGGAAGAAATGCCAGAAGATATGAAAGGCATCTTCCGATACTACTAAAGGGAAAACTCGAAATCTTTCGAATCCCTTTCGCCATCCTGTCGGACCCTATAAAGCGTTCGGTCGTCCGTAGCTTGATGCAACCGCGGACCGCACCGACCCAGCACCGTCGGATAATTCCTGATTCGACCGAGAAACCGTCAATTGCTGGGATGCTGCGAAACAACTGTGCTAACTCGGATAGCACGTCCGTCACTGAGGCCTGAGGAGCAGCGGTCTTACGATGCATTGCCGCAGGAAGCTCCGAGATCGTTACCCCGTGCATACTTCCAATATGCGAGCGAACGGAGTGTATAGGCCTCGTGTCCCTTGGCTACCGGATGGCGCGACCTATTCGCTGTGGAATCACTGAATGCCGAAACTGATCGGATACTCGAGGTCACGTAGCCAATGTGCGGTCGTGTGCCCTGCTGTGAGGATGAGGAAGCATTAAAGACAGTCTCTCGGACTGTCAATATAACGGAGCGTCCCGAGCAACGGACATATGCTCCGAATGTAAAATATCTGAACCACAACATGCGGTCCCCTATGTTGTTGGCTTCCTCCGATCTGTCCTCAATCTGCCGTCACCGGGTGAGTACTAAAGTAATTAAAGTGCTCGCATCACCCAAATCTCCTTCCTAGACCGCAACGGACGAACCCGGCAGCCGAACCATTCAATGAATGTACGCTACACCGGGTGAGCTAGCGAATGTCACTCCGTAAGCGATAGACATATTCCAAGAGCACTTATTGCCGCTAACTCTTCATTAACTATGACGACAGAGGCACACTTTTGAAAGACATCTCCATAACTCTTCGAACAAGAAACCAGAAATGCTTGGATAGCAAGCATAAAATAATAATATATATAGCGTCGTTCAATAATTCGAAAGTTTGTGTGACATTATTGGACTATGTCGGAACTGAGGGACGATGTCCCTGAACCGAACCAAAAAATTTCTAAGTCCACCGACGCTATCAGTTTCTTATCCGGCATCGCAGCATATGTTGTTCCGAAAGGGAAAGCTTGAAATCCACCGAATCCCTTTCGGTATCCCGTCGGACCGGATGAAACTTTCGGACGTCCGTACCCGCTTCCGCGGAGCGTCCCGACCCAGCATCGTCGAATAAAATATATGCGACAGATTCAGTTGATGCTGGGATGCTGCGATAAACTGTGCTATTAAGGAAAGCACGTCCGTTCCCGAGGCCTGTGCAATAGCGGACTTACGATGCATTGCCGCTGGAAGCTCCGTGTACGTTGACTCCCGCACACTTCCTATGCGAACGTCCGGAGTCTGCAGGCCTCGAGTCCCCGGCTACCGACCCAGCGCTGTCGGATAATTCTCGATCCGACACCGTTTCTGTCGGCTGCTGGGATGCTGCGATAAGCTGTGCTATGTGCACAAGAATGTCCGGCGTCGAGACCTGCGGAGGCGCAGTCTATCGGTGCTTCGCCGAGGGTAGCTCCGCATCAGATGGCTCCCGCATACTTCCTATGCGAACGTCCGGAGTCCATCGGTCTCGAATCCCTGGCTGCCGGATGGTGTGACCTGGTCGCCGAACAATCCTTGATCGGCGAAGCTGGTAATATATCGGCGGTCACGCAGCCAAGGTGCGGTCGTGTGCGCTGACGAGAAGAGGAAGCCTTAGCAGTCTCAGCGGACTGCCTATACAACGGAGCGTCCCGAGCGACGGACGTATGCTCTGCTAACGACACATTTGTACCACAACATCTGGGGCCAGATGTTGTTGAACGAGAGAGGGGCCTCTCTCGCTTGCCGTCCGGATGGACCGGAACGAGCTATGAACCGGACTAAAAGGCTTCCTCCGTTCTCCCTCCGATCCGCCGTCACTGGGTGTGCATTAAGTTAATTTTATAGTGCTAGCATCACCCCAAAATTCCTTCTAGACCGCAACGGACGAACCCGGCTGCCGAACCATTCGGTGAATGGACGCTACACCGGGCGAGCTAGCGGACGTCAAAGGCCGTCGAACCTACTAGGGTCCTCTTAGGCAATTGGCGTAATACATGAGCACTTTTCCGCTAGCCCTTCATTAATTGTGACGACGGAGGCACACTGTTGGAAGACATCACAGATACATCACCCTAATCTTGATCGTCTGAAATAGAAATTGATAAAGTAGAGTGACCCTGCGGGGAAAGGACCGGAGTGTCCAAATCCCCAACAACATACCGTGACATACGCTTCCCATATTGTCATCGAAATCATACGATACAGAACAGGAGTTAATGCGAGTACACTGACCACATATAGAATGATAATAAGGACAGAGGAAGACTTCCTCTTAAAACAATTGATCAATATCCTTTCAATGTGAAAAGAAAACAAGTCCTGGTACTCGCACAAACCCCTGGCAATCAAAATACATAATAATAATATGATCCATTAATATAGAAAAAATAATTGAAATCAAAATATTTTGAAAAAATATTTTTTCAGAACAGCCCAAGTTTCTGAAAAGTAACGTTGAGCCCCAATGGATCCCAAGCCTAAGTGTGGACAAAAATTTTAAAAATATTTTAAACAATTTATTCAACACTTACGAACAATAATAATGTATCTAGTTATGATTAAAATAACATAAAGATATTATTATTTAGAAATCCCCCCCTCACACAGAGGGCTGTTGTAAATGTAAACAATGAGTGTAAAAACACTAAAATAAGACTCCAGGCACCCAGGCCCGAAATCAGTTACCAAAAATACACCATCTGATGCAAAACAGAGACTTCCAGGGAAGAAACTGCAGAACATCAGATGGTAGATGCAGAACACAACGCCTAACCACCCGTAGGTGAAGACGTAAACATGGGGAAAGAACAGAATTCATTCTGTTATTAAGCTAAAACTCCCAAGAAATTTTAGTAATAATAATTACAGAAACTATGCCAAAAGCATGGGAGAATAGCAAGGGGGAACTTAAAGGACAGGGAGAGAGGAAAAACACTTGAAAAAACAGTGTAACTAAATAATCAGAATGACAACAAAATGGCTGCTGCCTTGAAAATAGGTAACTTAACATAATTTCATTAAAAAATTTTAAGTTACAGCCCTGATAATATTCTGTCACACATTCTTTTCCTCTCCTCCTTTTCTATCCTCCTTAGAATCACCATTTCACTAATATTTATGTGTCTGGCATCATTTAAACTGAGATTTAAAAGCACAAAGATCAGTCAGATGTTAACTGATGAAGGGCCAAACTTAGAATGATAAATGGCGCCAATTTCGGAACGTCCTTGACACTGCGCATGCGCAGTGGGGGCGAGGTGTGGAGGGCCTTTCAGGACATGTTTTCTTTAGTTTTAGATGCAAATTTTGGGGATTGGGGGGCAAAATTTGTGTTTGGCCCTATATTTTAAGAGTTAGCACCAGCTATGTCTGGGTCATTGGTACAGTATAAAAATATGGTGCGTCTAAAATGCTCTCTAACAAAATGATGGTGATTACAGAATGACATCCACTCAAATAATGCCTGAACTTTAATTCCTTTAATTCTTCAATTTATCGATTATCCATTATTTATGTTCATCCTTTTTTGTATTTCAACAAAAAAAAGTGCAAAAGAGATGTTTCAATTGCCCACTATTACACAGGTAAAAATGATATAGGGCAAAATTCAAGGACTTTCAAGGAGTCTGATGGATTTTCAAGTACTTTTCAAGTACATTTTCTGAATTTTCAAAATTCAAGGAGTAAGATTGAAATTCAAGGACTTTTCAAGGATGTGTACACCCTGATTTAAATCACGGAAATGAAAAGTAGTTATCGTCAAATTTTGAAATACTGAATTTTGCCCTCTCCCTGCCACCCGAAGTTCAATAGTCAACTGTATCAATAAAATTAATTGACAGTATTATACCTCTTCTGATTCTGTGATACAGTCATTGGGATTATGATCAACGTTTTCATCACTAATATTTTTGTCTGTAACTTCAATGGGGCTTTTCTTTCCATCTTCGTCTCCTGATCCAACTTCAACTTTTCCCTTCAAGGAGGAATCATTTTCTGACTGAATCTGAATATTATTGAAGTGTTTTTCTGATGTATCATCACTAATATCTGAAACAACTATCTCTAGACTGTCATCCGAGATCTCCAAGACCCCATTTTCTGCTTCCTTTCCACAAATGCTGTCACCATTCTCAGACAATGTGTTCTGATGTTCATCAAAGCTTGACGATTCAGCTTCCCTCATTACAGAGTCTCCATCATCAGGCTCTGCTTTTGAAATTTCAGTATCCTGAATTCGAGAAGATGACAAAGGACCAGTTAAACTCTCACTTCCACCTGAAATTTCAGAATCTTGAATCTGAGAAGATGCCAAATCACCAGTTACATTAAGATTTCTGTCTGTACTGTGTATCCTGTAGGACATGTTTTGAGAATCAGGATGTGAATGATTGGCAGGAAATATGCCAACAGTTGAGGAATTTTCTAGTGACTTCGAATTTAGTGATGGCTGTGATAACTGTCCTTGATCTTGAGAAACACAGTTAGTTCGAATATCAAGTTCCAATATCTTCATTGATGGTCCACAAAGACTTGGTGCTCGTGGATGTATTAAACTCTCACAAATATTTAGAGACTGTCTACAAAGATTAGAGACCTGCAAAATATAAGGCCTAAAAAGTTAAAAATCGGTTTCTCAGATCCTCCCACATGGTCCTTTTGGCTGCCACATGCTCTCTTTTTATAACCAATGAAAACTTTAAATGAAAGTGTCAATGACACTGT
Organism: Pictodentalium vernedei; assembly: GCA_031216915.1. Lineage (NCBI taxonomy): Eukaryota > Metazoa > Mollusca > Scaphopoda > Dentaliida > Dentaliidae > Pictodentalium > Pictodentalium vernedei. The sequence continues at coordinate 87,551,212 of CM062290.1, read as the reverse complement.
AGCTCAACTTGTCAAGACAAAGATATGTACATGTATAGTATGTGACACAGCAATGACAAACATCTAGGTAATGACCTAATAACAAAGGTACATATAAAGTATTGTAACGGTTTGTACATAAATACTGACCGTTGCCTGTAACAAATGTATAGATAAAGTATTGTAAAGGTGGGCGAGTCAGATGCTAAACTAGAAAAAATCTTTGAGTCCCAGAGTGGGTCTGACTGAACCCCAAAATATTTGTTCTCATAGCACAGTGATAACAAAGGCACCCCAAAACACACTCATTCCTGTCCCAAGGTGAAAACAAAGGTACCCAAGAAGTTTCGTGAAGATCAGTTCACAAATATGAGCTGTGTAGAAGTTGTGACAAAAAACTGATTGGACCTAATTTCGGTACAAAATGGCCACTGGCAGCCATCTTGAATTTTGGACCGCACCCAGAAACACTCGTTCTCGTCCCAAGGTGATAACAAAGGTACCCAAGAAGTTTTGTGAACATCGGTTCATAAATACAGCCTCTAGCCCGAGCCGTATTGACATGTGCACTTACAGAGTATAAGTAGCACTGAATAAATCAAAGTTCATCTAATTTGCATAATTTCTGCACGAGAAAAAAACCCGTACTATATGTGATGTATTCCATGTTACTAAACATTCATACAAAAATTTATTCAAATCAGAACTTTCATACAGAAGTTCTGTACAAAAGACTGATTGCGCTAATTTTGGCACAAAATGGCTGCTGGTGGCCATCTTGAATTTCGGACCACACCCCAAAACACCCGTTCTCATCCCACGGTGATAACAAAGGTACCCAAGAAGTTTCGTAAAGATCGGTTCATAAATGCGGCATCTAGCCTGAGCTGTATAGAAGTTGTGTACAAAAAACTGATTAGACCTAATTTGGGTACAAAATGGCCACTGGCAGCCATCTTGAATTTCGGACCGGACCCAAAACACTCGTTCTCGTCCCACGGTGATAACAAAGGTACCCAAGAAGTTTCGTAAAGATCGGTTCATAAATACGGCCTCTAGCCCGAGCCGTATTGCCATTTACACTTACAGTGCTGAAAGTAACACCAAAAAACATCAAAGTTAGTCTAATTTGCATAATTTATGCACAAGAAAAAAACCCCGTATTATATGTGATGTATCCCATGGTACTAAACATTCATACAAAAAATTATTCAAATCAGAGCTTTCATATGGAAGTTCTGTACAAAAAAACAGATTTCTGCATCGTCGGTACAAAATGGCAGCTGGCAGCCATCTTGAATTTCGGACCACACCTAAAAACACTCGTTCCCATCCCAGGGTCATAACAAAGGTACACAAGAAGTTTTGTAAAGATTGGTTCATAAATACAACCTCTAGCCCGAGCCATAGCCAATTGTTGACGTACGGACAGATGGATGGACGGACGGACGGACAGACGGACGGATGGACAGACGGACGACGGGCCATGACAATAGCTCAAATTTGACTTCGTCAAAGTTGAGCTAAAAATGAAAGTGTCAATGACACTGTAGCTCAACTTGTTAAGACATGTACATGTATAGTATGTGACACAGCAATGACAAACATCTAGGTAATGACCTGATAACAAAGGTACATATAAAGTATTGTAACAGTCTGTACATAAATACTGACCATAGCCTGTAACAAATGTATAGATAAAGTATTGTAAAGGTGGGTGACAGTCAGATGCTAAACTAGAAAAGAAATCTTTGAGTCCCAGAGTGGGTCTGACTGAACCCCAAAATATTTGTTCTCATAGCACAGTGATAACAAAGGCACCCCAAAACACACTCGTTCCTGTCCCAAGGTGAAAACAAAGGTACCCAAGAAGTTTTGTGAAGATCAGTTCATAAATATGAGCTGTATAGAAGTTGTGACAAAAAACTGATTGGACCTAATTTCGGTACAAAATGGCCACTGGCAGACATCTTGAATTTTCGACCGCACCCAGAAACACTCGTTCTCGTCCCAAGGTGATAACAAAGGTACCCAAGAAGTTTTGTGAAGATCGGTTCATAAATACAGGCTCTAGTCGAGCCGTACTGACATGTGCACTTACAGTGTATAAGTAGCACTGAATAAATCAAAGTTCATCTAATTTGCATAATTTATGCAAGAGAAAAAAACCTGTACTATATGTGATGTATTCCATGTTACTAAACATTCATACAAAAATTTATTCAAATCAGAACTTTCATACAGAAGTTCTGTACAAAAGCCTGATTGCACTAATTTTGGTACAAAATGCCTGCTGGTGGCCATCTTGAATTTCGAACCACACCCAAAAACACTCGTTCTCATCCCACGGTGATAACAAAGGTACCCAAGAAGTTTTGTAAAGATCGGTTCATAACGGCCTCTAGCCTGAGCCGTATAGAAGTTGTGTACAAAAAACTGATTAGACCTAATTTCGGTACAAAATGGCCACTGGCAGCCATCTTGAATTTTAGACCGCACCCAGAAGCACTCATTCTCATCCCAAGGTGATAACAAAGGTACCCAAGACGTTTCGTGAAGATTGGTTCATAAATACAGACTCTAGCCCGAGCCGTATTGACATGTGTACTTACTATGTGGAAGTAGCACTGAAAAAATCAAAGTTCATCTAATTTGCATAATTCCTGAACGAGAAAAAAACCTGTATTATATGTGATGTATCCCATGGTACTAAACATTCACACAAAAAATTATTCAAATCAGCATTTTCATATGGAAATTCTGTGCAAAAATCTGATTGCACTTAATTTTGTACAAAATGGCTGCTATCGGCCATCTTGAATTACGGGCCAGACCCCAAAACACTCGTTCTCGTCCCACGGTGATACCAAAGGTACCCAAGAAGTTTCGTAAAGATCGGTTCATAAATACGGCCTCTAGCCCGAGCCGTATTGGCATTTGCACTTACAGTGCTGAAAGTAACACCAAAAAACATCAAAGTTAGTCTAATTTGCATAATTTACGCACGAGAAAAAAAACGTATTATATGTGATGTATCCCATGGTACTAAATATTCATACAAAATTTATTCAAATCAGCCTTTCATATGGAAGTTCTGCGCAAAAATCTGATTGCACCTAATTTTGTACAAAATGGCTGCCAGTGGCCAACTTGAATTTCGGATCGGACCCCAAAACACTAGTTCTCATCCCAGTCATAGCAAAGGTGCCCAAGAAGTTTCGTAAAGATCGGTTCATAAATACGGCCTCTAGCCCGAGCCGTATTGAATTGTTGACAGCCAGTCGGACGACTGGCCATGGCATAAGCTCAAATTGGCTTCGCCAAAGTTGAGCTAAAAATTAAAAATCTGTTGCTGAGGCCCACCCCCCCCCCCCCCCAAACCCTCCAGCATTGCAAAGCCATCTTGCTCTCAAGGGATGGAATGCACCACCACCCATGCTGTTCCGAAGATTATGAGGCCTAAAGCATAAACTAAGAACATGAACTTTTGATGGCAAAGAAATAATTACAGGAATAAAAAATAAAATAAAAACCGCTTGCCTGAATGCAGTTTTACAAATAATGGTCAGAGAAACAGAAGATCTACTTTGTGTGGCCTTAGTCTGGTTCCGTCATAATGAAGTTCAGTCTACTTCTTAATATTCCTTCGCTGGCATACGTTTTGAAGTTTCACCAATTAATATGTTATACATATGATGTGACATTTTCAGCTACTTAGTTTTTCAGTACATGTAGTAACCAATAAAAAAAAATTCTCAAGAAAAAACAGCTGCAGTAAAAGCAAAAGGTAGACTACGTACGTACGTCGACGGATGAGAAGTGATGGCAATAGCTCATCTTGACTTTGTCAAGTTGAGCTAAAAATGCGGAATTTCTAAAACGAAACAATAATTCAATGCCGAATGGAATCAATCTGCTTGTAAATTAGATCCTTCTCATCCTCTGTTTAGCCCTTTACCCAATGCAGACGATTTCAAAATTTAATATTTTAAAAATAATTTTTTAAATTTTTTCAAAAAATTTCAACAAAACCATATCATGTGACCCCTCTTAGGAACGAGCTCGATGAGATTGTTCCAAAGAGGGGTCACATGATATGGTTTCGTTGAAATTTTTCGAAAAATAATATTTTTTCTGCTGCCGAATTTGTAAATTACGCGGGCGGATGCGGGCGATTCGTTGGGTAAAGGGTTAGATATAATCAGGGGAATATTCTTTTAGAAAACCGTTGCTTTTGATGATGTGTCTAGTAACTGTGATCGAACAGAACAAAACTCAATATAAAATAATGTGATCATGTTGTAAAACAAATCATTTATTGAAGTTGAACAGCAGAATAACTTTTCAAGGTTCGAAACTTAAAATTTTCATAAATGATCACTGATCAATAAGTTAAAACGAACAGTTGTAGTGGTAGCAGTGCTTGTAGAGATGTAGCTACAACTGTTATACAGTTGTAGCTACAACGCTACAAACACTTTTACCACTACAAGTCAGTTGCGTTTCTACTCAGAACTGTCACAAACGAATGGCTGAAGTATATTCGAAAATATTCGATTTCCGATTGAATCGAATATTGACTTTTGAATAAAATTTTTAATTTTCGCAGGAGCCTATACTAAAGTATGTTGCTGCTTATTTACCTAATGATTCGCTGCATCCATCTGCATAATTTACAAAATGATCAGTTGAAAAAAATGTATTTTAAAAAAAACAAGAGGCCCCCAAGGAGCCTTAATCGCTCACCGGCGAAAGTGGTTCAAAGAAGTATTTGGGGGTCACATTCACATTCATTCATCAACATTACAAAGGAATGAAGTCATGAGAGACAAATTTTATGGAACTAGGGCCATGGCTTGAACAAATATGAATCTAACCCCCCAAAGAATGCTGCATGCCAAATATCAAAAACATTAATCTGCTGGATCTGAAGAAGAAGATTTTAAAAGAAAATTCCTCATTTTGAACTAAGTTATCATTCGGGCTCCCACAGTGAGCTCAGATAAGAACCCAGGGACTTGGCTTGAACAAACTTGAATCTCACCCCCTAAGGATGCTGCATGCCAAATATCAAAACATTCCGACTGCTGAATCTGAAGAAGAAGATTTTTAAAGAAAAATTCCTCATATTGACCAAGTTATAATTCAGGCTCCCACAGGGAGCCCAAATATGGACCCAGGGACTTGGCTTTACCAAACTTGAATCTCAACCCCCTAAGGATGCGGCATACCAAATATCAAAACATTCCGACTGCTGGAACTGAAGAAGAAGATTTTTAAAGAAAACTCCTCAGTTTGAACTAAGTTATAATTCGGGCTACCACAGTGAGCCCAAATATGAACCCAGGGACTTGGCTTGAACAAACTTAAATCTCACCCCCCTAAGCATGCTGCATACCCAATATCAAAAGATTCTGCCTGCTGGATCTTGAGAAGAAGATTTTTAAAGAAACTTGCCTGAAATGCACTAAGTCCTATATTGAGCCCAAATATGAACCCAGGGGGACGATTTGAACAAACTTGAATCAGATACACCCCACAATGTTGCATACCAAATATCAGAAGATTCTACCTGCTGGATCTGGAGAAGAAGATTTTTTAAGAAATTTGCCTGAAATGCACTAAGTTCGAATTCGGGCTTCTATACTGAGCCCAAATAAAAATCCAGGGGGCCGATTTGAACAAACTTGAATCAGATACACCCCACAATGTTGCATACCAAATATCAAAAGATTCTGCCTGCTGGATCTGGAGAAGAAGATTTTTGAAGAAATTTGCCTGAAATGCACTAAGTTCGAATTCGGGCTTCTATACTGAGCCCAAACGTGAATACAGGGGGCCGATTTGAACAAACTTGAATCAGATCCACCCACACTATGTTGCATACCAAATATAAAAAATTCTGCCTGCTGGATCTGGAGAAGATTTTTTAAGAAATTTGCCTGAAATGCACTAAGTTCGAATTTGGGCTTCTATAGTGAGCCCAAATATGAATCCAGGGGGGCTGTTTTGAACAAACTTGAATCAGACCCATACCAAGATGCTGCATACCAAGTATCAAAGATTCTGCCCACTGGTTCTGGAGAAGAAGATTTTTTAATAATTTTTCTATAATTCACACAGTGCTATCAGAGTTATGCCCCATACAGCGCCCCCAAGGGGCGTGGTCATTTCATTTGAACAAACCTGAATTGCCATATAGTAATGAACATCCACATGAAGTTTCGTGAAAATCGGCCCAGTGGTTTCAGAGGAGAAGTCGTTTGAAAAATGTTCACGACGCCAGACGGACGACAATGCCGGACGACGGACAGCAAGTGATAAGTTTAGCTCCCTTCGGTGAGCTAATAAAAAAAAAAACATGTGACTCCTCGAGGAACAAGCTTGACAAACTTGTTACAATGAGGGGGTTATATAATATGGTTTTGTTGAATTTTTAGATAAATTTGAGAAAAAAAAAAAAATTAAAATAACACAATCTAATATGTGTACTGGATAAAAATTTAAAGCATCGTGTCTGTCACACCACTGGTCAGTTAAGTATCAAACTTACGTAGATGCAACTTTTTGCATCATACATTAGCATTTATCTACCATTTACTAAAAATGCAATTATTAACAGCAATATCAGTAGAGATAAAACTTTGGTGATTATTATTTATTAAGGTTTAACGACACATTACCAGCCAAGGTCAGATCGTGTCGGTGACAGTTTTATGGGTGAAGGAAGCTGGAGTACCTGAAGAGTACCACCGAGCAGCTGCCAGCTCCCCAACATCATAACTCCGCACTACAGCACAGGCAGAGTTAGATTGATTGAAGACAGGCGCACCATTGACGTGCAGTTCGTCTTAGTACACAGTGCCATAATGCCCCCATGTGAACAATCGGGGTTAGTGCCTTGCCCAAGAACACATCGCAGGAGTCTGAATCAATCGCTCAGATGGTCACCCATTCAATGACTGACAGGACTCGACATTGCTTAACTTCGGTGATCTGACAAGAACCAGTTACTGCAATGCCATCGCGCCCCAACTATGGTGATAAAAGTAAAGTTATTGCAGTAACAATACAAGTTATTTGAGGTTGTGAGAAACGAACTATTTCAGTTGCACTGGTAATCACAAGTCATTCCATTAAAAAGTTAAAAAATTTATAGTAATTTATATATTTTTTATACTTACCAATGACGCAGACTTAGCTGGTGCTAACTCTTAAATTCTAGGGCCAAACACAAACTGTACCCCCCAATTCCCCAAATTTGCATCTAAAACCGAAAATTACATGTCCTATATGGTCCTCCATACCTTTCCTCCACTGCGCATGCGCAGTGTCAAGGAGGTCTCGAAATTGGCACCAAAAGTCATTCTTACAAGCAGTGCCTGGAAAAGCGCTATGTACTCAGCAGGGAGGTATGAGTTCCCAACTCATGGGAGGGCCATCCCCGTCTGGGTCATTGGTAAGTATAAAAAATATATAAATTACTATAAATTTTTTAACATTTTTATACTGCATCAATGACCCAGACTTAGCTGAATAGTAAAAAGGTTGGAGGGCCTAGGACATAAAGCAATCCAATTACTCAACTATATATATACAGAATTATCCCCTCAAGGAGAAAGGAGAAATAGGCTTTATATGTATCTTTCTATTCTGCATCAAAACGAGAAAGACACAACACCATTCTGTACTTGAGCATAATAACATCACCGATGTCTATTAACCTCCAGTATAATCCATTATGGTAATTATTTTTAAAGGAAAGCCGCTAAATAAAGTAGTCCAGCTAAATGAGACTCTCATATTCATTAAAAGTGCCCGATAATTGTTTATTAACGTCTGCATGATATGTGACATATACAAATACTACACACCGAGGTACACTTAAAAATATTACATGGATGAGTAAAAAGATTATCTTTACACTTTAAAAATCATCCCGGTACCGACTAGAATTACTGACTCTAGGGGAGGTATTCCCTTGCTTTTCACTATAAAGCAGGTGACCTAAGGGAACACCTGCCCCCTTCCCCTTGCCCTTGGTCAAATACCCCAGAGCGAAGAGGGCGGCAGCACAGAGTCACTGCCGGAACCAAAAGCCTACACAACTATAGTTGCAACCGTTTAGTGGACGACATTCTGAGCAACAGATAACGAACCTAAACAATGCCGGTCTCTAGAAATGGACTCAATATTTCTGAGGTATAAATTCATGCAAGTGAAAGGCTAAAACCAATATGCAGCCGTCATTAGAACTGTAATAGCAACACTATTAGCATAAGCCTCTGAAGTAGAAAGAACTCTTACTTCAAGAGCTAAAATCTTAATCGCAGACTGCTGTGTTGAAGATATTATCATAAGCAGTACTGAAAGCTAATAGAATCCATTTAGCTATAGAATGGACCGAAATGTGGAGGAAGCTTCCACAGCATAAGCCACAACAGACACCTGAATAGATTAATGCACAGTCTTTGTGGAGACAGAGGTGCTACCAACAGAATTGCATTGAGATTATTTAACTTAAGCAATATCTGCTGAATCTCACGAGATGGATAGAGCGTCATCTGCAAACGCTCGAGGATCCGAACATGTTGACACATACACTTGCAACTGATTGTTGAGATGCGTCGCAAAAAAGTCCATCATTGGCCGCTCTCATAGGTAGCAAATCTGATATAAATACTCGTTGTTAAAAGTCCATTTGACTGCAACAAGCGGCCCTTTTGTGAAAGGAAGTCCGCTAATATGTTCAGACGACCTGGAATACGACGGACCGATAGAAGAACTTGATGTTCTAGTACCAACAGAAGGATTCATTCCGTTACAGTGAATAACAGAATGGAATGAGTACCTCCCTAGTTCCGAAAATACGCTTATACCGTCGAATTGTCAGACAGAATTGCCTGTGGGCATTCTGGATAACATTCATGCAATGACGTAACACAAGCCAAAATAACATCAATTCCTGATGTTTATGTGCTTGATTAGGAACTACGAATCCCAAGGACCCTGGCACTTAAAAACCGTTGGGCTCAATGTTGGGTCCCAACCTATTTAACTGGCATCCGTCAAAACTGTAAAACTTGGATCCGGCAATTGCAGTGGAAGTTATTTCCCTGAATAAACCACTGAAAATCTGCCCAAGTCTGAATCTGTTTCACTTGACTTACCCTCCAACTCTTGTTCTTTTTGAGTCAAAAAGATTTGGAGAGGACAAGTGCGTAGCCGCCCCATTGGAATAAAATCCGCGGCAGCTCCACACAACCCTATCAGTCTAATAAATTATCTCGCTGTAACTTTTTCTGAGTGAAGACAATAGCGAGCGTACCAACTGATTAATTTCGCTCTGGTTAACGGCAGATGAACGAGATTGTTGAGCGTCTCGAAGGTCATTCCCAAGTGGGTGAATGACTTGGACGGCACCAGATCTGACTTCTCCTCGTTTATTATAAAACCGAGACGTCGGAGTAATAGAAGCAGATTCTGCACATCGTTCTGAAGCGTTAACTCGTTGCCGTACCCCTGAAGAATGTCGTCCAAGTAGGCCGACGTTACTGCAGACGAATGAGCTCGGAAATGTATCATTACCGAGTTCATTATTCGAGTGAAAGCCCAGGGCGCTAGGTTCAAACCGAAGCACATCGCTCGGAACTGATATACAACTCCTAGGACTGCGAAGCGTATTTTCTGAATGTCGGATGTACCATGACGTGAAAGTACGCATCTTTGAGATCTATGCTTGTAGCATAGTCGTTCACCCGAATACTCGCTCTGACTGATCGAATTATTTCCATATAGAACTTCGGAGGGACGATCAGCTTGTTAATCCAGCTCAAATCTATGACTGGATGGAACGAGCCGTCTGGTTTCGGAACCAGAAACAGATGGCTGTAGAAACCCGGAGATTCCTGGTCTTCTACGACCTCTACCGTGTTCTTCTTCAAAAGAGACTGTACTTCAGATAAAAGAGCGTCTCTTTTCTGCGGATTTGACGGAAACTGAGTCCATTTTGGACTTCGAGTTAATGGAGGCTTTCGTTTGAAGGATATTCTTCCGAAATTACACCTTGAACCCAGGGGTCGTCCGTAACTGATGCTCAATCGTTTATAAAACTCGATAATCTTCCGCCAACTGGAACACGATAGAGGTTCAAACCATCACCTCCTGGACCTGCGAGGCTTGCGGAAGGAGAAACTAAGTCCTCCACGACCCGTACCTCACCCCGTCGACCTAGGGACGTCTGATCGGTTATCTCGGCCAGAATAACGTCCCCCATGTGAGTCGCTGCCTTGACGTCTCTAGAATAAGACCTAGAGGACGCATAGGAACCTCTACAGGAACTTGTCTTGGGCGTACTTGTCCCAGAAGTGCCTGTCTTACTCTTTTCTGCTGTATCCGATTTTTTAGAAGCAGATTTGAATAGCAGAGAATCCGAAGCTTTCTTAGTTATCTTATCATAGATTGCTGAAAGCTTGCCATCGAAGAGAAGCTCTCCGGAGACCGAAGCGACTCTGAGAGAGTTTTTCACCTTACCATCCACGCGCGTGGATGTAGCTAGGGCTACGTCACGTCTAACCAACTCCAGGTTTGCCAATGAAAGGGCAGAGTTATACATGGAATAAACTATTGCCCTTGAAAGAACTCTTAATGAGGATTGTATATCCTGGAATTCTTTCCCTTGAAGACGTAATGATAACGCCTTAGTAAGGTGATCTGCGTATGATAAAGCGTCTAAGTTAACTCTGTTAGACATTATTGTCGTTTCCAACGTCGTGGTTGGAATTGACATAGACGACGGTATAGACAATTCCAAGTCTTCAGTCTCGTCGTCTAGACGCAGAGGAACTCTTGGTATGCCCTGTCCTGCCGTTTCGAATTTATTCCTTGAATTGATGAAAGGCAGATTTAGAGCATTTGCGGATAAGAAAACATACTTGCTCGTTTTGGTAGCAAGCTTATATATAGTGTCATTCAATAATTCAAATGTTCTTGTGACATTATTGGACTGTGTCGGAAACTCAGAGACGATGTTCCTAAACCGATCAAAAATTTCTGTGTCCAATGACGCTATCAGTCTCTTATCCGGCATCGCAGCATTCTGGTCCGACGGAACAACCTCTGGAAGATAATGCCAGATAAAATCTACGGCAGCTTTATGTTGTTCCGAAAGGGAAAACTCCAGATCCTCTGAATCTCTTTCGCCATCCTGTCAGACCCTATGAAGTTCTCGGTCGTCCGTACCTGATGCTTCAGCGGAGCGTACCGACCCAGCGTCATCGGATAATTCCTGATCCGACAGAGATTCTGTCGTCTGCTGGGATGCTGCGATAAGTTGTGCTATTTGGAATAGCACGTCCGTCACTGAGGCCTGTGGAGTAGCGGCCTTACGTTGCTTTGCCGCTGGAAGCTCTGTGTACGTTGACTCCTGCATACTTCTTATATGCGAACATCCGGAGTCTACAGGCCTCGTGTTCATTCCTGCATTTATATAATATGTGAACGTCCCCTGAAACTCTTTGGTCACAAGCCAAGGTGCAGTGGTGTGTGTTGACATGAGGATGAGGAAGCCCATAACACAGCCAGTTCGGACTGTGTATGTGACGGAACATCCCGAACAGGAGGATTGGACGAATGTTCCGACTAACAAACAAACATACAACAACATTGCGGCTCAAATGTAGTTGTAAGAGAGAGGGGCCTCTCTCGCTCGCGGTCCGGATAGACCTGGACGAGCTAGCTACTAGACTGACAGGCTTCCTCTGTACTATCCTCGGATCCGTCGTTGCTGGGTGTGCACGTTCCAAGTTTATAGTGCTCGCATCACCCACACTGCTTCCCAGAACCGTAACGGAGAAACCCAGTTGGCGAGCCATTCGATGAATGGTCGCTACACCGGGCGGACTAGCGGACGATCAATGCCTTCGATCCTACTAGAGACCTCTTCGGCAATTGTCGTATTACCCTGAGCACTTAGCCGCTAGCCCTAACACTGCAACGACGGAGACACACTTGTTGAAGACATCACGAAAACATCACTCTGAATTCTGAAAAATAAAATGATAATATAGAGTGCCCCTACAGAGAGAGGACCAGTATGGACCCCTCCCCGCAAACACAATATCGTGACACACGTCTCTAACGTTGTCATTTCAATCAACACACACAGAGCAGGAATTAGTGCGAATACACTGAACCTGAGAATTAGAGGAAGATATCCTCGCATTATAAATAAAAAATATTTTTTCATCAAGAAAAAATACACAGTCATATTAGTCGCACTATCCCTTGAAATAAAGATACATAATATAACATAATCCATTATAATCTTTGAAAGAAAATAATTTTCAAAAAAAAAATTTTTTGAAAAAATTTTTTCAGAAGAGCCCAAGTTCCCAATGGGAACACCGAGCCCAAATGGATCCCAAAAAAGCCTAAGTGTGGACAAAATTTTTTAAAACATTTCAAAAAATTAATGCAACACTTAATACAATATTAATGTATCTTGCTATGTCTAAACTAATGTAAAGACAAGAAATCACTATCAGCAGTAACCGTTGTCAATGTTAACAAGAAGTTGTACAAAAACCGGAAACATGACTCCAGGCACTGATAAACATGGCCCGAAATCAGTTACCAATTCAAACACTATCTGATGCAAAACAGAGATTTCCATAGAAGAAACTGCAGAACATCAGATGGTAGATGCAGATCACAATGCCTAAACACCTAAGGGTGAGGACGTCAACATGGGGAAAAGAACAGAAATTCATTCTGTTACGAAGCCAAAACTCCCAAGAAATTTTAGTAATAATATTACAGAAAATATGCCAAAAGCATGGGAGAATAGCAAGGGGGGAATAAAGGAAAGGGAGAGAGGCAACACTGATCAAGCAGTGGAACTTTCATAGCAAGAATGATAACAACAGGCTCATGCCTCGAAATTAGGGAACATAACATAATTTCGTAAAAAAATTTAAGTTACAGCCCTGATTATTTCCTGCCACTGAATTTTCCTCTCATCCTTCTATTTCCTCTTTAGATCCACCATTTCACTCATATTTATGTGTCTGGCATCATTTAAACTGAGATTTACAAGCACAAATATCAGTCAGATGTGAACTGATGAAGGGCCAAACAAAGAATGACTTTTGGTGCCAATTTTGAGACCTCCTTGACACTGCGCATGCGCAGTGGAGGAAAGGTATGGAGGACCATATAGGACATGTAATTTTCGGTTTTAGATGCAAATTTTGGGGATTGGGGGGTAAAATTTGTGTTTGGCCCTAGAATTTAAGAGTTAGCACCAGCTAAGTCTGGGTCATTGGTACAGTATAAAAATACTGTATGTTGGAATGAATGATAAATCTAGCTTACCCCAACATACATTCCATAATGCAGGTAACTGCATGATCCAATACAGAAACAATCCATCATACAAAACACAGAGAACATAAAAAAAATGAAGCCCAATCGCAAGATATGGCTATTAAAAAGAATGTTTTGTTTCTCAGGCACCTCCCACGTCATAGAAAATCTGCCTTCTCACCTTTTTTCACCCGGAAATCTCTTCTATGACACTATTTTGCACTTGTAGGACACATATTTAACCAACTATACCTTGTTTGACAGAGCTCACAGAGCCCTGTCAAACAAGTTATAGTTGGTAAAATTTTCAAATGCATTATGGGAAATTTTCACTGCTGAAAACTTTGGTTTGCAACATAATAGTGTAAGCAGGGGTCAGCCAAGTGGGCGACCAGGTTGAAGAAGTCGCCTTGTCATTCCTTAAGTCGCCCTGGCTTACATTGGGGGTGAAATTCAAGTCACCCTCCAAAACCTCCTTGGAAGACATTGCAGTTTTATGATTTTTCTTATGTATTATTTCCAGAAAAAAACGCTTCTGCATTCATAACAAAGTAAACAAGGCTGCTGTTAAAATCTGACAGATTTGCAATGAAAATAGCCCAAATTAGCCCAATTTTATATTTGTGAAAAAGAGTTGTAATGGCGTAGACGTTCGAACAATACGCCCCAACTGACAGCAACCAGCACAAAATGGCTATTTAAAACAGAAGTGCCAGCAAAAACAATGGATCACTCAAGACATGCAATGTTTCAATTTGGATTTATTAAAATTAACCACTGTTAAAAAAGAATAAACTAAATCATGTAAACTAGAATTTATTAAAGTTAACCACCGTTTCAAAAAAGAAAATGTGTAAAAGACAGTTCATCAACAAAAACGTCGAAACTGCTCACGGTTACACTCTTTTCCATTGAAAAATTGGTTCTATTGAAATTCACCCTGCAATTTGCATTGAAGGTTTTTCTTTGAAAACTTGAGTTGGAAGGGGTTAAATGTTATAAGGCTACGATAGAAATCACACATATAAGGATGGATACGAATGGCAGGCCTTCATAGCACCAATCGCACGTGTCAATGTAAGATGGTCGGCAGAAATTGTCATTTTACTGAAATAGTGTATTGGTATTATTACCCAGTGCAGAGGGAAGGGAGACAACTGAAATATTTTGTCATTTACCTTAGAAATAAATTAACTCAAATTGTCAATACCGCTTAATTTACGAAGGATATCGAAAACCTTTTTAACTACGCTTTTAATTCAATTAGGGCATTCAGAAACCATGAATGACCCAGCTTCTTAAGTGAACTTGAAATTTATTTTAAATACTTTAAATATTGTTTTTTAACTGGTAAGAGTGCTAGAAGCCACTATCAGAGCTTTAATATGAAGAGAGGTACCCCAGCCTAAAGGTGTCATATTGTGTGGATGTGCTTCACATTATCTTAGAAGTGAAATTACTTAGTCTATATGGGTTTGCGTTCTTACAATTTATGGGAGAGTGCCAAGAGGCACTCTCCCATAAATTGTAACAAGGCAAAGATGCTGGAACAAATTTTTATGACCACAAATAACTTAGCACTCTACCGGTTAAAAGAATATATCTTCTATTACAGAGAACACTCTCACAATGGGTAATGCTAAATTTCAAATCCACTGGAATGAGGCAAATACAAAACCAACTGCATGGTAACCATAGTCATCAATGGTAGGGAAAGAGGGCATGCAGAAACCATGAAAGACACAGTATTTTTGTAGGAGGTGGGGGATTTTAACCAACATTCTTCTTAGATACTATATGACTTAGTTTTGCGCATGTATGTATGTTTATATAAATTTTATTTATTTTTTTCTGCACAATTGTGTCCTCTATGTACATTTATTGTGTCATGATGTCATATACGTTTTATGTTTTTTTCTGACTTCTCCCTCATGTCCACTGACTTCTCCCTCCTGGCCCCTGAATTCTCCCTAAAGTCTCTTGAGGGAGAAGTCACTTCTCCCTAAAAGCAGCTTCAAGGTTGACCCCTGAGTGTAAGTAATTATATTTCTGATTCCCAACATTTTAGAACTGTTTTGTGAATAAACAGAAAAAAAGCCTCCCTCTCTCATCATAAAATTGAAAAAAAATTGCCCAAGAAACAAGAAACAGGCACTCTCCCATAAATTGTAACAAGTCAAAGAAATGTGAATAAATTCTGATGAAAAATAATTCAGCACTCTATCAATTAAAATACATTTTGAACAATTTACCTTCAAGCTGGAGTCTTGACATCCAGTTTTAAAAAGACCAATTGCACATTGTGTGATGGACGGTACACTAGGGTGATTACTGATGACACAGGTTGATAAAAGACTGTACAGTTCTTGTCTACATTCGACATCACTATAAGGAATGGGTGGCATATGTGGAGCATCATGAATATTCAACAGTGTCGTCAGCACAAATTCATATACATTCTTGACTGAATCACTTTTCATCAACACTCCACAACTCGACATGAAGCACTGTAATGCTGGAAAATAATTATAATGAATGCAATTAAGCTTTTATTTAATTTTCAATGATGTGGTCGGTATTATTATTTACTGGTGTTTAAGGTCACTTTAAGCACCTATGACAATATCATCAATCATGGATCAAGCATGGTGGCAACAGGGATCAAATATCGACCCCATTCCCAATGCGAATTTGGACAACTTTTTCCCAATGCCGACCCTAAAAAAAAATTGAATGGTATATGTCAGATATTTTACCAGAGTAAAAAAATTGATAAATTTGTCCCTTGAGTGCAAAAAGGCTTTGCAATGCTTTAGCATTGCAAAGCCTTCTTATTCTCAAGGGACGAAATACACCACCACCCATGCTATTCCGCAGATTATGGGGCGAAAAACATAAACCAAGAACATGAACTTTTGATGGCAAAGAAATAATTACAGAAATAATAAAATAAAAAAACGCTCTCCCACATGCAATTTTACAAATAATGGCCTGAGAAACAAAAGATCTACTTTGTGTGGCCTAATCCATTGTGCATAGATGGGAAACCATGACAGTTTTAAGGGTGGAGGAAGCCAGAGTAATCGGCAAAAACTGCTGAGCATCGATGAGCAACTGTCAGCTCCTCAACATCCTCTGTTCAAGCTCCGCTCAAACAGGGTTACAGCGGTTGAAGACATGATTATCATCGACATGCAGTATGCCTTAGTACACGGCGTCATCTTGCCCCCATGTAGGCAACCGGGATAAAGTGACTTGCCCAAGGACACAATGTGGGTTTCCCAGACGGGGATCGAACTCAGAACCTCTAGCATAGAAGTCCAACAGGGTACCACTGAGCCACCGCGCTCCCCGTACAGTACATAGATGGTGCCGTTGCCTTCAATCAATACTAACCCCACTTGAAAGTTAAAAAATTTATAGTAATTTATATATTTTTTATACTTACCAATGACCCAGACATAGCTGGTGCTAACTCTTAAAAATCTAGGGCCAAACACAAATTTTGCCCCCCAATCCCCAAAATTTGCATCTAAAACCAAAAGAAATCATGTCCTAAAGGACCTCCATACTTTGCCCCTACTGCGCATGCGCAGTGTCAAGAACGTTCCGAAATTGGCGCCAATCATCATTCTTACTGGCAGTGCCTGGTCAGCGCTATGTACTCAGCGGGGAGGTATGAGTTCCCAACTCCTGGGAGGGCCATCCTCGTCTGGGTTATTGGTAAGTATAAAAAATATATAAATTATTATAAATTTTTTAACATTTTTATACTGTACCAATGACCCAGACATAGCTGAATAGTAAAAAGGCTGGAGGGCCTAGGACATAGAGGAAAATCCAATAAGCTCAACTATATAATATAGAGTGAACCCCTCAAGGAGAAAAGGAGTATTAGGCTTTACATGTATCTTTCTTATTTAATGATAAATTAGAAAGATACAATACCCTTCATAATTGAGCACAATAACATTCATGTTCTCTATTAACATCCAGTATAACCCATTATACTAATTATTTTTAAAGTAAGCCAATAAATAAAGTTAGTCCAGAGAATTGAGACTCTTTATATTCTTTAAAAGTGTCCGAGGATTGTATATTAACGCCCGTTTGACACTTGACATATACAAATGCTTCACACGAGCTACACTTTAAAAATATGACATGAATTAATTTTTAACATTAATATTACACTTTAAAACCATCCCGGAAACGACTCAGAATTACTGACTCCGGAGGAGGAATTCCCTTGCTTTTCACTATAAAGCAGGTGACCTAAGGGAACACCCTCCCCCCCCCCCCCCTTCCCCTTGCCCGGGGTCAAATAGCCCAGAGCGAAGAGGGCAGCAGGACGGAGTCACTGCCGGAACAGAAAGCCTGCATAACTATAGTTGCAACTGTTTAGTGGACGACATTCTGAGCAACAGATAACGGACCTAAACAATGCAGGTCTCCAGAAATGGACTCAATATTTCTGAGATAAAAATTCGTGAATGTGGATGGCTGAGACCAATAAGCAGCCTTCATTAAATCTGTAATAGCCACACTATTTGCGTAAGCCCAAGATGTAGAAAGAGCTCTTACTTCATGAGCCGAAATCTTAAGCACAGACTGCTGGGAAGAAGATAAATTTTCATAAGCAGTATGGATAGTTAATTGAATCCATCTAGCAATAGAATGGACCGAAATGTCCTTTCTATTAGGCATCAGAAACAGAAAGAAACGTTTTCGTCCCTTTCTGATAAACTGAGATCTCTGTTTATAAATGCGTAAAGCTCTAACAGGACAGAGTAAAGGCCTACGCCCGTCTGAAGACGGAAGAGCCTTAATAACAATAGGTTCCGGATATTTATTAGGAGCCTGATTCTTAGCTAAAAATCCAACATTAGTAGTGAAGGTGATAGTGTTCCTGACACTACGATAGTGAGAATCGTCCACCGATAGTGCATGAAGCTCACTGACTCTTCTAGCAGAAGAGAAAGCTAAGAGAAAAGCTGTCTTACAAGACAAGAATTTGAAATCTACTGTCCCAAGAGGCTCAAATGGCTTTTCCTTTAGTTTAAGAAGAACCCAAGCTAAATTCCACTTAGGAATTAATCTAAGAGTTCTGGGTCTATTTATCGAGAAGTTTCTAACTAACTTAGATAAAGAGACATTAGATCCAATTTGTAAACTATCGTGGTGTGCATAGGTATCAGATAACATAGACCTATAACCCTTAATAGTAACAGGCTGCAGTTTGATTTCGTCAAACAAGTATACTAGAAAGTTTGCAATGTCTGGTATGGAGGGATCAAAAATATCAACAGAATGATCCCTACACCAACAACGAAAAAACTTCCACTTAGCCGCATAATTTAGCGAAGAGGAGGTCCTCCTACAGTTAGAAATCGCGTCCACTGCTCGTCCTGTAAAGTGCTTGCCATGCAAGAAGGACCGCACAACGGAAAAACGTGAAGGTTGAGACCTTGCGGGTTGTGATGAAGTCGACGCGGTTTCCCCTGCGAAAGAAGATCCTCCCGTGGAGGAAGCTTTCGCGGTAGGTCCCACAACAGACACCTGAGTAGATTTATCCACGGTCTCTGTGGAGACAGAGATGCTACCAACAGAATCTTGCATTGAGATTGTTTTATCTTTAGCAATATTTGCTGAATCAACAGCGCTGGAGGATACGCATATCCTATCATTCCGTCCCATGAGATCGATAGAGCGTCTACTGCAAATGCTCTTGGATCGGGGCACGGTGACACATATGTCTGCAACTGATTGTTGAGATGTGTCGCAAATAAGTCTATCATTGGCCGTTCCCACTGGTAGCAAATCTGATTGAACACTTGTTTGTTGAGAGTCCACTCCGACGGCAACAAGCGACCCTTCCGTGAAAGGGAGTCTGCTAGTACATTCAGACGACCCGGTATATGACGGACCAAAAGTAGAACTTGATGTTCTAGAGCAAACAGAAGGATTCTCTCCGTTAGATTGAATAACGGAACGGAATGAGTGCCTCCCTGGTTCCATATATACGCCACTACTGTCGTATTGTCGGACAGAATTTGGACATGAGCTTTGTGAATAATGTCCATCCAATGACGTAACGCAAGCCAAATTGACATCATTTCCCAGGCTTGGCAATTTCAGGAGAGCGATTTGTTAGCTCTCCTTACTGCCCTCCTGAAAGAATTAAGGAGAGCGAAAAATTGCCCTCCTAAATATTTTGGTCTGGGATGATTGAGATTACATGTATTATGCTCACATTAATTTTTTGTTGGAAAGCAAAAATGTAATTTACCTTCGAAGTCACATAACATCACGTAATTTCATTTTGAAAGCAGTTTAGTGGTAAAAGGTAATGGCTGCAGCCATACCCAAACACAGTTGCTATCATTTGAAGCAAAATGGGTCACAGCAATATATTTTTTTCTGTCAGTTTCAAGTTCAACAACTGACATCACAGTTTGAGAGGTAATTATTCAAGGAATATTGACACTATAATATACAACCATTACTACTATCCTGTCACTTGAAGCACTTGCACCAGGATGTGACAAGATTCAAGCAGACCTGTTGTCCAAGAAAGTCATACGCCTACCACTACCACCTTCAACCCCCAAGACTTTCTTGGACAACAGGTCTGGGTACACACACAGGTCTTGTCAAGTGCATGTTCGGTTGTTGATTGAGACATCTAGATGTCTAAGAGATTTCGCTTTACCTTAGTAAAGTAAATAAAATCACTGATGTAGTCTGTTGGTTTCAGTTTCAATGAGTTCGATCAAATGGATACTTAAAATGCTGTGTAAAGCTAATTGCTCTCCTAAGATGATTGAGGAGAGCGATTTTTTGCCCTCCTGCATTTTTCAGAATGCCAGGCCTGATTTCCTTGATGTTTATGTGCTTGCTTAGGAACTGTGGATCCCAAAGACCCTGGCATCTCGAATCCGTTGGGATCAATGTTGCACCCCAACCTGTTTGACTGGCATCCGTCATAATGGTAAAACTCGGATCCGGCAACTGCAGCGGAACTCCCTGAGTTAACCACTGAATGTTTGCCCAAGTCTGAATCTCTTGTTTCACTTGATCTGACAAGAGAACGTCTATGTCGAGCGAATGAATCTTCACACTCCAATTCTGAGTTAAGAAAATTTGGAGAGGACGAGTGCGTAATCGCCCCATCGGAATGAGATCCGCGGCGGCTCCGCACAGACCTATCAGTCTCATAAACTCCCTCGCTGTGACTTTGTCTGCATGAAGACAATAGCGAGCGTAACAACTGACTAATTTCGCTCTGGTTAACGGCAGACGAACGAGATTGTTGTGCATCTCGAAGCTCATTCCCAGATGAGTGAATGACTTGGACGGCACCAGATCCGACTTCTCCTCGTTTATAACAAAACCGAGACGTCGGAGCAAAAGAAGCAGATTCTGCACATCGTTCTGAAGCATTAACTCGTTGCCGTACCTCTGAAGAATGTCGTCCAGGTAGGCCGACGTTACCGCAGACGAATGAGCTCGGAAATACATCATTACCGAGTTCATTACCCGAGTGAAAGCCCAGGGTGCTAGGTTCAATCCGAAGCACATCGCCCGGAATTGATACACCACTCCTAGGACTGCGAAGCGTAGATACTTTCTGAATGTCGGATGTACCATGACATGAAAGTACGCATCTTTGAGATCTATGCTTGTAGCATAATCATTCACCCGAATACTCGCTCTGACCGAACGAATCGTCTCCATATAAAATTTCGGAGCGACGATCAGCTTGTTTATCCAGCTCAAATCTATGACTGGACGGAACGAGCCGTCTGGTTTCAGAACCAGAAACAGATGGCTGTAGAATCCCGGTGTTTCCTGGTCTTCTACGACCTCTACCGCGTTCTTCATTAAAAGAGACTGCACCTCCGATAACAGAGCGTCTCTTTTCTGCGGATTTGACAGAAGTTGAGTCCATTTTGGACTTCGAGTTAAAGGAGGCTTTCGTTTGAAGGATATTCTTAGACCTTCCGAAATCACCCCTCCCACCCAAGGGTCGTCCATAATCGATGCCCACTCTTCTGAAAAACTCAACAACCTTCCGCCAACCAAACCCCAACGATAGAGGTTGAAGCCATCACCTCCTGGACCTGCGAGGCCTGCGGGAGGAGAAACCACGTCCTCCACGACCCGCACCTCATCCCGTCGACCTCGGGGCGTCCGACCGATTGTCCCGGCCCGAAGGACGTCCCGCACGTGAGTCGCTGCCTTGACGGTCTCTTGAATAAGACCAAGAGGACGCACCAGAACCTCTATAGGAACCCTTCTTGGGCGCATTGGACCCAGAAGTGCCGGTCTTATTCTTATCTGCCGTATCCGACTTTTTGGAAGCGGATTTAAACAGCAGAGAATCCGAAGCTTTCTTAGTAATTTTATCGTAGATTGCAGAAAGCTTGCCGTCGAATAGAAGTTCTCCGGAGACCGAAGCGACTCTGAGAGAGTTCTTCACCTTACTATCCACGCGTGTGGATGTAGCTAGGGCTGCGTCACGTCTAACCAACTCCAGGTTTGCCACTGAGAGGGCAGAGTTATACGTGGAATAAGCCACTGCCCTTGAAAGAAGTCTTAAAGAGGATTGTATATCCTGGAATTCTTTCCCTTGAAGACGCAGTGATAACGCCTTTGTAAGGTGGTCTGCGTAAGACAAAGCGTCTAAACTGGCCCTGTTAGACGTGATTGTCGTGTCCAACACCGCGGTTGGAACGGACATAGACGACGGTAATGACAATTCTAAGTCTTCCACCTCGTCGTCAAGACGCAGAGGAACTCTCGGAATACCCTGTCCTGCCGTATCGAATTTATTCCTTGCATTAATGAAAGGCAGGTTAAGAGCATTGGAGGACAAGAAACCAGCTTTGCCTGTTTTGGAAGCAAGCTTGAATATAGCGTCGTTCAATAATTCAAATGTTCTTGTGACATTATTGGACTGAGACGGAAACTCAGGGACGATGTCTCTGAACCGCTCAAAGAATTCAGTGTCCAATGATGCTATCAGTCTCTTGTCCGGTACCGCAGCAGGCTGGCCCGATGGAACAACGTGAGGAAGGAAGTGCCGGATGAAATCCACGGCAGCTTTATGTTATTCCGAAAGGGATAGCTCTAAGTCATCCGTATCCCTTTCACCATCCGGTCGGACCTCATGATGCTCCCGGTCGTCCGCACCCGATGCTTCGGCGGAGCGTACCGACCCAGCATCGTCGGATAATTCCCGATCCGACACCGATTCTGTCGATTGCTGAGATGCTGTGATAATTTGTGCTATCTGAGCAAGCACGTCCGTCATCGAGGCCTGCGGAGTAGCGGTCTTTCGTTGCTTAGCCGCGGGAAGCTCTGCATCAACTGACTCCCGCATACTCTTCCTATGCGAACGTCCGGAGTCTACCGGCCTCGTGTCCCTGGCTACCGGATGGCGTGACTTGGTCGCCGAAGAATCCCTTATCGGCGAAGCTGGTAGTATATCCGCGGTCACGTAGCCAAGGTGCAGTCATGTGCGCTGGTGAGAGGATGAGGAAGCCTGAGCAGTCTCCGCGGACTGCCTAAACAACGGAGCGTCCCGAGTGACGGACGTGTGCTCCGCTTGCGACACATTTTGTACCACAACATCAGGTCCCTGATGTTGTTGTATGAGAGAGGGGGCCTCTCTCGCTCGCGGCCCGGCTGGACCTGGACGAGCTAGGAATCGGACTAGAAGGCTTCCTCCGATCTCTCCTATCATCCGCCGTCACTGGGTGTGCACCTTGTATGTTTATAGTGCTCGCATCACCCAACATTTCCTCCTGGACTGCAACGGACGAACCCGGCTGCCGAACCATTCGGTGAATGGACGCTACACCGGGCGAGCTAGCGGACGACAGCGCCGTCGATCCAACTCGGGACCTCTTAGGCAACTGTCGTATCTCCATGAGCACTTTTGCCGCTAGCTCTGCATTCAATTGTGACGACGGAAGCGCACTCTTGGAAGATAACATGGAAACATCACCCTGTTCTTGTTCCTCTGAAATAGAAACTGATAGACTAGAGTGACCCTGCGGAGAAAGGACCGGCATAGCCCTTTCTCCACTAACAACATACCGTGACACACGTTTCCAATGTTTGTCATCCCAATATTGACATATTGAACAGGAGTTAGTGCGAGTACACTGACTACAATTAATACAATGATCATGAAAGTCAGAGGAAGATTTCTTCCTATTACAATTTGAACAATGTCCTTTCATTGTGAAAAGACAACAAGTCCTAGTACTCGCACAAACCCCTAAACACAAAGATACATAATAACATGATCCATTAACATTGAAAAAAAGCAAATGAAATTCAAAATAATTTTTGAAAAATATTTTTTCAGTGAAGCCCAAGCTTCTGAAAAGTAACGTTGAGCCCCAATGGATCCCAAGGGTAAGTGTGGTCAAAAATTTTTAAATTATTTTAAATAATTAATGCAACACTTACGGATAATAATAATGTATCTTGTAATGAGATAAACTACTCCAAAGGCAAAAAGCCCCCCTCAAAAGAGACTGTTGCCAATGTAAACAAGAAGTGTATAAACACCAGAAAACATGACTCCAGGCACTGACAATACTGACCCGAAATCAGTTATCAATAATACACACTATCTGATGCAAAACAGAGACTTCCAGAGAAGAATCTGCAGAACATCAGATGGTAGATGCAGAACACAACATCTAAACACCCATGGGTGAAAACGTAAACATGGGGAAAATAACAGAATTCATTCTGTAACCAAGCTAAATCTCCCAAGAAATTTTAGTAGTAATCTTACTCAAAAACATGCCAAAAGCATGGGAGAATAGCAAAGGGGGACTTACAGGATAAGGAGAGAGGAAACACTGAATAAGCAGTGCAACTTCAAAGCAAGAATGACAACAACAGGCCCATGCCTCGAAAATAGGCAACTTAACATAATTTCAATACAAAATTTTAAGTTACAGCCCTGAATATTTTCTGTCACTCCTTTTTCCTCTCCTCCTTCTCTATCCTCCTTAGAATCACCATTTCTCCAATATTTATGTGTCTGGCATCATTTAAACTGAGATTTACAAGCACAAAGATCAGTGAGATGTTAACTGATGAAGAGCCAAACAAAGAATGATGATTGGCGCCAATTTCGGAACGTCCTTGACACTGCACATGCGCAGTAGGGGCAAAGTATGGAGGTTCTTTAGGACATGATTTCTTTTGGTTTTAGATGCAAATTTTGGGGATTGGGGGGCAAAATTTGTGTTTGGCCCTAGATTTTTAAGAGTTAGCACCAGCTATGTCTGGGTCATTGGTACAGTATAAAAATATAAGGCATCTGACATTTGCAGAATGAGGTCCCCAGAGGGTGAATTTGATCATGCTATCCCGTACAGTGGGCCAATTTATCCTCTGGATACCTTGTTCTGTTTAGTTTTGAGACCCTGATTCAGATTGAGGTTCACAGAGGGTAAATTTAGTGATGCTGCTGTGCAGGGTAGCATCACTAAATTCACCACCTGGGGACCTCTTTTTGCAGATGTCAGTATGCTTATTTTCAGGCTTTCCTTCGACCAATATTAACTCTCCTTGTGCAGAACTAGTGCATAGACGAATCTGACAGCTGATTGCCGCTGTTTGGTGGTTCTCTCTGGGTACTCCAGCTTCCTCCATCTGTAAAACTGTCCGACACAAGGTCAAAAGTGTCATTAAACCCCAATAATTAAATAATAAATAAACGGGTGATCGAAAACCTCTTGAATATAAAGCACAGGGGATACTGCACAATGTTCATTTGTAATCTACCTGAAGGGACAATAACAGACTTTGTGATTTGAGGCGCGTCATCGCACTCGCACACCACAACGTGCCTAGTTTGAAAGCTAGGCGCATCATCAATGGCACACCTAAGATATCGGTCATAAATCGGGTGCATCATACCAATCTTAAAACGGTAAAGTTATTGTCATAATCAACGATTAATGAAAACAAAGATTGCATACGTGAAACTTAAATATAAAATTAATACAATCAACTTTAATTGTTTGCAACATTTTATCGACATCAAAGAGGGCAGTCACTAAAACCAGTCAGTTGGAACGCTTTGTGATATCAATAAGCAACCAGTAGCAAATTTGAGTGTCACGTGCAGACAATTTCGTTTTCCAAGAATTAATCTCTTTGGTGGCTTCCTTTTATATAACATCCCGTGATCGTGAAGTAACTGCATGCTCGCAAATTGAAGTCGCTGGTACGTCATTATCATTCGAGGCCGCAAATTAAAAAACACAAAATGGCTGATTCAGACGAATCGAGTGTAAATGTGAAAGGGAAAACTTCAGCCACAAACTTTTCTTAAGATGGCGTGCCTGGTGAAATGCGCACACCAATTCTATTTGAGGTGCGCTATAAAATGCACGTCTTCAGATTTGAAATCACAAGGTCTGCAATAAGCTGCAAATTTGGAAACAGAGGACACCGTTGGATGGTGCATAATACACCCACACTTCCAGAAATTCTAAAACATTATTCATTTTCTAACTGAAGTTTACTGTCAGTTTCTCCAATTTGGTTACAGTAAAACCTGTCTTGAGAGACCACTGTCTTGAGAGACCACATCTGCCAGGCACCGATTGGTTTTACTCTATGATGGACCTGCTATGGGAGACCACCTGTCTTGAGAGACCACTGTGACCGAATCAAATGGTTTCGCACGCCAAAGGTGCGCAGGGGCGGTTTGTGGAGCAAGCCCCTTTCGACCCTCTTTAGCTGTAGAATTTTGTAGTGTCAGACCGTGGTAAAGGAGAAGCTGTGGGTTGTTAGTGGCGCTTGTCTTTTCTGCTTCTTTTTCAGAGGTGGAGGTTTGGAAGGAGAGACAGTGGTACATACAGTTGGTGTAGTTGGTGTTGTTGGTGGGCTGCCTGATGGTGATTGGTGAGGTTTGTAGGGTCTGGTACGGGCCGAGCCTGGAGTGGTTGTGGGTGATTGCTGAGGCTTTTGTTGTTGTAGGTTTCTGGCATCTATTAGTTTTGGGGTTTCTTCAATCAACTTGTTGGAGGAATAGTTGGTAATTCCTGTCCATCTCTTGCTTGTGAAGGTCCCCTTGTATCTTGTTTTCCTGTATGATGTTGTCCAGCTTGTCGTCCGCATCTTGGCATTTTGGTTTTGAAGGAAGAGGCGAGTGGGAATCAGGAAGAGGCGAGAGGGCAGCTCCAAATCCACCTCAGTCTCCACAGGCTCTTCCACATCCGACAACACCGGCTGAGAAGCAGGCATTTGGATGGGGCTGTCTGTGGGAGTGGGAGGGGAAGTGGTGGCCACCTCTGGCTCTTTCTTTTCCTCACTGTTCTCTTTCTTCATCTCCTAGAATGCGTCCAAGCATCGGGCATCCCTCAGCTTGGTGGACGGGCTGTTTCTTCTCGGTTTTTTCTGGGTTTCTTTCTCTTTTCAGGGCCTCCATACCCCCTTGAGTGAGGACCAGTGTGAGAGGGGATCCTCTCACTAAAGGTACTACCTCTACCCTTGGGGGTGCTGCAATATTTTCTTCTGTGGAGAATTCCAGTGTCAGATAGACGCTCTTGCCCTTCTCCTGGATAGTCCAGGTGATGGGATGAGAGACGCCCAGAGCTGAAATGGTGTTTTGCAGCCTTGCTGGTAGTTCCAGTGCTCCCATATTGTTGTTGCTGAGGTGCTCACACTCTAAAGTCAGAAGTGTGAATGATCAATACACTGTGACCTAGGGACGGAATGGTTTCGCACGCTGAAGGTGTGCAGGGACAGTTTGTGGCAAGCCCCTTTCGACCCTCATTGGCTGTTTGAGATCTTTGGGATTTATGTCAAGGCATGTTGAAAGAGGAAAAGGTTCAGGTACTCGGCAGAATTTTCTGGCTAAGGTGTCACGGGTGGAAGGTTGGCTGCGTAGATTGAGTTGATTGAACCCTCAGGTGAGGACCAGTGTGGGAGATTGGGTCCTCTCACAAAGGTGCTACTTCTCCCCGAGGGTGCTGTGGTGTTTTATTTTCGAGCAAGTATAGTTTGCCACTTCAGAGATGATTTCGATGTTGGGCCATTATTGGCAAGTATAGTCTGCCTCAGGCTGTCTTAGTCGGTGTTTATGTTCGTGGAAGGATATCTTTGGAGAGATAACACTGAGACCAGGTACCAACTTGAATTTACGGGGATAAGCAACCTCCTTCCTTCTCTTTTGCCACGCCCTGACAGGAAACAACATTATACAGTCACTTAGGGTCGAAAGGGGCTTGCTCTCCAAACCGTCCCTGCGCACCTTCGGCGTGCTAAAACCATTTCATTTCAAATCTTCAATGAAGATTTTCAACACTAATTTATTTTTATAATTTTTATAACAGTCCATTTCAATTTGTTACAAAAACTTCATAAAAAAACAACTACAAAGTAATTACAAAAATCCATTCTTCTCCATTTCTGAATTTTGTGGTTGATTCTTCGCTGACTTGAGAAAATCTGAAACCTGTTAGGAGAGACCACCTGTCTTGAGAGACCACTTTTGTGTGGCCCAAAGGGCAGTCTCTCAATACAGGTTCTACTGTAATTATACTTATTCAAAAAGTCTGGAAAATGAAAAAAATCTGGAAAACTCT
Organism: Pictodentalium vernedei; assembly: GCA_031216915.1. Classification (NCBI taxonomy): domain Eukaryota; kingdom Metazoa; phylum Mollusca; class Scaphopoda; order Dentaliida; family Dentaliidae; genus Pictodentalium; species Pictodentalium vernedei. The sequence goes on along the minus strand of CM062290.1, from coordinate 87,523,238 downwards.
AAAAAGTTAAAAAATTTATAGTAATTTATATATTTTTTATACTTACCAATGACCCAGACTTAGCTGGTGCTAACTCTAACAAAACCAGGGCCAAACACAAATTTTGCCCCCCAATCCCCAAAATTTGCATCCAAAACAAAAAGAAATCATGTCCTAAAGGACCTCCATACTACGCCTCTACTGCGCATGCGCAGTGACGCAGACGTCCCGAAATTGGTGCCAATTATCATTCTTACTGGCAGTGCCTGGTCAGCGCTATGTACTCAGCGGGGAGGCAAGAGTTCCCAACTCCAGGGAGGGCCATCCCCGTCTGGGTCATTGGTAAGTATAAAAAATATATAAATTACTATAAATTTTTTAACATTTTTATACTGTACCAATGACCCAGACTTAGCTGAATAGTAAACAGGCTGGAGGGCCTAGGACATAGAGGAAAATCCAATAAGCTCAACTATATAGTAAAGAGGTAACCACTTAAGGAGAAAAGGAGTATTAGGCTTTACATGTATCTTTTTTATTTAATATTAAATTAGAAAGATACACTACCCTTAATAATTGAGAACAATAACATTCATGTTCTCTATTAACATCCAGTATATCCCTTATACTAATTATTTTTAAAGTAAGCCAATAAATAAAGTAGTCCAGAGAATTGAGACTCTTTATAGTCATTTAAAAGTGTCCGAGTATTGTATATTAAAGCCCGTTTGACACTTGACATATACAAATGCTTCACACCGAGCTACACTTTAAAAATAAGACATGAATGAATTTAACATTAATATTACACTTTAAAACCATCCCGGAAGCGACTCAGAAATACTGACTTGGAGGAGGCATTCCCTTGCTTTTCACTATAAAGCAGGTGACCTAAGGGAACACCCCCCCCCCCCCCCCCCCCCTTCCCCTTGCCCTGGGTCAAATAGCCCAGAGCGAAGAGGGCAGCCAGACGGAGTCACTGCCGGAACAGAAAGCCTGCATAACTATAGTTGCAACTGTTTAGTGGACGACATTCTGAGCAACAGATAACGGACCTAAACAATGCAGGTCTCCAGAAATGGACTCAATATTTCTGAGATAAAAATTCGTAAATGTGGATGGCTGAGATCAATAAGCAGCCTTCATTAAATCTGTAATAGCAACACTATTAGCATAAGCCCAGGAAGTAGAAAGAGCTCTTACTTCATGAGCGGAAATCTTAAGCACAGACTGCTGAGAAGAAGATAAATCTTCATAAGCAGTACGGATAGTTAATTGAATCCATCTAGCAATAGAATGGACCGAAATGTCCTTTCTATTAGGCATCAAAGACAGAAAGAAACGTTTCCGTCCCTTTCTGATAAACTGAGATCTCTGTTTATAGATACGTAACGCTCTAACAGGACAGAGTAAAGGCCTATGCCCATCTGAAGACGGAAGAGCCTTAATAACAATAGGTTCCAGATATTTATTAGGAGCCTGATTCTTAGCTAAAAAACCCACATTAGTAGTGAAGGTGATAGTGTTCCTGACACTACGATAGTGAGAATCATCCACCGACAGTGCATGAAGCTCACTGACTCTTCTAGAAGAGAAAGCTAAGAGAAAAGCTGTCTTATAAGATAAGAATTTGAAATCTACTGTCCCAAGAGGTTCAAATGGCTTTTCCTTCAATTTAAGAAGAACCCAAGCTAAATTCCACTTAGGAATTAATCTAAGAGTTCTGGGTCTATTTATCGAAAAGTTTCTAACCAACTTAGATGAAGAGACATTAGATCCAATTTGTAAACTATCATGATGTGCATAGGTATCAGATAACATAGACCTACAACCCTTCAAACAAGTATACTAGAAAGTTTGCAATGTCTGGTATAGAGGGATCGAATATATCTACAGAATGATCCCTACACCAACGACGAAAAACCTTCCACTTAGCCGCATAGTTTAGCGAAGAGGAGGTCCTCCTACAGTTAGAAATCGCGTCCACTGCTCGTCCTGTAAAGTGCTTGCCATGCAAGAAGGACTGCACAACGGAAAAACGTGAAGGTTGAGACCTTGCGGGTTTTGATGGAGTTGGCGCGATTTCCCCTGCGAAAGAAGATCCTCCCGTGGAGGAAGCTTTCGCGGTAGGTCCCACAACAGACACCTGAGTAGATTTATCCACGGTCTCTGTGGCGACAGAGATGCTACCAACAGAATCTTGCATTGAGATTGTTTTATCTTTAGCAATACTTGTTGAATTAACGGCGCTGGAGGATACGCATATCCTATCATTCCGTCCCAAGGGATCGACAGAGCGTCTACTGCAAATGCTCTTGGATCCGGACACGGAGACACATACGTCTGCAACTGATTGTTGAGATGTGTCGCAAATAAGTCTATCATTGGCCGTTCCCATTGGTAGCAAATCTGATTGAATACTTGTTTGTTGAGAGTCCATTCCGACGGCAACAAGCGACCCTTTCATGAAAGGGAGTCTGCTAGCACATTCAGACGACCCGGTATGTGACGGACCGAAAGAAGAACGTGATGTTCTAGCGCAAACAGAAGGATTCTTTCCGTTAGATTGAACAACGGAACTGAATGAGTGCCTCCCTGATTCCGTATATACGCCACTACTGTCGTATTGTCGGATAGGATTTGGACATGAGCATTGTGAATAATGTCCATCCAGTGACGTAACGCAAGCCAAATTGACATCATTTCCTTGATGTTTATGTGCTTGCACAGGAATTGCGGATCCCAAAGACCCTGGCATCTCGAATCCGTTGGGATTAATGATGCACCCCAACCTATTTGACTGGCATCCGTCATAATGGTAAAACTCGGATCCGGCAACTGCAGCGGAACTCCCTGAGTTAACCACTGAATGTTTGCCCAAGTCTGAATCTCGTTTCACTTGATCTGACAAGAGAACGTCTACGTCGAGCGAATGAATTTTCACACTCCAATTCTGAGTCAAGAAAATTTGAAGAGGACGTGTGCGTAACCGCCCCATCGGAATGAGATCCGCAGCGGCTCCGCACAGACCTATCAGTCTCATAAATTCTCTCGCTGTGACTTTGTCTGCGTGCAGACAATAGCGAGCGTAACAACTGACTAATTTCGCTCTGGTTAACGGCAGACGAACGAGATTGTTGTGCGTCTCGAAGCTCATTCCCAGATGAGTGAATGACTTGGACGGCACCAGATCCGACTTCTCCTCGTTTACTATAAAACCGAGATGTCGGAGCAATAGAAGAAGATTCTGAACATCGTTCTGAAGCGTTGACTCGTTGCCGTACCTCTGAAGAATGTCGTCCAGGTAGGCCGACGTTACCGCAGACGAATGAGCTCGGAAATAGATCATTACCGAGTTCATTACCCGAGTGAAAGCCCAGGGTGCTAGATTCAATCCGAAGCACATCGCCCGGAATTGATACACCACTCTTAGGACTGCGAAGCGTAGGTACTTTCGGAATGTCGGATGTACCATGACGTGAAAGTACGCATCTTTGAGATCTATGCTTGTTGCATAATCGTTCACCCGAATACTCACTCTGACCGACCGAATCGTCTCCATATAAAATTTCGGAGCGACGATCAGCTTGTTTATCCAGCTCAAATCTATGACTGGACGGAACGAGCCGTCTGGTTTCGGAACCAGAAACAGATGGCTGTAGAATCCCGGAGTTTCCTGGTTTTCTACGACCTCTACCGCGTTCTTCATTAAAAGAGACTGCACCTCTGATAACAGAGCGTCTCTTTTCTGCGGATTTGACGGAAGATGAGTCCACTTTGGACTTCGAGTTAACGGAGGCTTTCGTTTGAAGGATATCTTTAGACCTTCCGAAGTCACTCCTCTCACCCAAGGGTCGTCCATAATCGACGCCCATTCTTGTGAAAAGCTCAACAACCTTCCGCCAACCGGTACGCGATAGAGGTTTAAGCCATCACCTCCTGGACCTGCGAGGCCTGCGGTAGGAGAAACCACGTCCTCCACGACCCGCACCTCGCCCCGTCGACCTCGGGGCGTCCGACCGATTGTCCCGGCCCGAAGGACGTCCCGAACGAGAGTCGCTACCCTGACGGTCTCTCGAATAAGACCAAGAGGACGCACCGGAACCTCTATAGGAACCTCTCTTGGGCGCATTAGACCCAGAAGTGCCTGTCTTATTCTTGTCTGCTGTATCCGACTTCTTAGAAGCAGATTTGAACAACAGAGAATCCGAAGCTTTCTTTGTAATTTTATCATAAATAGCAGAAAGCTTGCCGTCAAAGAGAAGTTCTCCGGAGACCGAAGCGACTCTGAGAGAGTTCTTCACCTTAGTATCCACGAGTGTGGATGTAGCTAGGGCTGCGTCACGTCTAACCAACTCCAGATTTGCCACTGAAAGGGCGGAGTTACACGTGGAATAAGCTACTGCCCTTGAAAGAAGTCTTGAAGAGGATTGTATATCCTGAAACTCTTTCCCTTGAAGGCGCAGTGATAACGCCTTAGTAAGGTGATCTGCGTAAGATAAGGCATCTAAATTGGCTCTGTTAGACGCAATAGCTGTTTCCAACACCGCGGTTGGAATAGAAGCCGACGATGGTAATGATAGCTCTAAGTCTTCCACCTCGTCGTCCATACGCAGAGGAACTCTCGGGATACCCTGTCCTGCCGTATCGAATTCATTCCTTGCATTAATGAAAGGCAGGTTGAGAGTATTAGCGGACAAGAAACCTGCTTTCCCCGTCTTGGAAGTAAGTTTAAATATAGCATCGTTCAATAATTCAAATGTTCTTGTAACATTATTGGACTGCGACGGAAACTCGGGAGCGATGTCCCTGAACCGCTCAAAAAATTCAGAGTCCAATGACGCTATAATCCTCTTGTCCGGAACCGCAGCAGTCTGGCCCGACGGAACAACTTGAGGGAGAAAGTGCCGGATGAAGTCCACGGCAGCTTTATGTTGTTCCGAAAGGGATAGCTCCAAATCATCCGTATCCCTTTCACCATCCGGTCGGACCTCATGATGTTCCCGGTCGTCCGCCCCCGATGCTTCGGCGGAGCGTACCGACCCAGCGTCGTCGGATAATTCTCGATACGACACCGTTTCTGTCGGCTGCTGGAATGCTGCTATAAGCTGTGCTATCTGCACAAGAATGTCCGGCGTCGAGACCTGCGGAGGCGCAGTCTTTCGCTGCTTCGCCGAGGGCAGCTCCGCATCAGATGGCTCCCGCATACTTTTCCAATGCGAACGTCCGGAGTCCATCGGTCTCGAATCCCTGGCTGCCGGATGGTGTGACCTGGTCGCCGAAGAATCCATGATCGGCGAAGCTGGTAATATATCGGCGGTCACGCAGCCAAGGTGCGGTCGTGTGCGCTGACGAGAAGAGGAAGCCTTAGCAGTCTCCTTGGACTGCCTATACAACTGAGCGTCCCGAGCGACGGACGTATGCTCCGCTTGCGACACATTTTGTACCACAACATCTGGTCCCAGATGCTGTTGTACGAGAGAGGGGCCTCTCTCGCTCGCGGCCCGGCTGGACCTGGATGAGCTAGGAACCGGACTCAAAGGCTTCCTCCGTTCTCGCTTACTATCCGCCGTCACTGGGTGTGCATCTATTATGTTTATAGTGCTCGCATCACCCAAAATTTCCTCCTGGACCGCATCGGACGAACCCGGCTGCCGAACCATTCGGTGAATGGACGCTACACCGGGCGAGCTAGCGGACGACATTTGTCTAATCTCCATGAGCACTTTTGCCGCTAGCTCTGAATTCATTTGTGACGACGGACGCACACTTGTAGAAGATAACATGGAAACATCACCCTGTTCTTGTTCCTCTGAAATAGAAACTGAGAGAGTAGAGTGACCTTGCGGAGAAAGAGCCGGCATAGCCCTTTCTCCAGAAACAACATATCGTGACACACGTTTCCAATGTTTCTCATCCCAATATTCACATATAGGACAGGGATTAATGCGAGAACACTGACTACAATTAATACAATGATCATGAAAGTCAGAGGAAGATTTCTTCCTATTACAATTTGAACAATGTCCCTTCATTGTGAAAGGACAACAACAAGTCCTAGTTACTCGCACAAACCCCTGACACAAAGATACATAATAACATGATCCATTAATAAATGAAAAAACAATTGCAAATCAAAATAATTTTGAAAAAATATTTTTTCAGCGAAGCCCAAGTTGCTGAAAAGTAACGTTGAGCCCCGATGGATCCGATGGCAAAGTGTGGTCAAAAATTTTAAATTTATATTAAATAATTAATGAGACACTTACGGATAATATAAATGTATCTTATAGTGAGATAAACTACAGCAAAGGCAAACAGCCCCCCTCAAAAAAGGCTGTTGCCAATATAAACAAACAGTGTAAAACACCAGAAAATATGACTCCAGGCACTGAAAAAACTGGCCCGGAATCAGTCATCAAAATTACACTCTATCTGATGCAAAACAGAGACTCCCAGGGGAGAATCTGCAGAACATCAGATGGAAGATGCAGAACACAACATTATACACCCATGGGTGAAAACGTAACTATGGGGAAAATAACAGAAAACATTCTGTAACCAAGCAACTCTCCCAGGAAATTTTAGAAATGAACTTTCTCAAAAATATGCCAAAAGCATGGGAGAATTACAAGGGGGGACTTTAGAAGGCTAGGGGAGAGGAAACACTGAATAAGCAGTGCAACATTTAGCAAGAATGACAAGAGGCCCATGCCTCGAAAATAGGCAACTTAACATAATTTCATCAAAAAATTTAAAGTACAGCCCTGATTATTTTTTGTCACTTCTTTTTCCTCTCCTCCTTCTATCCTCCTTAGAATCACATTTTCTCCAAAAATTACGTGTCTGGCATCCTTTAAACTGAGATTTACAAGCACAAAGATCAGTGAGATGTTGACTGATGAAGGGCCAAACAGAGAATGATAATTGGCGCCAATTTCGGGACGTCTGCGTCACTGCGCATGCGCAGTAGAGGCGTAGTATGGAGGTCCTTTAGGGCATGATTTCTTTTTGTTTTGGATGCAAATTTTGGGGATTGGGGGGCAAAATTTGTGTTTGGCCCTGGTTTTGTTAGAGTTAGCACCAGCTAAGTCTGGGTCATTGGTACAGTATAAAAATTTCAAAGTTCAAGGGCAGTAACTCCACCAATAAAACAACTGAGCAGAACGGAATTCGAATTTGATCTGTAAGTATCCATAACAAAGCTGAATACAAACAATTTTCTCAATATGTCAATCCATAACGAAAAAAAGTCTGGAAAACGTTACCTAAGTTCAAGGACAGTAACTCCACCAAAAATGAACTGAGCGGAACGAAATTCGAACTTCATCTGTAAGTATCCATAACAAAGCTGTATACCAAAAAATTTCTGAATATGTCCATCCATAACAAAAAAAAACTCCGGAAAACAATTCCGGACAGACAGACGGATGGACGTAAATGCCTCAACATAATACGACCATTGTTATAAGTTAACCATTCGACAAAACAAAAAATTTTGTTATGCAAAAGTACCCTTATGTTTCAGATATCATTCATATTAACATGCTCGTATCGATTAACCCTTTACCCAACATAACAGCCAAAAATGGCCAGCATAGGTTATGACCCCTCTTTGGACCGAGCTCGACAAGCTTGTTCCAGTGAGGTGTCATAACCTGTGTTTTTGAGACAAAAAATGAAAAAAATTAGTTATTCAAGAATTTCTTTTACAAGTGTCATCTGCTTTTCATGTTAGGTAAAGGGTTAAATAAAGTAACTTGAATGTGAGAATTTACTGGCTTTATCGAAAAACTATGCCCTAGTTTTTCATCCTGATCTTGTTACCCGATCACTCAAAGAAATTTCTGCAAAATGTCATTTTCCATATTCGTTGAAATTAGCCTTCTCAAAGGACAAATGTGGAGTTTGTATTCACATGGGTCTATTTATAGTCTACAAGTTAATGAAATATATTTCAAATTACCATTGTCGATATACAGGCTGTGGATTTTATTGGATACACAATTGTAATTTATTTGAAAGCATACGTTTTTTATCTAATTCTATCCAATTATTGCTAATATACAGTTGTTATTCATTTATTGGTGTTGAAGATGGCAATGGTTAATTGTGACTGCAACATGGATATGAAGTAATGTCCTGCAAATCATTTATACTCATGTTGCCCATTTTAGAGGACTTCCACCCCAGGCATTGCAGGCCTGGGATTCATTAGAAGTGCAGGAGAGTCCTGGAAATGAGACGAGTGCGAGTGCATTTTCTCCGGTTGGCACTCATGTGTTCTATTTTACGAGAGCTATAGAATGCACTTGTCGAAAAATATTGTGGAACTTTAATGTACTGTAAGAGCATATACATGAGTATTGTTTTTAGAACAACAAGACCTTATACATTCAAAGTTTCTGGGGCTTAGTGACAATTTTCGCTCAAAATTCATGTACAGTAGACCCCTGTTAATGAAATAGCCACTTTGGCAATGGAAATTATTAAATTAACAGGAGTATTCGATTAACAGGGATTCTGTCACTTTGCTGTATTCTAGAGATAAGCTTACCATTTATTCTATTATATCTTGTTTGACAGAGCTCCATGAGCTCTGTCAAACAAGATATAATGGATTAAATGCCAGTGATGGTTGCACTGAGGCCAAATAGGTCTATAAACAAAAGAAAACTGGGGAGAGTCAGAGTAATTTTTCGACAGGTTACAAGATTTTTTATTCAATTAACAGGAGTTTACTCTATAACCTATTTTCAATTAACAGGTCAGGTTTGTACTGGAGGTATGGTAAATGGTTTTGAGTTGGGAAATTATATACAATTAACATGGTTTTTGAGTTAAGAGATTTTCAATTAAGTGGGCTCCACTGTACTAATATTTTACAGGTACAATTTACTTCCATCTTCGATTTCACAGGAGCTTAAAAACTGCACCTGTCAATTTTGTTCATTTCCAGCACTGGTGCAGGAGTGCTGCAAGCCTACTGCATGCCCAGAAAAAAATGAGGAGGGCAATTTTTTGCACCCCTTGACTTTCTGGAATGCCAGACCTGTTTGGGATTGCCTTTAAAATCTATTATCATTTGTCAATATTGCATTGATTTGCAGTAATTCATGACCCATTCTGTGTCTCATTTCAATATATTTTGAGTGTAGAAGACAGTCACATAAGAACTGAATTCAACATTTTGAATAATGAGAATATGTATGAGCCAATTTTCCCACTATGTAGCTGAATGTAGTACAATTTTTCGGTCACAACAGTAATATCTTGAAGTAAATATACAGTGCATAGAGAGTGTATAGTCAATAAATCACCTGTGGAATACATGCTAATTTGATGCAAAGCGCAATTAGCAAACGCAAAAGTTTCAGCCAATGGACCTCCGGGTTGAAAATTCCAGGTGCAAACAGGCACTGCTTTACTTCTCAGGGATCCCAAGAGGATGCACAGTTGTTGTTCTTGATGGGCATTTATTTGAAGAGCAGTAAAGTTAAAATTAGAAACTGAGTATATTCTCACAGGAATTTGTTTACTTGATAACTATAGGATAACTTTGTTTATATCTTTGCAACATTGTGTTTTCTGAAATTTCATCTGCATTAAAGCTTTTAAATTACAGATTTAAGTAATTTCACTTTTCTATCAGTGTATATATAGCGTTTTTTTAACATGCTCTTTCACATACAAGCAAAATTTGAGAGTCAACATTTTTTCAAATTAGCGGGACTTATTGTCCCATTAACTCGTACAAACAGAAAGAACATCAAGCTTATGAGGACTTATGACATAGTGGTTGTTTCTAATGAATAGGGATGCATGATATTCAAAACTGAATACCGGTATCCGTATTCGAAAAAATACCGCGGTATACCGGTATTTCGAAAACTGTTCAGATGTATCAACACACATACCACAATCGAGACTTGAGGCATCACAGTCGGAACGATTTAGCATATCTTGATGATGCAGTTCGAAATACCTTTACCCAACGCAGACGATATCAAAATTTATTATTTTCAAAATTAGTTTATCAGATTTTCCCCAAAGATTTTAACAAAACTATATCATGTGACCCTTCATTGGAACGAGCTCAACGAGCTCGTTCCAATGAGGGGTCACATGATATAGTTTTGTTAAAATTTTTAAAAATTATTTTTTCAACTGCTGAATTTGTTTATTATGAGGGCACAAGCAGACGATTCCTAGGATAAAGGGATAATATTATTCATTCAGGGCTAGTTAAACAGCTCAAGACATCTTGAAAATTAAATTGTGGGTAAATAGATAATGACGATAAACCGATATTTTTGTAATTACACCGGTATTCAATCAATATTGGTTGAATACCGGTATATATTGGTTTATCGATATACCGTGCAGCCCTACTAATGAAGTGTAATCTGCCTATCCAGGAAAGCCAGAAAATGAAAATTTAAAGTAATTTGTATATTTTTTATACTTACCAATGGCCCAGACTTAGCTGGTGCAAACTCATTAATTTCCTGGGCCAAACACAAATTTTGAACCCTCCAATCCCCCAAATTTGCATGCAAAACCAAACTAGAGGCTCAAGTGAGCCTAAAACGCTCACCTGGCTCAAATGGTCCAAAGAGATGAGTGTATCAGTAAGTGATCAGCAGGACAAGTAATTTTTTGATTTGCTATGACACAACCAAGGGCAACTTTTTTGGCCATTCATTTCTGATGGTCCTAGGAAAGCTTCCTAGCAATCTCTGTTCTGTGAAGTATTAAACCAGGGACTTGGCTTGAACAAATTTGAATCTCACTCCCCTAAGGATGCAGCATGCCAAATATCAAAACATTCCAACTGCTGAATCTGAAGAAGATTTTTAAGGAAAAATTCCTCATATTGAACTAAGTTACAATTCGAGCTCCCACAGGGAGCCCAAATATGAACCCAGGGACTTGGCTTGAACAAACTTGCATCTCACCCCCCTAAGGATGCTGTGTACCAAATATCAAAACATTCTGACTGCCGGATCTGAAGAAGAAAATTTTTAAAGAAAATTCCTCATTTTGAACTAAGTTATAATTTGGGCTCCCACAGTGAGCCCAAATATGAAATCCGAGACTTGGCTTGAACAATCTTGAATCCCACCCCCCTAAGCATGCTGCATACCAAATATCATAAGATTCTGATTGGTAGATCCGAAGAAGAAGATTTTTTAAGAATATTCCTCATATTGCACTAATTTAAACATTTGGGCTCCCATAGAGAGCCCAAATATGGACCCAGGGATTTGATTTCAATAAACATGTGAAACAATCTTCCAAAGATGCTATATGTGAAAGTTGAAAGCTTTTGGAGCAGTGGTTTGGGGGAAAAGTAGTCTTAAATATTTTTCCCATTACCCAGTGTTAAAAAATGCTGACTCAGCACTTTTTCAAAGTCCCCAAAAAGTACCCCCTAATAGAACCGATAGCAATTTTTTTTTTTGGACCATTCATTTCTGTTGGCCCTAAGGAAGCTTCACACCAAATAAGCATTCTCAGTGCCGTGTAGTTTTGGAGATATCGGCGTTTTAATTTTTTTCTATTTTTAGCTCCTGCGGTTCCCATGGGGCAACGGGAAAAATATATTTTTATACTGTACCAATGACCCAGACTTAGCTGGTGCTAAACTCCTTAATTCAGGGCCAAACACAAATTTTGCCCCCCCAATTCCCAAAATTTGTATCAAAAAACAAAAAATACATGTCCTATATGGTCCACCATACATTTACTCCTCTGTGCATGCGCAGTGTCAAGGAGGTCCCGAAATTGGCGCCAATTGTATTCTTTGTTTGGCCCTCAAAACAGTCACACTCTGTTATTTGTGCTTCCAAATCTCAGTTTTCATGATGCCAGACACATTTTCATGAGAGAAATGGTGGAAATAAAGAGGATACATAAGGAGGAGAGGAAAAATTTAGTGCAAGAAAATGTTCAGGGCTGTAACTTATAATTATTTTATGAAATTATTTCTAGTTGCCTTTATTCAAGGCATAGCCCTGATGTTGTCATTCTTGCTATTAAGTACCATTGTTTGATCAGAGTTTCCTCTCTACCTTCCTTATTCCCCCCTAGCTATTCTCCCATGTTTTAACTTATTTTTTATAATGTTTATTACTAAAATTTCTTGGGAGTTTTGGCTTGGTAACAGATTTATTTCTGTTTTTTCCCCATGTTTACGTCCTCACCCTAGGGGTGTTTAGGCGTTTTGGTCTGCATCTACCATCTGATGTTCTACAGTTTCTTTCCTGGAAGCCTCTGTTTTGCATCAGATAGTGTTTTAATTGGTGACTGATTTCGGGCCATGTTTGTTTCAGTGCCTGGAGTCATGTTTCCGGTTTGTTGACACTTTTGCTTAGGTTGACAACAGTAACTGCTGATAGTGATTATTTGTCTTCTGCATCTCTTATTCCTAGTAAGATACATTATTATTGTCCGTAAGTGTCTTATTAATTTTTTCAAAATGAATTTAAATTTTTGTCCACACTTAGGCTTTTTTGGGATCCATTGGGCTCAGGGTTCCCTTTGGGAACTTGGGCTCTTCTGAAAAAAAATTTTTTTTTGAAAAAAAAAAAAAATTTTTCTTTTCAAATCATTATTTATTAATGAATATAATGGATTGTTGTATTATGTATCTTTATTTTCAAGGATTAGTGCGAGTACTTTGATTGTTTACATTTCACAATGAACGATTATCGTTCAAATTGTAATAGGAGGAAGGAAATCTTCCTATGATTCTCATGATCTCTGTATTAATTGTTCTCTCTGTACTCGCACTGATCTTTGTTCTGTGTGTTTCAAATGGGATGACAAACGTTGGAAACGTGTGTCACGGTATGTTGTTCCTGGAGAAAGGTCCATTCCGGTTCTTTCTCCTCAGAGTCACTCTAGTATTTCACTCTCTTTTTCAGAGGAACAAGAACAGGGTGATATTTCCGTGATGTCGTCCAGAAGTGTGCCTCTGTCGTCACATACAAGCGAAGAGCTAGCGGCAAAGTGCTCATGAAAGGAACCTGAAGGGGTTGATGTCCGCTAGCTCGACCGGGGTTGCGTCCATTCACCGAATGGGGCAGCACCCGGGTTCATCCATTTGGTCCAGCAGCGAGAGTCGGGCGTTGCGAGCACTATAAAACATCCACGTGCACACCCAGTGACCACGGAAAGGAGGATGGATCGGAGGAAGCCTGACAGTCCGGTGTTTAGCTTGTCCAGCTCGGCACGGGCTGCAAGCGAGAGAGGTCCCTCTCTCATACAGCAGCATCTTACGCGGTCAGAGCATACATCCGTCGCTCGGGATGCTCTGGTATATATGCAGTCCGGCGAGGCTACCTATAAGGCTTCCGTATCCTCTCAGCAGCACACTCGACCGCACCTTGGCTATGTGACCAGTGAATTAGTGAGCTTCGCTGACCAGGGATTCCACGGCGACCAGGTCACGCCATCTGGTAGCCAGGGATACGAGGCCTTCTTCATCTGGACGTTCGCATAAAAGATGTATGCAGGATGCAACATCCATGGAGCTTCCAGCGGCTAAATCCAGTAAGACCGCCGCTCCCCAGGCCTCCGTAACGGATGTGCTATCACAGATAGCAAAGTTAATCGCAGCATCCCAGCAACCGGCAGAGCCTTTGTCGGAACATGAAATGTCAGAAGATGCTGGGTCGGTAGGTTCCGTCGCTGGATCGGGTGTGGACGACCTAGATTTACATGAGGTCCGGCAGGATGGCGAAAGGGATTCCGATGAATTAGATATTTCCCTTTCGGAACAACATAAAATAGCCGTAGAATTCATCCGGCATTACCTTCCAGAAGTTATTCTGCCGGACCAAAATGCTGCGCAGCCGGATAGGAGGGTGATAGCGCCACTGGACACCAATTTTTTTAATCGGTTTAGGGACATTGTCCCGGAATTTTCGTCACAATCCAAGAATGTCTCTCGGATTTTTGAATTATTGAATGACGCTATTGATAAACTTGCCAACAAGACTGGCAGGTCAGCCTTCCTACCGGCATCTGCTCTACAGCTGCCGTTTATTAATCAAAGGAACAAGTTTGATACGGCAGGTCAGGCCATCCAGAGAGTTCCTCTGCGTTTAGACGACCAGGCTGAAGACCTTGATATATCCATGCCATCGTCTATGTCACTTCCGTTGTCTACGATGGAAACGATGATATCGTCTAACAGAGCTAGTTTAGACGCTCTTTCCTATGCAGATCACCTTAATAGAGCGTTGTTATTGCGCTTTGAAGGACCAGAATTTCAAGACATACAAACGTCTTTACGAGTTCTGTTCAGGGCCATAGCTTTTTCCACTTATAACTCCACCCTTTCAGTGGCAAATCTGGAGTTAGCTAGATGTGACACGGCCATGGCTACTTCCACACGCATGGACAGTAAGGTGAAAAACTCTCTTAGAGTCGCTCCGGTCTCTGGAGAGTTTCTCTTCAGTGGCAAGCTTTCTGATATATATGATAAATTAACAAAGAAAGCTTCGGAGTCTCGGCTGTTTAAGTCTGCTTCCAAGAAATCGGAACCAGCAGACAGGAGTAGGCCAGGCACTTCTGGGACGAGTTCGTCCAGGGGAAGTTCCTATAGAGGTTCCTGTGCGCCCTCTAGGTCTTACTCTAGAGACCGACTAGGGGCTGTTACGCTGGCCGAAATAACCGGTCAGACGCCCCTAGCCCGACGGGGCGAGGTGTGGGTCGCGGAGGACGTGGTTTCTCCTACCGCAAGCCTCGCGGATCCAGGAGGTGATGATCTAGACCTCTGTCGCGTTCCGGTGGGCGGAAGACTGTCGAGTTTCTCAAGCAACTGGGAATCAATTACGGAGGACCCTTGGAAGGAAGGACTAAAACTGTCCTTCAAAGGCAAACCTCCATTAACTCGAAGTCCAAGATGGACTCAGCTTCCGTCAAATTGTCAGAAAAGAACGGCACTTCTATCAGAAATCCAGTCTCTTTTAACGAAGAACGCGATAGAGGTCGTAGAAAACCAGGAATCTCCAGGTTTCTACAGCCATCTTTTTCTGGTTCCGAAGCCAGACGGCTCGTTCCGTCCAGTGATCGACTTAAGCTGGATAAACAAGCTGATCGTGGCTCCAAAGTTTTATATGGAGACCATTCGATCGGTCAGAGTGAGCATTCGAGTGAACGACTATGCTGCGAGCACAGACCTCAAGGATGCGTACTTTCACGTCATGGTACATACGGCGTTCAGAAAGTATCTTCGCTTCGCTGTCCTAGGTGTTGTTTATCAGTTCCGAGCGATGTGCTTTGGTCTGAATCTAGCACCCTGGGCATTCACTCGAGTAATGAACTCGGTAATGACTCATTTCCGAGCTCATTCGTCTGTGGTAACGTCGGCTTACCTGGACGATATTCTTCAGAGATATGGCAACGAGTTAATGCTTCAGAACGACATGCACAATCTGCTTCTATTGCTCCGACGTCTCGGTTTCATAGTAAACGAAGAGAAGTCGGATCTGGTGCTGTCCAAGTCATTCACCCACCAGGGAATGAGCTTCGAGATGCACAACAATCTCGTTCGTCTGCCGTTAACCAGAGCGAAATTAGTCAGTTGTTACGCTCGCTATTGTCTTCACTCAGACAAAGTGTCAGCAAGGGAATTCATGAGACTAATAGGTCTGTGCGGAGCTGCCGCGGATCTCATTCCGATGGGGCGGCTACGCACTTGTCCTCTCCAGGTCTATCCGACTCAGAATTGGAGAGTGAAGATTCATTCGCTCGAGACAGACATCCTCTTGTCAAGCCAAGTGAAACAAGAGATTCAGACTTGGGCAGACATACAGTGGTTAACTCAGGGAGTTCCACTGCAGTTGCCAGATCCGAGTTTTACGATTATGACGGATGCCAGTCAAACAGGCTGGGGCGCGACACTGAGCCCATCGGATTTGAAGTGCCAAGGTCTTTGGGATCCGCAGTTTCTAAGCAAGCACATCAACATCAAAGAGATGATGTCGATTTGGCTTGCTCTACGTCATTGGATAGACGTTATTCAGAATGCACACGTGCAAAATATGTCTGACAATACGACAGTAGTTGCGTATATTCGGAACCAGGGTGGCACTCATTGCATTCCGTTGCTCAATCTAATGGAAAGAATTCTTCTGTTTTGTACTAGAACATCAGATTCTTCTCTCCGCCCGTCATATTCCGGGTCATCTGAACGTCTTAGCAGACTCCCTTTCACGGAGGGGTCATCTGTTGCCATCAGAATGGACTCTCAACAAGCAAGTATTCAATCAGATTTGCTACCAATGGGAACGGCCAATGATAGATTTATTTGCGACACATCTCAACAATCAGTTGCAGACGTATGTGTCACCTTGTCCGGATCCTCGAGCGTTTGCAGTAGACGCTCTCTCGATCTCATGGGACGGAATGATAGGATATGCGTATCCTCCAGCATATCATACCTATGGTAACTCAACCGAGTCAACTCCATGTATTGTACCATGTTTCATGATATGTGCATTTAAATTATGTAATGTTGAATTGAGAATAAAAAAGCTATGTATATCTCTTGATTATACAATTTCTTTTGTCAATTTGTCCAAAACAGATTATGTGGGATCCCTGGAACTTGGAAGTACTTGAAATTGTAAAATGTAAACCAACTGTTACCAGGTTATTAAATTGCACAGGCCAGTGAGGCCCCTGGCATTAACCCCTAAGTCCCCATAAACGTCCACATCGTCATCGTGGCAGTTTATGGGGACTTGGGGTTAAAACAAATGAGCCAGCCAGTGCAATTTAATAAGCAGCCAGACTGAGCCAGAGTCAGCCAGTAGCAGCCACAGTCCAACTTGTATTCTATTGCTTTGAAATTTGAAAAATTTGTTCCCCAGGAGCAGCTGCAGCCTTGTGACTACTGACTGTCTGACTAGTATTATTCCTTGGGACGTTAAAACGAGAATCCAATGAATCAACCTGTAAGGTCTATTATCTTTTGCAATGTTTTACATCAGTGTTGGCTGCCCGCTCGGGCAACCAACAATGATGTAGACACATTGTCAAGGCATCTGCAGCATGCGGTTGTGTACATATAGATATATCATAATGCTAATCTTGTAATTACTAATTAACCTCAGGATTTAAGGGTCAGAGTGCTGCCCATTTCTACATGTAATCATGTATCAGAGATAGAGATACTGATTGAAGAAACTGAAAAGGAGGAAGTGATGGACAGCATTAAACGGTTTGTATCTGAGTGCTGGGTGGAGAGGAGGAGGGGAGGGTGGGATGTAGGGGGGTTGATGGCCTTCTCTTATGAGAACCACGACAAATCAGCGGCTTGCCAAAGTGATATTATTATCATATATGTTGAATTGGAAAGAAGAGAAACTGTCATTTATGGGAACTTGGTTAAACAATAATAAACATCTTATTTTTATTTTGCAAAACAGTTGAAAAGTTTTTGAACTCTCGTTCAATCATACTCCATTTGTTCACTCTGAGGTTCAGATTGGCTCACAGAGTCCTCAGACTCAGGCTCAGCTGGTCGTTTGGGTGGCCTGGGACCATAGGGTTCAACTGAAACTCGTCTTGTTTTTCCTGCTAAAAATAGGTCCACAGATGATTTACTGTCAAACTCAGCAGGAGGGGGTCCTTGTAGGTCAATGATCATCAGATCATCTAAAATGTCATCTCCAAGTTTGCTACGAAAATCTGTCTTCACTCGGAGCATTGTTGAGAATCCCCTTTCAACGACTGCATTCGAGGAAGGAAACACAAGGAGAATTTTCATGACATGTAGAATGTTAGGATAGTCATTTTGATTTTTTGTCAACAGCAATTTCCAAATCTCAGTGGGTGTCAAGTGTTTCAGGTTTCTACTTATGAAACATTTGAGTTCACTCCACTCATCCAGCATCTGGTCTATACAAACCCCCTTCGCCTCCAGCAATGCTTTAAAATGAGTGATGAAAACGGAGAGCTCCACATTTCCAAAATTCTCCAAAACAGCAGACTTTGGAGGCCAAATGTCTGTGTTTATGAGCTTGAAACTGTTAAATATAGGATCCTCGTGAATGTCCCCAAACCGATCACATAAACATTATAAAACTTTGTCAATGCATTGGATATATTGTTTCTTGTTGGTGTCAGAGGCCTCGATATTCAGCTTGATACCGCGGTAGCAAACACAAGCTGCGTCTTCATTTAGTAACTTCAAAATAATACCGAGTTGATCAAGTTCGGAAACATCGGGGTCAGACACAGTCTTACGTGTAGGATGTGGTTGAGTAATTTGAGTTTGTTCTGTATCAGTAAATTCAGTTAAATTGGTATTTTCACATAAATCAATAAAAGATTGTTTAAGATTGTTCATCTGAGAAAATGTTTTCTCCAAAAGGGAGGGTGTTGACAACAAATCAATTGATTCCTTTTGCAATGAAAGTGAAAGCTTGGACAAAGACTGTAATATCTGTCTGAACAGCAACATGTAAATGACAAACTTGACTGATTTTAGTATTCTTATATATCCCCTCATTTTGGATTTGTCATCGGATTTCGACTCGTCATCTTCAGCCATATTTTCCAGATGTGACAAAATAACAGGATATGATTCAACTAAGCTGTCGCATGCTCTTCGCTTGTGCTGCACCCATCTTGTACCGTTAGCTTTTTGTGGGACCTTAACATGTTCATTCATTACCTCTGCAAGAATTTTTAACTCTCTTAATCGTTTGGGGCTTTGATGGTACATATTGTGAAGTGCAAACAAAATTTCAACAACCTTGTCCAAATATGTCCCTTTGAAGGCATCTTTGGCAGCCAATTCAAGTCTGTGGTTAAGGCAGTGAATTGTTATCAGCCATGGGTGAGTCGCTTTCAGAAGAGTCGATACACAACCTTTGCACCCCAAGTTCACACTTGCCCCGTCGGAGCAAAAGCCGACAAGTTTAGATTCCAAATGAAAATCAGAAAGAATAGTACGTAAATGGGCAGTGACTGCAGCAGCCTTCCCGCTTCCCAATGCTTTGATATTGAAGTACACTGTTTTGGGCTCACCCCTTTCGATTATATTCAAGAACACAAGTTCTTTTTCGGAAACACTGGTGTCAGTGGACCCGTCAATTAGAGCAGAATAATACTCGGACAGTTTTATTGATTCCATTACATTATCCCGAATGTGCATAGTAATGTAACTGGTAAACTCAGTGCATTTTTTGTCATTTATATAGGTATTACCCAAGTTCACCCCGTGTCGTTTTTCGAGTTCAACCAACTGCGTGAATTTTATGAAAGGGATTTCCTCCTTTGCCATCATGTAGGCGACATCAAACAGCTTCACAAGCCTGGACTTTTCCTCGGAATCCCCTTTCACAAGAGCTTTTCCCATTGGTGTTTTTATACAGTCCTGAACAGACCGAGGTGGGCACTTTAGGTCAAGAGCTTTTTTGTGTTGCTCTCTTTGCGCGTGTTTAACTACACTGTCTTTTTTTATTTTGTCACAGACACCGTCAATAAATGCGCGATTAAAATTACGCAAATGACGCAACCTGACACACAGCTCACACGAAATTGAAGTAACTTCATTCTTTTCATTCAACGTGTACTTCAACCAAGGATATTCCTTCACCCAGTTTTTTATTGTTTTTAATTTTATAGACATCTTCGATCAGACGATCACGTTTCGAGCAGATGAGCTGTCACGACCATGCGCACGCATCAACCGAAACACAGTGCCAACAGTACAATACCCTAAGAGAACTGGACCCTCTCGTTTTTGCCCAAAGCGTTCCGAGTCCTCGCATATTTGACCCAAATAATCTTTCATTTAAAAAACTTTCAAGTTTAAGTGAAAATTTTTATCTAACCCAAAATGTCCCTTGGTCAAACTATCCAAAGAGTTTTTTTTTACCGAAACCGTGTACAATAAAAAATAACTTGTAATCAAATTTGCGGATACATTTTATTTTGTCCAAATTGAACAGGATTTTCTGTCCCATGAATAAATCATAATTGAATAGGCCTACTGGCAAATTTGGAACTAAGGGTAAAAATAAGACAATTGTAATGCGGATCAATAATAATTCTCGTGATACAGTCGTCCAGGATCGTTGCGAAGCGCCGGTCGAGGGATTTCAGTTCACCCCGCTGCCTAATCGAGTCCAGACAGACCCCCCCCCCCCCCACCCCGAAAAACACTGGACGATTCATCCCAGTTTATTTTTCGACAATTCGTCCCAGATTTTTTAACGGTTCGGGAATTAGGTCTGAACACTTGAGGCCACATGTTTGAACCTTGCTTCCCAAAACAGAACCACGCCCGTCGGCCCAGAAGGATCATGATCATCGGTTTAGGGTCAAGTCGCCCTCGGGTCAAGTCGCCCCCGCTTATTTTTCCGGGTCAACTCGCCCCCGGTTTTGAGGGGCGAGCTGACCCGGTAAAATGATTAATTTTTCTCATTTTTTTTATTGAAAATAAAGTTTTTATTGAAAAAATCTTCTCTGTTTTTTTAATATTTTGACGAAGATTACGATGTTTTTTTATATATATATTTATTTTTTTAAAGTGAGGGTGTTATATATTTCTGTAAAATCAGACAAATGATCACTGTTTGTGACAAGCATGTCATGATTATAATAGGCCTATTGCTAGTAGAATAATAACTCGGGGGGAAAAAGTGTGACGGGAAATCTAAAATGTGTTTTTTTTTTGGTAAAAATCACATCTCCTTTACTTCACATGGGAGGCGAATGGTAGGTGTGATAAACTATTGTCTGATTTTCCAAAGATAAAAAAGAAACTATTTTCTGTTTCTGCCGATTATAAGACAGTTGTTATTATCTATCTACCTGCTTCATCGGGCGACTGCTCGGTAGTGAATAAAAGCGGTAAGTTTTGCGAATATTTGTCCCCTCCCCATCCCCCCCTCTCTCTCTCTCCCTCTCTCTCCCAACGTAAACTGCAGGGAAACAGGACGAGTTCCATCCCATCACTCCTTGTCAACAATATTTCCGATCTGTGGTCAAGTCTCCCCAGAGAAAAATGGAAATATGGTCAGCAACATGAGAGATGGAACGGAACTGTTCTGATAAAGACAACAGAACAGTTCCATCCTATCACTCCAGTTGCCGACCATATTTCCGATTTTAGGGGGCGACTTGACCTGGGGCGACTTGACCCAGGGCGACTTGACCCGAGGGCGACCTGACCGGCTGACCCGAGGGCGACTTGACCCGTTCCTGATCATCTGCCTATGAAGTCAGTGCATGTCGACTCTGGAGTACTTCAAAGAACGGTGTTGGGACCGTTACTTTTCCTCTGCCATATAAACGTTCACAAAAACAGACCTCCATAATTTCACTCAAACAGCCTCCACGGTTTTATACCAAAATGCTGTGGACTGATAATATTTTTGTTACTAATTTTTAATTGTCTACCTAGGGTTTTTTTTTAAAATAATAATTATGTATTTTTTACGCCCGCATTGAAGAATATTAAAAAAAAAATTAAGCATTAATAGGTACGTCCGTGTTGACCCATTCCCATCAACGATGGACAACTTGGGGCGGTTTGACCAGGGAACAGTTAGTGTGGAGTGTATTTCTTGAACACCAATTGGTGTAAACAATTATTTGTGAATGGCTGTCTATTGCCGTTACGGACTTGTGGGCAATCAGCTGTCTGTCTTCGGACAGTCAGTCAAGTTGAATCAACTTTGACGGAAAACATTGTGGATTTAAACAATAAATTGTGGTCACAAGGTCAGATATTGAATTATTTCAAATATTTTTGTATTCCGCAATTGCCGCATTTCATGAAATGCAAATGGGAAATATACCTACGAAATTGTTTGAAACATCCGGAGTGATAATCAGTATTGAAATTTTGAATCGCAAAATGATACACACAGAAGTAAAATGCATCGCTAAAATCGAAAAATGCATCGAAAAATGCGATGCGATACCAGTTAAATCGACCCCTGTTAAGGGTTATAGGTCTATGCTATCTGATACCTATCCACATCATGATAGCTTGATGATTAGAACTAATGTCTCTTTATCTAAGTTAGTTAGAAATTTTTCGATAAATAGACCTAGAACCATTAGACTAATTCCGAAGTGGAATTTGGCCTGGTTCTTCTTAAGCTAAAGAAGCGCCTTTTGAGCCTCTTGACACAGTTGACTTCAAATTCTTAACATATAAGACAGCTTTTCTCTTAGCTTTCTCTTCTGCTAGAAGAGTTAGTGAGCTTCATGCACTATCTGTGGAGGATTCTCACTACCATAGTGTCGGTAATACTATTACCTTTACCACCAATGTTGGATTTTTGGCTAAGAATCAGGCTCCTAATAAGTATCCTGAACCTATTATTATTAAGGCCCTTCCATCATCTGATGGGCGTAGGCCTCTACGGTGTCCCGTTAGAGCAATACGTATTTACAAACGTAGATCTGAGTTCATCAGAAAGGGACGTAAGCGTTTCTTTCTGTCTTTGATGCCTAATAGAAAGGATATTATGGTTCATTCTATTGCTAGATGGATTCAATTAACTATTCGTACTGCTTATGAAAAATTATCTTCTTCTCAGCAGTCGGACCTCAAGATCTCAGCTCATGAAGTAAGAGCTCTTTCTACTTCTTGGGCCTATGCTAATTGTATTGCTATTACTGATCTAATGAAGGCTGCATATTGGTCTCAACCTTCCACATTCACTAATTTTTATCTCAGAAATATTGAGTCCATTTCTGGAGACCTCCATTGTTTAGGTCCGTTATCAGTTGCTCAGAATATCGTCCACTAAACAGTTGCAACTATAGTTATGTAGGCTTTCTGTTCCTGCAGTGACTCTGTCCTGCTGCCCTCTTCGCTCTGGGGTATTTGACCCAGGGCAAGGGGAAGGGGGGTGGGTGGGTGTTCCCTTAGGTCACCTGCTTTATAGTGAAAAGCAAGGGAATACCTCCCCCAGAGTCAGTAATTCCGAGTCGGTACCGGGATGGTTTTAAAGTGTAAAGCTAATGTTTAATCATCCATGTAATATTTTTAAAGTGTAGCTCGGTGTGAAGCATTTGTATATGTCATGTGTCAAACGAGCGTTAATATACAATCCTTGGACACTTTTAATGAATATAAAGAGTCTCATTTCTCTGGACTTCCTTTATTTATTGGCTTACCTTTAAAAATATTAGTATAAAGGGTTATACTGGATGTTAATAGAGATCATTGATTATTATGCTCAATTACTGATCGGTATTGTGTCTTTCTTCTTTATTATAAATAGGAAAGATACATGTAAAGCCTATCTCTTCTTTTCTCCTGGAGAGGATATTCTATTATACATAATTGAGCTTATTGGATTTTCCTTTATGTCCTAGGCCCTCCAGCCTATTTACTATTCAGCTAAGTCTGGGTCATTGGTACAGTATAAAAATGTTAAAAAATTTATAGTAATTTATATATTTTTTATACTTACCAATGACCCAGACGGGGATGGCCCTCCCAGGAGTTGGGAACTCATACCTCCCCGCTGAGTACATAACGCTTACCAGGCACAGGTTGTAAGAATGATAATTGGCGCCAATTTCGGGACATCCTTGACACTGCGCATGCGCAGAGGAGTAAATGTATGGAGGACCATATAGGACATGTATTTTTAGGTTTTTGATACAAATTTTGGGGATTGGGGGGGCAAAATTTGTGTTTGGCCCTGAATTAAGGAGTTTAGCACCTGCTAAGTCTGGGTCATTGGTACAGTATAAAAAATATATAAATTACTATAAATTTTTTAACTTTTTGCATAAATTAAGTACTTATGACCCAATAAGCCCTCATATCAAATTTGGTTCAAATCTGCCTCTCGGTTTGAAAAATAGAAATTCTGGGAGGGGCAAAATTTCTTGCCCCTCCCACAACGAAGTAGAACTGATTGGCCGTTTTTTGCAGGGTCTTGTAGTTTGGTTTTCTGGTTTGCAACAAAAAATGGAACTGAACCGGAAAACAAAAAAATGCTCAGCTCTGCACTACATGCCAATTAAATAAAAAGTTTGTCAGTCTATGCGACCTGACAACTATATGTATTTTTAAGCAGTGTTGAGTTTTTTAACTATAATCTTAGGGGACGCAGTGGAGTTGCAGTAACAAGTTCTCATCAGATCACCAAAGTTAAGCAACGTCGAGCCTGGTTAGTCCTTGGATGAGGGACCACCTGAGCGATCGATTCGGACTCCCACGTTGTGTCCTTGGGCAAGGCACTTAACCCCGATTTTCCAGATGGGAGCACGATGACGCCATGTACTAAGGCATACTGCATGTTGATGGTGCGCATGTCTTCAACCAATCTAACCCTGTCTCTGTGGCAGTGCAGAGTTACGATGTTGGGGGAGCTGGCAGCTGCTCGTCTTTGCCCGGTGGTTCTCTTCGGGTACTCTTGACTTCCTCCACCCGTAAAACTGTCACCGACACGATACAACCTTGGCTGTTAAAGTGTCGTTAAACCTTAATAAATATAAACAAGAACAACACAAAGATTGGCATATGCCCCCTCCTGCAATACCATGGATAGCATTATGCCATCAAAAGCATGTGCCTGCAGCAATCTGTACTAATATAAACAAGCATGGCAAAAATTATTTGAATTCTACGTATGATGACAGAACTAGAGCAGCAAATATGTTGGACGGACACATTTTTCAATAATAATCTCCTAAGTTAAACAAGGGAAAATAACTCTGTAAATGTTTATGCGAAGATGTTAATTCTGCTGTAGGATCCGTTCCCCCATGTTGACGGACACGCATGGCAAAAACAATTTGAATCCGACAAATAATGACCGTGCTAGAACAGCAAATATGTTTTGACGGACATATTTGCGTTACGCACGAACGTACGCAGCTCTCCACTAGATATCCACCTCCGACCAAGTCGGGGGCATAATAACTATAATCTTGACAGGCTGATATACTAACAACATCATCAAGACTTGCCGTTGAAGAAGGCATGCCTTGATGATGTGAATGGAATATATTATCTATCAGTTGGTAAAAATCTGGTTTATCCCACCCCAATCAGTTATTTTTACAATGCCCCTGGGTGAAAGAATGCATCAAAGCAACATAAATCATACCTTTTAAAGCCGAAAGTACCAAATCACTATTAGAACGAATATCAATCTTCCGCTGCATGCTGATCCCATGAGTTATCTCATGATAACCACTTTTCCTTTTCTTCTTTGGAGGAGGAGGCCCTCCTTGACTTGTACTGGATGATTTTATTTCTAGTTTCATTATATCAATTGGCGCACTCACATCTGACATTAACTCAGCAAGGAGGTCAGTTTCTATTGCAACAATGTCAGATGAAGCACCCAAAACTTGTAACCACACAACCATTACTTGGTACACAGAAGTTCGCAACTCGGCTAATGGTTTGGTCTGACCATAGATGACATCTTTGATATGCGACCAGGTTAATGTTTGGATGAATAGCTTGTTTACAACGGATGCATACATGATTAAATTCCTCTTGCAACTAAAATTTATAAAAATATAGACTATTAGAATGAGATGATATGCAATAAAACAATTATTTAACCTTTTATCTAACACGACAAAAGGACATCACTGTCAAAAAGTTTCTCGAATAAGGCCTATAAAAAAATTGTCTTATTTTTCAGGCAACTGTCTCTCAATTTTATGACGAAAGTGGGAGGTTTTTTATTTTTTCAGATTTTTGTAAATCCACAAAAAAGTCCTGAAAATAGTTGGAATTAGTAATTTAACTCCTTTCACTATTATGTGGACAAAATACTTTTCAGCCGGGAAAATTTCCCATAATGCAGTGGAAAAAAGAAAATTTAATCAACTATATCCTGTTTGACAGAGCTCAGCGCACTCTGTCAAACAAGATATAATTGATCAAATTTTTTTCTTATAAGAACAAAAATGTATAAGTATTAGTAAAAAGATTTCCAGGTAATAAACAAGAGCAACATGAAGCATGGTGTCATGATGCCATGGCAGCCATATTGAATTGGCTGGCTGGACCAAAATCGAAAAGAAGCATTGTCTAGTCATCCACAAGTAACCCAAATGAAAGTGTCAATGACACTGTAGCTCAACTTGACAAACTTCAACCTGATAAGTTATAAATGAAATGGCTCAATTGAAGATCATTGGTACCAATGTTATTTGATGAAATTTCAACATAACAGCATTGTGTGTGCACAACGTCAGAGTAATCCATGCATGTTTAAATGAAAACTGTAAGACTGGCTAAAGGAAGAATGTTGATACAAAAATGCAGTATGTTCAGAGGTAATTGTAAATGGCAACTTTTTTCACAGAAATGAATGCTAATCAATAGCTCTTATCTGAAGGTCTTGCCTAATGAGCACACCAAGTTCAAAAACAATCCTATGATAAATGTGACCTGTAGGCCATGTCAAAGAATGTTGGTGCACAAATGCAATAAATTCAAACACTGTTGCTAACAGCAACAGTTTTTTATGGAAATGAAAAGAAAATCAATAGCTCCAGTCTTTGTCACCTTGCATAAGCATACAAAGTTTCAAAACAACCTGATAATGAATGTGCTCTCTGAGGCATGACAAAGGAAGATGTTAATGCACAAATGCACTAAGTAGAAGGTCATTGCTTGTAGCAATGTTTTTTTTTTTATGGAAATTCATAAATATACCCTGCAGAGAGTGCAAAAGGGATAAGTTGATGCACAAATGCAGTAAGTTCAAAGACTGGTGATAACGACAATAATTTTTTATGGAAATGAAAAAAAGCAATAGCTTACATCGAGAGGTCACCCCGAACACACATACCAAGCCTCAAAGTGATCCGATCATAAAGGTGCCCTGGAGGGTGTGTTAAAGGGAAATTTTGAGGTCTGATTAAACTAAGTTCAAAGGTCAGCGGCAACATTTTTTGACAGAAATGAAAGAAAATCGACAGCTCCCATAAAGATGTTCATCGAACGTCATTGCCAGTGGCTTTTTTGACGGAAATCGAAGAAAATCGATAGCTCCCATCTAGAGGTAACCGCAAACAAGCATACAAAGTTTCAAACTGATCTGATCATAAATGTGCCCTGTATGGCATGCCAAAGGAATATATTGATGCCTGACTAAAACTAAGTTCAAAGATCGTTGTCAGCGACAACATTTTTTGACAGACGGAAATGGACGAAAATCGATAGCTCCCATCTAGAGGTCACCACAAACAAGCATGCCAGGTTTCAAAGCAATCCGGTCTTAAATGTGCACTGTAGGGTGTGCCAAAGGGAAATATTGAGGTCTGACTAAACTAAGTTCTAAGAACGTTGGCAGCGGCAACATTTTTTGACGGAAATGGAATAAAATCGATAGCTTCCATCTAGAGGTCTCCCCAAACAAGCATGCCAGGTTTCAAAGCAATCTGATCATAAATGTGCCCTGTAGATGTGCCAAAGGGAAATATTGAGGTCTGACTAAACTAAGTTCTAAGAACATTGGCCGTGGCAACATTTTTTGACGGAAATGGAAGAAAATTGATAGCTCCCATCTAGAGGTCACCCAAACAAGCATGCCAGGTTTCAAAGCAATCCGATCATAAATGTGCCCTGTAGGGTGTGCCAAAGGGAAATATTGAGGTCTGACTAAACTAAGTTCTAAGAATGTTGGCCGTGGCAACATTTTTTGACAGAAATGGAAGAAAATGTATAGCTCCCATCTAGAGGTCACCCCAAACAAACATGCTAGGTTTCAAAGCAATCCGATCATAAATGTGCCCTGTAGGGTGTGCCAAAGGGAAATATTGAGATCTGACTAAACTAAGTTCTAAGAACGTTGGCCGCAGCAACTTTTTTTGACCGAAATGGAAGAAAATTGATAGCTCCCATCTAGAGGTCACACCAAACAAGCATACCAAGTTTCAAAGCAATCTGATCATAAATGCGACCTGTGAGGTGTGCCAAAGGACATTGTGGATGTACGTACGTACATATGCCGACGGACGAGAAGTGATGGCAATAGTTCTGCTTGACTTTGTCAAGTTTAGCTAAAAGTTAAAAAACTTATAGTAATTTATATATTTTTTATACTTACCAATGACCAAGACATAGCTGGTGCTAACTCTTAAAAATCTAGGGCCAAACACAAATTTTGCCTCCCAATCCCCAAAATTTGCATCTAAAACCAAAGAAATCATGTCCTGAATGGCCCTCCATACTTCGCCTCTACTGCGCATGCACTGTGTCAAGGAGGTCCCGAAATTGGCGCCCTTTATCATTCTTACAATCAGTGCCTGGTCAGCGCTATGTACTCAGCAGGGAGGTATGAGTTCCCAACTCCTGGGAGGGCCATCCCCGTCTGGGTCATTGGTAAGTATAAAAAATATATAAATTACCATAAATTTTTTAACATTTTTATACTGTACCAATGACCCAGACATAGCTGAATAGTAAAAAGGCTGGAGGGCCTAGGACATAGAGGAAAATCCAATAAGCTCAACTATATAAAATAGAGTCATCCCCTCGAGGAGAAAAGGAGTATTAGGCTTTACATGTATCTTTCTTATTTATGATAAATTAGAAAGACACAACACCCTCCATAATTGAGCACCATAACATTCATGTTCTCTATTAACATCCAGTATAATCCTTATACTAATTATTTTTAAAGTAAGCCAATAAATAAAGTTAGTCCAGAGAATTGAGACTCTTTACACTCTTTTAAAAGTGTCCGAGGATAGCATATTAACGCCTGTTTGACACGTGACATATTCAAATGCTACACTTTAAAAATATGACATGAATGAATTTTTTAAACATTAACTTTTCACTTTAAAACCATCCCAGTAACAGCTCAGAATTACTGACTCCGGAGGAGGTATCCCCTTATTTTCATTATAAAACAGGTGACCCAAGGGAACACCCTCCCCCCCCTTCCCCTTGCCCTGGGTCAAAT
The DNA here is from genome assembly GCA_031216915.1 of Pictodentalium vernedei. Lineage (NCBI taxonomy): Eukaryota > Metazoa > Mollusca > Scaphopoda > Dentaliida > Dentaliidae > Pictodentalium > Pictodentalium vernedei. Next base: position 87,494,319 of record CM062290.1, on the reverse strand, counting down.
AGCCCAGAGTGAAGAGGGCAACAAGACTGAGTCACTGCCTGAACAGAAAGCCTACATAACTAGAGTTGCAACTGTTTAGTGAACGACATTCTGAGCAGCAGATAATGGACCTAAACAATGCAGGTCTCCAGAAATGGACTCAATATTTCTGAGATAAAAATTTGTGAATGTGGATGGCTGAGACCAATATGCAGCCTTCATTAAATCTGTAATAGCAACACTATTTGCAGAAGCCCAAGATGTAGAAAGAGCTATTACTTCATGAGCCGAAATCTTAAGCACAGACTGCTGAGTTAAAGATAGATTATCAAAAGCAGTACAGATAGTTAATTGAATCCATCTAGCAATAGAATGGACCATAATGTCCTTTCTATTAGGCATCAGAGACAGAAGAAGCTTTTACGTCCTTTCTGATAAACTGAGATCTTGTTTATAAATACATAAAGCTCTAACTGGACAGAGTAAAGGCCTATGCCCGTCTGAAGACGGAAGGGCCTTAATAACAATAGGTTCCGGATATTTATTAGGAGCCTGATTCTTAGCCAAAAATCCAACATTAGTAGTAAAGGTAATAGTGTTCCCGATACTACGAAAGTGAGAATACTACGAAAGTGAGAATCGTCCACCGATAGTGCATGAAGCTCACTGACTCTTCAGCAGAAGAGAAAGCTAAGAGAAATGCTGTCTTATAAGACCAGAATTTGAAATCTACTGTCTCAAGAGGCTCAAATGGTTTTCTTTTAGTTTAAGAAGAACCCAAGCTAAATTCCATTTAGGAATTAATCTAAGGGTTCTAGGTCTATTTATCGAAAAGTTTCTAACTAATTTAGATAAAGAGACATTAGTAAACTATCATGGTGTGCATAGGTATCAGATAACATAGACCTATAACCTTTAATAGTAACAGGCTGCAGTTGATCTCGTCAAACAAGTATACTAGGAAGTTTGCAATGTCTGGTATGGAGGGATCAAAAATATCAACATAATGATCCCTACACCAAAGACGAAAGACCTTCCACTTTAGCCGCATAGTATAGCGAAGAGGAGGTCCTCCTACAGTTAGAAATTGCGTCCACTGCTCGTCCTGTAAAATGCTTGCCGTGCAAGAAGGACCGCACAACGCAATACGTGAAGGTTTAGACCTTGCAGGTTGTAATAAAGTTGACACGATTTCCCCAGCGAAAGAAGATCCTCTCGTGGAGGAAGTTTTCGCGGTAAGTTCCACAGCAGACACCTGAGTAAATTTATCCACGGTCTCTGTGGAGACAGAGATGCTACCAACAGAATTGTATTGTAATTGTTTTATCTTAGCAATATTTGCTGAATCAATGGCGCTGGAGGATACGCATATCCTATCATTCCGTCCCACGAGATCGACAGAGCGTTTACTGCATATGCTCGGGGATCCGGACATGGTGACACATATGTCTGCAATTGATTGTTGAGTTGTGTCGCAAATAAGTCTATCATTGGCCGCTCACATTGGTAGCAAATCTGATTGAATACCTGTTTGTTGAGAGTCCATTCTGACGGCAACAAGCAACCCTTCCGTGAAAGGGAGTCTGCTAATACATTCAGACGACCCGGAATATGACGGACCGAAGCAGAACTTGGTGTTCTAGAACAAACAGAAGGATTCTTTCCGTTAAATTGAATAACGGAACGGAATGAGTGCCTCCCTGGTTCCGGATATACGCAACTACTGTAGTATTGTCGGACAGGATTTGGACATGCGCTTTCTGAATAATACTCATCCAATGACGTAGTGCAAGCCAAACTGACATCATTTCTTGGATGTTTATGTGCTTGCCTAGAAACTGCGGAACCCAAAGACCCTGGCACTTTGAATCCATTGGGATCAATGTTGTACCCCAACCTGTTTGACTGGCATCCGTCATAATCGTAAAACTCGGATCCGGCAACTGCAGTGGAACTCCCTGAGTCAACCACTGAATGTTTGCCCAAGTCTGAATCTCTTGTTACACTTGATTGACAAGAGAACGTCTATATCGAGCAATTCATAGATTGCTGAAAGCTTGCCGTCGAAGAGAAGCTTCTCCGAGACCGAAGCGACTCTGAGAGAGTTCTTCACCTTACTATCCACGCGCGTGGATGTAGCTAGGGCTGCGTCACGTCTAACCAACTCCAGGTTTGCCACTGAAGGGCGGAGTTATACGTGGAAAAGCTACTGCCCTTGAAAGAAATCTCATTGAGGATCATATCCTGGAATTCTTTCCCTTGAAGACATAATGATAATGCCTTAGTAAGATAGTCTGCGTATGATAAAGCGTCTAAGTTAAGTCTGTTAGACATTATTGTCGTTTCCAACGTCGTGGTTGGAATTGACATAGACGGCGATATAGACAATTCCCAGTCTTCAGCCTTGTCGTCTAGACGCAGAGGAACTCTCGGTATGCCCTGTCCAGCCATTTCAAATTTATTCCTTGAATTGATGAAAGGCAGATTTACAGCATTTGCGGACAAGAAACTAGACTTGCCTGTTTTGGTAGCAAGCTTATATATAGCGTCGTTCAATAATTCGAATGTTCTTGTGACATTATTGGACTGTGTCGGCAACTCAGGGACGATGTCCCTGAACCAATCAAAAACTCTGTGTCCAATGACGCTATTAGTGTCTTATCCAACATCGCAGCATTCTAGTCCGACGGAACAACCTCTGGAAGATAATGCCGGAAGAAATCTATGGCAGATTCTGTTGTTCCGAAAGGGAAAGCTCGAAATCCTCCGAATCCCTTTCGCCATCCTGTCGGACCCTATGAAGTCCTCGGTCGTCCGTACCTGATGCTTCAGCGGAGCGAACCGACCCAGCGTCGTTGGATTATTCCTGATCCGACAGAGATTCTGTCATTTGCTGGGATGCTGCGTTAAGTTGTGCTATTTTGGATAGCACGTCCGTCACTGAGGCCTGTGGAGAAGCGGTCTTACGTTGCTTTGCCGCTGGAAGCTCCGTGTACGTTGCCCCGTGCATACTTCTATTATACGAGCGTCCGGAGTCTACAGGCCTCGTGTCCCCTGGCTACCGGATGGCGTGACCTGTTCGCCGTGGAATCCCTGATTGGCGAAGCTGGCAGGATATTCGAGGTCACGTAGCCAAGGTGCGGTCGTGTGCGCTGCCGTGAGGATGAGGAAGCCTTATCGACAGTCTCTCGGACTGTCTATATAACGGAGCGTCCCGAACGGCGGACATATGCTCCGAATGCGAAACGTTTGTACCACAACATCTGGTCCCAGATGTTGTTGTACGAGAGAGGGACCTCTCTCGCTCGCAGCCCGGGTGGACCTGGATGAGCTAGGAACCAGACTAATAGGCTTCCTCCGATCTCTCCTCTGATCCGTCGTCACTGGGTGTGTACTTTTGTCTTATTATAGTGCTCGCATCACCCAAATCTCCTTCCTGGACCGCAACGGACGAACCCGGCTGCCGAGCCATTCGATGAATGGACGCTACACCGGGCGAGCTAGCGGATGTCAACGCCGTCAATCCTACTAGGGACCTCTTAGGCGATTGATGTATTTCCATGAGCACTTATTGCCGCTAGCTCTTTATTTAACTATGACGACAGAGGCACACTTATGGAAGACATCACAGTAACTTTTGCGAACAAGAAACAAGACTTGCTTGTTTAATAGCAAGCATATATATAGCGTCGTTCAATAATTCGAAAGTTCCTGTGACATGATTGGACTGTGTCGGAAACTCAGGGACGATGTCCCTGAACCGATCAAAAAATTCTTGTGTCCACAGACGCTATCAGTCTCTTATCCGGCATCGCAGCATTCTGGTCCGACGAAACAACCTCTAGAAGATAAAGCCGGATGAAATGTACAGCAGCTTATGTTGTTCCGAAAGGGAAAGCTCGAAATCCTCCGAATCCGTTTCGCCATCCTGTCGGACCCTATGAAGTTTTCGGACGTCCGTACCTGATGCTTCAGCGGAGCGTACCGACCCAGCGTCGTCGGATATTACCTGATCCGACAGAGATTCTATCGTTGTTGGGATGCTGTGATAAGTTGTGCTATTTGGGATAGCACATCCGTCACTGAGGCCTGTGGAGTAGCGGTCTTACGATGCTTTGCCGCTGGAAGCTCCGTGTACGTTGACTCCTGCATACTTTTCTTATGCGAACGTCCGGAGTCTACAGGCCTCGTGTCCCTGGCTACCGGATGGCGTGACCTGGTCGCCGTGGATTCTCTGATTGGCGAAGCTGGCTGGATATCCGAGGTCACGTAGCCAAGGTGCGGTCGTGTGCGCTGCCGTGAGGATGAGGAAGCCTTATTGACAGTCTCTCCGGACTGTCTATATAACGGAGCGTCCCGAGCGGCAGACGTATGCTCCGAATGCGAAACATTTTGTACCACAACCTCTGGTCCCAGATGTTGTAGTACGAGAGAGGGGCCTCTCTCGCTCGCAGCCCGGATGGACCTGGACGAGCTAGGAACCGGACTAATAGGCTTCCTCCGTTCTCTCCTCTGATCCGCCGTCACTGGGTGTGCACTTAGTTGATTTATAGTGCTCGCATCACCCAAAACTCCTTTCTGGACCGCAACGGACGAACCCGGCTGCCGAACCATTCGATGAATGGACGCTACACTGGGCGAGCTAGCGGACGTCAAAGGCCGTCGATCCTACTGGGGACCTCTTAGGCAATTGACGTATTTCCATGAGCACTTTGCCGCTAGCTCTTCATTTAATTGTGACGACGGAGGCACACTTTTGGAAGACATCACGGATACATCACCCTGTTCTTGTTCGTCTGAAATAGAGATTAATAAACTAGAGTGACCCTGTGGAGAAAGGACCGGCATGGCCATTTCCCCGCTAACATACCGTGACACACGCTTCCCATGTTGTCATCCCAATTGACACATACTGAACAGGAGTTAGTGCGAGTACACTGACTACAATTAATACAATGATTATGAAAGTCAGAGGAAGATTTCCTCTTATTACAATTGAACAATATCCTTTCATTGTGAAAAGAATACAAATAGTCCTAGTACTCGCACCAACCCCTGAAAACAAAGATACATAATAACATGATCCATTAACATAGAAAAAATAATTGAAATCAAAAAAATTTTTTGAAAAAATATTTTTTCAGAAAAGCCCAAGTTTCTGAAAAGTAACGGTGAGCCCCAATGGATCCCAAGCCTAAGTGTGGACAAAAATTTTAAAACTATTTTTAATAATTAATGCAACACTTATGAATAATAATAATGTATCTTGTTATGATTAAACTAACACAAAGACAAGAAATCCCCCTCCACAGAGACTGTTGTCAATGTAAACAAGAAGTGTAAAAACACCAGAAACATGATTCCAGGCACTGATAACCATGGCCCGAAATCAGTGACCAATAATACACTATCTGATGCAAAACAGAGAGTTTCAGGGAAGAAACTGCAGAACATCAGAGGGTAGATGCAGAACACTACGCCTAAACACCCATGGGTGAGGACATGGGGAAAAGAACAGAATTCATTCTGTTACCCCAGCTAAAACTCCCAAGAAATTTTAGTAATAATATTACAGAAAATATGCCAAAAGCATGGGAGAATAGCAAGGGGGAACTTAAAGGAAAGGGAGAGAGGAAAACACTGAACAAGCAGTGTAACTTTATAGCAAGAATGACCACAACAGGCCCATGCCTCGAAAATAGGTAACTTAACATAATTTCATTAAAAATTTTTAAGTTACAGCCCTAATTATTTTCTGTCACTCATTTTTCCTCTCCTCCTTCTATTTCCTCTTTAGATCCACCATTTCTCTAATATTTATGTGTCTGGCATCATTTAAACTGAGATTTACAAGCACAAAGATCAGTCAGATGTGAACTGATGAAGGGCCAAACAAAGAATGATAAATGGCGCCAATTTCGGGACCTCCTTGACACTGCGCATGCGCAGTAGAGGCGAAGTATGGAGGGCCATTCAGGACATGATTTCTTTGGTTTTAGATGCAAATTTTGGGGATTGGGGGGCAAAATTTGTGTTTGGCCCTAGATTTTTAAGAGTTAGCACCAGCTATGTCTGGGTCATTGGTACAGTATAAAAATATTATGATTTTATCAAATAAGCGGTTCTTTAGTTATTGGATGGAAACCAAAAGTTAACAGATGGATGACGAATGGACGGATGGATATGGCGAAAACATAATGGCCCCTGAGCGGGTTAGGGGCATAAAAAGTAGTAATGAGGCAATTTTTAATGTCGAGGAAGGTGTCTGAGAAATGGTATTTTTTTTTAAAAATATTGTCATTTTTTTTGCCTCAAAATCACACCTTACAATACTTCATAGGAATGAACTCAACGAGCTCATTTTACTAAGGTGTCATAAGTCATATTTTTGTAGGCAAAAATTGAAAAAATGATGAAATTTGAATCAAACTTTTTATGCATTGTAAATGGCAATTACGTTAAATAAATGGTTAAGAGTGATGAATAAGTGTCAACAACAACAACAACAAAACAACGCACCAGAAAATAGAGAGTAATCGCTTGACTGCACTGGTTACGTGAAATAATTCATGAGAGGTGAGGGACGTTGTACAAACAGGAGTGCGTGAAAGAATTATTTCACGTAACCAATCCAGTCAAGCGTTTACTCTGTTTATTATTTTTCATTATTAATGATAATTATATTATTTAACCCTTTACCTAACGCAACGGCCAAAAACAGCCAGCGCTATTCTCAAAACTCGCCAATTAATTTTCAATTTTTGTCTCTAAAACATAGGTTATGATCCCGCATTGGAAGCTCATCCAGCTCGTTCCAATGAGGGGTCATAACCTATGTTTTTGAGTCAAATGAAAGAGTCAATGACTGTAGCTCAACTTGGATATGACAGGAATTAGTACTTGCTGTGACCAAGACAACTGAATAATGAATATGACAGAAATTAGTATTTGTTTTGGCCCAGTCAACAATAATAAAAGAATTACAAGGTGACTGTAATGGATTACAGATTAAGACCAATCATTGTAGATTATTATTTTTGTGTGGAAATTTTCAGTCCCAAACAAAATATTTTCAGACTAAAATTTTTTCTTCTTCTTCTTAAAATTGACCAAAATGCATCAAAACACAAAAAACTAATTTCGGGATTTTGGTCCAAAATTTTCTAAGTCCCACCCGGACTCCAAATTTTCAGTGTAAAAAAATTTATTTTTTTTTTTGTCTTAAAATTGACCAAAACGCATAAAAAACCAAAAAACTATTTTCCGGATTTTGGTCCAAAATTTTCTAAGTCCCACCCGGACCCCTAATTTGCATAATTTATTCACGAGAAAAACTCTGTATTATATGTAATGTATCCCATGGTACTAAACATTCATACAAAAATTTATTCAAATCAGATCTTTCATTTGGAAGTTCTGCGCAAAAATCTGATTGCACTTAATTTTGAACAAAATGGCTGCTAGCGGCCATCTTGAATTTCAGACTGGACCCAAACACACTCCTTCTCGTCCCACAGTGATAACAAAGGTACCCAAGAAGTTTCGTGAAGATCGGTTCATAAATACGGCCTCTAGCCCGAGTCGTATTGGGATTTGCACTCACAGTGCTGAAAGTAACACTAAATAAATCAAAGTTAGCCTAATTTGCATAATTTACGCACAAGAAAAAAACCTGTAATATATGTAATGTATCCCATGGTACTAAACATTCATACAAAAAATTATTCAAATCAGAGCTTTCATATGGAAGTTCTGTACAAAAAAAACAGATTTCGGCATCGTCGGTACAAAATGGCTGCTGGCAGCCATCTGGAATTTGGGACTGCACCCAAAAACACTCGTTCTCGTCCCACGGTCATAACAAAGGTGCCCAAGAAGTTTCGTAAAGATTGGTTCATAAATACGGCCTCTAGCCCGAGCCATAGCAGCTTGGCACTTACAGCTCTGAAAGTAACACTAAATAAATCAAAGTTAGTCTAATTTGCATAATTTACGCACGAGAAAAAAACCCGTATTATATGTGATGTATCCCATTGTACTATACATTTATACAAAACTTTATTCAAATCAGAACTTTCATACAGAAGTTCTGTACAAAAAACTGATTTTTGCATCATCGGTACAAAATGGCCACTGGCAGCCATCTTGAATTTCGGACCACACCCAAAAACACTCGTTCCCGTCCCAGGGTCATAACAAAGGTACCCAAGAAGTTTCGTAAAGATCGGTTCATAAATACGACCTCTAGCCCGAGCCATAGCCAATTGTTGACGTACGGACAGATGGACAGACGGACGGACGGACGGACGGACGACGGGCCATGACAATGGCTCAAATTTGACTTCGTCAAAGTTGAGCTAAAAATGAAAATGCTAGTTATTAAAGAATTTTTTTTGCAAGTGTTGTCTGCTTTTCATGTTAGGTAAAGGATTAAAAAAAAGCCAAAAAAACCCACTGAAGTCCCCATTACACATTACACGTCTTCGTTTACATGACATCATTGTTGCTTGTACAATTCACTTGTCAAGTTATCGTTTAAAATCAAACCTGGAAATCCCAGTAAATCACACTTTGTAAAATAATATTATTATTATTTATTTATTTATTGGTGTTTAAGGTCACATACTTATGCACAATGGCTAATCATGACTGTGACAGTTTTATGGGTGGAGTAAGCCGGAGTACCCGGAGAGAACCACAAAGCAATGACGAGCAGCTGCCAGCTCCCCAACATCATAACTCCACACTGCAGCACAGGCAGGGTTAGATTGGTTGAAGACATGCGCACCATCGACGTGCAGTATGCCTTAGTACACGGCGTCATCGTGCCCCCGTGCGGACAATTGGGGTGAAGAGCCTTTCCAAGGATACAACACGGGAGTCCGAATTGACTGCTCAGACGGTCACCCATCCTAGGACTAACCGGGCTTGACGTTGCTTAACTTCGGTGATCTCACAAGAACCGGTTACCGCAACAATACCGCGCCCCCTGTAAAGTAATAAACATCGAATAATCTTTCATAATATGCTTAACAAAATCAGTGGATAACAGTGCCGGCCTTACATGCCAGATAGCCTAGGATTAACTCTCTGTCAGAAATGCTCTTCATGTGTCCAAACACTATCTAGCAGCATAATTTATGAGTTTGATGCTGTCGGACCGTAAAGTCCTATCAGGAGCAGACATTGCATGATTGAGATCTGTGCAGAGAGAGAGACACACATTTGTGCAGGCTAAAAACCTGTTTGTAATATTCAACACGAGCAATGCCACAAAGTTGCCATCATAGAGGACAGGTCACATAACCTGCATAAAGTGCTAAGAGGTGTTAATATAAGTTGGTTAACTTGTTTGCCAATCCTTGTAAAACAAACTTGATGTGCACTGTCCCAACTTGAGACCAAGAATGGGCATCAATAATACCACGTATGACTAATATCCTTTAAGCTCATTCTCTACACACCCTCTGGTGGTGAGCAATATTAATACCAAGTATCATTAATATCCTTCAATGCTATCAAAAGCTCTGAGCCAGACAGTACTTGTTCTAGTTGGATTTGGGGGTATGTGAACTTGAACGAAGTCTGTGACCTGACTTTGTAGACAGGCATTGAAACCTTATTTGTGACACACCCTCTGGTGGTGGACAACATTAATACCAAGAATCATTAATATCCTTCAAGGCCATCAAAAGTTCTGATCCGGACACGACTTGCACAGGCGGATTGACAGACAGACAGGTGGATGGACAGACAGACAGATGGACAGGCAGGTAGGCAGGCACAGACAGACAGAGTGATTCCTATATACCCCGTAAAATTCAATCGCGGGGGGTATAATAAGCTTAAACTAATATATTTCTTGGGTCAAATTTGATAAATTTTATGGCCACAGTACAGATGCTACTTTGTTAGATCATGAGGGCATCATCAAACACAATTCTCCTTTTGTCTTGGTTGTGATTTCTAGTGAAGTTTTGGTGGTCAATGCAAGCAACCTAGACTTGATGAGAAATCACCGCCAGGGTGTTGAATTTACAGGGTGTGACATAAGAATACAGGAAAACTAAATATAGCTCAAGGTTTAGTGTACTGTCAGGCTCCGGACAGCTTGTACACAAAACAACCCTATTAGGCCTCACAAAGTAGATATTCTGTTTCTCAGGTCATTTTTTGTAAAATTGCATGTTGGCAGTCGGTTTTTTATTTTATTTTTTATATTTGTAATTATTTCTTTGCCTTCAAAAGTTCATGATCTTGGTTTGCTTTATCTTTTAGGCCTCATAACCTACAGAATAGCATGGGTGGTGGTGTATTTCGTCCCTTGAGTGCAAGAAGGCTTTACAATGAAATAGCATTGCAAACCCTTGTTGCACTCAAGGTACTAATTTAGCAATTTTATTAACTTGGGTAAAATATCAGACATACACCATTTAATTTTTATTTTTGTAAGTTGGCAATGGTAATAAAAAGGGAGCATGCGGCAGCCAAAAAGACCCTATGGGAGCCGGAGAAACAGATTTTTAACTTTTTTTGGCCTTAAGTATATTTGCACAATATGATTTCAACATACCATAAAATTACACTCTCTAACAGATGAAATGTTGACTGATGAATTGTGGGTAGCAATGAGGCAAGAAGGATTCTATCTGTTAATGGCTGAAGTAACAAGCCTGAGCCATGCACAGCCAAGGCACGGCAAATTATAAAAAGCAAATCTTCTACTGGAACCTTCACTAATTCAGGAAATTCTTCCGTCAGCAGAAACTGTAAACATTTTGTGAATGTCTCAAAATGATGTGTTAGATGCATGAGTCGATTTGGTTTGTCAGTGGGTAATTCAGAAAACTCAGAGTTTTCTGATTGGTCTTCCTCTGGCAGTTTTTTATCTGCAAAAAATAAGTAAAGTACAGTGGAGCCCACTTAACTGGATATCTCTTAACCCTTTACTCATTGCAAAATTTATAATTTTAAATATCATTTTTAAAATTTTTTCAAAAAATCTCAACAAAACAATATCATGTGACCCCTCTTTGGAACGAGCTCGACGAGCTTGTTCCAAAGAGGGATCACATGATATGGTTTTGTTGAAATTTTTCGAAAAATAATATTTTTTCAGCTGCTGAATTTGCATATTATGCGGCAGATGCGTTGGGTAAAGAGTTAACTGAATAACCCTGTTAATTGAAAATAATTTACCAACACAAAAACCATTTATCATACCTCCAGTACAAATTTGATCTGTTAACCCTTTCCCCAACGTAACGGTCAAAACCGGCAAGCACTAATCTAAAAAATCGCCAATTAATTTTCATTATTTTTTTCAAAACATAGGTTATGACCCCTCATTGGAATGAGATCTTCAAGCTCGTTCCAATTAGTGATGAACCGATTATCAAAACTTGCTATCAACTGATTACCGATTATTTCTCTGCTGATTATGCCGATTCGATGGTTGAAATAGGACACACAAGAAAATCTGTTGGTGCCTGTTATACTACAGAATTTCGTTGATAAATCATCAGTTAGTACAATTACGAAAAGATTGTTGTTAACGATACAATCACACGATATTGTTCTCGTGAAGATTGTGTTTTATTTCGGTAAATAATGTTAATATGGTTTTGTGTAAAGATACAATACACTTGGCTGTATTAACCAGGAATATACTGAGCACACATACTTTGTGTCTTAAATGAATAATAATTTTGATCTTAACGTGTGTTGTGAAGTCGTATGACGCATGGTTTACACGTATGTCAGAATGTATTATTCAATGTTCTTTTTTTTTAACTTGTTACCTCCCTTGATGTGTTTCTCCAATGTTTACATGAACTCAACAATCTACGGGAAATGGAATCTCGTACCGACTGCAGTTGGTAAATTCCATAATATCTCTGCTCTGCAAATCCCTAAATTTTCTATGCACTACACACGTTTTTAATGGGGAAACTTTATTGAAATGGTCAGATAGCAAAGGGATTTTGAATAGTCACTGTTGAATAAAGAATAACTGGAAACTGCAGGTTTTTAACTTCCGGTTGTCATAATCTGCCGATGCCCCATAACCGGCCGGCTCCGATTATCAGTTCATCACTAGTTCCAATGAGGGGTCATAACCTATGTTTTTGAGACAAAAAATGAAAAAAATTAGTTATTCAAGAATTCTTTTTGCAAGTGTCGTCTGCTTTTCATGTTAGGTAAAGGGTTGATTGAATATAGGTTATAGAGTAAACTTCTGTTAACTCAATAAAAAATCTTTCAACCTTTCGAGAAATTACATTGACTCTCCTCAGTTTTCCTTTGTTTTTAGACCTATTTGGCCTCAGTATATCCAACACAGGTATTTAATCTATAGTATCTTGTTTGGCAGAGCTCATGGAGCTCTGTCAAACAAGATATAATAGAATAAATGCTAAGTTTATCTCTAGAATACAGGAAAGTGACACAATCCCTGTTAATTGAATACTCCTGTTAACTGAATAATTTTCATAGGCAAAGTGGATATTCAATGAACAGGGTTCCACTGTATATTTATTATATGATCAGTCTTAAATTATCAAAAAAATGTTGTAAAACTCGATATCTCACAGGCAGATCAGGAATCAGTTTCATGCCAGCATGACATTTAGCATCACAAATGATCGATGTAGTTGCCATTGATAATTCAATACATTTGGACTGTAATTGAATAAATTTTTCTGTTGTGTTTCCCTTCTTATTAAATTCTTAATCTAAACAATTTTGACCAATTTGTGAACATTGTGTAGGAAATATAATGGAACTAAAATCTGCTGCGTTGCTTAACCCTTAGTGGGCCTGGAGATTTTTATACATTTTCGTATACATTGAAAGTCCACCTCCAGTGCAGGGTTTGTAATCGGTACTGGAACCGATACCCATACCGGCGGTACTCCGACTTTTAATTGGTACTGATTCCCATCCTTCAGAACCGACGGTTCCGGTACTCGTAGTTATTATATGTGAATGTGATACATGAGCAACATGACAAAATCTACACGGGCAGTAAAGTGTTAATTGAATGCTTCCATAATGTTGGAACTTCAAAGACTAGAGTCCCACCACCCCGTCTCCCGAGTTCCAATGTGTTCTTCATACCTAGTGTCCATCTCGGAAACCAACAGGGAGTATAGCCATTTCAGTTGTCAAAAGTTAGCTTTAATAATTTCATACTTTTCTTCCAGGTGTTTTTGCTGATCGATATAGTGTTTTAGTGTTGTATAGGTATGATTTGTAATAAAAGATAGTTATATTAGTGTTTAGTTTAGTTTCTCTGTCGGGTTTTAGTGGCGTGTTCCCTATCTTCGCGCGGGTCATTTTCGGTGTTTTGTTTTGTTGTGTTTACGTTTTCGACCGCTTTCTCAAATTCTTAGTTCCTCTTTGTAATTTTGGCTTTGTAATTATTTGTAATCATGAGTGGTAAGTGTACGACGGGTGTTCAGACGGAGGTAAGTATGGGTGTTAAGGGAGGTCTGATGGAGGTGAGTCGAGGGGTGCAGGTGGGGGAGAGTGAGGATTCGGAGGCATGCAGACAGTGTAATATGAGGTATGGTGGTGGTCGGCCAATGGAGAGTAGTGGGGTATGTGCGAATTGCAGGGATATTTTACAGTTGTTAGAGAAGTGTGTTGGATTCGAGCGGGAGATTGCAGAGCTGAGAGGGAGGTTGGGGAGGGCCGGTGTATCTGGAGTTACCCCGTTGAAGGTTACCTACGATGGTGAGGTGGAAGGTGGGTGGAAGGTCGTTGTGGACTCAAGGAGGAAACTGGGAAGCAGGAAACGTGGGGGAATAATGCTTGATGTGGGGGGTGTAACTGAGGAGGGGGGTTCTAGTAGGAAAATTCGGAAGGTGGCGTCAGGTCAGGGCTGCGTCGAGTCCGGAAGCCAGAGTCGGCGTAAGGCTGCCAAGGTTGCTAGGCGGTGTTTAGAAAACAGGTTTAGTGTTTTAGACTCTGATACCCCTGGGGACGAGAGTGAGGGGGAAAGTGTGGAAAGTGTGGGGGGGGGGGGGGTGAGATGGTTGTTGATGATGATAGGCCAGTCGAGGTAAGGAGGGCGGTCAAGAGAAAGAGGGGGCCAGGAGCTTGCAAAACGAGAGGAGGTGCAGATGATATAGGAACTGGGGCCAGAAGAAGAAAATTAGTGGTAGCGGGGAGCAGCATTATACGTGGGATTGACAATGTAGTCTGTGGTCCTGATAGTTCCAATCGAACAGTCTTGTGCTTTCCGGGGGCGAAGGTGGAGGATCTCAGGGACCGGGTAGATGGCATTGTGGCAGGGTCAGGACCGGAACCGGTAGTGGTGGTCCATGTGGGGACCAACAATATCAGGGAGAGAAGGTCAGTAAGTTTGGTGGAGTCGTATAGAGGCTTAGTCGGCAAACTGCTAAGTAGGAATGCAAGGGTAGTCGTATCCGGGGTCCTTCCTGTCCTTGGAGGTGGGGACGAACGGAACTCAAGGATTTTGGCGCTAAATGAAGAGTTAGAGGACTACTGTGTTGATCTGGGAATTCCCTTTATTGACCATTGGGACACGTTTTGGGGCAATGGGAGCATGTACGGGTGTGACGGGCTGCATCTTAGCAGGGCGGGGAAATGGGTATTAGGGGATAAAATTCTACGGGTAGCAGAGCCTTTTTTGGAGAGGAGTGGGGTGGGAGGTCAGAGGCAAGTATAACGAGAGTGGACATAGGTGGGGTGAACAAGAGTGAGGGGGACAGAATAAGTTTACCAAGACTAGCACCAGAAAACAATGGGCCCAATAGGCGGAAGGCAATGAACCTCGGTACCCTGAAAGTGGGTTATAGCAACTTCCAGGGTCTCCACCGGAAAGTAAGTGAAATTGCTACATTGATCGAGACAGAGGAGTTTGATGTCATGGGCTTAAGCGAGACATGGGTAAGACACGAGGAACGGGTAGACCAAGTAAGCGGGTGTGTGTGGATAGGTGTAGGGCGAACGGAAGGCCAGAAAAAGGGGGGAGGGGTAGGCATGTACATTAAAGAGGATTTAAAACCGTCGCTGATTACAGATCTGGAAGATATTATCACCTCGGCTGATGTGTCAAAAGAAATTGGATGGGTAAAGATCAGTCTGAGAAACAAAAGTATTGCCCTTGGGATTGTGTACTGTGCAGTGGAGGGAAGTAAACCCGAGTGGAATGACTCGATATACTCAACACTAAGGTCCAATATCACTGAACTAGAAAACAGGGGGCTCGGTATAATTCTGATGGGCGACTTTAATGGACACATAGGTGACAAGGAAGAAGGCACAGAGGGTGGGGACAAGAAAGTCAACAGGAATGGAAGGAAGCTGTTGAACTTCACAAATGAGCTCGGTCTGAAGATTCTGAACAGGGACGCTAGATGTAAGGGGAAATGGACCTGGGAGAGAAACGACAGAAAATCAATAATTGACTACATTCTCATAGATATGAATTTATGGAGGGAGGTGATAAGGGTAGAAGTGGATGATGAGGGCAAAATGGAGTTGGATAGTGATCACAACTTGATTACAGTGACGATGAGGGCCAAAAACCTAGAGAAAAGGAAAGGAAGCTTCAAGGATATTTGGGAACTCAAAAAGGATGCCGACTGGGTGAAGTTCGAAGAAAAACTGAAACCAAAGCTTGCAGCCGTACACAAGGGGGGTAGTGTCCAGAAGATGGCCGACGCCATAGTTGCGAGCCTAGTGGAGGCAGGGATGGAAAGTGTAGGAAAGATTAGGGTGCCAACACGGGAACTTGGGTACAGAGTGAACGAAGAACTGAAAAGGGCCATAAAGGTTAGAAAAGCTAAATGTGCTGCATACAGGAGAAGTAGAAAACTTAAGGGGGTGGAAAGCGATGAGGCCATGGTAGCAAAGGAAGAATACCAACAAGCACGAAATAAAGTAAACAAGATAAAAGACGACAACCGGAAAGTGCGAAATAGCAGTCTTATTAGGACGATAAGAATGACAGGGGGGTCGAGTTCGAGCGTATTTTGGAAATGGGTGAACAAACGTAACAAAGGGAATAACCAACAGAGCATTAAAGTAGATGGCAGAGTTACAGAAGAGCGAGATCAAATCGCATTAGAACTAGTCAAGCACTGGGAAAAGGTAAACGATAAGCGATGGGGCATGGGGAACCCACCGGAGTGTCCGAACCAGGTCGAGGAAAATCTCTCGGACTTCGTGTGCAGCAAAATCAAAACTGAGGAGGTGCGAAGGGTGATCTCAAAATTGAGGAATGGAAAAGCGGGAGGGGTGGACGAAATTCCTAACGAGTTTATCAAAAAAGGGGGAGAGGAACTCTTGGAAAGCTTAACTACCCTATTCAATTTAGCCATAGAAAAACAAGAGGTCCCAAAGGAGTGGAGGGAAAGCAAAGTGACATTTATTCACAAAAAGGGGGAAAAAGACGTTTTGGATAACTATCGAGGGATCTCTGTCAATAGCAACATTGGAAAGGTTTTCTGTAAAGTCCTTTATGGGAGGACTAGAAGAGGTAATTGAGGAGAAGGGTTTTTTGGGAGAAATCCAGAATGGCTTCAGGAAGGGAAGGAGAGTTACTTGACCATCTTTTCACACTATCCCAAATGATAGAATCTGCGAAAGCAAAAAAGAAAAAGATGTTTATGGCCTTTTTGGATATCAAGAAGGCATACGATAGAGTATGGAGGGAAGGTATGTGGCGCAAGCTGGAGGCTATGGGCTTAGGAGGCGAGTTTGTTGGAATTATGAAAGCATTATATCAAGATGTACAGAGTGAACTTAGCCTGGGAAACATTACAACGAAACGTGTGCCTATGGAGATAGGCCTAAAACAGGGGTGTATCCTTTCGCCGATCCTGTTTGCATTGTACATCAAAGCTTAGGAGATGAACTCCTGCGTAGCGAGGAGGGGGTAGCAGTTGGTGACCTGAAGATCCCAGGCTATTTTTTGCAGACGATATGGTTCTAGTGTCAGAGAGCGAAGAGGGGCTAACGAAAATGCTGGGAATTGTTGGGAAATATGGGAGCAAATGGAGACTCGAACTTAATGAAAGCAAGAGCAAAGTTATACCTGTGGGCCGCAAAGTGGACCCCACTCGAAGGTGGAGAGTGGGTGAGTTCTGCATTCCGGAAGGGAGCAGCAAACTTCTCAATGTGGGAGAGACGGGTGATTACGAGTATTTGGGGGTAAATATAAACATTACAGGAAGAGGCATCTACCGGAACCACACAAATAATTGATTTTGAAGGGAAGCGAATCCTTAACCAAATGAAACTTATAGGGAGAAACAGTTTCAATAAGGTTTTCGTGGGGAAAACCATTTGGGAAATGGTGGGGCTGCCAAGTATAACATACGGTACGGAAGTGGTACCCCCTAAACCAGACGGCCGTAAAGAGCTTGGAAATCCTGCAGAACGATGCAGGCCGATGGATAACGGGGTCGAGTAATGCCGCAGTGCTAGAAGCAATCAGGGGTGAGCTTGGGTGGATGAGGATCAAGGACAGGATAGACCTGTTGAAGCTCGGTTATCTTAATTATTTGGTAAATCTCCCCGACAGCCGATGGTGTAAAGTAATGTTCCTGAGAATTTTCAACTCAAATATCAAAACGGGGTGGATGGTCCAAATGAGGGAGCTAGTAGAGAACTACTCATTGGAGATCTCGGACCTGGACGTTGGGGCAAACCAGGGTAAAAAAATCGTCAGAGAAAGGGTCATGGAAGATTGTAACCGTAATTGGCGAGAGGGGGTCAATCAAAGAGGTCTTTGGGTGGCCTGCGTATAAAGAGAAGCCAGGTTTTGAAGAGTACCTTGATGGCACCTTTGGGGGTCACTGTTGTTCAAGCTGAGGTCGCGATCCCTGGAGCTGAGGGGAAAAATTGGGAAAGACGGTGAAAGGGAGTGCCAGATGTGTAACTTGGACATGGTGGAGACCCTGGAACACTTTCTTCTTGAATGCCCAAAGTATCAGCCTAAAAGAATGAGATTCACTGGGAGTATAATGGGGAAGTGGGATGGGAGAATGAAGGACATGTGGTTAGGGGGAGACTCAAAGGAGAGGGTTAATATGCTAATCGGAGAGATTGGGAAGAATGGGACAAGGGATATCATCAAGCAGTTCGTCCCTGAGTGTTGGGAGGAGAGGGAGAAGCGTGGGAATAGGGAGCAGTTGGAGTACAGGGGTAACCATGGCCTTCTCGTCCGAGAACCGCGACAAATCAGCGGCTGGCCAAAGTGTTATTATTATTACCAGTACTGACAACAGTGGAACCAATGGTATTTTGCAAACCATGCTCCAGTGGCTTTGCAGTTGTTTCTAGTCAGGTCTTGGCTTGCTGGTAAACAACTGATGAGGTACTCAGAAAACAAGTTTTGAGTTTACCCAAACAATGCATCTGTTCCTTTGCATTAAAAAGTTATAAAGTTGGTATTAGGACTTTAAGGGTTAAATACAGAGCACAGGAACATTGTTTTTTACAGTACAGTCTACATTAAAGTGGAAACCTGGATGCACTAATAACTTGCTATTTGGGCAATATCTGCGTCACATTCGTATCTCAATATCACAATATTTTTATAGCAATAACACATCAGTTGGTTGTGATTTGGCCAGTCGAATGCGCTAAGATGATGAAATCAAAAAACCCTATATACTTGCTATCAACAACATGCCTGCATTGTGAAAAGCCCCCTCCCCCATACAACACACACACATCACCACACACACACATACACTCACAAATAAGTTCATAACAAAAACACGATTAAGTGAAAAGAAATTTTAGTTGAAAAAATATTTCATTTGTGAAAGTGTGTGTTTCTGAAGGCTGCGTTCTGTTGACATAGCACTGGAGGTCAGATATCATAAATAAAAAGTGAGTAATATATTTTTTCACTGTGCATATTATAGGCCCGACATGCCCAGCCTGCTAAATCACTGGTAGTGCCGCCCCTGTAGGTTAAGATTTCATTTAAGTTTCAGACCCCTTGGGTCCGAGAAACACAGTTGCAGTATGCATCACTGCCCCTTCCCCCCATCCCAAATCTCGCTATTGGGACAATTATGGCCCTAGGGCCCCACTGGTAGACCACTGAGGGCCATCTGCTGGCTGTGGCCACACTTCCTCTTCCTCCCCTTCCCTACCTTGTCTCCTGGGCACGTGGATCTCGGTGCCTTTGTGGTCTGTCTGGCTTCTCTGCTTCCGAAGGTTTGGTGGTGCTCTCCCTTGGCTCGTTCGACCTGAACCAAGGCCTACCAATTCAGTAAATACCATAAAGGATTGGGTGTAATGGGTTTCATGCCCCAATATATATGTACTACCCAGCATGCCAGTGGTACGTTAAAACCTTTGGTTCCCCAGTGCAGCGCCCTTCCCCCACCCCTCTCTCCAAACGGTCCATCTGGATAAAGGTTTGTATAAGATGGGCTAGACTTTTGGCAGGTTCGTTAAACCTGTGATTTGGAAATATGGTCTTTTGCACATCCAAACTGAGCTATTGGTCTGATCAGATGCAGTTTAACAGCAGGGGTTTGAGAATTTCTGTTTCCTTTTTTAAAATAAATTTTAACTGGCTCATTTATACATTTAAGTAGGCCATTTCGTTGCTTTCACAAATATTTCTATTTCATTTTACATCACCCCAATGCGTGCTTCGAATGTGAAATGAAGACTTGCCCTCCCCCCCCCCCCCCCCCCCCCCCCCCCTTTGACTTTAAAGATTGTGAGCTTTATACATGTACTTATAAAAGTTTAAACTGCAATTATGTAAACATACTTTGAACTTTCGAAGACTCTCACAAAGCCAGGCAGGCCAAGGGAAATCCAAACTTTAGTTGCATCGACAACCAAATATATTGACTAAGTCAGTTTATTAAACAGAAAAAGCCTTTGAATGGCTCAAATCATCCATGTTATTATAAGTATTCGCTCCACTTCTTTTCATCCCAAAAATTACGAATGACAGATATGAAAATATCGCACCATGCGCACGTTTGTCATGCGATATCCGCCACAACATGTTGAAAATATCACATTAATGCTATAGGCATAAAAATGGCATCATTAACAAAAGAATATTGGCTAATGGTATACTTTGTTATAGGCTGCACTGTATGTACTGAGCTTAACAGCACTCTCAACATCCAAGGTCATATTGTGAGACAGTTTTACAGGTTGGGGGGGGGGGGGGGGAGGGAACCAGAGAGAATCTCCAAGCAGTGGAGAGCAACTTTCCAACTTAATAATCTGGGACAAGCATAGTTAGTAAGCGTTTGAAGTAGTGCAGTACACCTTAGTATACAGCGGCACTGTGTCCTCTTAAAAATCTTGTCCAAGGATTAACAGTTATTCCTAGGCAAGTCTGGGCTGCCTTAATATGCAGCCAAGACTAGACTAGAAACCACTGTTTATGTAATTTGTCTATTGTCAGCAGGACCTACTCATGATGGCATATTAAGGGTACCTGTTTTGAGGTCGTAAAAGTCGGAAATAGGCCTTTAAGGGTTAAAGTACAAGCTAAAAGAGTGTAAAACGTCCTTGTGTGAACCACTATCGATCCTGTTTAAATATCCTATTGAATAACTGTTATTTTCCAACTGCATGGAAAAAAGCTAATGTATCTCCAATTCTGAAAAAAACCTCCCTCTAACTTAGTCACGAATTATCGTCCTATATCTTTGATTTGCTGTGTAGGCAAGGTATTTGAGAAATGCATCTTTAAGCGTCTATGGAAATTCTGAGTGATAATAATACCCTTAGTCCATTTCAATCTGGTTTTACACCTCGGGACTCTACAGTTCTCCAACTATCAGATATATACGACGAATTCTGTCGTGCTCTGGATGATGGCAAGGAGGTCAGAGTGGTCTTCTGTGATGTTAGTAAAGCGTTTGATAAAGTTTGGCACGCCGGATTGCTTACAAATTGGAGAAGGTCGAATTAGGGGGGAATTACTGGATTTTCTCAGATCATATCTCTCTGATAGATCCCAGCGGGTTGTCATAGCAAACGAGTGCTCCTCTTGGAGAGCTGTCTGTTCTGGAGTTCCACAAGGTTCGATTCTTGGTCCTCTTTTATTCCTCATCTATATTAATGATATTACGGAAAATTTGATCAGCAGCCTGCGTCTCTTTGCAGATGACACATCTCTTTATCTTATTGTTGAAAATCCTGCCCAAACAGCTAATGTAATCAATCGCGATCTGGCGACAATAGAAAATTGGGCTAGATTATGGCTGGTCGAATTGAACCCACAAAAAACTGAAAGTCTTCTCATATCTCGGAAAACTAATCCCCGTTCTCATCCACCCTTGTGGTTTTCTAATATGCAAATTGCCGAAGTTGATAGTCACAAGCATTTAGGTGTTATATTGAATGCTACTTGTACCTGGACTGATCACATTGATTATATCTGTGCTAAAGCCTGGACACGTATAGACTTAATGCGAAAGTACAAATTCATACTTGATAGATGCGTTCTGGAAAAAATTTACTTTGCATTCGTAAGACCCCTACTGGAATATGCCGATACGGTTTGGGATAACTGCAATGAAAGAGACATTGTTAATATAGAGAAAATTCAAGTTGCTGCAGCTAGGGTTGTTACCGGGGGAACTGTCAGTGCCAGCAAAGCCCTATTATACTCCGAAACCTGCTGGGATACCCTCCAGGACAGGCGTGGAAAACACAAATTAATGCAGTTTTTCAAGATGTACCATTGCATAACGCCCCGATACATTGCTAGTAAGGTCCCACCCCCAGTATCGGCGAGCAATACGGCTCATAATCTTTGTTCAAGTGGTAACCTCAGGATTCCTTTTTGTCGAACCAATTTATACCAATCCTCTTTCATCCCAGCAGTAACTAAATTATGGAATAGAATACCACTACCTGTTAGAGAGAATAGTTCTTATAGTAATTTTAAGAGTTATTTAAATCATAATAATCGGCGGCCGCCATCGTTTTTCAGTAATGCAAAATGTCGTTCAGCACAGATATATCATTGCCGGTTGCGCTTGGGATGTAGCAATCTCAATTCACACCTATATGCCAATCATATATCACTCTCACCCTATTGCCAATGTGGAGAGATCGAGTCAACTGAGCACTTTCTGTTAATGTGCCCTCTTTACTTTAATATCCGTAACCGTACCATTGGTCAACTATCCTTTACTCCAAATATTTCAGTCTTACTCTATGGCTCCGAATTTTTGAGTAACGAAGAAAATCGTTCAGTCGTTGACCTTGTCCAGGATTATATTATAGCTTCAAAGCGCTTCTAGTAAGTGTATATAGATACGTGCATGCACGCGCCCGTGAGAGTGCATGAATGTATGCATATGTATGTAAATATATATGTTTGTGTGTGCGTTTATGTGCGTGCGTATGTATGTTAAGTATGTATGTGTGTGTGCATGCGTGCGTGCTAGTATGCGTGTCTGTATGTATGTATATGTATGCGTGCGTATATGTATCGTCGACTGCGTGCTGGAGTGTTCTAGGTCACACAGGGGACATAGAACGTTCTAGCGCTCGGGCGACGATATGTATCTGTGTATATATGTATGTATATGTGTAAAAACGTAGACGTCTTCCCTATGCACAGTTCATATCCAACTTGTACGTGTGCTGTGACTACAGTCTACTTGTATTCTCTGTAATACTAGATGAGTTACCGGATCAGTTTGCACCCAGGTTGGCTTCTTGCTTTCTTTCTTCATTCCAATATTCTCTATTTTCCTACAGTACCTCTCATGTTAATTTCCATGGTTTAAACAATATAAATGAAACTGTACGAGTGTCATTAATCCGATTATATCATTATATTGTAAATGTCAAACGTGGAAACGACCTTTTATAAGCTCTTTAGCTTTCTGTCGGATCCACCATCAACAATGTTGTACTTTGTATCTCTAGAAATGTTGAACAAATAAATATTGTTTAAACTAAAGTACAAGCTCTAACCAATGAGCCACCAAATGCACATAGAAATGGATAGATAACGATCAGATGATTTGTTTCGAGTGATTGTCTGATGGCTCAATCAAATTGGCCTATAATTTCTCCAAAGCATGCATAATGAAAGGAGCATCTGGTATCTTTGTTTGGATATTGACAGTCATTACCAAATGAAACAAAATACTGTATTTTGATGGGCTGAGAGGTACGGTGTAACTTGCAATCCGCAGTAGCTTTTTTTTTACACTGTGGTTAACCACGGTGTTAAAACAAGAATACACAATAGTAGGCTATATGGCTTAAAAAGGAACCCATTTTTAATTATTAATTCATACCTTCTGCTTGGTTGTGTTAGAACAAAAATAAAAATACAGGAAATTTAATATTTATTTGCAATAAAATATTACAGATACAGATGTCATTGGAACTGAACTACTGAGCCAGTCCCAATAACATTCATATTTGTCTGGTTTTATTACGAAACATACAAAGTACAAATTTTTTGTCAGTTTTTGTCCACAATTTAGGTTAAAGTATTAAGTGCACCAAAATTCTTGGAAATAAATCTGTTATCCTTGTGTTTTTCAGGGTGTATGGGAGTTTACACCGGTCGGGGAACTCATACACCCTTTGGCTTCGCATCAGGGTGTATGAGTTCCCAAACCGGTGTAAATTCCCATACATCCTGGAAAACACAAGGATAACTAATATTATTTCATTTGTGGGAATGAGAAATGATGTATTTCCACATGCGGCAAATACTTATTTCTCATTCATACCCAATCATAATTGTCAATATCCATACCAAGACACTATATATCCTTTATGTAACGAGTGTTCATACCGAATAAAATTTATGAAAAATATATAATTTCCCATTTTGTCGATCAAGAGGCAAGGAAAAATGAGAACTCCAGGATGAGTTTCATAAATATATCTGGAATTTCACTTCTGTTGACATTTCTGTTGGATGAAAAATAGAGCACTTAAAGTTATCAAGAAGAGATGTTAGGAAAGTTAAAGTTGTCAAGAACGTGATTTTTGAAAATGTATGTTATTTTCTTCATACAAATTTATTTTATAAATGTAATATTAAATAGTCTAAACAAGCTATTAATTGAAAATAGAATATGTTTTCAATTTTGAAATTCACTTTTAAAAAAAATTCCACAATCCAGTATTAGCTCCTTGAATCCTGCACCCTATGTAACATGTAACCAACTAACCCTGTGCACTTTTACAGCCTTAGTCAGTGCATATTTTCATGTAGTTCATTACATGTAGCTGTTACCAGTTTTTTATAACCAGAAAGTGTGACTAACCCTGTGCATTGTATTGACTTAGTGTATATTTCATCTGTATTAACTCTTTAGCTAACATAATGGCCAAAAAAACTATTCTGAAAAAGCAATCAAACTCAGCTTATGACCCCTCACTGTACTGGATTGGGCCTAAAAAAATTAAAACTCTTGTTTCTCAGGCCCTCCCATGTGGTCCTACTGTTTACTGCATGCTCTCTTTTTATAACCAATGCAAACTTTAAGAAATAAAAATTAAATGGTTTATGTCTGATATTTTACCCAAGTTAATAAAATTGACGCTTGAGAGCAACAAGGCTTTGCAATGCTGAAGCATTGCAAAGCCTGCGTGCACTCAAGGGACGTAATACGCCACCACCCATGCTATTCTGTAGATTATGAGGCCTAAAACAAAAAACAAAACAAGAACAGGAAATTTTCTAAAAGGCAAAGAGATAATTGCAAAAATAAAAAAAAAAATAAAAGAGGCTGCCTGAATGTAATTTCATAAAAAATGGCCTGAGAAACAGAAGATATACTTTGTGAGGCCAAACAGATTTTTTTTTTTTAGTAAATACCAAAAAATGAAAACATGTTCTGTTTCCAATAGGTTCCAGTCAGTTTCCCCCCGGACAGTTTCCTCCCGGACAGTTCCCCCCCCCCCTCCCCGGACAGTTCCCCCCCCCCCCCCCCCCCCCCCAGACTCTTTCCCCCCTTGCTTAACAGCAAAGTGGACACTTTCCCCCCATATATCAATTTAAAATTTTGTAAAATTTTGTGATCAATGAAGGAAGGGGAAGCTTGTGTTTGATGTTTCATATCAATAAAAAAATATTGTGATCAGTTACTGATGAGCTTGTGTGTTTGTTTTGTAATCAAAACAATCTTCTGAAGTTACATTTTTTTGAAGTAAAATGTTCATTCACATTTATTGCCTTGTAACTTTTGCTTTTTTGTATACAGCTGTGTTTTTCTTTTTTGGATATTTTTAGGTAATATCGTTGTGCAGTGTTTGATCACTCTCATTGTAGTTCTGTTTGGTGATTTGCAACATTTGTTTTCAAATGTCGCTGATGAATCCAGTATTAGATGGAGCGACATGGTAAACATATTTTTATACTTTGAGATGAGATATAAAAAAATGTTATGATATTGTAACCTCTTTAACAGATAGCCTGGGGGAAAAATGTCCGAGGGGGGAAATGACCGGGGTGAAAGTGTCCGGAAGGGAAAATGTCTAGGGGGAAAGTGTCGGGGGGAACCTGTCCGGGGGGATACTGTCCTACACCCGTTTCCAATTAATAGCTTATCTTCCTCAGAATGTGCAACTACAGAAGCAAACAATGATGTCATGACAAATTTATTTATTTATTGGAGTTTTAGGATCACATTTTTTGCACAATGGCTTATCATGACCACAACATGAGTATCAACTCAAGACCAGGGGTGAGCGCTGCCCCTTTTAGAGAGGGTTTGCACCTCCCAAGCATTGGTGACTGGGTCCTATTTTACCAGTATAAAAGAGCCTGTTTACTGCAGTGAACAGGCACTGCTTCACTTCCGGGGGTTCCTGCAGGGAGTCATGAAGAATACAATGATTATATCATAAAGTGCTTATAAAACATTCTACTATTAAGGACTTAAAATTTCAGACCTTTCAGGAGTATATCAAATGATAAAATAAAATTTTTTACTCTCTGAATTTTGAAGTGAGAGCAACTTTCCAGAAAACCATCGGCAATACTGTTTGGCCTCAGTGGTATTTGAATGAAAGCCGTTATACAAATCCATGATTGCCCATCAGGGTTGGGGTGTTTGTATTCGTATTCAGTATTCAGTCGTATTCAATACATTTTTTCAAGTATTCGAATGTATTCAGTATTCGTGCAATTTTAAAGTATTCGTATTCGTATTCGAATACAGTCAAATTTGAGGTGTATTCATGAATACTTTTTGAATACTTTACTTGTTTTTGTCCAAGATGTCATCAAGGAACAAATCGCTAGTTTTTATTCATTACAAAATGCCAGATAATCCATCTGGTACTATAAAAGTTCAATGTAAGCACTGTCCAACATTCATATCAGGTCCATCAAATAGTACAACAAACTTCATACTACACATGAAGGTAAGTTCAATTATTTATCTGTCTTTTGATAGCAAACTCTTCATTGTTCAAATATTGTTTCACTGTAAATTGTAATTGTACAGATTATTCTTAGGACAAAGGATATCAGTCTGGCCAAAGTATTAATTTTTAATCCCCAAACAACTCCATTATCCAATTAATACTAATCTAATATTTTTCTACAGTAATAGTAGAAATAAGGTGTAAACTGATAGATCTGTAAAATTATTGTGCTTGAATTACAACATTTTTCCAATAGTGCAGTAATTGCTTAATTGATTTTTGTGAATAGCACTGGCCAGTTTTTGTTATTCTCACCAGCAATGTATGTTTAAATATTAATAAAAGACATGAAGCAAATAGGCCACAATTAGCCACAATTAATAGACATTATTGGGGGTCATAAAATGCAGTTCAGAAGAAAAAAAACTTTAAAAAATACCAAAAAAATTGTGTTAATTTCTCACAGTTCCCTATTTAATGATTTTATATTTCCATTTTTTCCTTCCAAACTGCATCTTATGACCCTACTTTGGGGTCATAAGATGCAGTTCAGAAGAAAAAAAATCCTGAAAAAATAGAAAAAAAATTGGCATTGATAGTATGTATATGGCGATATATATATATATATTTAAAATGAGCTCATTCCAATGAGGGGTCATAAATTATGTTTTTCAGACAAAAAGTTAAAATGTCATATAGAAAAAATGGTAAAAATTGGTATTCTTGTTCTGTAATTTTTACATAGAAGTGTTGGAAAAAATTTGGTGTAGGGGGGAGAGGAAGGGGGGGGGGGGCTTTGTGTAAGTGTATTTTACACTCTTTTTTTTCTTTTGTTTGTCATTAATACCAACTTATGTCTGTTGATTGGATTCTAAAGGATTAAGAGATCCATCCTCTGAAAAACTAATTCTTCACCTATAATCCCTTATACCCTTAATCCCAATAAGAATGATCAAATTATCATCCATTTACAAGAAATAATTTTGAAAAATATTCTAGTATTCATATTTGTATTCATGAATACATTGTAAAGTATTCGTATTCAAATACATTTGAAATTTGTGTATTCGTATTCGTATTCATAAAATTTCAAAGTATTTGTATTCGTATTCAATACATTTACAATGTATTCGCCCCAACCCTGGTTATGACCCCTCATTGGAACGAGCTCGACGAGCTTGTTCCAATGAGGGGTCATAACCGATGTTTTAGAGAGAAAAAATGAAAATTAATTGGCGATATTTTAGAATAGTGCTGGTTGGTTTTGGGTGTTACGTTAGGTAAAGGGTAGGGCTGCACCGTATTCGGATTTTAGTACCGGTGGCGGTATTGAAAACAATACCGTGGTATACCGGTATACCGTGAAACAGTTCAGATTGAAAACAAAATAAAACTGAAATACATGTACCGCCTTACTTTTCTGAAAGTGCTTGATAAATGTTATGTACAAGGTCCCAGGTGAAAAACAACATGTAATTCGTTACATTCTAAGTTTTGAGTTTACATTGGATGTAAAAGAATTTTGAAGTTCATTAATTCGTTGTTTGTCTCAGCAATCTGACACAAAAATGTTTCAAATCACACATATTCACAATTGCGAAACGTACAACAATTTTTGTCAAATATGACAGACGTGTGACGCCATCACTGAGAGAAAACATTGTCGGCTGGTGAATGACACCTGCAGACTGTCACGAAACTGAAGGGTGATCACGTCTTGAAGGTGTGCTTAATATCAACAGACCGACTGGCCTGACATGTGACAGATGAGATTTGACATTGTCATCTGAGGAAGTTTACTGCTGGAAGATGGGAGAAGGGGAGGAGCTATTACTGGTCTGTTGCGTAACCAGGCCCTCGGAACTCCATCAACTGAACACCCGTTGTTTTGATAAAAAAGTTCTGTTTGCCACTGTTTTTCATGAAGCCACACATACACAATTAACACAATGTGACAATTGACTGGCTCAGTAATTAAACATTTATCAGTCAAGAGAGGTTGACCATGTTTTTTACAGGAATTAAATTGACAAAGACTAATTTACTTGTACCCCAGATTCAGATGAAAGCCAGTAAACCCATGATAATTTTATGGCTTATTTTCATATTAAACAATAGGTTCAATAACTTTATAGACATGGATTATTGTCGTCCTCCATTCAAATCACTCATTTTCCCAGAGCAGTAAGTGATACTTCTATCTTTTGCTCCAAAAATATCTTTTTTATTCATGATATCCCTTGCATTCAATTCAAGAAAATGCGAATTTCAAATCATAATACCGGACCCCAAAATTGTATACCGTTACTCACGGTATACCGGTATTCATTTTTGATGGACGGTTTTGAACCGGTGATGATTTCAATCAATACCGGTACCAACCGGTATACCGTAAAACCGTGCAGCCCTAGTAAAGGGTTAAATAATATAATTATCGTTAATAATGAAAAGTAATAAACAGAGTTATTGTTTGATTGCACTGGCTATTCGAGGCGAGGGTAGGAACCAGCCATGAGGGCAACTAGGGTGATTATGTCGCCCTTCTAAGCCCAAAGTCGCCTGGAAAAATAGTCGGGGCGTTTACAAGTCGCCCTCTAAAAATTGGCCAAAATGAGGAAAGGCTGAACTGAGTGATGCGAGGTTTACATGAAAACGATTATTTTCAAAAATCGAATGTGCTCGAGTGCGATAAATGGGCATTTTAATTCTCAAATAAACGTCCATTTATTTGAAATCACACGACAATCAATTGTCCATTGTCGCTTTTGGCAGATTTTTAGCTCACTGGAGGGAGCTAAACTTATCACTTGCCGTCCGTCGTCGTCGTCCGTCCGGCATCGTGAACATTTTTCAAATGACTTCTTCTCTGAAACCACTGTAAAAAATGTATTTTACCTTTAATGGCAAGGCAAGTTCAATTATTTATCTGCCTTTTGATAGCAAACTCTTCAATGTTCAAATATTGTTTCACTGTAAATTGAACATTGTAATTGTACAGATTATTCTTAGGACAAAGGATATCAGTCTGGCCAAAGTATTAATTTTTAATCCCCAAACAACTCCATTATCCAATTAATACTAATCTAATATTTTTCTACAGTAATAGTAGAAATAAGGTGTAGACTGATAGATCTGTAAAATTATTGTGTTTGAATTACAACATTTTTCCAATAGTGCAGTAATTGCTTAATTGATTTTTGTGAATAGCACTGGCCAGTTTTTTTTTATTCTCACCAGCAATGTATGTTTAAATATTAATAAAAGACATGAAGCAAATAGGCCACAATTAGCCACAATTAATAGACATTATTGGGGGTCATAAAATGCAGTTTAGAAGTAAAAAACTTTAAAAAATACTCCAAAAATTGTGTTAATTTCTCACAGTTCCCTATTTAATGATTTTATATTTCCATTTTTTCCTTCCAAACAGCATCTTATGACCCTACTTTGGGGTCATAAGATGCAGTTTAGAAGAAAAAAAATCCTGAAAAAATAGAAAAATGAAAGAGTCAATGACTCTGTAGCTCAACTTGGATATGACAGGAATTAGTACTTGGTGTGACCAAGACAACTGAATAATGAATATGACAGGAATTAGTATTTGTTTTGGCCCAGTCAACAATAATAAAAGAATTACAAGGTGACTGTAATGGACTACAGATTAAGACCAATCATTGTAGATTATTATTTTTGTGTGGAAATTTTCAGTCCCAAACAAAATATTTTCAGACTAAAATTTTTTCTTCTTCTTCTTAAAATTGACCAAAATGCATCAAAACACAAAAAGTTAAAAAATTTATAGTAATTTATATATTTTTTATACTTACCAATGACCCAGACATAGCTGGTGCTAACTCTTAAAATATAGGGCCAAACACAAATTTTGCCCCCCAATCCCCAAAATTTGCATCTAAAACTAAAGAAAACATGTCCTGAGAGGCCCTCCACACTTCGCCCCTACTGCGCATGTGCAGTGTCAAGGACGTTCCGAAATTGGCGCCATTTATCATTCTAATAACCAGTGCCTGGTAAGCGCTATGTACTCAGCGGGGAGGCAAGAGTTCCCAACTCCTGGGAGGGCCATCCCCGTCTGGGTCATTGGTAAGTATAAAAAATATATAAATTACTATAAATTTTTTAACATTTTTATACTGTACCAATGACCCAGACATAGCTGAATAGTAAAAAGGCTGGAGGGCCAAGGACATAGAGCAAAATGGAATACGCTCAATAAAATAAAATAGAGTCATCCCCTGTAGGGAAAAGAAGTAATAGGCCTTACATGTATCTTTCTTATTTATGATAAATTAGAAAGATACAACACCTTCCAAAAATTGAGCTTCATACATCCATGTACTCTATTAATATCCAATAATCCTTATACTAATAATTTTTAAAGTAAGCCAATAATAAAGTAAGTCTAGAGAATAGAGACTCTTATACTCCTAAAAGTGTGTGAGAATTGCATAATCATGTCCGTTGACATATGCAATATTCAAAAGCTATACTTTAAAAACTAAGACTTGAATGAATTTTATAAACTTAAACTTCTCACTAAACAACCATCCCAATAACAGCTCAGAATTACTAACTCCGGAGGAGGTATCCCCTTGTTTTCATAGTAAAAACAGGTGACCCAAGGGAACACCCTCCCCCCCCCCTTTTTCTTGCCCTGGGTCAAATAGCCCAGAGCGAAGAGGGCAGCCGAACGGAGACACTGCCGAAACAGACAGCCTACCTAGCTATAGTAGCAACTGTTAAGTGAATGACATTCTGAGCAGTAGGTAATAGACCTAACAATAGAGGCCTCCAGAAATGGACTCGATATTTCTGAGATAAAATTCATGAATGGATGGCTGAGCGCAATAAGCAGCCTTCAAAAATCTATAATAGCAACACTATTAATGTAAGCCCAAGAAGTAGAAGAACTCTTACTTCATGAGCCGAAATCTTAAGCACAACTGCTAAGCCAATGATATACCATAAGCAGTACGCTAGTTAATAGAATCCATTAACAATAAAATGGAGCGTAACGTCCTTCTACTAGACATCAAGACAGAAGAAGCTTACGCCCTTGTAATAAACAGATATCTGTTTATAAATACATAAACTGTACCCGGAAAGAGTAAAGGCCTATGCCCATACGAAGACGGAAGGACCTTAAAATAATAGGTTCCGGATAATAGGAGCCTAACTCTTATGCAACAATCCAACCTAAATAGTAACGGAAGTATTGATTCCGAAACTATGAAAGTGAAAATCATCCATCAATAGTGCATGAAACTCACTGACTCTACAGTAAAAGAGAAACCAACAGAATTACTGTCTAAAAGGTCAGAATTTGAAAACTACTGTTTCCAGAGGCTCAAATGATTACTTAGCTAAATAAGAACCTGAAGTTAAAATCCGTATAGGAATTTAATCTAAAGATTCTAAGTCTATTTATCAAAAAGTTACTAACTGACTTAGATAAAGAGACAAAAGACTCAATTGTAAACTATCGTAGAGTGCATAGGTATGAGGTAACATAAACCTAAAACCTAAATAACAACAGGCTGCAGTAGATCTTGTGAAACAAGTATACTAAAAAATAGCAATGAGTAGTATGGAGGGATCAACCATATGAACATAATGATCCCTACACCACGACGGAAGAGCCTCCACTTTAGTCGCATAGAATAGCGAAGAAGAGGATCTCCTATAGTAAGAAATCGCGTCCAAAGCTCGTCCAGTACAGTGCTTACAATGCAATACGGACCACACAACGGAATACATGAAGGTTGCGACCTTGCTGGTTGTGATAAAGAAGACACGATTTACCCAGTGAAAAAAGATCCTCACATAGAGGAAGATTTCACGTTAAGATCCACAGTAGACAAGAGAGTAAATTACTCATGATCTCTGTGAAGATAGAGATGCTATCAACAGAAATGTATTGTGGTTGTTTATCTTAGCAATACCTGCTAAAACAACAGCGCCGGAGGATACGCG
The DNA here is from genome assembly GCA_031216915.1 of Pictodentalium vernedei. Lineage (NCBI taxonomy): Eukaryota > Metazoa > Mollusca > Scaphopoda > Dentaliida > Dentaliidae > Pictodentalium > Pictodentalium vernedei. Next base: position 87,461,964 of record CM062290.1, on the reverse strand, counting down.
TATCCTATCATTCCGTCCTATAGATCAATAGAGCGTTAACAGTATTAGCTCAGAGATCTGGACAAGCCAACACATACGTCTGCAATTGATTAGCAAGCTGTGTCATAAATAAAACATCATTGGGCGCTCCCATAGATAGCAAATCTGATTGAATACTTGTTTGTTGAGAGTCCATTCTGACAGCAACAAGCGACCCGTAAGAGAACGGGAGTGCGATAAAACAATCAGACGACCCAGAATATGACGGACCAAAACTGAACTTGGTGTACTATAACCAACAGACGGATTCTTTCCATTAAATTGAATAATGGAAAACGAAAGAGTGCCTCCCTGGTTCCGGAGATACGCCACTACTGTCGAATTAAAGGACAGGAATTTGGGCATGCGTTTCTGAATAATGTTCATGCAATGACATAAAGCAAGCCTAAAAAACATTATTCCGCGGAAGTTAAACTGATAGCTAAAAGACTGCGGAACCCAAAGACCCTGGCACTTCGAATCCGTAGGGATCAGTATATATCCCAATCTGTTTGACTGGCAACCGTCATAACAGCCACACTCGGGTCCGGCAACTGCGGCGGCACTCTCTGAGTCAACCACCGAATGTTTGCCCCAGTCTGAATCTCTTGTAATACTAGATAGACAAGAGAATGTATAAATCAAGCAATTCATGGATTGCCGGAAAGTTGCCGTCGAAGAGAAGCTCCTCCGAGAACGAAGCGACTCTGAGAGAGTTCTTAACCTACTATCCACGCGTGGATGTAGCTAGGGCTGCATCACGTCTAACCAACTCCAATCAGCCACTGAAGGGCGGAGTTATACGTGAACAAACTACTGCCCTCAAAAGAAATTACATTGAGAATAATATCCCGTAAATCTTTTCTTGAAGACGTAATGATAACACCTCAGTAAGGCGGATTACGTATAATAAAGCGTCTAAGTTAAGTCTACTATACATAATGTCGTTCCCAACATTGAAATTGGAAAAGACATAAACGGCGAAAAAGAATATATGCAGTCTTTAATCACACCGTCTAGACGCATATGAACTCTCGGTATGCCCTGCTATGCCAAAATAAACTATATGTAAAAAAGATAAAATGGCAGAAATGAGCCACGCGGACAAGAAACTAAACTATCATGCTTAGTAGCAGGCTTGTATATATATATAAATATATAGCGTCGAAAAATAAAACACATGTTGTAATGACAATATTGGACTGCGTCGGTAAGTCAGGGACAAAGTCCCTGTACCGATCGAAAAATCCGAGTCCAATGATGCTATAAGTCTCTTATCCAAGATCGCAGCAATGAAGTCCGAAAAATAATCACTGGAAGAAATGCCAGAAGATATGAAAGGCATCTTCCGATACTACTAAAGGGAAAACTCGAAATCTTTCGAATCCCTTTCGCCATCCTGTCGGACCCTATAAAGCGTTTGGTCGTCCGTAGCTTGATGCAACCGCGGACCGCACCGACCCAGCGCCGTCGGATAATTCCTGATTCGACCGAGAAACCGTCAATTGCTGGGATGCTGCGAAACAACTGTGCTAACTCGGATAGCACGTCCGTCACTGAGGCCTGAGGAGCAGCGGTCTTACGATGCATTGCCGCAGGAAGCTCCGAGATCGTTACCCCGTGCATACTTCCAATATGCGAGCGAACGGAGTGTATAGGCCTCGTGTCCCTTGGCTACCGGATGGCGCGACCTATTCGCTGTGGAATCACTGAATGCCGAAACTGATCGGATACTCGAGGTCACGTAGCCAATGTGCGGTCGTGTGCCCTGCTGTGAGGATGAGGAAGCATTAAAGACAGTCTCTCGGACTGTCAATATAACGGAGCGTCCCGAGCAACGGACATATGCTCCGAATGTAAAATATCTGAACCACAACATGCGGTCCCCTATGTTGTTGGCTTCCTCCGATCTGTCCTCAATCTGCCGTCACTGGGTGAGTACTAAAGTAATTAAAGTGCTCGCATCACCCAAATCTCCTTCCTAGACCGCAACGGACGAACCCGGCAGCCGAACCATTCGATGAATGTACGCTACACCGGGTGAGCTAGCGAATGTCACTCCGTAAGCGATAGACATATTCCATGAGCACTTATTGCCGCTAACTCTTCATTAACTATGACGACAGAGGCACACTTTTGAAAGACATCTCCATAAGTCTTCGAACAAGAAACCAGAAATGCTTGGATAGCAAGCATAAAATAATAATATATATAGCGTCGTTCAATAATTCGAAAGTTTGTGTGACATTATTGGACTATGTCGGAACTGAGAGACGATGTCCCTGAACCGAACCAAAAATTTCTAAGTCCACCGACGCTATCAGTTTCTTATCCGGCATCGCAGCATATGTTGTTCCGAAAGGGAAAGCTTGAAATCCACCGAATCCCTTTCGGTATCCCGTCGGACCGGATGAAACTTTCGGACGTCCGTACCCGCTTCCGCGGAGCGTCCCGACCCAGCATCGTCGGATAAAATATATGCGACAGATTCAGTTGATGCTGGGATGCTGCGATAAACTGTGCTATTAAGGAAAGCACGTCCGTTCCCGAGGCCTGTGCAGTAGCGGACTTACGATGCATTGCCGCTGGAAGCTCCGTGTACGTTGACTCCCGCACACTTCCTATGCGAACGTCCGGAGTCTGCAGGCCTCGAGTCCCCGGCTACCGACCCAGCGCTGTCGGATAATTCTCGATCCGACACCGTTTCTGTCGGCTGCTGGGATGCTGCGATAAGCTGTGCTATGTGCACAAGAATGTCCGGCGTCAAGACCTGCGGAGGCGCAGTCTATCGCTGCTTCGCCGAGGGCAGCTCCGCATCAGATGGCTCCCGCATACTTTTCCTATGCGAACGTCCGGAGTCCATCGGTCTCGAATCCCTGGCTGCCGGATGGTGTGACCTGGTCGCCGAAGAATCCTTGATCGGCGAAGCTGGTAATATATCGGCGGTCACGCAGCCAAGGTGCGGTCGTGTGCGCTGACGAGAAGAGGAAGCCTTAGCAGTCTCAGCGGACTGCCTATACAACGGAGCGTCCCGAGCGACGGACGTATGCTCCGCTAACGACACATTTGTACCACAACATCTGGGGCCAGATGTTGTTGAACGAGAGAGGGGCCTCTCTCGCTTGCCGTCCGGATGGACCGGAACGAGCTATGAACCGGACTAAAAGGCTTCCTCCGTTCTCCCTCCGATCCGCCGTCACTGGGTGTGCATTAAGTTAATTTTATAGTGCTCGCATCACCCCAAAATTCCTTCTAGACCGCAACGGACGAACCCGGCTGCCGAACCATTCGGTGAATGGACGCTACACCGGGCGAGCTAGCGGACGTCAAAGGCCGTCGAACCTACTAGGGTCCTCTTAGGCAATTGGCGTATTACATGAGCACTTTTCCGCTAGCCCTTCATTAATTGTGACGACGGAGGCACACTGTTGGAAGACATCACAGATACATCACCCTAATCTTGAACGTCTGAAATAGAAATTGATAAAGTAGAGTGACCCTGCGGGGAAAGGACCGGAGTGTCCAAATCCCCAACAACATACCGTGACATACGCTTCCCATATTGTCATCGAAATCATGCGATACAGAACAGGAGTTAATGCGAGTACACTGACCACATATAGAATGATAATAAGGTCAGAGGAAGACTTCCTCTTAAAACAATTGATCAATATCCTTTCAATGTGAAAAGAAAACAAGTCCTGGTACTCGCACTAACCCCTGGCAATCAAAATACATAATAATAATATGATCCATTAATCTAGAAAAAATAATTGAAATCAAAATATTTTGAAAAAATATTTTTTCAGAACAGCCCAAGTTTCTGAAAAGTAACGTTGAGCCCCAATGGATCCCAAGCCTAAGTGTGGACAAAAATTTTAAAAATATTTTAAACAATTTATTCAACACTTACGAACAATAATAATGTATCTAGTTATGATTAAAATAACATAAAGATATTATTATTTAGAAATCCCCCCCTCACACAGAGGGCTGTTGTAAATGTAAACAATGAGTGTAAAAACACTAAAATAAGACTCCAGGCACCCAGGCCCGAAATCAGTTACCAAAAATACACCATCTGATGCAAAACAGAGACTTCCAGGGAAGAAACTGCAGAACATCAGATGGTTGATGCAGAACACAACGCCTAACCACCCGTAGGTGAAGACGTAAACATGGGGAAAGAACAGAATTCATTCTGTTATTCAGCTAAAACTCCCAAGAAATTTTAGTAATAATAATTACAGAAATTATGCCAAAAGCATGGGAGAATAGCAAGGGGGAACTTAAAGGACAGGGAGAGAGGAAAAACACTTGAAAAAACAGTGTAACTAAATAATCAGAATGACAACAAAATGGCTGCTGCCTTGAAAATAGGTAACTTAACATAATTTCATTAAAAAATTTTAAGTTACAGCCCTGATAATATTCTGTCACACATTCTTTTCCTCTCCTCCTTTTCTATCCTCCTTAGAATCACCATTTCACTAATATTTATGTGTCTGGCATCATTTAAACTGAGATTTAAAAGCACAAAGATCAGTCAGATGTTAACTGATGAAGGGCCAAACTTAGAATGATAAATGGCGCCAATTTCGGAACGTCCTTGACACTGCGCATGCGCAGTAGGGGCGAAGTGTGGAGGGCCTCTCAGGACATGTTTTCTTTAGTTTTAGATGCAAATTTTGGGGATTGGGGGGCAAAATTTGTGTTTGGCCCTATATTTTAAGAGTTAGCACCAGCTATGTCTGGGTCATTGGTACAGTATAAAAATACTAATTTCCGGATTTTGGTCCAAAATTTTCTAAGTCCCACCCGGACCCCAAATTTTAGGTGTAAAAAAATTTTTTTTTTTTTTGTCTTAAAATTGACCAAAACGCATAAAAAACCGAAAAACTAATTTCCGGATTTTGGTCCAAAATTTTCTAAGTCCCACCCGGACCCCTAATTTGCATAATTTATTCACGAGAAAAACTCTGTATTATATGTAATGTATCCCATGGTACTAAACATTCATACAAAAATTTATTCAAATCAGATCTTTCATTTGGAAGTTCTGCGCAAAAATCTGATTGCACTTAATTTTGAACAAAATGGCTGCTAGCGGCCATCTTGAATTTCAGACTGGACCCAAAAACACTCCTTCTCGTCCCACAGTGATAACAAAGGTACCCAAGAAGTTTCGTGAAGATCGGTTCATAAATACGGCCTCTAGCCCGAGCCGTATTGGGATTTGCACTCACAGTGCTGAAAGTAACACTAAATAAATCAAAGTTAGCCTAATTTGCATAATTTACGCACAAGAAAAAAACCTGTAATATATGTAATGTATCCCATGGTACTAAACATTCATACAAAAAATTATTCAAATCAGAGCTTTCATATGGAAGTTCTGTACAAAAAACAGATTTCGGCATCGTCGGTACAAAATGGCTGCTGGCAGCCATCTGGAATTTGGGACTGCACCCAAAAACACTCGTTCTCGTCCCACGGTCATAACAAAGGTACCCAAGAAGTTTCGTAAAGATCGGTTCATAAATACGGCCTCTAGCCCGAGCCATAGCAGCTTGGCACTTACAGCTCTGAAAATAACACTAAATAAATCAAAGTTAGTCTAATTTGCATAATTTATGCACGAGAAAAAAACCTGTATTATATGTGATGTATCTCATTGTACTATACATTTATACAAAACTTTATTCAAATCAGAACTTTCATACAGAAGTTCTGTACAAAAAACTGATTTTTGCATCATCGGTACAAAATGGCCACTGGCAGCCATCTTGAATTTCGGACCACACCTAAAAACACTCGTTCCCATCCCAGGGTCATAACAAAGGTACCCAAGAAGTTTAGTAAAGATTGGTTCATAAATACGGCCTCTAGCCCGAGCCATAGCAGCTTGGCACTTACAGCTCTGAAAGTAACACTAAATAAATCAAAGTCAGTCTAATTTGCATAATTTACGCACGAGAAAAAAAAACGTATTATATGTGATGTATCCCATGGTACTAAACATTTATACAAAACTTTATTCAAATCAGAACTTTCATACAGAAGTTCTGTACAAAAAACTGATTTTTGCATCATCGGTACAAAATGGCCGCTGGCAGCCATCTTGAATTTTGGACCACACCTAAAAACACTCGTTCCCGTCCCAGGGTCATAACAAAGGTACACAAGAAGTTTCGTAAGGATCGGTTCATAAATACGACCTCTAGCCCGAGCCATAGCCAATTGTTGACGTACGGACAGACAGACAGACGGACGGACGGATGGACAGACGGACGACGGGCCATGACAATAGCTCAAATTTGACTTCGTCAAAGTTGAGCTAAAAATTGGCATTGATAGTATGTATATGGCGATATATATATATATTTAAAACGAGCTCATTCCAATGAGGGGTTATAAATTTTGTTTTTCAGACAAAAAGTTAAAATGTCATATTGAAATGAAAGTGTCAATGACACTGTAGCTCAACTTGTCAAGACAAAGACATGCACGTGTAGTATGTGACACAGCAATGACAAACATCTAGGTAATGACCTGATACCAAAGGTACATATAAAGTATTGTAACGGTCTGTACATAAATACTGACCGTTGCCTGTAACAAATGGAAAAGGTAAAGTATTGTAAAGGTGGGTAACAGTCAGATGCTAAACTAGAAAAGAAAACTTTTTGAGTCCCAGAGTGGGTCTGACTGAATCCCAAAATATTTGTTCTCATAGCACAGAGATAACAAAGGCATCCCAAAACAGACTTGTTCCTGTCCCAAGGTGAAAACAAAGGTACCCAAGAAGTTTTGTGAAGATCAATTCATAAATACGAGCTGTATAGAACTTGTGACAAAAAACTGATTGGACCTAATTTTGGTACAAAATGGCCACTGGTAGCCATCTTGAATTTTGGACAGTACCCAGAAACACTCATTCTCGTCCCAAGGTGATAACAAAGGTACCCAAGAAGTTTTGTGAAGATCGGTTCATAAATACAGCCTCTACCCTGAGCCGTATTGACATGTGTGCTCACATTGTGTAAGTAGCACTGAATAAAACAAAGTTCATCTAAATTGCTTAATATCTGCATGGAAAAAAAACCCCTTACAATATGTGATGTATTCCATGTTACTAAACATTCATACAAAAATTTATTCAAATCAGAACTTTCATACAGAAGTTCTGTACAAAAGACTGATTGCACTAATTTTGGTACAAAATGGCTGCTGGTGGCCATCTTGAATTTCGGACCACACCCAAAAACACTCGCTCTCATCCCACGGTGATAACAAAGGTACCCAAGAAGTTTCGTAAAGATTGGTTCATAAATATGGCCTCTAGTCTGAGCTGTATAGAAGTTGTGTACAAAAAACTGATTAGACCTAATTTCGGTACAAAATGGCCACTGGCAGCCATCTTGAATTTTAGACCGTAACCAGAAACACTCGTTCTCGTCCCAAGGTGATAACAAAGGTACCCAAGACATTTCGTGAAGATCAGTTCATAAATACAGACTCTAGTCTGAGCCATATTGACATGTGTACTTACTGTGTGTAAGTCGCACTGAAAAAATCAAAGTTCATCTAATTTGCATAATTTCTGCACGAGAAAAAAACCCGTATTATATGTGATGTATCCCATGGTACTAAACATTCACACAAAAAATTATTCAAATCAGCACTTTCATATGGAAAATCTGTGCAAAAATCTGATTGCACCTAATTTTGTACAAAATGGCTGCCATTGGCCATCTTGAATTTCGGACCGGACCCAAAAACACTCGTTCTCATCCCAAGGAGATACCAAAGGTACCCAAGAAGTTTCGTAAAGATCGGTTCATAAATACGGCCTCTAGCCCGAGCCGTATTGGCATTTGCACTTCCAGTGCTGAAAGTAACACCAAAAACATCGAAATTAGTCTAATTTGCACAATTTACGCACGAGAAAAAAACCCGTATTATATGTGATGTATCCCATGGTACTAAACATTCATACAAAAAATTATTCAAATCAGAGCTTTCATATGGAAGTTCTGTACAAAAAACAGATTTCTGCATCATCGGTACAAAATGGTGGCTGGCAGCCATCTTGAATTTCGGACCGCACCCAAAAACACTCGTTCTCGTCCCATGGTCATATCAAAGGTACCCAAGAAGTTTCGTAAAGATCGGTTCATAAATACGGCCTCTAGCCCGAGCCATAGCAGCTTGGCACTTACAGCTCTGAAAGTAACACTAAATAAATCAAAGTCAGTCTAATTTGCATAATTTACGCACGAGAAAAAAACCCGTATTATATGTGATGTATCCCATGGTACTAAACATTTATACAAAACTTTATTCAAATCAGAACTTTCATACAGAAGTTCTGTACAAAAAACTGATTTTTGCATCATCGGTACAAAATGGCCGCTGGCAGCCATCTTGAATTTCGGACCACACCTAAAAACACTCGTTCCCGTCCCAGGGTCATAACAAAGGTACACAAGAAGTTTCGTAAAGATCGGTTCATAAATATGACCTCTAGCCCGAGCCATAGCCAATTGTTGACGTACGGACAGACGGACTGACGGATGGACGGACAGACAGACGGACAACGGGCCATGACAATAGCTCAAATTTGACTTCGTCAAAGTTGAGCTAAAAATGGTAAAAATTGGTATTCTTGTTCTGTAATTTTTACATAGAAGTGTTGGAAAAATTTTGGTGTAGGGGGAGAGGAAGGGGGGGGGGGGGGGCTTTGTGTAAGTGTATTTTACACTCTTTTTTTTTCTTTTGTTTGTCATTAATACCAACTTATGTCTGTTGATTGGATTCTAAAGGATTAAGAGATCCATCCTCTGAAAAACTAATTCTTCACCTATAATCCCTTATACCCTTAATCCCAATAAGAATGATCAAATTATCATCCATTTACAAGAAATAATTTTGAAAAGTATTCAAGTATTCATATTTGTATTCTTGAATACATTGTAAAGTATTCGTATTCAAATACATTTGAAATTTGTGTATTCGTATTCGTATTCATAAAATTTCAAAGTATTTGTATTCGTATTCATAAAATTTCAAAGTATTCGTATTCGTATTCAATACATTTACAATGTATTCGCCCCAACCCTGTTGCCCATGATGATTTTAGTCTACACTTTTCCATGACCATGGACACTCACAATAAAAATGAGACTGGTTATGTACCTAAGCTGCTTTGAAAAAATGACTTCACTAAAGACAGATTTTGTATCTTAATTGAAATTTATTTACTTCAGGCCTGTTGATTAGAAGTGAGCGGCTGCTTGGGCTGCAAGGAGGTTACCTAAAATGAAAATAACGCGAACGAAAAGCGGGTTGCACCAAACTGTGGCCAGCTCAACCGAAATGTTTGCCAAGTTGAATGATCTAGTGCAATTGAATGGTGGAATGATGCTGCGCAATAACCAATCATCAATTGTACAGGCGATTGCATCTGCCTGAAGTATAGCTGCTCTGTTGGCAGAGCAGCTAATCTGTAGGCAGATGCAAACACCTATGCTGATGATCAGTTGATGCCCAACACCATTTTAAAATGTTGAATATCCCAAGATGTGACATAGGTACAAAATCTGGAAATGGCAATAACTCATGTCTCTGCCAAAAATAGTGATCATGGATTCCATACAGCATGTTAGCCCATTCTAAAATTAGGTTATAATTACAATTAATTTTATCTTAATTGCCGCAACACAGCCTCATTATTGTCCCTAAGGATTCATCTCTATTCATCAAGATATTTCCCACAGAAACAAGAACTTGGCTATGATACAACAGTTCATATATTAGCATAGTTAGTACATATATATTTAGGTTACCTAATGTGTTCCCCGAATCAAGTACAGGGGAACAAGCGGTAGATTACCAAAGCTCAGACTGGGTGAACAATGACTTATGCAAAATTTTGCAGGCAGGTACTTATTACATGCCTATAATTCCTTTTCACAATATGCTTGAAAATTAGGATTAAATTTGTCACCTTCTCACATGCCTATTACTTTTCCTTCGGTTCCATATTTCCAAATACATACAGAACACGTGTCCCATACCAGGGACCAGCCGTGAGGGTGACTAGGGCGATTATGTCGCCCTTCTAAGCCCAAAGTCGCCTAGAAAAATAGCCGGGGCGATTACAAGTCGCCCTCTAAAAATTGGCCAAAATGAGGAAAGACTGAACAGTTGAACTGTGTGATGCGAGGTTTACATAAAAACGATTATTTTCAAGGATCGAATGTGCTTGAGTGTGATAAATGGGCATTTTAATTCGTCGAATAAACGACCATTTATTTGAAATCACACGTCAGTCAATTGTCCATTGTCGCTTTTGGCGGATTTTTTATTTCTATTTTGTTGCGTTTCAGTCGGAGCTTCAAGTGTTGAAACGAAAATAAGTGACTTACGCGACTCAACAAAATAACCCAGTTTGAAAGTAGGTTACCTCGCTTAGGATGCCGAAAAAGTATACACAAAGGACGTATTTTATAACACTGTATTTTTATTTCGTTTTGCCGACGACTGTTAACTGTTGGCCGTCTATTCCTAGAAACATACGAATGGAATTGAAACACATGAAAAAAAAGCTTTAGTGATGACAAGAAAAGCTTTGTACAGGGCACAAGTGTACATGTGGACGATCTTGAAAAGGGTCCTCCTAAACACCGGAATGACACGAAATGACGCGGAATGACACCGGAATGCCACAAAATGATGCGGAATGACATTTCTTTTACAAAATACTCGATCCCAGAATGAATTTTGTTTATTAACTAACAAAGTACCTCCCAAGCAACCTTCTCACATCTGGTCCTGTTCACACTTTCAGACTTAGGAAATTATTAGCTTAGTAGACTTTGGTGAAAGGCAACCACAGGAGGGTGCTGGGGGATTGGCATGAATAAGAGGGGAGGGGTCATGAAGGAGAGGGTAGCAGTGGGGGATTTTCAGTCAATAATTACATTGTGATTTTTCAACCTGGCATAGATGCATCATAGACAACTGGACCTGGATTAATCAGACGTTAATGGAGGACCACAAATTGAAAATATGAAGGGGTGGCAGGGGGATGGTACATGAATATTCTTAATTTTCCCCACTTGCCTATGAAGTCTCCCTACATGACTCTGCAGTCTCTCTATTTTTTCTGGAGGGAGACATGAAGTCTCCCCAAAATTTCCCTCTTGGCTGGTCCCTGTCCCATACGGATTTCCGTTGACATACTATTTTCCAACTGATGTCAAGGATCCATCAAAAGAACTACATGTCGTGTACGCTGCCCATATGAACACAGAAATTGAGACCCCACTAATTACACTACGAGGTGGGGTCTCAAAACCCCACCACGTGACTTCAGTTTGTCTATAATTAACTTGTGTTTTTTGCAAGTGTGGTAATCAGGTTTATTCTTCCACCAAAAATAGTTTCAGTTCATTGTTATTTAGTGATTGTTGGGTATTGCACTTAAGTATAAACTGAATACGTATACTCCATACATGTTTTTTGATAATAAAACGCATTAATATGGCAGAAAAAAACGATCAAAATATGGAGTTTGATTCGTGTTTTTAATCTCGCAAGAATATGTCAAACTGTGTGATGGGATGTTTGGACGACGTCGGTTTGTCTTTTGATCTCTCAGTCGCCGGCTCTTAATTAGATCAATTTTTTTCACAGTCAGTGAAAAATTACATTTACTTTTTCTTGAAATATTAAAAAGATAGTTCAATATTTGAAAAAGTTATTAAAAGCTATTGCGATTCCGAATGTTGTTCATCAAAATCGATTCAGAACTCGAGGAATTACGAAAAAATAAATATTATACCGTACTAAAATCATGGATGTGAGTTGAAAAAGTTATAACTTGACCAGCACAATATCTGGACATTCCCCCGACGGTCTTTTACCTAACTGTAGCTATTGACGGGGAGAAGAATCATGTTACCGGTACTGAATTTTGAATAAATTGTGGGTTGGATAGGAAGGGAATCCGATTTAAGATTAAATATTAAGTCCAGAGTGGAATGTTAAAATGTACATGTTGAGAGTGGAATTAACATAAATAAACGACATTAACGAAAAAGGAATGCTTGTGGTGGCCCTGGGACGTTTCAGCCCAACACGCTTCGGAATCCATATATTGAAGCACCTGCATGCACTAACAAGGAAAACTGGCCAAGATTGGAGGGGGGGGGGGGGGTGCAGATGGGCAAGCAATCGATGATATAGGCCTGTTTGTGCGTGGGGGTTTATGGGAGTCTGGAGTCCAATTGCCTCGTTTTGGGGATGGGGAATGGGGGGGGGGGGGACTATTTACTTCACCATTTAGGAGTGGTATGGATGACTGAATCTTGCACTGCCAAGACGCTGAAATTTTTGATGTGCTGGCTAAATCAGGGGTTGCGCCAGAAAATCTCCGATAGAGGAACTAAGATCTCCTGCCTGAAAGACCTAGTTTAATTTTTGGGTTTTCAAGACACGTGTGGGGGGACAAACCAAAAAAATTATAATACGAAATTTCGGGGCATGTTTGAGCTAGGGTTATGACGTGTGGTGGTCTGGCTTGTCGATCGGCATGTCATTATTGAAAAATAAAAAAAATATTATTTTCTATTGATTTTATTTACATATGGTTATAATTATGATTGCTGAATTAAAAAAAAGTAATTGAAAATGTTGATTTGTCTCTTATTTTTCCTCAAGCTTGTCATGTGCAGAGGTGTTAAAACAGATGTTGGTTTGAAGGACAGCTCTGTGCTTTGTTGCGCCACTCAAATGTTATTTCACACCTTGTGCAAGTGGTAGTTTAATCTACTATATTTAATTAATCACATCAATCCCGACTACTTTAATGTAGTAGTAGAATATTTTATTTAAGTGTCACATTTCAATCACATACATAATATACAGAGTATTTACAAAATATTTATATGAAATCCAGCCTATGAAGGCTTATGAGACATATCTTCATCAGAGGTAGGTCTTTTTTTTACAGTAGTTCATACAAGAACCCCCCCCCCCCCCCCCCCAAAAAAAAACAAAAAAAACCAAAAAACCAAAACACATGCATGCACACCAACACACACACCCTTGCCCCCCCCCCCCCCCCCCCCTCCCACACACACAGTAATATGCAGACATACGCCCACGTGCACTTGGGTATACTTTCGTGTACTAATTTTCGTTCACTTTTTCTTACTCCCCCCCTCCCACACCCATCACGTATATCTGTCTCTCTCTATCTCTTTCCCACTGAAGTGTACTCTCTCTTAGAATGGCACATTCGCAGATATTTCAATTCGGTATCCCCCTTATATTCACCCACGTATTTTTACATACACACAGGCTTAGCTATTATTTTTTATTATTTATTAGGGTTTAACGACACATTAACAGGACACATTAACAGCCACATCATGTCGGTGACAGTTTTACGGGTGGAGGAAGCCGGAGTATCTGAAGAGAACCATCAAAAGTGACGAGGACTTTGTACTTAACCAAATGGAACTGACTGTTCTATTCCCAATTTACAATTTCAAACCACAGCAATAGTCGCCGTCTGCCTCCTCCAAATTCCAATTTTAATTTAAAATAAATTATCTACTGCCAGTAACAAACGCAGTTGTTTTGCCAGTTGACGTCACAAGACAGTATTTATTGATCAGCAGAGAAATGACATGCAAAAGCAATTAAGCTAATCCCTTAACGCTCGTGACCACGGCAGGTCGGTGTTTTGAAAACTGTCTTCCACTGATCAAATACTGCGGTCCACTGAAACTCCACGATGGAGAACACACCGCGGCGGCGTTTTTGTTTCAATCCACGTTGAACGTACTGTAATGTTAGTTATAAGAAACCAAATGAAGTTAAAAGATTAAAAAAAGACAACTCATTTATGTAAATATCTCTGTGCAAAAAACAAACTTTTTTATGTTAATATCTATGTGCAGTGTATTATGTTTCTAGTTTATCTCTTGTTAAAAGTTGGAACACTTGAATGAAATAAAATATATCAAAGCCAATGTTCTTGTTAATGTTGCTCTGATGTCAATGAAGATAAGTAATTAATTGTACACGCCCACTCATAAATAGTTCCTCTATAAATAGACAGCACTAATCTAAATTTAGCATCAATAACTGGGGTTTTAATTGACCAGTCTCATATGGGTACTGTACACGTAATGTAAACTCCACCCATTTTCATGATCAGCCAATCAAAACATTGCATTCTAACCCAGATCAATTAAAAATTTGTGGTAATAGCCAATAAATCAAATGTCAACAGGAAATGTTTTTGTTCAAATCCACCAAAATTAAACTTATTCTATAAACGGGGAGTGATTCTATAACACTCAAATTCTGACTTCGATGTGAATATCTCTCAGATAACGGCAGGCCGGCAGCTATTCTCAAAAATACAAATAAATTATTCGGACACAATTTTCATTTATATTTTTCTGTTTACATTACAATCTGTTATCATGCTTAGATGGTTTAATTTATTTGTGAATTTCGTCAGCAGTTGAAAAACTACTTGGAGGCTGAGCATCATATATCCTCATAAAGCGGATGCATGTTTGGCAGATGCATTGACTATTAATTTTGGCGAAAGCATGACAGTGTTTTACAGGATGCATAACTCCATTTGAATTGTGATGTAAATCAATTGTTGGTTTGTGGGAGATAAGAGTTCTGGGTGCAGGGAGGGTTATATTATTCAAATTTATGTCAAGACTGGGAACAGAAAAGTTATTTTCTTCCAAGATAATTTATAAACCTAACTGTTGAGGTATTAATTAATTAATTTATTTATTCATTGGTGATTTAAGGTCACATATTTCTGCACAATGGCTAATCATGACCATGACAGTTTTACGGGTGGAGGAAGCCGGAGTACCCAGAGAGAACCACTGAGCAACAGCAAGCAACTGTCAGCTCCTCAACATACTAACTCCACACAAGCAGGGTTAGCATTGGTTGAAGACAGGTGCACCATTGATGTGCAGTACGCCTTAGTGCACAGCATCACCGTGCCCCCACATGGGCAATGGGAGTGAAGTGTCTTGCCCAAGCACACAACGTGGTTGCAGCAGGTGGGATTCGAACCGAGAACCTCTCGTCTTGCAGCCTACACCTCTACCTACTGAGCCACCGCGCCCCCGAGGTATTAATTAATAAGTTACATGATGTGGAGCAGGCAGATACATTCCCATACAAGGTGATGAGAGTTCTTATCAGGTGAGCCTTTGCCTCACCTGATTTGAACACTCAAAGCCTTGTATGGAAATGTATCAGCCAGCTACATGCCATGTAACATATTTAGTATGTTGAAAGTCCATGTAAATCAAGGGATTAATAAATTTTCGAGAGAAACAAAGAATGACCGGACATTTATTTTTAAGATACAGCTATTGATAGCACCATGCAAGATAATCAACAGTAACTGGCACCAGCATGTATCAATCATGGCAGTAAACAAACGTCGCTGTTTGAAGTGTGATATTTGTTAACAAACGTATCTGAAATACCCTTACATACATTTACTGTCATTACCACCTGAAAAGGGTTAACAAAGCACTTATAATCGTTCAAAAAATCACTTTTAATCTGCTAAATAAACTGTAAAGAAAATGTTTGCTTCAGCATAAAAAATCGATAGAATCATAAAAACAAAAAACTTTTGGGACTACAAATAATATTTTTTGTTCATTTTTTAAGTAATTAAGCCTTTACCCAATAAATCGCCCACATCCGCCCATGTAATATGCAAATTCCGCAGCTGAAAGAATATTATTTTCCGAAAAATTACAACAAAACTATATCATGTGATCCTTCTTTGGAACGAGCTCGTTGAGCTCATTCCAAAGAGGGGTCACTTGAAATGGTTTTGTTGAAATTTTTTGAAAAAATTTAAAAAATGATATTTCAAATAATAAATTTTGAAATCGTTTGCGTTGGGTAAAGGGTTAATGTTTTAAATCAATAAATACAGTACCCTGAAATATTTTTGGTACTTAAATTCTCTTATTTTGTTTCAATTCAATTTTTTAAAATTTGAAGTGAGTGGAAATGCATCAAAATAGTACTCATAATAATATCAGATTATTTATTTATTGGTGTTTAAGGTCACATACTTATGCACAATGGCTAATCATGACCGTGACAGTTTCATGGGTGGTGGAAGCCGGAATACCCAGAGAGAACCACAGAGCAACGACGAGCAACTGTCAGCTCCTCAACAATCTCTGTTCAAGCTCTGCTCAAGCAGGGTTACGGCGGTTGAAGACATATGCACCATCGACGTGCAATACGCCTTAGTACACAATGTCATCATGCTCCCATTTAGGCAATCGGGATAAAGTGGCTTGCCCAAGGACACAACGCAGGTCGTCCTGGATGGGGAATAATATCAGAGGAGTTACCTGAAATGGCAGAACCCTTAGATGGTATTCCAGTGTTCTGTTTGGACAAACTAACTTTGAGGCATAATAAAATTATTTGTAGCTGGCTGGTACAATGGGAGTTAGAGATGTTAAAGAACAAGAAGTCATTACCTGTTTCTACATCCTCAAACAGCAGATCCAATATAAATGTTATTTTTCTAAGTAGCTTCGCACATAAATGACTCCATGACTCAACATACTTAACACCTTCACTTCCTTTCCCTCCACATTGGCACAATAGAACATAACTCCTTATAGCTTCCTGGTAAAAACAGATATAAAATGTTTATTCCCACTTGTTCAGTGTGCAAAATTTGATGAGAATGCTCGTTTCATATGCGTGGTGGTTACGCAAATTCAAATCTAAACGAATGGATGACCGGTTAGCCAAAAGTTACATCTTGAATACTAAAGTCTGAGTAAGTTGAATACTAATGTCTGAGTAAGTTTAACTAATTTTTTTCTCAGCCTCAAGATTTGTTCACATATTTTTGTCTTGTTACAATTTATGGGAGAGTGCCTATAAATTGTAACAATGCAAATTGATGGAGATGGAAGTAATTTTACTTCCAAGATAATATGAAGGACTTCCACGAAATATGAAGCCTTTAACTTTAGTTTAAACAATATTTATTTCCAAAGTATGAAAGTACATTTTTTCACAATTCAATAGAAGCATACAACTATTAAGGAAATGGATTCAGCATCAAGCTAAAGAGCTTATACTTGGCGGTTTCCAGTCAAATATTTTGTAAAAATATATCATATGCAGCTGATAGTTATACATATACTATTACGCCCGCACGGTCAGGACCCACCATGGGTGCATGTTTAGTTTTATGTTCACTCCTCACTTTTTGCGTTGTGAAGTAACTGCTGACCAGTTCTCACCGAGTGGTGGGTCCCGGTTGTGCAGGCGCTGTACTATTGTTATAGTTTGGCTATGGTTAATGTAGTTAGAAGACAGAAGAGAGAAAAGGAACAGAACAGTGATAGAGAAAGAGGACTTTTTGAGCTGATGGAGTGTGCATTGCGAAGCGTTTCAAGCAGGGACGTCGTCGGCAGACACCACATACTATCCAATAAGGCATGCCTTGATGTGGGGGTGCCTATGAGTAGGAAGGCAAGCGAAACACAGTCATGAACGTAGCTTCTAGAATAGGATAGGGCGGAATATCTGTAGGGCTCATGGTACTAAATATTATGTCAGTCACCTTTAACTTCAGGTTCCTGCAGTTCAGAATAGAGCCCAAATATGGTCTTCTTGCACTCTACCAGTTAACCTGTCTTTCTTGTCTCTTGATAGATTTTCAGACTTTTGCCTTGAAAGGCTATATATATTTCAGTTCCATGCAATATATGAATACTTGTTAATGATAAAAAAGCAGTTTCCCAAGAATTTTACACAGCCGAGCGTTCGGTTAGCCATCTCCAAACAACGTGAACGGTCAGTCGGTTAGAGTCATTTTTGAAATTTTGCACACTGTTGTTCCACTTTCTGAATTTATGGTAACATCTATTGATTGCTCTTCATTGTTCTCCCACATAGCTTACAGTTGAATGTAGAAGTCCTGTCTCTGTATTGTGCACTATTTTGAAGTAATTACACGCTGAGTAAGTGCACTCTTTGTGCCTATCAATTTCAATTAGCTTAACTCAATTCTTATAGGAAAACAGCATGCCCAACAATAGAGTAGAGCTTTCCACCAAATGATAACAAGAGCAATGCGAAGCGTGGCATATGCCCCCTCCTGCAATACCATGTACGAACAGATGAACATACGCAGCTCTCCACTAGATACCCCATCCGACCAAGTCGGGGGCATAACAAGATTAGATTATTACCAGTTCTGTATATACAATTAACATACATATGCATAACATACTATTGCCTTCACACTTGGAATTAACAGGCCTGGCATTTTCAGGAGAGTGATTTATTCGCTCGCCTACTGCTTGCCTTAAAAAAATTAAGGAGGGCGAAAGCTAGTCCTCCTGGCCTCAGAAAAAAATGTTTACCACAGTTGCCTATTTGTAAAAACCCACATCTTTTGAGATCTCTGCTATGTTAGTGGTCTCTGTAAGACAGCCACATTACCTCTCCCACACCTCCGGGCCTAACCGAGGCATGGAGGTGTGGGAGGGGCAATGAAGCCGTCTCACAGAGACTACCTTGTTAGCAGCACCAAATAAAATGTACAAAGCCCACGAGGCAGAATGGATATTATTGTTAAAAGAGGAAATTTTTCAAATTTGCCAAAAAGTTGACGGAGCGAACTGGTATGGGTTCAATATCGAGTATGAGACTCATTATTGTTAATTACAACTTGACAATGCCTTCTCATGCTCCCAATCAGGTTCCTGGTGGTCCTTTGTGGGATGTTGTTCCATTCTTGGACCAGAATGGCACCAAGCTCCTGGACACTTCTTGGTTGGACTGGACTGGACGGGCTGAAATTGCAAGCTGCAACTCATTCCAGACACGTTCGATTGGGGTTGAGGGCAGGGGATCTTGCTGGCCAGACCATACGTCAATCCCCTCCCTCTGTCGGTACTCCCCGACAGCATGGGCAACACGAGGACGGGCATTATTGAATAAATCTATCACCCACTGCACCTGCTTACAATCTGACATGGACATCCAAGATCTCATTAATATACCACCGTGCAGTCAATGTACCACGATCAAGGACACAGAGCTCTGTATGTCCATCCCTGCTGATGCCGCCCCAGACCATGATTGACCCTCCACCAAAGCGGTCAAGCTCAGCAATGTTGGCTGCATAGAATCGCTCTCCTGGTCTTCTCCATACCCTAGAAGTCTATCTGTGTGGTCTAGGCAGTACCTTGACTCATCTGTAAAAAGGACAGCTCACCAATCTTCTCTGGTCCATCCAACGTGGTCCATGGCCCATTCATATTGTGCCTGGCGGTGGTTCTGAGACAGCGGAATGCAAATACATGGTCTTCTCGATCGGAGACCACCTTCATGCAATCTTGCCCGGATAGTCTGTGTCGAAACATTTACCCCGGATGCATTCTGAAGGTCACTGCAAAGCTGGGTTGCTGTGGCAAAGTGGTTCCTACGGGTCTGAATGATCAAAAACCGGTCTTCAGCTGCAGATGTTGCCCTGTCTCTGCCACAATGTCGTCTTACTGGTGTCATACTGCTGAAATCTTGCCCAGGCTCTGGTGATCACCATATGGTGCACACCAAGAGCTTCACCAACCTGAATATGGGTAGCCCTTTGCTCCACCATCTCTGCAGCCCGCCACATTTCTGCTTCACACAAATGTCTTCTTACATTTGCATTTGCCATATTCAATTAAATCACAAGGGTTTGTGTTGAAGTGAAGATTAAATACCCTATACATGTCATGTACGTGTAGACAATACACAAAAACATTATGAAAATCAAGGGGTACATGCTTTCCATGACTGTCACGAAAAGTCTACCTGTCAAGAGAGCTAATGTAAACACTGGGGACCATCTCAATACATTCCTCAATCATATCCACCAAAAATATCATAAATATGTTACAAATTTCACAATGATGTGTCAAATATTTGGTGCTTAGCAAACTTTGGGTAGTAAAGTAAAACTTCATTTTGCCACCTTTAGCTTTTGTAAGCTTGAGGAGAGTAAATCGCTTGCCTACACTATTTTACAAATTTTACTTCTCCTGCATTTTGAAGAATGCCAGGCCAGGAATTAAGGAAGAGAAAGTGATTAGCTAAATCTGACAGATATAAGTTAGTCTTTGCCTCTCATGGCGACAGATAGTTCTGAAAAAACTATTTCTTTACTTGAATGAATGAACACCAATCTTTTTCCAATCGAGTTATGCTTCACCTACACCTATAATAATAATAATAATAATAGATATTTATATAGCGCTCATTTCACAATAATAAAAAGTTCCATGGCGCTTTACAAGAAAAATCATGGTTACATGTGACAGTACTTCTGTACTGTAGATTTGCATAGTGCTACGCGGAAATCACTCCGAGTATGGTTTACCAAAAAGATAGGTTTTCAGTACCGATTTGAAAGCACTTGGCGCAGTCTGTCGCACTGAAATGGGTAGCTCATTGAAAAGCCTAGGTGCACTATGAGAGAAGGAGCGGCCACCATATGATACCAAGTTGCAGGTAGTCTCTTCAAGCAAGTCATGCATAGAAGACCATAACGTGCGTTTAGGCTCATACGGAACCACTAGGTCGCTTATATAAGCCGGGGTCAGATCACAGCAGCGAGCCCTGTGTGCAAAAAGTAAGACCTTGAACTGAATCCGTGATGAAATAGGAAGCCAATGAAGATCTTTCAGGACTGGAGTTATGTGTTGGCGCCGCTTCGTCAGTGAGACAATACGGGCAGCTGTGTTCTGTATTTGTTGCAACCTTTGTATCTGCTTGCCTGGAAGCCCATACAACAATGAGTTGCAATAATCTAAGCGTGATGTGATAAATGCATGCACCAGGCACACTGCAGCCTTCTTCGTCAAAAATTTTCGAGAGCGACCCAGTTTACGGAGGTACCAGTTGGCAGACTGACATATTTTGGTAATATGATCAGCCATAGTTAGGTGTCTGTCGAAATAGACACCTAAATTCCGAACCTTAGTTGACGGATTAATCACTACATCACCAACCATGAGCCGTGGCAGAGTGTCTGGTGCGGGTCTGAATCTTGAGGAAAATACTATCAGCTCAGTTTTTTCGTCATTTAATTTAAGTTTGTTTTGTAGCATAAATGCTCTCACTTCCTTAATACAGTTTTCGAGACGCATAAACTGTGTGGCTGTATCTTCATAATCAATGGGGTTAAATTCTACATATAACTGGGAGTCGTCAAGGGGTACTATTTGTCATACAAAGTAAAGGTGCACCACAAAATCTGGTCTAACTCCCAGTTACTGATATCAAAGTTATTTCCAACAGAGGGAAAATAAAGGAGTCTGTCATGGGGGACTAAGGATTGTCGCTACCATTGGATGACAATGGTTCAGTCTGTGGTTGGAAAATTTTGAATTCCAGGGTCCAAAACCCCCCATTTCCTTGCTTCTGAGCAGATATTTTCAGGTTTTTCACTGAGGTATATTTGGAAGATTTCGCACTCGGTGTGCCAAAAATTACAGGTGAATAAGTACTAAAGAGAAAAAAATGGTCATTCAGGTGAAAAATAATTTCAACAGATTACAGTACTTACCATCCTAAGTGATGTATTGGTCCATGGACGATAGCATTCAACGATCGTGTGCATGGGGTGGCAAAAAAAAATGGCCTGGGGAATTTAACCAAAAGGTGAGATTCCGCCATACCAATCCATCGTAGCATTGGATACTGATTCCTATCCTAAAATTTCTTTCAGATTTCATGCTGGAAGAACTTGACTAAAAGATGGAACAATCACCTTTTCCTGCCACATACTTTACGGCTCTTTGATTTCCGACCTCATGTGTTGATACTTTTAAGTTTTCAAAAGTATCGACGCACAAGGTTGATTTATGACAGGCCGAAAAGCGCAGGGCCTAAAAGCCTTGTTGCACCTGAGGTGTCTAGAATGTGTTCATTCAAGCTGTTTCTAGACCTTTAATGACACAAAAACAGCCAGAGTTGTCATGTATTTGGACTTCTTCATGATTGCATCAATTTTTTGTATGATTGCTATCCGATTGAGGTGCTCTGATGTTGGCAAAGGAATGTACATATTGTGATCTTGTTGCTTGCTGCCACTTCTAGAGAATTGTCAACAACACTGTCTCTGTTACTTTGGGGAGAGAAAGGCATTAGGAAAGGAATAAGGTCATCTACCAGAACATTTAATCCTTTTGATGCCAAGATTAAAGTTTTGTTGTTTAGAGGTTTGTTTTGGAGGGGGGGGGGGAGAGGAATCCAACTTGTCAACAGCTACTCCGTCAGCATAGCAGAAACCCTGGTGCCTTCAAAATGACAAGAAACCCCCCAAATTTTAACTGTAGGCAAGGGCTGCACGATATTCAGATTTGAATACTGGTGACGATATCGAAAAAATATTGTGATATACCGGTATATCATTGAAAATATGTTCAAAGTTGAGAAAGTAGTCAGATATCAATGCTATTATGAAAGTATAAAAAGTATTATTTTCTTTTTATCCTTGTTTCTAATTAAGCCACACACAAGCAACATACAAAGAGTAGTTATTACGGTAATAGCATGGCTAAGTGAGTACTAAGTTGTCCACATCGACAATGTTTTTACAGCAGTTCAATCGGCAATGGGGATTTGTTGTGTTTCAAACTTTCTGTACAAATGAAAGTCGGTAAAGCAAGTGCTTGGGAGAATGTTGGCTAATAATATACGTTGAGAATATTTCTTGTACTGGGTATGATTATGAAGTTTATTGATAAAAACAAACAAACTGATATTGCCCACACATCTTGAAAATCATGTCTGTTTGTTGATACATGGCATAGTTCAAAGGTCAGAAGCCCACATCAGGTAATATCTCACTCTTCATCCTTTGTCCGAGAAGTGAAAAAATAAACCTCCTTGATTCTCTGATCAGCTGTTAGATTGAATCAATTTTTTTTTTTTTGGGGGGGGGGGGGGGGGGGGGGGGGGGAGGGAAAGAAGACTACTGTTTTCCATTGCGTGCTAAAAATGAATATCGTTAGAGATGATACACTTATATTCCCACATAATAGACAATATTCAATCGGTGAAGATTTAATTACTGGTCTATTGAAATATCGTGCAGCCCTACTGCAGGCTTGACTGCCATTTTAATGTTGACTACCCTTCACCCAAAGTTAACAAATTTGCCATTTAGTCTGACTCCGTAAAATATGTCAAAGTATTCCAGAATAAAATTGATGGTGGCCATTGTGTGACATTTATATCACAAAAGTCTCATCATTCTGACATATTTAGTTTTGAAGATATCTAATTATAACAAACTGCGGACAGACAGATTTTATTTTATTTTTTAAGAATTTAGAAATGACAATTTGACATTTCTGAATGAGGTTGCTATGATAATCTATAAAAATAAATGGTGTAGATTTCATTAATACTGTCATCAGCTTGGTAAATTTCTGCCTGATTACTTATTTACAATGACGGTCAAATGAAAATGAAAGCTCTTCCAACAATGTTAGAATCAAACAAGGCAATGCCAAACGTGGCATACCCCCCCCCCCCCACCCCCGCAAATATCAATAAGAGTGGGGGTGGGGGGGGGGGTGGGGGGTGGGGGGGGGGGAAGTGGTGGATTTTAAAAGCTCAAAGGCAAGTTGCCAAACTGAAAAGATGATTCTTAATGAGAACTTTATAAGCCGTAGAAAAATGCAATCAACAGCATTTGTGAGACTGAGGTTTTATGAAAAGAAAATTAGAATATGAGATGATAATTGGATGGAAACCAAAAAATCAAAGATTTTCAAACTCATAAAGGGGCATGACTCCAGTAAAATTTAGCAGACCGAACCTGAATTTGAACATGTTCTGTATGTTGACAATAATAACAAACAGATTAAATCTGAAACTGATCGGTCCAGCCAAGCAATTATAATTGGATGGAAACCAAAAAATCGAAGATTTTCAAAGTTGTAAAGGGGCATAACTCCAGTAATTTTTGTCAGACCGAACCCAAAATCGAACTTGATCGAGATATTTTGGTACTAAACTCAAGTGCAAAAAATTGGAAACATGCCTTCAACCATTTGCAAGTTATACCATAAACGAACAAAAATTAACAAAAAATTGCGACATCGACGCTGTAGCTGCGACGGGTGGTGCAATCTCACAAAATTCTAAGTTCATCAAGGGCCATAACTCCAAGAAAAATATTTGGCACAACACATGCATTGAACAGTGGTTAGACATCAATAAGATACACTTACATGCCAAATATAAAGTCATTCCATCAAGTATTTCAAAAGTTATTGAGTTTTGAAACTCGTTGGTCACAGACAGACCGACATGAAACTCGTTGGTCACAGACTGACAGACAGACAGACAGACCAACAGACTGACATTGCCACTTATAGAGCTGCTAGTCGCAGCTAAAAATCAAGAAACAAAGGGCCATAACTTGGTAAACAAACATTCGATAGAATTGATTTAAGAACTTGATCGAGATATTGTGGTACTAAACTCACATACCAAAAATGAGAGCCATACCATAAACACGAACGAAGTTATTGCATAAACGAGGAATTCCTGCGAGGGAGATAATTAACCAACATTTTTTTCCCACTGAATTTTTCAATGAAAGTGTCAATGACACTGTAGCTCAACTTGTCAAGACAAAGACATGTACATGTATAGTATGTGACACAGCAATGACAAACATCTAGGTAATGACCTGATAACAAAGGTACATATAAAGTATTGTAACGGTCTGTACATAAATACTGACCATTGCCTGTAACAAATGTATAGGTAAAGTATTGTAAAGGTGGGTGACAGCCAGATGCTAAACTAGAAAAAAATCTTTTGAGTCCCAGAGTGGGTCTGACTGAACCCCAAAATATTTGTTCTCATAGCACAGTGATAACAAAGGCACCCCAAAACACACTCATTCCTGTCCCAAGGTGAAAACAAAGGCACCCAAGAAGTTTCATGAAGATCAGTTCACAAATATGAGCTGTGTAGAAGTTGTGACAAAAAACTGATTGGACCTAATTTCGGTACAAAATGTCCACTGGCAGCCATCTTGAATTTTGGACCGCACCCAGAAACACTCGTTCTCGTCCCAAGGTGATAACAAAGGTACCCAAGAAGTTTTGTGAAGATCAGTTCATAAATACAGCCTCTAGCCCGAGCTGTATTGACATGTGCACTTACAGTGTATAAGTAGCACTGAATAAATCAAAGTTCATCTAATTTGCATAATTTCTGCACGAGAAAAAAAAACGTACTATATGTGATGTATTCCATGTTACTAAACATTCATACAAAAGTTTATAGAAGTTCTGTACAAAAGACTGATTGCACTAATTTTGGTACAAAATGGCTGCTGGGGGCCATCTTGAATTTCGGACCACACCCCAAAACACTCGTTCTCATCCCACGGTGATAACAAAGGTACCCAAGAAGTTTTGTAAAGATCAGTTCATAAATACGGCCTCTAGCCTGAGCTGTATAGAAGTTGTGTACAAAAAACTGATTAGACCTAATTTCGGAACAAAATGGCCACTGGCAGCCATCTTGAATTTTGGACCGCACCCAGAAACACTCGTTCTCGTCCCAAGGTGATAACAAAGGTACCCAAGAAGTTTTGTGAAGATCGGTTCATAAATACAGACTCTAGCCCGAGCCGTATTGACATGTGTACTTACTGTGTGGAAGTAGCACTCAAAAAATCAAAGTTCATCTAATTTGCATAATTTCCGCACGAGAAAAAACCCCGTATGATATGTGATGTATCCCATGGTACTAAACATTCACACAAAAGATTATTCAAATCAGCGCTTTCATACGGAAGTTCTGTGCAAAAATCTAATTGCACTTAATTTTGTACAAAATGGCTGCCATCGGCCATCTTGAATTTCAGACCAGACCCCAAAACACTCGTTCTCGTCCCACGGTGATACCAAAGGTACCCAACAAGTTTCGTAAAGATCGGTTCATAAATACGGCCTCTAGCCCGAGCGGTATTGGCATTTGCACTTACAGTGCTGAAAGTAACACTAAATACATCAAAGTTAGTCTAATTTGCATAATTTATGCACGAGAAAAAAACCCGTATGATATGTAATGTATCTCATGGTACTAAACATTCACACAAAAAATTATTCAAATCAGAGCTTTCATATGGAAGTTCTGTACAAAAAAACGATTTCTGCATCGTCGGAACAAAATGGCGGCTGGCAGCCATCTTGAATTTCAGGCCGCACCCCAAAACACTCGTTCTCGTCCCACGGTCATAACAAAGGTACCCAAGAAGTTTCGTAAAGATCGGTTAATAAATACGGCCTCTAGCCCAAGCCGTATCCAATTGTTGACAGACGACGGGCTATGACAAAAACTCAAATTTGGCTTTGCCAAAGTTGAGCTAAAAATGAAAATATAATGAAAATTAAATGGCAATTTTTTAGAACAGCGCTGGCCGGTTTTGGCCGTTACGTTGGGTAAAGGGTTAAGATGACAGAACTATTAAGAATTCTTCAAAATTTGATAATTTTATTTTTTTGTTTTTTGGTTTTTTTGGGGGGGGGGGGGGGGGGGAATTTGTGTGGAAAGCGAAGGTGTATAATTAATGAAATATCAAAAAAAACTTACATCAGATACAGATACTTCTGAGGGAGATAAAAGCTGGTTCTCAATAAATCTGGTGAGTTTATCCTAAATTTATTAAAAATAAAGCAACATTAATTAAAACATAATTACATTTCATGGTACAAATAGTGCAAAAATAAATAAGGAAAAAAAAATTGTTTTTAACCCTTTACCTGATGTAACAATAACCAAATCTGATTTGACACTATTCACAACTAGAGGCTCTACAGAGCCTGTAATCGCTCACCTGGAATTACATATAAAAATGTGATTTCCCATAGGCTTTCCATGGTAACTATGAGCTGCAATTGTGGCCATGTCTGCAACATTACATCAAAATTACATGAGGATCATTGGTAGAAGGTGTCCCAGTCTTCAATCACCTGAAGTTTCAAAACATTTGAATCCATCAAACAGAATCATAAAATGTCTCTGGTGGCCATATTTTCCAGCCAATGGGAACAAAAAGAGGATTGTTTGTAGAGGGCCTCCTATAGACCAATCTTGCCAAGTTTTGGTTCACGTCAGCTCAATAGTCCCAGAGAGAAGATGAAAATGTGATTTCCTATAGGTTTTTTCTATAGTAACTATAAACCGCAATAGTGGCCATGTTTGCAAAACAATCAACATTAAAATGAGGAAGGTTGGTGGAGGGTGTCCCAGTTATCAACCATGCAAAGTTTCAAAACATTTGGCCCTGTGGTTTCAGAGGAGAAGAGTTTTCAAAATTGACCAATCAGAATCAAAGAATGCTTCTGGTGGCCACGTTTTTTCACCCAACAGGAATAAAATGAGTAACAGTTGTAGAGAACCTCTCATAGACAATGCCTGCCAAATCCGGTTCACATTGGCTCAGTACTTTCAGTGAAGATGATGAAAATGTGATTTCCTATAGGGTTTCTATAGTAACTATAAGCCACAATTGCAGCCATAATTGCAACCCGATGAAGATTAAAATAAGGATCATTGGTAGAGGGGGTTACAGTCATCAGTCACATTAAGTTTTTTCAAACCATTTGGCCTTGTAGTTTCAAAGACGATTTTCTTGAAAATGCACACATTTATGAATTCTGTTTCAACAAAAGAAATCAGTAAAAAAAGGGTTAAAATATTTTGAAAATTACAATTTTTTCAGACAGTATTCTCTTTCAAAATAGCTTTTGGATAGGTAAAGGGTTACAGGAATCTTAAAAGATATACAATAATTACTGTCATCTAAGTTGACATGATTGCAAGATAATAAACAAACTTTCCCAGAATTTCTAAATAATCTTGTCAACTCTTATCAAACATAATTAGATTACAGCTGAAGATATGAACCTACAGTTGCACTTGTTTTACAGTACAAGTCAAAATAAGTTATGTAGGATAATCCTATAAACTATGTATCTTTTCTCTTCCTACACTGATAAGACCAGAAGCTGACATCATTTTCTGGAAAGCTCTCACTGATAGCTTTTCCAGAAAATGTCAGATTCTGATCTTGTCAGGGCAGAAGCTGCAGTCTTCTTAGTTTATTGCAGTTATGCTACAGCTTTTTTTGACTTGTACAGTATACACAATATTTTGGGGATTTTTTTTCCCAGTTCTCAGTGGAGAAAAAACTGGAACCAACCCATACCAGATTCTCAAAAAAACAAGTATTTTGCTGACAGTACTGATCTTCGTGCAGACAGGAGAGCCATTGGGTTAAGCATTAGAATATAGCCTCTGGTGGCAACATATTTCCATCCTCTCATAGACCATCCCTGCCAGGTTTGGTTCACGTCAGCTCAGTAGTTCAGGAGAAGAAGATGAAAATGTGATTTCCCATAGGGTATCTATAGTAACTATAAGCCGCAATTGTGGCCATGTTTGCAACCCGATCAACATTAAATGAGGATCGTTGGTAGAGGGTGTCCCAGTCATCATTTATGTGAAGTATCAAAACATTTGGCCTGGCAGTTTCAGAGAAGATTTTTGAAAATCCACCAATCAGAATCAAAGAATGCCTCTGGCGGCCATGTTTTTCAACCCACAGGAACAAAATGAACATCGTTTGTAGAGGACCTCCCATAGACTATCCCTGCCAGGTTTGTTTTCACATCACCTCGGTTTTTCCAGAGAAGAAGAGGAAAATGTGATTTCCCATAGAGTTTCTATAGTAACTATAAGCTGCAATTGTGGCCATGTTTACAACCCGATCAACATTAAATGAGGATCGTTGGTGGAGGGGGTCCCAGTCATCATTTATATGAAGTTTCAAAACATTTGGCCTGGCAGTTTCAGAGGAGAAGATTTTTGAAAATCCACCAACCAGATCAAAGAATGCCTCTGGAAGCCATGCTTTTTATCTGACGGGAACAAAATGAGAATCGTTTGTAGAGGACCTCCCATAGACCATTCCTGCCAAGTTTGGTTAACACCGGCACAGCAGTTACAGAGAAGAAGATGAAAATGTGAAAAGTTTATGGACACCAGACGACAGATGCCAAGTGATGAGAAAAGCTCACATGCCCTTTTAGGCCAGGTGAGCTAAAAATGGGCAATAAAATTTTAATTTTTTCCAATTTGTGCCTCCAAAACATAGCCCATGACACTTTATTGGTGTTCATTCCAGTGCAGGATCACAAGCTATGTTTTTTAAAGCAAACAATTACAATTTTTAGTCATTCAATAATTTTAGTAACCTAATGTTGTTTGATAAAGGGTTAAAGCCAACATCCTGACACGTTAAAATTTATGTAAATTAAAAACACATATCCAAAGAGAAATTTCAATATTTATTTTAGTGTTCAACCGATAACCAAAAGTGGCCGCTGACTGATTACTGGTTATTTGACCTCACAATCTGCCGATTCCGATTGTTATACCATGAACTACTAGACAAGTTGAGGCTCGCAAAGAACTACATTAAGTTGAACATATTTTGCAGTGTTTACAGTCCGTTCACTACTAGAAGTCGAGACTCGAAAGAACTACATTAAATTGAACATATTTCAGTGTAAAACTCTGTTGACTCAGGTCCAGTAAAATTATGAGTTGCTCTCTCAAAGCCACGTTTACCACCAAAGAGCACACAATGGGTAAATTTTACTGCGACCTGTGTCAGTGGCGTGCAGCCTTCACTTTTCTGGTGTGAACTGGCGATTGCCACTCAATTGTAGGATTTACAAGTCATTTAACTTGTATATCCTGTAAAGGGGCGTCTTGAGAGATTAAGAATGTACATTGTGGTGGTTTTTCAACATTTTTTCAATGATATCAATGACATCATTTTATATTAACAATTGAAGAATTGCAAAGATAATAAAATGTGGTTTATGAATCATCACAAAATGCTTGGCAACAATCGGCTGAATCGATGTTCCAGGAACCGTTGCCACTGTCATCCGATTGCCCACAATCGGCCAATTGGGGTGGCTGATTCTGATCATCGGTTGAACACAAAATGCTTGGCAACAATCAGCTGAATCGATGTTCCAGGAACCGTTGCCACTGTCATCCGATTGCCCACAATCGGCCAATTGGGGTGGCTGATTCTGATCATCGGTTGAACACTAATTTATCCCAATAAATTAATATTTTCTCAATATTTTCCTGAAATTCTGTCCTGGCTTCTTTACAGTGGCCATGACTTAAGTTGATAAAAATTCAAGAAAAAAGTTTAGGCTAAAAAAAATCCTTATCAGAACAAGAGGCCCCAAGGGGACTTAATTGCTCACCTGCCAAAGTGGTTCAAAGAGGTTCATGAACACTACAAAGGAATGAAGTCATGAGAGGCAAATTTTATGGTAAAACATTAAGGAATGGATTTGAACAAACCTGAACCTCATGTGAGCCCAAATATTAATCTAGCAACTCAATTTGAATAAACTTGAATACCCCCCCTCCCCCCCCCCCCCCCCCCCCCCCCATAGGTGTTGTATACCGAACATGAAAGGATTCTGACTGGTGGATCTGAAGAAGATTTTAAAGAAATTTCCTCAAATTGCACAAAGTTAAACTTTGGGCTCCAATAGAGAGCCCAAATACTAACCCTTGAACAAACTTGAAACTGACACCCCTCCCCCAGAGGAGTTGTATACCAAATATGAAAGCATTCTGACTGGTGGATCTGAAGAAGAATATTTTTAAAGAAATTTCCTCATATTTCACTAAGTTAAAATTTGGGCTCCTACAGGGAGCCCAATTATTAACCCAGGGACTCGATTTGAACAAACTTTAATCTGACAGATGTTGTATACCAAACAGGAAAGGATTCTGACTGGTGGATCTGAAGAAGAAGATTTTTAAAGAAATTTCGTCAAATTGCACCAAGTTAGACTTTGGGATCCAACAGAGAGTCCAAATTCTAACTCAGAGACCCGATTTGAACAAACCTGAATCCCCCCCTCCCCCGCACCCTCCCAGAGATGCTGTATACCAAATATCAAAAGATTTCAACTGGTGGATCTGAAGAAGAAGATTTTTAAAGAATATTCCACATATTGCACCAAGTTAAAATTTGGGCACCAATAGAGAGCCCAAATCTGAACCCAGGGACTCGATTTGTACAAACTTGAATCTGACCCCCCCCCCCCCTCTATGAGCTCTGTCAAACAAGATGTAATAGAATAAATGCTCAGTTTATCTCTAAAATAGTGAAAGTGGCTAAATTCCTGTTAACTGAATACTCCTGTTAAATGAAATATTTTCCCTTGCAGCATGGCTATTCAATTAACAGGGTTTCTGTTGAGTTCTTGAGGTCATATTGCCAGGTCAAACAAGGTGTCAAATGAAGTAGGATTAAAATGAAAGTGTAGCTTAACCTGACTGTGTGTTGCGTTTGATGAAAAGGATTATGTTCAATGTTTATGAAAGGATTATGAATAAGACAAGAATTGTGTTAATTGGGAATATGTTAATTTCTGTTCCCTGTATGCTATGTTTTTAATAAAAAATAATATCAGGTGTACACTGTACTAAAGAGCTGAGGGGTGGGTTAATATGCCCTCTCAGTTAATGTATGTGGCCCTCACAGTTAATGCATGTCAACCAAAGTTACCAAGTTACCATGAAATTATTCCAAAACGAGTCATCCTATCAAGTTACAATGAAATCCCTTCATAAATAGAGCATGTAGACTGTGCTAATGGTTTTCGGGCTTCGAGCCTGTGTAGTGATCACGGTTGACCGATCGCAACCAAAAGGGGGCGTCCTCATCTAGACATCATACAGAGTCATCCTACCAAGTAACAATTTATTTATTTATTTATTGATGTTTAAGGTCACATATTTATGCACAATGGCTAATCATGACAGTGAGTTTTACGGGTGGAGGAAGCTGAAGTACCCGGAGAGAACCACCGAGCAACGACGAGCAGCTGCCAGCTCCCCAACATCGTAACTCCACACTGCAGCACAGGCAGGGTTAGATTGGTTGAAGACATGCGTACCATCGGCATGCAGTACGCCTTAGTACACGGTGTCATCGTGCCCCCACGCGGGCAATGGAGATGAAGTGTCTTGCCCAGTGACACAATGCGGTTGCCGCAGGTGGGATTCGAACCGAGGACCTCTCGGCTTGCAGCCTGCACCTCTACCTACTGAGCGACCGCGCTCCCCTCCAAGTTACAATGAAATCCCTCCATATTAAATATGACCTGTAGATTGTGCTAAAAGTTTTTGGGTTTTGGGCTTGCGCAACCATCACAGTTGACAGATCATGACCAAAAGGGGACATTCTACATATTATACACAGTCATCCTACCAAGATACCATGAAACCCCTTCATATTTATTTATTTATTGGTGTTTAAGGTCATATACAAAATCCCTTCACAAATAAGACCTCTGAACTGTGCTAAAGGTTTTTGGGTTGTGGGCTCTGGCAGCTATCATGGTTGACCAAGCGCGACCAAAAGGGAATGTCCTCATCTAGACATTACACTGAGTCATCCTACCAAGTTATGATGAAATCCCTTCATAAATACGACCTGTAGACTGTGCTAAATGTTTTCGGGTTTTGGGCTCGGGCAGTCGTCACGGTTGACAGATTGACCAAACAGGGAAGTTCTCATCTAGACATCATACGGAGTCATCCTACCAAGTTACAATGAAATCTTTCCATATTAAATATGATCTGTAGACTGTGCTAAAAGTTTTTGGGTTTTGGGCTTGGGCAGCCATCATGGTTGACAGATCATGACCAAACGGGGATGTTCTCATCTAGACATTATATAGAGTCATTCAACCAAATTACAATGAAATCCCTTCATAAATACAACCTGTAGACTGTGCTAATGGTTTTTGGGTTTTGGGCTCGGGCAGTCATACCGGTTGACCGATCGCGACCAAAAGGGGACGTTCTCATCTAGACATGACCCCAAACCTGCATATGAAATTTTGTGATGATCAGACAAGACTGCGGGGTGTAGCCCGTGCTAAAGGAAAATTTGAACAAACTCCCAGTCTGACAGACTTCCGCACACGTGATGGCAATAGCTTATCTTGCCTTTGTCAAGTTAAGCCAAAAAAGAGATCACTTTACAATCATATTTATGGAAATACACATTAGACACAAGAAATCAACACAGAGGTAATTGACATACAACCAGATTTTTAATGCCTATATGAAATGAGTAAAAATGATGAACAATTTTCTGCATCAGTGATGCTACGTTGGTTACAACTAGTCATGTATGATTCTCAGATGAAGCTGATGTTAGAGTGTACCATAAATATTGTTCGTTAATCCAATACTGATTTACTGTTTCGAGGGAATCAGAAAATACCAAACTTTTGGTATTGGAAAAATATTCCTGGCATTAGTTCAACAAGAGGCCCCAGGGGGGCCTGAAGGCACTCACCTGACATGGTAGCCTAAATATCAACCCAGAGAATTAATTTCAACAAGTTGCATCTGCTCCTCCTAAGAAAAGCTTATACCAAATATCCAAAGATTCTGACCAGTGGATCTAAAAAAAAAAGGAGATTTTTAAAGAATATTCCTCATATTGAACTAAGTTATAATTCGGGCTCCCACAGGGAGCCCATATATGAACCCAGGGACTTGGCTTTAACAAACTTGAATCTCACCCCCCCTAAGGATGCTGCACACCAAATATCAAAACATTCCGACCGCTGGATCTGAAGAAGATTTTTAAAGAAAATTCCTCATTTTCAACTAAGTTACAATTCAAGCTCCCACAGTGAGTCCAAATATGGACCTAGGGACATGGCTTGAACAAACTTGAATCTCACCCCACCCTACAATGTTGCATACCAAATATCAAAAGATTCTGCCTGCTGGATCTGGAGAAGATTTTTAAATCTTTTTCCCATTGCCTACAGTGTTAAAAAGTGCTGACTCAGCACTTTTTCAAAGTCCTGAATAAAGTACCTTGTGATCAAACTGATAGGGATTTTTTTAACCATTCTATTCTACTGGATAAAAGTAAGCTTTATACAAAATAAGAATTCTCTGTGCCGTGTAGTTTTGGAGATATGGCAGTTTTAAGGTTTTCCTATTTTTAGCTCCTGAGGTTCCCATGGGGCAATGAGAAAATTTTTTTTTGCATCAATCAACTACTTATGACCCATTATCATCTCTTATCAAATTTGGTTCAAATCGGCCTCACGATTCTGAAAATAGAAATTTTAGGCGTGGCAAAAATTTTTGCCCCTCCCATAACGAAGGCAAATAATGCCCGACAAACTTCTCTTGAACAAACTTGATTCTAAACCTCAAAAGGACTCTGTATACCACATATCAAGTCTCTGCTACTGGTGGTTCATTAGAAGATGATTTTCAAAAAATTTGGCCATTTTTTCCCCACCCCTCTGTTCAATATGAGCCGAAACCTAATTTGCATAAAAATCAAAATGCCCCTATATAACCACTACTTACATGAAATTTAATTAAAATGTGGCCAGTGGTTTAGGAGAAAGAGGCTCAAACACCACCTTCACGCAGAACGACGGACAGACGCCGGACGAAGAGTGATAAGAAAAGCTGACCCTGACTTTCAGTCAGGTGAGCTAACAAGACTAACAGTGACCGCACAGTCACAGATGCCCCCGAACTATGACCTTGACCTCCATTGAACAAACAAGAAAAAATTTGTACGTGACACATCGTCTCCCCATGAGCAACAAGTTTCAATAAAATCCAATAAAGCATATCAGTAATGGAGCGGACATGAAAATCTTCCTGAAGGACGGCAGATGGATGGAAATGACAAACACTATGTGCTGCCGCCACCCCCCCCCCCCCCCCCCCACCCCCCCCCCCCCCCCCCCAAAAAAAAAAAATTTGTTTGGAAGCATAAAAATAGAAGGTAAAACAACCTGACATTACATAAAATTCATGGACTATGTATTTTTAAAGGCACCACAACCGGTCATTTGATGTCACAAAAAAGTTGAGTGAATTCTCACGCTTTTTTGTTAAATCAAATAACCGATGGCAAGAGCCTGCATTACTTCCAATATTTTTACAATTTGGTGACTTTGTCTGCTGTAAAACAGTAAACTACAGCTGGGTAATATAACAAATACACCATTCGATATTGGTACATGTATTAATGTGAGTACATGCATGTTGTCCACACCAAATATCATACTGATACAAGTGTAAGTCATTCTAAAAATACTGATATCAAAATCAAAATTGAAATTTCAATACCATCCAACTCTATATTATGATTTGCAATTAGGAAAAAATAACTGCTGGAAAGGATTACTTTCCAAGAGCACAATACACAGCAGCTTTTCATCAAACAGGAAAATTTGTTTCAAGCTCCCATCATATTTCCTAAATGGATGACCACACAACACTCAGGCATTGATTTGTTCAGTTTTTTTGCATAAAATTGCGAGCTGCGATGCAATGGCTGAAATTTGTTAGCATTTTTTCAGTTCATCTATGAATGCAAAAAGTACTCTCACAATTGTCGCATTGGATGGTACGATGTATAATAAATACGCAAATTGCATTCTATTTATATCATCAACTGCCGTGCATAGCTTGTAGAGAATATATCACTTCTGATTGGTGGGTAGGGAAATCCCAATGACATCGAATCAGAATGTCAGGGACATGCATTTACGTATTTCTTGGAAGGAAACACGTCTCATGAAACTGAAAGTACAATATGTCAGAAAATAAACGTTACATGTTCTGGAACTCAACAGGACATACATAGCAAAAATATAGAATAATTCTATATCAAAGACAGGATCAACCTGTATCACAGCAATGTATTTTCTTGCCTGGACTCATCTTGAATACTAGAAAGTAACAGAATAATATATATAGAGAGTAATCGCTTGACTGGACTGGTTACGTGAAATAATTCATGAGAGGTGAGGGACGTTGTACAAATACGAGTGCGCGAATGCACACAAGTGTTTTACAATATAGTCCCTCGCCTCGAATGAATTATTTCACGTAACCAGTCCAGTCAAGAGATTACTCTGTTTATTACTTTTCATTATTAACGATAATTATATTATTTAACCCTTTACCTAACGTAACGGCCAGTGCTATTCTCAAAAATCACCAATTAATTTTCATTTTTGTCTCTAAAACTTAGGTTATGACCACTCATTGGAACGAGCTCGTCGAGCTCGTTCCAATGAGGAGTCATAACCTATGTATTTGAGACTAAAAATAGGCCGATGAAATCGTCAGATGTGTACCCATACGCGCAACTAGTAGAAAGCTGTATGATGGAGGGCCATCACGGATGCCGACATTATGTACACCATACATGGTATGGGTACATATAGAAATGGATTGGAGGAGTGTCTAATTTGATGGATAAAGGGTTAATATCTCCAGATCAAATTATCAGATTTACATAAAAAACTATAGAGCACAGCACATCTGTAACCTGAACATATATATGAAGTAACATGACAATCGGATTGATATTTTTTAAGTTATCTCATGCCAAAGGGATAGGAGGAATTTTCAATTTGAAGGATAAAGGGTTAATATCTCGAGATCAAATTATCAGATTTACACCAAAAACTATACAGCTTAGCACATCAGTAACCTGAACACAAATATAAAGTAACTTGACAATCCAAGCAATATTTTTCAAGTTATCTCATGCCAAAGGGATTGGAGGAATTTTCAATTTGAAGGATAAAGGGTTAATATCTCAGGATCAAAATAACAGATTTACACCAAAACCTATACAGCTCGGCACATCAGTAACCTGAATACAAATATAAAGTAACTTGACAATCCAAGCAATATTTTTCAAGTTATCAAATGTCAAAGGGATTGGAGGAATTTTCAATTTGAAGGATAAAGGGTTAATATCTCAGGATCAAATTATCAGATTTACACCAAAAACTATATAGCTTGGCACATCTGTAACCTGAACACAAATATAAAGTAACCTGACAATCCAAGCAATATTTTTCAAGTTAAGTTATCGAATGCCAAAGGGATTGGAGGAATTTTCAATTTGAAGGTTAAAGGGTTAATATCTCAGGATCAAACTATCAGATTTACACCAAAAACTATACAGCTCGGCACATCAGTAACCTGAACACAAATATAAAGTAACTTGACAATCCTAGCAATATTTTTCAATTTATCGAATGCCAAAGGGATTGGAGGAATTTTCAATTTGAAGGATAAAGGGTTAATATCTCAGGATCAAATTATCAGATGTACACCAAAAACTATACAGCTCAGCACATCAGTAACCTAAACACAAATATAAAGTAACTTGACAAGCCAAGCAATATTTTTCAACTTATCGAATGACAAAGAAATGGATACGGATGCTGGATGGACAGACCGACGGATGGACGGACAGACAGATGGACAAACAAAAAAAACTATACAGCTCAGCACATCAGTAACCTGAACACAAATATAAAGTAACTTGACAATCCAAGCAATATTTTTCATGTTATCGAATGCCAAAGGGATTGGAGGAATTTTCAATTTGAAGGATAAAGGGTTAATATCTCTGGATCAAATCATCAGATTTACACCAAAAACTATACAGCTCAGCAAATCAGTAACCTGAACACAAATATAAAGTAACTAGACAATCCAAGCAATATTTTTCAAGTTATCGAATGCCAAAGGGATTGGAGGAATTTTCAATTTGAAGGATAAAGGGTTAATATCTCAGGATCAAATTATCAGATTTACACCAAAAACTATACTGCTTGGCACATCAGTAACCTGAACACAAATATAAAGTAACTTGACAAGCCAAGCAATATTTTTCAAGTTATCGAATGACAAAGAAGTGGATACGGACGCCGGATGGACAGACTGACGGACGGACAGACAGACAGACGGACAAACAAAAAAAACTATACAGCTCGGCACATCAGTAACCTGAACACAAATATAAAGTAACTTGACAATCCAAGCAATATTTTTCAAGTTATCGAATGCCAAAGGGATTGGAGGAATTTTCAATTTGAAGGATAAAGGGTTAATATCTCGGGATCAAATCATCAGATTTACACCAAAAACTATACAGCTTGGCAAATCAGTAACCAACCTGAACACAAATATAAAGTAACTAGACAATCCAAGCAATATTTTTCAAGTTATCAAATGCCAAAGGGATTGGAGGAATTTTCAATTTGAAGGATAAAGGGTTAATACCTCAGGATCAAATTATCAAATTGACACCAAAAACTATACAGCTCGGCACATCAGTAACCTGAATACAAATATAAAGTAACTTGACAATCCAAGCAATATTTTTCAAGTTATCGAATGACAACGAAATGGATACGGACGCCGGACGGACAGACGGACGGACAGATGGACAGACAGACAGATGGATGGACGAACGACAGATGGCCACCCCGGATGACGGCATTATGTGTACCATACATAGTATGGGTACACATAAATATTTTTCAAGTTATCAAATGCCAAAGGGATTGGAGGAATTTTCAATTTGAAGGATAAAGGGTTAATATCTCAGGATCAAATTATCAGATTTACACCAAAAACTATACAGCTCAGCACATCAGTAACCTGAACACAAATATAAAGTAACTTGACAATCCAAGCAATATTTTTCAAGTTATCGAATGCCAAAGGGATTGGAGGAATTTTCAATTTGAAGGATAAAGGGTTAATATCTCAGGATCAAATTATCAGATTTACCTCAAAAACTATACAGCTCGGCACATCAGTAACCTGAACACAAATATAAAGTAACTTGACAATCCAAGCAATATTTTTCAAGTTATCGAATGACAAAGAAATGGATACAGACGCCGGATGGACAGATGGACGGACAGATGGACGGAAAAAGGATGGACGAACGACGGATGGCCACCCCGGATGATGGCATTATGTGTACCATACATAGTATGGGTACATATAAAAATGAAAATAATAGCTATTCAAGAATTTTTTTGCAAGTATCGTCTGCTTTTCATATTAGGTGAAGGATTAAAAAAAACAAAAAAAAACAATGAAGTTCCCATTACATCCACAGCAAAGCGTCTTCCTTTGCGTGCACAGATACACGACACAATTGTTGATTTCATAATTCAATTGTGAAGTCATCGTTTATAATCAAACCTGGAAATCCCAGTAAATCACACTTTGGAAAAGTAATTTCTCTTCATACACATGGAAAAATGAGTTTGAAAGTAAGACTGAGTTACATTCCCAGATGCAAGGAAATTGATTCTTTCAGGTCAAATTTTCAAACTTTTTTTCACTACGGGCCAAACCATGGTTGACCCAGACAGTCCTTGGACACTCAACCCAGGATACAAAAAAGTTGGTAATCAATTTTCTGTGAACAAATCAAGGCCTGACACCAAGCAAAAAATTTCACAAGTAAAGATTTACATACCATAAAAGAACTACACACACCTGGAAATGTCTTCATACAGATTGATAAGCACTCTGTTGCAGCTTGGATGTGCTGAAAATACACAATAAACTATAGTATGGTGTTAAGGGCAACACAAACTACAAATATAGGCTGGTGGTATTTATTTATTGGTGTTTAAGGTCACATATTTCTGCAAAATGATAAATTTAAAGTAATTTGTATATTTTTAATATGTACCAATGGCCCAGACTTAGCTGGTGCAACCTTGATATTATTAAGGGCCAAACACAAATTCTGAATCCCCCCAATCCCCAAAATTTGCATACAATACCAAAAATTAAAAGTCCTATCAAGCCCTCAATACTTTTAGTACTTGCACATGCGTAGCGCCCAGTAAGAGACCGGAATTGGCGACAACATCATTCTTCCTAGTTGTGCATACTGAGGTGATAACTCAGCGGGGAGGTATGAGTGCCCACTCACGGGAGGGGAGAGCCATCCCCGTCTGAACCATTGGTAAGTATTAACTAGAACTATCACTGAAGGTGATTAATACCCCCGCTTTGGGTTTTTAGAGGAATGCACTTCTGATCATGTAGACGAAGGCCATAAGAAAATGTATACATAAAGATCATTTTTTGTTGTTGAAATTTGTATTTGCATGTGGCCTTCCACAGAACAGCACTGAATACTTAAAGAGCCCACACATATATGGTTTACATTTGGAAAAACACATTTACAATGTGCAACATGTATTCAAAATCGGTTCATTAATGTAGGAGGAGTTGCACACACAAGAATCCCATTTGAAAACCCATAATAAATCCAAGTTAAAGGGAGATAACCTGGTTAAAATTGTCGCAGATCAAAAATTTGGGAATATGCGTATGTTCACTTAGTTGTGATAATGTTTGAAAGGTTTTGTCAAAATTGATTGATAAATGTAGGAGGAGTTGCACGCACAAGAATTTCATGTAGAAACCCATAATAAATCTAAGTTAAAGGGAGATAACCTAGTTAAAATTGCCACAGCTCAAAAATTTTGGAATATGCGCATGTTTACTTAGTAGTGATGATGTCTGTAAACTTTTGTCCAAATTGATTGATAAATGTAGGAGGAGTTGCGCACACAAGAATTTCATGCAGAAACCCATATTAAATCAAAGTTCAAGAGAGATAACCTGGTTAAAATTGTTGCAGATCAAAAAGTTTGGAATATGCACATGTTCACTTAGTAGAGATGATGTTTGAAAAGTTTCATCAAAATCGGTTCATTAATGTAGGAGGAGTTGCGCACACAAGAATTTGTTCGAACGGAAAGACATAATAAATCTAAGTCAAAGGGAGATAACCTGGTTAAAATTGTCGCAGATCAAAAATCTTGGAATATGCGCATGTTCACTTAGTAGTGATGATGTCTGAAAAGTTTTGTCCAAATTGATTGATAAATGTAGGAGGAGTTGCATGCACAAGAATTTCATGTAGAAACCCATAATAAATCTAAGTTAAAGGGAGATAACTTAGTTAAAATTGCCACAGCTCGAAAATTTTGGAATATGCGCATGTTCACTTAGTAGTGATGATGTCTGTAAACTTTCGTCCAAATTGATTGATAAATGTAGGAGGAGTTGCGCACACAAGAATTTCATGTAGAAACCCATATTAAATCAAAGTTCAAGAGAGATAACCTGGTTAAAATTGTCGCAGATTAAAAAGTTTGGAATATGCACATGTTCACTTAGTAGAGATGATGTTTGAAAGGTTTCATCAAAATTGGTTCATTAATGTAGGAGGAGTTGCACACACAAGAATTTGTTCGGATGGAAAGACACAATAAATCTAAGTCAAAGGGAGAAAACCTGGTTAAAATTGTCGCAGATCAAAAATCTTGGAATATGCGCATGTTCACTTAGTAGTGATGATGTCTGAAAAGTTTTGTCCAAATTGATTGATAAATGTAGGAGGAGTTGCGCACACAAGAATTTCATGTCCGGAAATACGTACGGACGGACGTACGGACGGAAGGACGGACGGACGTACAGGGCGATTCCTATATAGCCCCCACTTCTTCGAAGCGGGGGTATAAAAATATACAATTCAAATTACTTTAAATTTATCATATTTTTATACTAAAACCAATGGCCCAGATTTAGCTGAATCGTAAAAAGGTGGAGGGCCTAGGACATAAAGAATTAGCAGACCAAAATACAGCTCCTTTGCCTACATTTAAACTCCCAAGGTGAAAAGGAGATTAAAATTTCAAGGAATTACCTTTAAGTCTCGCTATACCACAATCGAGAAGACATACCACCGAAATAAGGATCAATATCCAAGTAATTCCCTATTACTTAGCATAAATGATTACGCTAAATGGGTTTAACAAGCCCCCTATTTTAAGGCTAGTCCAGAATAAGACACTTAAAAATAGGAAAGGCATGTCTGAGAGTGAGAGACTAACGCCCACAAACACACGCCACGTATAATGTAACAAGCTGTACATAAGATCAGAATAATCTACAGACGATAACAGCTTCACTCATAGTTACACACTTATTAAAAGGCCAGGAGAGGTAAAGAGGAAATCACCCCCTCCCCCTCCCTTTTTTGAAGAAATAATCTTCATAACAAAGAGGGAAGCGGTCTGGAATCAGTGAAAAAGCAGTGCCGAATAATATATATATTCGTCTAAAAGGCACCCATCTATTAATTATTATTAATTTATTGGTGCTTAACACCATATCAGCAACTAAGGCTATATCATGATGATCCCGGTTATTAATATAGCAAGCTTCAAAACATATGCCGCATCTGGAATACGTAGATAGGTCAAAAACCGGTGATATCAAAATGTACAACCATTAAACTTGTCCAACTGAATCCCAATGGAAAGTTATCTGAGATACCTCATATGCTTCTTAGCCAACAAACAGGTGACCACGTTCAGGTGTACAATTAATTCCAATAATGAACTTCCAAATTGTTACCGTACAAATAATAGGAATATGCCTCGTGTA
The DNA here is from genome assembly GCA_031216915.1 of Pictodentalium vernedei. Taxonomy (NCBI): domain Eukaryota; kingdom Metazoa; phylum Mollusca; class Scaphopoda; order Dentaliida; family Dentaliidae; genus Pictodentalium; species Pictodentalium vernedei. Next base: position 87,419,391 of record CM062290.1, on the reverse strand, counting down.
CCGCTTACGGTTGCAGAATGGATTCAGAACATGGAACGGGATATAATTAAAAAATCTATCACGGACCGTCCCCAAATAATTCATTGTTCCCAAGGTCCGTTAAAACCAATGACTGTTCAGAGAAAGAATATACCAGTCTGAATAATGAAGCCAAAAATAGAGACTGTATGCATAGACAGCCTGTTGGAAACTCCATAACTGATCCAACTAGCTCCAAATTCTCATAAGCTCTATACTAACGCAGAGCCAGAATTTAAGAGAATCTATTCCTTAATGCGTCTGCCTAATAATATATACATATTATGCATACAATCAAGAGAATCCCGCTTGTACCCACATCTGAGTACAGCCTGTATCAAGGCGTGACTGAGCGATACAAAACTAACCAAGAAACTGAAGGAATAAAACAATGTTAATCCAATTAACCTGAGGAATAGACTCATGTCGTAAGAAAAGCAGACAGCTCTGAGTGTACCTTCTCAGAGTGGACAAATTGCCACATTTGGAGAAATTCTCACATTCCAAACATTGACCAAATCAATTCATATTTATTCAAGTTATTGTGCTAACAAGAAAGGTTACGCTTGTCAGCTAGACCACCCACCTGTCTGCCCACCCGTAAGCCAGACCATTCACTGCCCACCCATAAGCCAGACCACCCACTGCCCACCCACCCATGCACCCTGACTTCATCAAACTATAGGTTGAGTTTAAAAAAGTGGGGAATTCAATTTCCATCTTTCCACAATTTTTTCGATAATCTATCATTTAGAGTATAATAAACGAGATTAATCATATGACTCATCTGTTTTGTTCACTTTAAAACATTTGATATTTTGTTTTCATATTAATCAGTGATAAATAAAGCCTTCCATCAATTTCATTGGTCAATTTCAAAACTAGACAATTTGATTGGTTGAACAAAATTCAACTGGGCCACATTTTCATAATTTGCATAATTAGATTTGGGAGCTTTCATTGGTCAATTTCAAAACTGAACAATTTGATTGGCTAAACAAAATACAACTGGGTCACATTTGCTTAATTTCAGTAGGGAGAATTTATGTTATCTGTCCTATTTAGGGTGGGTTATATTGTATTAATCTTTTACCTACAAGAAAAATGCCATTCATTTTTTTTATATTTTCACTTTTTGCTTCCAAAACATAGGTTATGACCCCTCATTGGAACGAGCTCGATGAGCTCGTTCCAATGAGGGGTCATAACCTATGTTTTGGAAGCAAAACATGAAATTTTTTAGTTATATGAGGATGTTTTTTCCAAGTGCCGTCTGCAGCTCAAGTTAGGTGATGGGTTAAAAAGTCATACTAAGTGGCTAATTTGTGTGAGTGTGTGTCATATGATAAATAGAATATGAAAAGAGTGTTTTTCTCATAATATTTATGAAATTCGTCCGAATTTTCCGTTTGGGCTCGCCAGAGGCTCGCCAAAATGGAAAATTCTTAAGACTCGTTTCATAAATATTATATGAGAAAAACACTCATTCCATATCCTCTATATATCTATTGCAAACAGACTACAAAATTCATGAAAACAAATACAGAATCATCTTTACTCCAACCAAGATAATGAGAAATCAATGATAAAATGACACGGCACAGATATCCAATGGATTTTCATGCTGAAAACACTCAACCCAATAAGCTTGAACAAACAGGATTTTAAAATCATTTTAATTATTCACACCGGTATTCAATCAATACTGGTTTGAATATATGAATCGGTTTATTTAAATATTGTGCAACCCTAGTTACCAAAGGCCAAACAAGAGATGATTTTAGTACAGTGGGACCCTGCTAACTCTTAGAAGTCGGAGTTGAATTTTCTTGCCTGTGATGTAATACGGCAGGTAATCTGGCCATGACGGTTCGGCTATCTTTGGGCTGGGAGAGAATTAAACACTGAGCAGGTGCTTCTAGTCAAGTGTCGTCTGCCTTAATAGGCAGATGACCAGTGGCAGCCGGAGGGGGACCTTGGACATAGGACGCACCAGGCCGACCATGGTTCAGTCCGGTTTGAGAAAATTTGGAAAATTATGGATGAAAAATGCCAAATCCTTCACTCTAGAGAGGAGAATTCAATTGTCTATTAATGAAACTTTTGATTCTTCCTTCGGCTTCTTCTTGATTTGTTGGACTAGCTGTCATCGTGTATTACTTTTGGTTTACTTTAAGCGGACGCCCAGAGTACAAAGCCACCAAATTAGCTGAAATTCCTTAGAACTGGCTGAAAAATCAAATTTTGAAAATAAAATATATTAATTTTGCCTTCAATACCAGGAGTTTTCCAGTATAATGGCCCTATATTTTAAATTATTTCTATAAATCCACAAGAAATGAAAGAGTCAATGACTCAGTAGCTCAACTTGGATATGACAGGAATTAGTACTTGCTGTGACCAAGACAACTGAATAATGAATATGACAGGAATTAGTATTTGTTTTGGCCCAGTCAACAATAATAAAAGAATTACAAGGTGACTGTAATGGACTACAGATTAAGACCAATCATTGTAGATTATTATTTTTGTGTGGAAATTTTCAGTCCCAAACAAAATATTTTCAGACTAAAATTTTTTCTTCTTCTTCTTAAAATTGACCAAAATGCATCAAAACACAAAAAACTAATTTCTGGATTTTGGTCCAAAATTTTCTAAGTCCCACCCGGACCCCAAATTTTCAGTGTAAAAAAAATTTATTTTTTTTTGTCTTAAAATTGACCAAAACGCATAAAAAACCAAAAAACTAATTTCCGGATTTTGGGCCAAAATTTTCTAAGTCCCACCCGGACCCCTAATTTGCATAATTTATTCACGAGAAAAACTCTGTATTATATGTAATGTATCCCATGGTACTAAACATTCATACAAAAATTTATTCAAATCAGATCTTTCATTTGGAAGTTCTGCGCAAAAATCTGATTGCACTTAATTTTGAACAAAATGGCTGCTAGCGGCCATCTTGAATTTCAGACTGGACCCCAAAACACTCCTTCTCGTCCCACAGTGATAACAAAGGTACCCAAGAAGTTTCGTGAAGATCGGTTCATAAATACGGCCTCTAGCCCGAGCCGTATTGGGATTTGCACTCACAGTGCTGAAAGTAACACTAAATAAATCAAAGTTAGGCTAATTTGCATAATTTACGCACAAGAAAAAAACCTGTGATATATGTAATGTATCCCATGGTACTAAACATTCATACAAAAAATTATTCAAATCAGAGCTTTCATATGGAAGTTCTGTACAAAAAACAGATTTCGGCATCGTCGGTACAAAATGGCTGCTGGCAGCCATCTGGAATTTGGGACTGCACCTAAAAACACTCGTTCTCATCCCACGGTCATAACAAAGGTACCCAAGAAGTTTCGTAAAGATTGGTTCATAAATACGGCCTCTAGCCCGAGCCATAGCAGCTTGGCACTTACAGCTCTGAAAGTAACACTAAATAAATCAAAGTCAGTCTAATTTGCATAATTTACGCACGAGAAAAAAACCCGTATTATATGTGATGTATCCCATGGTACTAAACATTTATACAAAACTTTATTCAAATCAGAACTTTCATACAGAAGTTCTGTACAAAAAACTGATTTTTGCATCATCGGTACAAAATGGCCGCTGGCAGCCATCTTGAATTTCGGACCACACCTAAAAACACTCGTTCCCGTCCCAGGGTCATAACAAAGGTACACAAGAAGTTTCGTAAAGATCGGTTCATAAATACGACCTCTAGCCCGAGCCATAGCCAATTGTTGACGTACGGACAGATGGACAGACGGCCAGACGGACGGACGGACAGACGGACGACGGGCCATGACAATAGCTCAAATTTGACTTCATCAAAGTTGAGCTAAAAATGGCATAAAAGGCCATTTTCTTGTAGATTTATAGAAATAAGTTCTTTGAATTTTCCACACAAATTAGCTGAAATCAGCGAATTGGCTGAACACTCTCATGCCTGGCAGAGACTACGGAACAGCATGATGAAAAGCTCTATTCCAGCGCGCAGAGAAATTTCATTTATGCACATGAGCCTGTAAATTATTAACTTCTCTGCGAGGGCCCAATTTTTTAAAGAGAGGACCCCAAAAAAACTACAAATTTCTTTTTCCTTTGAGCCCTTGGAGCCCCTGGCCATTGGCCACCCAGGCCCTATGGACCAGCCGCCACTGCAGACTACAGTTGACTTGACTAGAAGCACCTGCTTTACTGTAAGTTTTTCTCGATATGTCATGTTCAATAAATGCATTCTGATTCCCCGGCTTCTAAGAGTTAATTGAACAGCCATTTAACCAATGAAAATTATCCAATTAACAGGAGTATTCAATAAGCATAGATTTGGTGACAGTTGTATTCCACAGCTAAACTGAGGATTTATTTCGTTATACCTTGTTTGACATGGAGCTCTATCAAACAAGATATAATAGATTAAATGCCTGAATTGGAAGTACTGAGATCAAATAGGTCTGTAACAAGAGAAATTCGGTGATTGTCAGTGTAATTTCTCGGCATATTACAAGATTTATTATTCAGTTAACAGAAGTTTGCTATATGACCTAAAGGTCAAATTTATACTGAAGGAATGGTAAATGGTTTTGTGTTTGAAAGTCATATTCAATTAACATAGATATTCAATTACAAAAAAAGAAAAGAAATCAAACTAGAAAGGGTGTGTCATCCGCTGATGACACATAAAGATACCCCCGCTCTTCGGCCCAACTGAACCCTCTTCCAACAATATATCCCAAATGAAAACAGAAGAATGTTAAAAAATCTAAGTTAAAAATCAAGAAAGGGAAATAACTGTGGAGAAACAAAATTTTCGCAAGACTTTATACATGTTGCACATCTTCATTGTGTGTATGATCATATTCTGAAGTTTCAACTATGTGAATTGAAAAGTGGGGGAGGAGTTGATTACAGCATAACGGTACCCTCCATTAAACAATTTCGCAACGGAAGGACTGACGGACAGACGGACTGACGGACACGAGGAATCCTATATACCCCCACCTATAATAAAGTAGACTCGATTAGACTTGTCAATCTGGTGTGTTTATCTATTTATTGGTGTTTAACCCTTTGCACTCTGATGTCAAAATGACAAAGTTTTCAGCAGCAAATATTTCCCATAAAGCAGTTTGATATTTAACTAGATATACCTTGTTTGACAGAGCTCAGTGAAAATTTTGAGCTCTGTAAAACAAGATATAATTGGTTAAATTCATAGTTAAACAAGAGAAAAACAGAGTGATGGGAGAAAATTCTGTTGAACGACCAGAGTGCTATGGGTTAAGGTCACATATTTCTGCAAAATGGTTAATCATGACTGCAACATTGATACAAAGTCAAGTCCAGCCAATCATTTAAACCTATGTTGCAAATTTTACAGGACTTCCACCACAGGCATCGGCAAACATGTCCTATTTAACCCTTTACCCAACGAACCGCCCGCTTTTGTCCGCATAATATGCAAATTCAACAGCTGAAAAAAAATTATTTTTCGAAAAATTAAAAACAAAACCATATCATGTAACTCCTCTTTGGAGCAAGCTCGTCAAGCTCGTTCCAATGAGGGGTCACATGATAGAGTTTTGTTGAAATTTTTTGAAAAATAATATTTTTTGAAAATTTTTTAAAAATGATATTTAAAATAATAAATTTTGATATCATCTGCATTGGGTAAAGGGTTAACCAGTAAACAGAGCTTGTTTACCACTACAGTAAACAAGCACTGCTTCACTTCCAAGGGGTTACAAAGGGAGAATCTGGTGAGTGATTGTGAATCTAAATAGCTTTTTGATAAGGTAAAGATCAGATTTTAAGTTGCATACATACCTCATTTCTTGCACTTAATAAGGCAGATATAACCTGTGGAATAAGTGAAGAGGACAAATCTCTATAAAGCTCAGGAAAACTTTTAGCATGCTCCAAAATACTTCCAATTACTTTGCAACACATTCTGTATGCTGGCTGAGAGTTATAACCCTGAAAAAAAAATAGAAGTGAGATTAACACCTTGCCATGCCGCTGGTGAACATTCCAGCTCAGGACAGGATTTTTCTTGCCACTGAAATAAGTATAAGTACCCCTGTAAACGGAATTCACTTTTTCACTAATGATTTCTTGGGTTAAACTTAAGATTTGATGAAAAATATGTTGAAAATACTCGACAGGTTAAGAGTTAAGCCTTCAGTCCTCAGATTATTTTTACATTATTTATATAGCTACAGATGACTTAACAGTGTTTCAACATTATTGTTGGATGCTTTTAATATTTACTGGTGTTTTTTTTTTTTGCACAATGGCTTATCATGACCATGACAGTTTTACGGGTGGAGGAAGCCAAAGTTCCCAGACAGAACCACAGAGCAACTGCCAACTCAACAACATCCTAACTCCTCACAAAGGGAGGGGGGGGGGGGGGAACTCCATCACTTTCAGTTTGTAAATGCGTATAAAATCCGTCACCGGATTCTTTCTAAGTTTGAGTGGTCCTAATTTGACATTGTTCTTGAGTAAATGTGACATGCATGATGTTAATGCATTGTATTCCTTATTGATCATATATAATATTATTATCGTTATGTCATGAATGGATTAAAACAAAAAAATAATGAATTTTTATGAATAAAAAAATCGGTATCTGTTTTATTAATAAATAATATGACATGTGGTGGGTGGGCGGTACACAAGTCAAAGAGGAACTAATAACAAAGTTTGTCATCAGTTCCACTTGGACTTGTGTACTGCCCCTCCCCCCCCCCCCCCCACCCCCTTCATTCCCAGATTCAATCCTTCCCTCTAATTTGTGTGGCCCACGCCCACTTCCAAAATTGGAGATCGGTGATGCCAACCCTGACCCCCACCCTTACACACACACCTTAACATGCCTGCATTCGTTCCCACCCTCTAATTCTGATTCGAATCGTATCCCGTTTTACAGGGAACGGGACAACCCGCCCCAGGGACAACCCACCCCAAACCGACTGGGACAACCCGCCCTAGGACAACCCGCCCCAAGTTTTTCATGCGCAGCAGTTATCAGCTATTTGACTATGATATTGGAGGTGCATAGACAAAATGCCAATGGACAAAATAGAGCCAGCCATTAGGGTGCAAGTGGAATAAGGTGAGGACAAGTTCTCAGCACTACTTACATTTAGAGCTTTAAGCTGGATGTTTATTTTAACTTTTTTGAAGGATGTTTATTTTAACTTTTTTGAAGTGGCTACACTCCCGATAGTTGCTGGGGTGTTGCCATGCAATTGGGGCTTTCCAGAGTTGTGGCATTGCACGTCTTCGCGATGTGTTTGTCAACACATTTCATACATTGTTGTTCACCATTGCATTTGTGTGACAAGTGCCCAAATTTCTGACACTTGTGACACTGAACGGGTTGCGAAAGTACACGATATTCCTCTGTTTCGTATTTTTTGCCGTTGATATACGCTGTGATGAATCCATATCACGCTAAAACATGTCTTGTCATTTGATTTTTTGCGCATCAAACAAATATCATTCCTCTTGGAAAGTACCCCACTGAAACAACACGACTAAAACAACACGCCACTTCTGACTGGTCTCTACATGCTACCAATTCAGTTTAAAACTATTATTAGTTTAATTCAGTCATTCTGAGATGTGTTAATAATATCAATGTGGATTGTGGATAATTTTCGATAAAAAAGTGAGTAAATATCTTTTTTTTATATATTACTATCCCCCCAAAATATTTCTTCAAAAATCAGAAAAAATCGGGACAACCAGCCCCAAAAATAGGCCTGGGGCAGGTTGTCCCACACTCCAATTTCGTGACGATGTTTTTTTTGTTTTGTTTTGAAAAGTGCCTCATGTTTACTTAAAATTGCAGAAGCAAGAAGCAGAAGGAACTCTGATGTTAACTTTTTTCAGTAGATATCTCTTACGGGCATTCTCGCTTGAGCCGATTTTGTTTGAGCTAAGCTTGAATAATTACACGGGCCGAGTTTTCTTATGAACCGAATTTGTGTTGGACCGAGTTCTCGCATGAACCGACTTTGGTTTTGGGTCGCTTTTCCCCAACATCGTTACATGTATCTTAACCCTCGCCACCACAACTGACACACATTCATTTTATTCGACAGATCTGCACCGATGAATAAATCAACATTTTTAAAATACTTAATTGGCTTTTGTTAAGAATAATTTGTTCATTTTTTACCGCAAAATTCCTCTTAATAATAGAAGGCCGAAATCTCCTAGGTCCAATTGTTCCTGGGTAAACGTTATCAATTCCGACGGAAACGTCTTTTGCCTTTTCAACAAAATTATGTTCCTCTCCCGGACACAATCTGTGTTTCTTTTTATTATTAAGATGGAGTTTTGTCTAGATAATGGTGGGATATTTTTTTTCTAAATCAATAGGATGTTTTGTCAAAAAGACATAATCTTATTAATCTGCATCTGTTCATTTTCGCCCATGCTCTGTTTTACTTTTAACGCACACGGACACACGGTTTGGCGTTGGCAGTATTTCTGCCGGCGCAAAACAAAATCACCTTGGCTTTTGCCTCGGCACTGCTGAATGCCGCCGCCAATTGCAAGAGCTGTATGCACTACACACATTTTTAATGGGGAAACTTTATTGAAATGGCCAGATATCAAAGAGATTTTAATAGTCAGTGCTTAATATAGAATAACCGGAAACTGCCAGTTTTTACCTGCCGGCTGTCATAATCGGCTGATGCCCCATAACCGGCCGGTTCCGACTGCCAATTCCGATTATCGGTTCGTCACTATATGTCACGCACTGCTCCTCATCATGCTGATCATTTTTGCAGCTAAAACTGTGGAAGTGGTTCACTCCACAAGTTTACATGTGCAATGGACTGATGACGACAGACAGACGGACAAGTTGATTCCTACACACACATCTAAAACTTTGTTTTGTGGGGGTATAACAACACTAAATTGAATATATTTCACAGTGTTGAACTCTGTTGACTCAGGTCCAGTAAAATTACCAGTCGTGCACATTTGGCTGGTAAACGTGGCTCTCAGAGCCATGTTTACACCCAAGTGTACGCAACTGGTAATTTTTACTGCAACCTGAGTCAATGGAGTGCAACATTCACTTTTCGAGTATGAACTGGCGATTGCCACAAGTACGCTCAATTGAAAGTTTTACATGTCGTTTAAGTTGTATATTCCGTAAAGGGGTGTCTAGGGAGATCACGAATACACATTGGGGTGGTTTTTCAACTTTATTGAAAGGTATCATTGACATCATTTTACATTAACAATTGCAGAAGAAAATAAAATGCGGTTTATGAATCATCACAAAATGCTTGGCAACAATCGGGTGAACCGATGTTTCAGGAGCCATTGCTGTTGTTATCAAATTGTCCACAACAACACTAACTAGTTCTCTAAACCTGATCCCATCTGTAAACCCCCCCCCCCCCCCCATTTATTTATTATTTATTGGTGTTTAAGGTCACATATTTTTGCACAATGACTGTGACCAGGCACTACCCCCCCCCCCCCCACCCCCCATTCCCACACACACACACACATATACATGGGCTCAGTACACTTATTAATGTTCTAAGGCTTTGCAGTATACACGCTCGCACAAAGAAGATTAGTGGGACTGGTTTACCATTAACACCTGATCCGAATTTTTACAAATTCAGGGGCCACATAATCATGAAATTTCTCTGTCAGCATTTTCTAATCAAGTCTTAACCAATTTAGACTGTCAGGACTTCACTAGAAATCACACCTAAACTTACAAAACTTTTAGGTAACAATAAGCTGCAGTAGTCAGGGACCAGCCGTGAGGGCGACTAGGGCGATTATGTCGCCCTTCTAAGCCCAAAGTTATTATGATTATTTGGACGTTAATGGAGGACCACAAATTGAAAATATGAAGGTGCGGTGGGGGTGGTACATGAATATTCTTAATTTTCCCCACTTGCCTATGAAGTCTCCCTAGATGACTCTGCAGTCTCCCTATTTTTTCTGGAGGGAGACTTGAAGTCTCCCTAAAATTCCCCCCTAGGCTGGTCCCTGGCAGTAGTTGAACAAGTGTTTGACCACCGAGGTGGTATTAGTCCCCTATGGAGCTTTTGTGGCATAAGGTGTTTTTGTCACAGAAGACACAAGAGTATATAAGCATCTTGGATTTTGAAAAAAAAATATTGAGCGTGCATAATCCCCTCACAACCCTTTATCCATGTACTATATATGAAAGGCGTAGCTTGAACCATGTTGGAGGGAGGGGTGGTAACATAAAATAGAGATAAAATCTTAAAAAACACAACAAAAATGGCCACCATTCTGCCATCTTGGATTTTGAAAAATAAATATTGACTGTGCATCATCCCCTCAGAACCATTTATCCACGTACCAAATATGAAAGGTGTAGCTTGAAGCATATTAGAGGGAGAGGTGGTAACATAAAAACAGACAGACAGACAGACGGACAGACAGACAGACAGATGTTAGATTTTGAAAAAAAAATACTGAGTGTGCATAATCCCCTCACAACCCCTTTATCCATGTACCATATATGAAAAGTGCAGCTTGAACCATGTTGGAGGGAACAGTGGTAACATAAAATAGAGAAAAAAGCTTAAAAAACATAACAAAAATGGCCACCATGCTGCCATCTTGGATTTTGAAGAAAAAATATTGAATGTGCATCATCCCCTCCCAACCCTCTATCCATGTGCCAAATATGCAAAGTGTAGCTTGAACCATGTTGGTGGGAGGGGTGGTAACATGAAAATAGAGAAAAAAAGCTTAAAAAACAACAAAAATGGCCGCCATTCCACCATCTTGGATTTTGAAAAAAAAATTTTGAATGTGCATCATCCCCTCAGAACCATTTATCCATGTGCCAAATATGAAAGGTGTAGCTTGAACCATGTTGGTGGGAGGGGTGGTAACATGAAAATAGAGAAAAAAAAGCTTAAAAAAACACAACAAAAATGGCCGCCATCTTGGATTTTGAAAAAAAAATTTTGAGCGTGCATCATCCCCTCAGAACCATTTATCCATGTACCAAATATGAAAGGTGTAGCTAAAAGCATGTTGGAGGGAGAGGTGGTAACATAAAAAACAGACAGACAGACAGATGGACGGACGGACAGATGGATGGACGGATGGACAGACAGACGGACGGAGTGCAATCCTATAGTCCCCTCACGGTTCCCGTAGGGGACTAATAATAATGCTTAGGCCCTCACAGGTTAATTGTGAAGTTCTTCCTACCCCCAACCTGGGGTACAAATCAAAAGATAAGTTTATTATATGAGACAATGAACCTGTCACCTCGAGTATTATCTCTTTTAATAATTTTGTGGATGTATTGTCGCTATCCCTACTCGATTTGCTCCTTAATTTGTGAGGGCAAAGAGAATACATAGAGAGTAATTGCTTGACTGGACAGGTTACGTGAAATAATGCATGAGAGGTGAGGGACAAACACGAGTGCGCACATGCACACAAGCGTTTTACAATATACTCCCTCACCTCGAATGAATTATTTCATGTAACCACTCCAGTCAAGCAATTACTCTGTTTATTACAGTAAAACCTGTTTTGAGAGACCACTGATGTGAGAGACCACCTGTATTGAGAGACCACAGTGGCCTTGTACCATTTGTTTGTTTTACTCTATAATGGACCTGTCATGAGAAACCACCTGTTTTGAGAGACCACTTTAGCCTGGCAAAAAGGGTGGTCTCTCAAGACAGGTTCTACTGTACTTTTCATTATTAACGATAATTATATTATTTAACCCTTTACCCAGCATAACGGCCAAAACCGGCGAGTGCTATTCTCAAAACTCGCCAATTAATTTTCATTATTTTTGTCTCTAAAACATACGTAATAACCCCTCATTGGAACGAGCTCATCGAGACCGTTCCAATGAGGGGTCATAACCTATGTTTTTGAGACAAGAAATGAAAATAATAGTTATTCAAGAATTTTTTTTTGCAAGTGTCGCCTGCTTTTCATATTAGGTAAAGGGTTGAAAAAAAACAAAACAAAAAAAACAATGAAGTCCCCATTACATCCACGGAAAAGCATCTTCATTTGTGTGCACAGATACATGACCCAATTTTTGATTGCATAATTCACTTGTGAAGTTACAGTACGTGCCAGGGGTTTTATCATAAAAACGCCCGTCACTGCGGCAGTGACAACGAGTGGAGGGGATTAAATGTTGCCGCAGATTGCTGAAGCCAACAATCCTCCACAGCAACAGCGAGCGTAGAGGATTAGTACTGTTAATGAACCAGTAGGGTATTGTAAACTGAATGTGCTTCCGAATGAGCGATCCACCACGATTCTGGGTGATTGCAATTAGATTTGTTCAACATGTACGCACAATGTATAGCACAAGTATTTTCGTCACCAGCGTCCAATGCTTCGAGTTTGATTATAATACCCCCAAAAAATAGGTATTTGAAAGTTAAAAAATTTATAGTAATTTATATATTTTTTATACTTACCAATGACCCAGACTAAGCTGATGCTAACTCCTTAAATTGTAGGGCCAAACACAAATTTTGCCCCCCAATCCCCCAAATTTGCATCAAAAGCCGAAATTTCAATGTCCTATGTGGTCCCCCATACCTTATATACATTGCGTATGCGCAGTGTCAAGGAGGTCTCGAAATTGGCTCCAAAAGTCATTCTTACAACCAGTGCCTGATAAGCGTTATGTAATCAGTGGGGAGGTAAGAGGTAAGAGTTCCCAACTCATGGGAGAGCCATCCCCCGTCTGGGTCATTGGTAAGTATAAAAAATATATAAATTACTATAAATTTTTTAACATTTTTATACTGTACCAATGACCCAGACTTAGCTGAATAGAAAAAAGGTTGGAGGGCCTAGGACATAAAGGAAATTCCAATAGACTCAATTACATGGAAACAGAATTATCTCCTCAAGGAGAAGATGAGAACAGGTTTTACATGTAACTTTCTTATTTGCATCAAAAAAGAAAAATAGAATAGCATTCCGTAACTGAGCACAATAATCATCAATGATCTCTATTAACATCCAGTATAATCCTTTATACTAATCTTATTAAAGGAAAGCCAATAATTAAAGATAGTCCAGATAATGAGACTCCTTATACTCATTAAAAAGTGTCCGTCCGAGGATTGTATATTAGCGCTCGTATGATCCGTGACATATACAAATGTTCCACACCGAGCTACACTTTAAAAATATTAGCTTTACACTTTAAAACCATCCCGTCACCGACTCGGAATTACTGACTCCAGAGGAGGTATTCCCTTGCTTTTCACTATAAACCATATAAGGGAACACCATCCCCTCCCCCCCTCCCTCCCCCCCTCCCTCCCCCCCCCCCCCCCCCCACCTTTCCCTTGCTCTGGGTCAAATACCCCAGAGCGAAGAGGGCAGCAGGACAGATACGCTGCCGGAACAGATACTTCATGCGCCAAAATCTTAAGCACAGACTGCTGAGTTAAAGATAATTTTTCATAAGCAGTACGGATAGTTAATTGAATCCACCTTGCAATAGAATGGACCATAATGTCCCTACCATTAGGCAGCAGAGACAGAAAGAGACATTTACGTCCCTTTCTGATAAACTCAGATCTATGTTTGTAAAAAATGTATAGCTCTAACAGGACAGATTAAAGGCCTATGCCCGTCTGAAGACGGAGGAGCCTTAATAACAATAGGTTCCAGATACTTATAGGAGCCTGATTCTAGCCAAAAATCCAACCTTAGTAGTCAAGGTAATAGTATTACCTACACTACGATAGTGAGAATCATCAACATAGAGTGCCTGAAGCTCACTAACACTTCTAGCCGAAGAGAAGGCTAAGAGAAAGCTGTCTTATAACATAAGAATTGAAGTCCACTGTATCAAGTGGCTCAAATGGCACTTCTTAAGCTTAGGAAGAACCCAAGCTAAATTCCACTTAGGAATTAGTCTAAGGGTTCTAAGTCAATTTATCGAAAAGTTTTCCGTAACTTAGATAAAGAGACACAGATCCAATCTGTAAACTATCATGATATGCATAGGAATCAACAGAATGATCCCTACCTCACCATGAGAAAACCTTCCACTTAGCAGCATAATTTAGCGAAGAGGAGGTCCTCCTACAGTTAGAAATTGCGTCCACTGCTCGTCCTGTAATTGCTTGCCGTGCAAGAAGGACCGCACAACGAAAATACGCGAAGGTTGAGACCTTCCGGGTTATGATGCAGTGTGCGCGATTTCCCCTACGAAAGAAGATCCTCACGTGGAGGAAGCTTCCGAGGCATGTCCCACAGCAGACACCTGAGTAGATATATCCATGGTCTCTGGGGTGACGGAGATGCTACCAACAGAATTTGCAGTGAGATTGCTTTATCTTGAGCAATATCTGCTGAATCAATGGCGCTGGAGGATATGCGTATCCTATCATTCAGCCCCAAGAGATCGAGAGAGACGTCTACAGCAAACGCTCGAGGATCTGAACACGGCGACACATACGTCTGCAACTGATAGTTGAGATGCATCGCAAATAAGTCTACCATTGGACGACCCCATAGGTAGCAAATCTGATTGAATACTCGTTGTTGAGAGTCCTTCTCAAGAATGTTCATTCATTGATGTAGCGCAAGCCATATTGACATCATCTTTTGATGTTTATGTACTTGTTAGGGACTGCGGATCCTAAAGACCCTGGCGCCCTGAATCTGTTGGGCTCAGAGTTGCGCCCCAACCTGTTTGACTCGCATCCGTCATTATCGTTAAACTTGGATCCGGGAGTTGCAGTGGTACTCCTTGAGATAACCACTGAATATCACTGAAAACACTCCAATTCTGAGATAAAATATCTGTGGAGTGGACGAGTGCGTAGCCGCTCCATCGGAATAAGATCCGCAGCGGGTCCGCACAAACCTGTCAATCTCATGAATTCTCTCTCTGTTACTACATCTGATTGAAGGCAAAAATGACTCAGAAGACAAAAACGAGCGTAACAACTGACTAATATCGCTCCGGTTAACGGCAGACGAAGAGACTGTTGTGCGTCTCTAAGCTCATTCTCACATGGGTGAATGATTAGGACAGCACTAGATCCGACTTCTTTTCATTTACTATGAAACCGAGACATCGGAGCAATTGAAGCAGACTCTGAACATCGTTCTGAAGTGTTAACTTGCTGCCATAACCCTGAAGAATGTCGTGCAAGTTCTTTCTTCTGGTAAGGTGATCTGCGCGAGATAATGCGTCTAAATTCTATTAGACGACATTGTTGTCTCCAGTATACTGGAGTAAATAGACATGGATGCCGGCAATGACAATTCCAGGTCTTCAGCCTAGTCGTCCAAACGCAGAGGAACTCTCAGCATGCCTAGTCCTGCCGTTTCAAAATTATGTCTAGCATTGATGAAAGGCAGCTGAATAGCGCCAGGCGATAAAAAACCTGATTTGCCAGTCTTAGAGGCTAGCTTGAATATAGCGTCATTCAAAAGTTCAAATGTCTGTGACATTTCTGGACTGGGTCGGAAACTCAGGGATGGTGTCCCTAATCCGCCCCAAAAAATCTGTGTCCAGTGACGCTTTCAGTTTCGTATCAGGTAACGCAGCATTTTTGCCCAGAGAAACAACTTCTAAAAGGTGATGCCAGATGAAATCTACAGCCACCTTAAGTTGTTCGGAAAGGGAAAATTTCAGCTGTGCTGATTCCCTTTTACCATCCGCCTGAACCACATAATAATTTCGGTCGTCCCTTACTGACTCCGCAGGGGAACGAACCGACCCAGCTTGCTCAGACAGTTTCTTTACTGAAATAGTTTCTGATAGCAGCTAGGATGCTGCGATGAATTGAGCTATCAGCGATAACAAGTCCGTCACAGAGGCCTGTGGAGCCGCGGTCTTACGTAATTAGCCTCTGGAAGCTCCATGGACGTTAATTCCTGCATTTATATAATATGCGAACATCCCAACTGGAAAGGCCTCGTGTCCTTGGCTAGTGGATGGCGTGACCTGGTCGACGTGGAACCGTCCCCTCCTGGCCCTGCGAGGATTGCGGAAGGAGAAAACACATCCTCAACGACCCGCACCTCGCCCAGTCGAACTAGGGGCATCTGACATGATATCTCAGCCAGCATTATGACCCCTATGTGAGTCGCTACTCTGACGGTCTTCGGAGTAAGACGTAGAGGCTTTCTTGATCCTCTATAGAAACTTCCTTTGGACGTATTCGCCCCCCCGAAGAACCTTACTCCTCCCTGCTGAGTCTGACTTTTTCAAAGTGGAATAAAAGCAGAGAATCCGGAGCTTTCTTATTAATCTGATTAGAGATTGTAGAAAGCTTAATCGTCGAAGAGAAGCTCTCCAGAGACCAGAGCGACTGGAAGAGAGTTTTTTTCACCTTACTATCCACTCTTGAGGATGCAGCCAGGGCAGCATCAAGTCTGACTAACTCCATATTGCCACTGAAAGGGCAGAGTTATACGTAGAAAATGCTATAGCCCTCGAAAGAATCCTTAAGGAAGTTTGAACATCCTGGAATTCTTTCGCTTCGAAACGTAGTGATAACGCTCTGGTAAGGTGATCTGCGTGAAATAATGCGTCTAAATTGTTGTCTCCAGTATACTGGAGTAAATAGACATGGACGCCGGCAATGACAATTCCAGGTCTTCAGCCTAGTTGTCCACACGCAGAAGAACTCTCGGCACGCCTAGTCCTGCTGTTTCAAAATTAGGTCTAGCATTGATAAAAGGCAGCTGTATAGCGCTTGGCGATAAGAAACCTGATTTGCCAGTCTTAGAGGCTAGCTTGAATATAGCGTCATTCAAAAGTTCAAATGTCCATGACATTTCTGGACTGGGTCGGAAACTCAGGGACGGTGTCCCTAATCCGGCTGAAAAGTCTGTGTCCAGTGACGCTTTCAGTTTCTTATCAGGTAACGCAGCATTTTTGTCCAGAGAAACAACTTCTAAAAGGTGATGCCAAATGAAATCTACGGCCACCTTAAGTTGTTTGGAAATGGAAAATTTCAGCTGTGCTGAATCCCTTTTACCATCCGCCTGGACCACATAATAATTTTGGTCGTTCCTTACTGACTCTGCAGGGAAACAAACCGACCCAGCTTTGCTCAGATAGTTCTTTACTGAAAAAGTTTCCGATAGCTGCTGGGATGCTGCGATGAACTGAGCTATCTGTGATAGCAAGTCCGTCACGGAGGCCCGTGGAGCCGCGGTCTTACATAATTAGCCGCTGGAAGCTCCAGGGACGTTAATTCCTGCATTTGTATAATATGCGAACGTCCCAACTGGAAAGGCCTCGTATCCTTGGCTAGCGGATGGCGTGACCTGGTCGACGTGGATTCCCTGGTCGGCGAAGCAGGCTGGATATCTGTGGTCACATAGCCAAGGTGCAGTCGTGTGTGCTGACGTGAAGATGAGGAAGCCAATAGACAAGCCGCGTCGGACTGTCTATGCGACAGAGCGTCCCGAGTAGGAGGAGTGGACGTATGCTCCGACTAACAAACGTACATACAACAACATCGCGGCCCAGATGTTGTTGTAAGAGAGAGGGGGCCTCTCTTGCTTGCGGTCCGGATAGACCTGGACGAGCTAGCTACCGGACTTACAGGCTTCCTGCGTACTATCCTCGGATCCGTCGTCGCTGGGTGTGCATGTTCAATGTTTATATAGCTCGCATCACCCAAACTGCTTCCCTGGACCGCAACAGACGAACCCAGCTGCCGAGCCATTCGATGAATGGTCGCTACACTTGGCGAGTTAGCGGACAACAATGCCGTCGATCCTACTAGGGACCTCTTAGGCAATTGTTGTATTTCACGAGTACTTTTGCAGCTAGCTCTTCGTTAGACTGCAACAATGGAGACACACTTGTTGAAGACATCACGGAAACATCACCCTGTTCTTGTTCTGAAAAAGAGACTGATAAACTAGAGTGACCTTGCGGAGAGAGGACCGGCATGGACCCCTCACCGCTAAGAATATACCGTGACACACGTCTCCAACGTTGTCATTCCAATTGGCACACACTGAGCAAGAATTAGTGCGAGTACATTGACTACAAGAAACACAATGAACATGAGAATCAGAGGAAGATTTCCTCGCATTACAATTTGAAAATCTTCTTTCATCATGAAAAAATTGCGACATCGACGCCTAGCTGTGATGCATTGAACAGTCGCTAGACATCAATAAAATACACTTACATGCCAAATATAAAGTCATTCCATCAAGTATTTCAAAAGTTATTGAGTTTTGAAACTCGTTGGTCACAGACAGACCGACCGACAGACCGACCGACCGACAGACCGAAATTGCCACTTATAAAGCTGCTAGTCGCAGCTAAAAATATAAACAGTCATAGTACTCGCACTAACCCTTGAAACAAAGATACACAATATAATATAATCCATTATAACATTTCGAAAAAATAATTTCCAAAAAAAATTTTTTTGAAAAATTTTCAGAAGAGCCCAAGTTCCCAATGGGAACAATGAGCCCAAATGGATCCCCCAAAAAACCCAAGTGTGGACAAAAATTTTAAAACATTTATAAAAATTAAGGTAACACTTATGGACAATATTAATGCATCTGGCTATGAGCAGAACTAAATGGAAGACAAGTAATCACTATCAGAAGTAACCGTTGTCAACATAAACAAAAGTGTACAAAAACCAGAAACATGACTCCAGGCACTGTAAACATGGCCCAAAATCAGTAACCAAATTAAACACTATCAGAGGCTTCCAGAGAAGAAACTGCAGTACATCGGATGGTAGATGCAGATCACAACGCCTAACCACCCAAGGGTGAGGACGTAAGCATGGGGAAAAACAGAATAATCATTCTGTTACCAAGCCAAAACTCCCAAGAAATTTTAGTAATAAAAATTATGTCAAAAGCATGGGAGAATAGCAAGGGGGGTATTGAGGAAAGGGAGAGAGGAAACACTGAACAAACAATAGTAGATTCATAGCCAGAATGACAAAATAAGGCTCATGCCCCGAAATTAGGGAACATGAAATAATTTTGTGACAAAATTATAAGTTACAGCCCTGAACACATTCTGCCACTGTTTCTTCCTCTCATCCTTTATTTCATCCTTTGATCCACCATTTCTTTCATAAATATGTGTCTGGCATCATTTAAACTGAGATTTACAAGCACAAATATCAGTGACATGTTACTGATTTTAGGGCCAAACAAAGAATGACTTTTGGAGCCAATTTCGAGACCTCCTTGACACTGTGCATGTGCATGGATAAAAGGTATGGAGGACCACATAGGACACTGAAATTTTGGTTTTTGATGCAAATTTGGGGGATTGGGGGCAAAATTTGTTTTTGGCCCTATAATTTAAGGAGTTAGCACCAGCTGAGTCTGGGTCATTGATACAGTATAAAAATATTGTGTTTTCAAAGGGCCATAACTCTGCAGCGGATGGACTGAGAAACACCAATATCGAACTTGACCTGTATTTTATTGCTGCAAACAACATCTGAAAAATTTGGTGTCAATCCGTTAAGGCATTCAGCTTTAAATGAACGGAAACCAATTTATTTACAAATATTGTTTTCAAAGGGCCATATCTCTGCAGCAGATGACTGAGAAACACCAATATCGAACTTGACCAGCATTTTATTGCTAAAAACAACTTCTGAAAGTTTGATGTCTTCCACACCCACCTTGTCATCTCAATGATACCCGTGGAATCAATTTATGGGGAAAATCTTACCCCCCCCCCCCCCCCCCCCAAAAAAAAATTGCCCATGCGTTTATGGGCGGATGCCGAATTACGTCCAGCTTGTTCAACCTATACCCCGAAGTAAAACGTTCTTTGCCACATTCGTTATGTGTGCATTGTATATTGTCTGGTTTTTAACGAGTCATGAAAATGGTTCCGATAAAAGGAAAATGCAACGAAAAGAATGCAGTTTTAAAAATGAAAGTGTCAATGACACTGTAGCTCAACTTGCTTAAGACATGAAAATGTATAGTATGTGACACAGCAATGACAAACATCTAGGTAATGACCTGATAACAAAGGTACATGCAAAGTATTGTAACGGTCTGTACATAAATGCTGACCGTAGCCTGTAACAAATATATAGGTAAAGTATTGTAAAGGTGGGTGACAGTCAGATGCTAAACTAGAAATAAATCTTTGAGTCCCAGAGTGGGTCTGACTGAACCCCAAAATATTTGTTCTCATAGCACAGTGATCACAAAGGCACCCAAATACACTCGTTCCTGTCACAAGGTGATAACAAAGGTACCCCAAGAAGTTCTGTGAAGATCGGTTCATAAATACAGACTCTAGCCCGAGCCGTATTGACATGTGCACTTACTGTGTTTAAGTAGCACTGAACAAATCAAAGTTCCTTTAATTTGCATAATTTCTGCACAAGAAAAAACCCTGTATTATATGTGATGTATTCCATGTTATTAAATATTCCTACAAACATTTATTCAAATCAGAACTTTCATGCAGAAGTTCTGTACAAAAAACTGATTGCACTAATTGTGGTACAAAATGGCTGTTGGTGGCCATCTTGAATTTTGGACCGCACCCCCAAAACACTGGTTTTCATCCCACGGTGATAACAAAGGTACCCAAGAAGTTTCGTAAAGATCGGTTCATAAATACGGCCTCTATCCTAAGCCGTATAGAAGTTGTGTACAAAAAACTGATTGGACCTAATTTCGGTACAAAATGGCCACTGGCAGCCATCTTGAAACACTTGTTCTCATCCCAAGGTGATAACAAAGGTACCCAAGAAGTTTTGTGAATATCGGCTGATAAATACAGCCTCTATCCCGAGCCGTATTGACATGTGCACTTACTGTGTATAAGTAGCACTGAATAAATCAAAGTTCATCTAATTTGCATAATTTCTGCTCGAGAAAAAACCCTGTATTATATGTGATGTATTCCATGTTATTAAACATTCATACAAAAATTTATTCAAATCAGAACTTTCATACAGAAGTTCTGTACAAAATACTGATTGCACAAATTTTGGTACAAAATGGCTGCTGGTGGCCATCTTGAATTTTGGACCGCACCAAACCCACTCGTTCTCGTCCCACGGTGATAACAAAGGTACCCAAGAAGTTTCATAAAGATCGGTTCATAAATAAGGCCTCTAGTCCGAGCCATGTGTATGGCACAATAGACGGACAAACGGACGACGGGCCATGACAATACCTCAAATTTGGCTTCACCTAAGTTGAGCTAAAACTTTCCCGCTCATGGGAGGGGAATACGCCCTCTCGAGCTCTCCCCCATCTCGCCGCTTTTCGGCTCGGATCATGAGTCCAGCCCCCTCCCCCCCCCCCCCCCCTAATATTTACAGATCGCCTTATTTCGAAATCCTGGCGGCACCGCTGAGCTGCCCGAATGAATCATATTTCAACAAAAAAGAGCAAGGAACACAGCAGGTTTCGGTGCAGAGACGTAAACTCGGAATTCGTTCGAAGGCCATGAAGGCCATGAAGGCCAGGTTGAAAATGTTTCTTTCATAGCCTATAACACGATCTGGTAGCAGTGTGGAAATTCCACTCGGCTCGTGTTTCTATACCAGTGCACTCTCTGCGTACCGTATTTGGATTTTAAACTTGTTAGAGGACAACCGTAATGAAAACCACGGTCACCTGTGGTGTCAGGGAATGTTGAAATGCACCTGAGCGATGGGTTGTAAATACGTGGAACGAAACTGCCTTGGGAGGCTGTGACTAAAACTTCTCATTGCACGTGTTATTCTGCAGGGACGTTTCTGAAAAACGTTTGCATTTTGATGGAAAACTAAGGTTTCTTACACGACCTTTCAAATGTTTTTGCTAAATAAATAGTTGAAATACACTTTGAATTGTTCTCATTCCATTGTACACGTCGTCCCTTGTCCATTTAATCCAGAAATACACGGCTTCGGGATTATATCAATTTACACAAAACAAACCCCCTGATGACAATTCGCTCCACAAGATGCACTTTGACAAGAAAGTAAATGATTTCCAGCGTCACAATGCGGACAATTTTTCAATTCTCTTTTCCGAATAGTCGACATCAAACATTCACACAGATTCGTTGAGAGTTTTCATGCATACCTTTTGAAGAAAAATGTGCCAGGTTTTTAATCAAGTTTTATGAATTGTGAACCATGATCTTAAAGGCGTACAATGGATTAGGACATGGGCCATCAAGAAACTCCAGACATATTATTGTAACAGAGAGGAGCGGTTGGTACAGCCTGGCCTTAGGCCTATAATAACTACTGGTAACAATTGGCAAATGCAGGTTCAGGCATGAATATGGGCTGTTGAAAAAATCTTGCTGACTTGCCATGAAATTGAGTTATTGGCCTACTGAATATCGGCCAACCCAGTACGGACTGAAACAGATGTGTGTGTGTGTTAGTGGGGGTGGGGGGTGGGTGGGGGGGGGGGGTGGGGACCTCATTTTTCAGATAACAGGCCAAGGCCTATATTTTGCCGCCCCATCCATAACACTTTATTTAGAAGTCTCGGAAAAGTTAAAAAATTTATAGTAATTTATATATTTTTTATACTTATCAATGACCCAGACTTAGCTAGTGCTAAACTCCTTAATTCAGGGCCAAACACAAATTTTGCCCCCCCCCCCCCCCCCCCAATTCCCAAAATTTGCATCAAAAACCGAAAAATACATGTCCTATATGGTCCTCCATACATTTACTCCTCTGCGCATGCACAGTGTCAAGGCGGTCCCGAAATTGGCGCCAATTATCATTCTTACAACCAGTGGCTGGTAAGCGTTATGTACTCAGCGGGGAGGTATGAGTTCCCAACTCCTGGGAGGGCCATCCCCGTCTGGGTCATTGGTAAGTATAAAAAATATATAAATTACTATAAATTTTTTAACATTTTTATACTGTACCAATGACCCAGACTTAGCTGAATAGTAAATAGGCTGGAGGGCCTAGGACATAAAGGAAAATCCAATAAGCTCAATTATGTATAATAGAATATCCTCTCCAGGAGAAAAGAAGAGATAGGCTTTACATGTATCTTTCCTATTTATATTAAAGAAGAAAGACACAATACCGATCAGTAATTGAGCATAATAATCAATGCTCTCCATTAACATCCAGTATAACCCTTTATACTAATATTTTTAAAGGTAAGCCAATAAATAAAGACTAAGATAAATGAGACTCTTTATATTCATTAAAAGTGTCTGAGGGTTGTATATTAACGCTCGTTTGACACATGACATATACAAATGCTTCACACCGAGCTACACTTTAAAAATATTACATAGATATTAAACATTAATAGCTTTACACTTTAAAACCATCCCGGTACCGACTCGGAATTACTGACTCTGGGGGAGGTATTCCCTTGCTTTTCACTATAAAGCAGGTGACCTAAGGGAACCCCCCCCCCCCCCCCCCCCACACTTCCCCTTGGTCAAATACCCCAGGCGAAGAGGGCAGCAGGACAGAGTCACTGTCGGAACAGAAAGCCTACATAACTATAGTTGCAACTGTTTAGTGGACGATATTCTGAGCAACTGATAACGGACCTAAACAATGGAGGTCTCCAGAAATGGACTCAATATTTCTGAGATAAAAATTAGTGAATGTGGAAGGTTGAGACCAATATGCAGCCTTCATTAGATCAGTAATAGCAATACAATTAGCATAGGCCCAAGAAGTAGAAAAAGCTCTTACTTCATGAACTGAGATCTTGACTGCCGACTGCTGAGAAGAAGATAATTTTTCATAATCAGTACGAATAGTTAATTGAATCATTCTAGCAATAGAATGAACCATAATATCCTTTCTATTAGGCATCAATGACAGAAAGAAATGCTTACGTCCCTTTCTGATGAACTCAGATCTACGTTTGTAAATACGTATTGCTCTAACAGGACACAGTAGA
This sequence comes from Pictodentalium vernedei, assembly GCA_031216915.1. Classification (NCBI taxonomy): domain Eukaryota; kingdom Metazoa; phylum Mollusca; class Scaphopoda; order Dentaliida; family Dentaliidae; genus Pictodentalium; species Pictodentalium vernedei. The sequence goes on along the minus strand of CM062290.1, from coordinate 87,395,433 downwards.
GGCCTACGCCCATCAGATGATGGAAGGGCCTTAATAATAACAGGTTCAGGATACTTATTAGGAACCTGATTCTTAGCCAAAAATCCAACATTGGTGGTAAAGGTAATAGTATTACCGACACTACGGTAGTGAGAATCCTCCACAGATAGTGCATGAAGCTCACTAACTCTTCTAGCAGAAGAGAAAGCTAAGAGAAAAGCTGTCTTATATGTTAAGAATTTGAAGTCAACTGTGTCAAGAGGCTCAAAAGGCGCTTCTTTTAGCTTAAGAAGAACCCAGGCCAAATTCCACTTCAGAATTAATCTAAGGGTTCTAGGTGTATTTATCGAAAAATTTCTAACTAACTTAGATAAAGAGACAGTAGTTCCAATCATCAAGCTATCATGATGTGCATAGGTATCGGATAGCATAGACCTATAACCCTTAATGGTGACTGGCTGCAGATTAATCTCATCAAACAAGTATACTAGAAAGTTTGCTATGTCTGGAATGGAAGGATCATAAATATCTACGGAATGATCCTCACACCACTGACAAAAGACCCTCCACTTAGCAGCATAGTTTAGCGAAGAGGAGGTCCTCCTACAGTGTCCCACAACAGACACCTGAGTAGATTTATCCACGGTCTCTGTGGAGACAGAGATGCTACCAACAGAATCTTGCATTGCGATTGTTTTATCTTGAGCAATATCTGCTGAATCAACGGCGCTGGAGGATACGCATATCCTATCATTCCGTCCCAAGAGATCGAGAGAGCGTCTACTGCAAACGCTCGAGGATCCGGACAAGGTGACACATACGTCTACAACTGATTGTTGAGATGTATCGCAAATAAATCTATCATTGGCCGTTCCCATTGGAAGCAAATCTGATTGAATACTTGCTTGTTGAGAGTCCATTCTGACGGCAACAGGCGACCCCTCCAGGAAAGGGAGTCTGCTAAGACGTTCAGACGACCCGGAATATGACGGACGGAGAGAAGAATCTGATGTTCTAGTACAAACAGAAGAATTCTTTCCGTTAGATTGAGCAACGGAATGGAATGAGTGCCAGCCTGGTTCCGAATATACGCAACTACTGTCGTATTGTTGGACATAATTTGCATGTGTGCATTCTGAATAACGTCTATCCAATGACGTAGAGCAAGCCAAATCGACATCATCTCTTTGATGTTGATGTGCTTGCTTAGAAACTGCGGATCCCAAAGACCCTGGCACTTCAAATCCAATGGGCTCAGTGTCGCGGGCCAGCCTGTTTGACTGGCATCCGTCATAATCGTAAAACTCGGATCTGGCAACTGCAGTGGAACTCCCTGAGTTAACCACTGTATGTCTGCTCAAGTCTGAATCTCTTGTTTCACTTGGCTTGACAAGAGGATGTCCGTCTTGAGCGAATGAATCTTCACTCTCCAATTCTGAGTCAGACAGACCTGGAGAGGACGAGTGCCGGCATCGGAATGATATCCGCGGCAGCTCCGCACAGACCTATTAGTCTCATGAATTCCCTCGCTGACACTTTGTCTGAGTGAAGACAATAGGGAGAGTAACAACTGAGTAATTTCGCTCTGGTTAACGGCAGACGAACGAGATTGTTGTGCGTCTCGAAGCTCATTCCCAGGTGGGTGAATGACTTGGACGGCACCAGATCTGGCTTCTCTTCATTTACTATGAAACCGAGACGTCGGAGCAATAGAAGCAGATTGTGCATGTCGTTCTGAAGCGTTAACTCGTTACCGTATCTCTGAAGAATATCGTCCAGGTAAGCCGATGTTACCGCAGACGAATGAGCTCGGAAATGAGTCATTACCAAGTTCATTACTCAAGTGAATGCCCAGGGCGCTAGATTCAGACCAAAGCACATCGCTCGGAACTGATAAACAAAGCCTATGACAGCGAAGCGAAGATACTTTCTGAACGCCGGATGTACCATGACGTGAAAGTACGCATCCTTGAGGTCTATGCTTGCAGCATAGCCGTTCACTCGAATGCTCGCTCTGACCGATCGAATGGTCTCCATATAAAACTTTGGAGCCAAGATCAGCTTGTTTATCTAGCTTAAGTCGATCACTGGACGGAACGAGCCGTCTGGCTTCAGAACCAGAAAAAGATGGCTCTAGAAACCTGGAGATTCCTGGTTTTCTACGACCTTTATCACGTTCTTCGTTAAAAGAGACTGGACTTCTGATAGAAGTGCCGTTCTTTTCTGACAATTTGACGGAAGCCGAGTCCATCTTGGACTTCGAGTTAATGGAGGTTTGCCTTTGAAGGACAGTCTTAGTCCTTCCGAAATAACCCCTCGAACCCAAGGGTCCTCCATAATTGATTCCCAATTGCTTGAGAAACTCGACAGTCTTCCGCCCACCGGAACGTGGCAGAGGTCTAGACCATCACCTCCTGGATCCGCGAGGCTTGCGGTAGGAGAAACCACGTCCTCTGCGACCTGCACCTCGCCCCATTAGCCTAGGGGCATCTGACCAGTTATTTCGGCCAGCGTAACGGCCCCTAGTCGAGTCGCTACTCTGCCGGTCTCTAGTGTAAGACCTAGAGGACGCATAGGGACCTCTATAGGAACTTACCCAGGACAAACTCATCCCGGAAGTGTCTGGCCTACTCCTGTCTGCTGGTTCCGATTTTTTGGAAGCAGACTTAAACAGCAGAGAGTCCGACGCTTTCTTTGTTAATTTATCATATATATCAGAAAGCTTGCCACTGAAGAGAAACTCTCCAGAGACCGGAGCGACTCTAAGAGAGTTTTTCACCTTACTGTCCACGGATGTGGAAGTAGCCAGGGCCGCATCATGTCTAGCTAACTCCAGATTTGCCACTGAAAAGGCAGAGTTATAAGTGGAAAAAGCTATGGACCTGGACAGAACTCTTAAAGACGTTTGTACGTCTTGAAATTCCTTCAAAGCGTAATGACAACGCTCTAGTAAGGTGATCTGCATAGGAAAGAGCATCTAAACTAGCTCTGTTAGACGATATCGTCGTTTCCATTGTAGACGACGGAAGTGACATAGACGACGGCATGGATATATCAAGGTCTTCAGCCTGGTCGTCTAAACGCAGAGGAACTCTCTGGATGCCCTGACCTGCCGTATCAAACTTGTTCCTTTGATTAATAAATGGCAGCTGTAGAGCAGATGCTGATAGGAAGGCTGACCTGCCCGTCTTGTTGGCAAGTTTATCAATAGCGTCATTCAATAATTAAAAAATCCGAGAGACATTCTTGAATTGTGACGGAAATTCCGGGACAATGTCCCTAAACCGATTAAAAAAATCGATGTTCAGTGGCACTATCACCCTCCTATCCAGCTGCGCAGTATTTTGGTCCGGCGGAACAACTTCTAGAAGGTAATGCCAGATGAATTCTACAGCTATTTTATGTTGTTCCGAAAGGGAAATATCTTATTCATCGGAATCCCTTTCGCCATCCTGCCGGACCTCATGTAAATCATGTAAATCTCGGTCGTACGCACCCGATCCAGCGGCGGAAACTACCGACCCAGCATCTTCTGACATTTCATGTTCTGACAGAGGCTCTGCCGGTTGCTGGGATGCTGCGATTAACTTTGCTATCTGTGATAGCACATCCGTTATGGAGGCCTGGGGAGCGGCGGTCTTACTGGATTTAGCCGCCGGAAGCTCCCTGGACGTTGCATCCTGCATACATCTTTTATGCGAACGTCCGGATGAAGAAGGCCACGTATCCCTGGCTACCAGATGGCATGACCTGGTCGCTGTGGAATCCCTGGTCGGCGAAGCTGACTAATTCACTGGTCACGTAGCCAAGGTGCGGTCGAGTGTGCTGCTGAAAGGATTTGGAAGCCTTATAGGTAGCCTCGCCGGACTGCCTATATACCGGAGCGTCCCGAGCGGCGGACGTATGCTCCGACTGTGTAACACTACTGACTACAACATCTGGTCCCAGATGCTGCTGTATGAGAGAGGGACCTCTCTCGCTTGCAGCCCGTGCCGAGCTGGACAAGCTAAACACCGGACTGTCAGGCTTCCTCCGATCCATCCTCCTTTCTGTCATCACTGGGTGTGCACATGGATGTTTTATAGTGCTCGCAACACCCGACTCTCTCTGCTGGACCGCAACGGATGAACCCGGGTGCTGCCCCATTCGGTGAATGGATGCAACCCCGGTCGAGCTAGCGGACGTCAACCCCTTCAGGTTCCTTTCAGGTAACTGACGAATCTCCATGAGCACTTTTGCCGCTAGCTCTTCGCTTGTATGTGACGACGGAGGCACACTTCTGGACGACATCACGGAAATATCACCCTGTTCTTGTTCCTCTGAAAACGAGAGTGAAATACTAGAGTGACTCTGAGGAGAAAGAACTGGCATGGACCTTTCTCCAGGAACAACATACCGTGACACACGTTTCCAACGTTTTTCATCCCATTTGAAACACACAGAACAAAGATCAGTGCGAGTACAGAGAGAACAATTAATACAGAGATCATGAGAATCATAGGAAGATTTCCTCCTATTACAATCTGAACAATAATCATTCATTGTGAAATGTAAACAATCATAGTACTCGCACTAATCCTTGAAAATAAAGATACATAATACAACAATCCATTATATTCATTAATAAATAATGATTTGAAAAGAAAAAAAATTTTCAAAAAAAAAAAAAGAAGTTTTTCAGGAGAGCCCAAGTTCCCAAAGGGAACCCTGAGCCCAATGGATCCCAAAAAAGCCTAAGTGTGGACAAAAATTTAAATTCATTTTGAAAAAATTAATGAGACACTTACGGACAATAATAATGTATCTTACTATGAATAAGAGATGCAGAAGACAAAAAATCACTATCAGCAGTAACTGTTGTCAACCTAAGCAAAAGTGTCAACAAACCGGAAACATGACTCCAGGCACTGAAACAAACATGGCCCGAAATCAGTCACCAATTAAAACACTATCTGATGCAAAACAGAGGCTTCCAGAGAAGAAACTGTAGAACATCAGATGGTAGATGCAGACCAAAACGCCTAAACACCCCTAGGGTGAGGACGTAAACATGGGGAAAAAACAGAAATAAATCTGTTACCAAGCCAAAACTCCCAAGAATTTTAGTAATAAACATTACAAAAAATAAGCCAAACATGGGAGAATAGCTAGGGGGAATAAGGAAGGTAGAGAGGAAACACTGATCAAACAATGGTACTTCATAGCAAGAATAACAACATCAGAGCTATGCCTTGAAAAAAAGGCAACTAGAAATAATTTCATAAAATAATTATAAGTTACAGCCCAGAACATTTTCTTGCACTAAATTTTTTCCTCTCCTCCTTATGTATCCTCTTTATTTCCACCATTTCTCTCATGAAAATGTGTCTGGCATCATGAAAACTGAGATTTGGAAGCACAAATAACAGAGAAGTGTGACTGTTTTGAGGGCCAAACAAAGAATGATAATTGGCACCAATTTCGGGACCTCCTTGACGCTGCTGCGCATGCACAGAGGAGTAGATGTATGGAGGACCATATAGGACATGTATTTTTCAGTTTTTGATACAAATTTTAGGGATTAGGGGGGGTGGCAAAATTTGTGTTTGGCCCTGAATTAAGGAGTTTAGCACCAGCTAAGTCTGGGTCATTGGTACAGTATAAAAATTTTGTGATTTTGTTTTAAATCGAGTTTCAGCATCCTGGGCATAGCCTTTATTTATTCACCGAATGCACTCTTAGTAGGCCTACAATAGTGGGCTAAATGTTTTGACCAGCCGGAAACCTGTTATAGACATGCATAAATTCCATTCCACAATAATTAGTCACAAGCTAGGTCACGATAAAACAACGATCTGTTTTTTTTTTTTTGGGGGGGGGGGGGGGGGGGATGAGCTCGATGAGCTTGTTCCAACGAGGGGTCACATGATATGGTTTTGTTGAAATATTTTGAAAAATAATATTTTTTCAACTGCTGAATTTGCATATTACGCGAGCGGATGCAGGCGATTCGTTGGGTAAAGGGTTAACACATCGTAACTATGGCCACCCTGCATTGCCCGCTCACAAAAGCACGCCCTGCCATTTGAAAGTCACGGGCATGCAACATGCCATGCACCTGAAACAAAGTTTTAGTGTGGAATTTGTTCCCACTTGCATGTACATGAAGTGAGGGATGATTGTCATTGATATTAATTAAGAATTTTCCAACCAGTTTGTAAATTGTAGTTAGACATAATTAACTGTATTAGCAAAGAAGCCTCTTACCTTTTAGTTTTGACAATGCCTGCGACAGCAAAAGAATTCCAATGTCTCGCGGTCAAATACTATTTATTTTCCCCGACGCTATCACGTAAACTATAGGTATAGAGGTTCTCCGGTTGACAGCTTTTCCAACTGGTTACACCGATAAACGGATGCAAACTGGGAATCCGGCTAACTGCTTCAGTGCTAGACTACAACCTGTACATGTCCAATTGCTTAGCAATGATTTATAGTCAAGTCTTGGCTGCGTGTTAAGGCACCCAAGACTGGACTAGAAATCACTACCCAGGTGTTTTGTCTACTGTTAGCAGGACCTCCTAAAGACTGCATGGTCAGGGCACATGCTCGGAGATTGCAAAAGCCTGAAATAGGTCTTTAAACATTAAGGTGCAGGTAGAACAAGTCACAAAATTTCTGGAGATTTGATTTGTGATCGTAAAAAATACAACGGTTGGGCTCATTTGTACTGATACTACACCAACTTATTCTGTTTTTCCTGATGTGTATTCCTGTTTGTATACTATCAGCCAATCTCAGTCAAGTCAGATACCGAGTACTGAACTGATACCGAAATATACCTGCCTAAAAATACCAAAACCGATACCAAACTCAAAATCCCAATACCGCCCATCTCTAAAACAAAACACATAAGACAGGGATAAGGCCACACAAAGTAGATCTTCTGTTTCTCAGGCCAGGTTTTGTAAAATTGTTTGTGGGCTAGTGTTGTACGGTTAACCGGTTTTATAAGTCGGTTTCGGTTTTGCTTGAAAACCGAAACCGTGTAACTGGTAAATGAGTACAGTTTCGTTTTTTTTCCTAAAATGTCGGGAAGAGATGTTTTCTTTATTCAGTTTGCACTAACAATGTCTGAAATGTCAAGCTTTGTCAGGAAATAACAGTGTCGTCAATGCACGCTACATTCTGGGTGTAAAGTGGTCACTGCAGCATGTCCAGATCACTCGAGAATGATGTATGACAAGTTGTCAATCACACATCGCTGACGTAAAATGGGTTGTGTTTTCTGTGAGAATGACAAAACAGACAGCCAACACGCCTACATTTCAGTGATTACAGGAAATACCTTGCGCAATTGGCTTCGTTTTTGAACAGGTTTGTATGACATAGTCAATCAGTTTAATTAAAATTACTTATCTATAATCTGTTGGACAGGGAATAATATCATATCAGAAAAAGGTCTTGGCATTTCACTGTTGTATTCGAAAATAACATTTGTCACGGGTTGCCCCACCACGTGTTTCGGATGTAGTCTGTTGCCTCCCTTGATGTGTTTATCCGGGAAGAGGTTTTACTGCAATTCAGTCTTGGGACGTTCCGGCTCGAGACGATTTGTCCTGAACGCTGCAGCCCACTAAAAACACGAAACCAAAAAGTTCTTATTCTATTTAGTTCAATATATGAAGGACAAAACGTCTTGAACCGAAACGTCCCGAGGCCGAAACGTCCCAAGACCGAATCGTCCATATCCACGGGAAAAAGCTGCATTCCGTAATATCTCTGTCAACGTGCCACGGTTGCATTCCCACACAACTTACTTTAAGGGGGGCCAACCAAAGGAACAAATCAGCGGTAGAAATAGAAATTGGAATGGCAAAAGGCAAACGCAAAAAAGTTACAATATATAACAGTACACCAGTGAATTTGTGAAATCAATTCCGTTGAGCTAAAACCATTGCGTGCGCGAGGTGTGTGTGTGTGTGGACGGGGAGGGGGGGGGGGGGGGGGTCGGGGGGGGGGGGGGGGGGAGACAATAGGTATTTGGTAAAGTGGTTTGTTTTGAAGCCCACCCAGCTACAAACAATATGACTTTCCCATTCCAGGCTGACATGAAATGATTATTTTACTAGGGTGGGTGGTGGCACTAGTCACCACTCTGTGTGTGTGTGTGTGGGGGGGGGGGGGGAGGGGGGGGGGGGATATTGAAAAGAGTCCATACATCTGTTCATTGTCAAATATGTTAGGATGGGTGTCTAGGTGACCCACTTGGCAACGCTTGTTATTATTTGCAATGCCTGGTAGGGTCATTTTGTTAGGCTGCCCAGGGCCCCACCCAGGAGTGAGCACTGAACAGAGCCCTGGGAAATTGTGAATTAGATCTTTTCACACCCATGTGTTAATATCAATTCATCATAGACTCTCTATCCCTGAACTTAAAGACCAGAGGTGGGGTGGGGGGGGGGGGCATGTGCCTAGAATTGGTGAGTGGTGATATTCTACGAACACTGTTACATTTTATTTTCTTTTATATTATTTTGTTTTGATAATGCCTGCAATTTATACACTTAGCACAAATGCTAGGCAATGCCAATTAAATCATCATTGAAAATATGACAGTATGGGCATTATATCGACACTACATAGTTTCTGTTGGAAACTGCAGATGTCTTACTATAAAAAACCCAAAACCGACCTATAAACCAAGTTCTTTTTTTAAAATGAAAGCGTCAATGACACTGTAGCTCAACTTGTCAAGACAAAGACATGTACATGTATAGTATGCGACACAGCAATGACAAACATCTAGGTAATGACCTGATAACAAAGGTACATATAAAGTACTGTAACAGTCTGTACATAAATACTGACCGTTGCCTGTAACAAAAGTATACGTAAAGTATTGTAAAGGTGGGCTACAGTCAGATGCTAAACTGAAAAGAAATCTTTGAGTCCCAGAGTGGATCTGACTCAACCCCAAAATATTTGTTCTCATAGCACAGTGATAACAAAGGCACCCCAAAACACATTCGTTCCTGTCCCAAGGTGAAAACAAAGGTACCCAAGAAGTTTTGTGAAGATCAGTTCATAAATACGAGCTGTATAGAAGTTGTGACAAAAAACTGATTGGACTAATTTTGGTACAAAATGACCACTGGCAGCCATCTTGAATTTTGGACTGCACCTAGAAACACTCATTCTCATCCCAAGGTGATAACAAAGGTACCCAAGAAGTTTTGTGAAGATCGGTTCATAAATACAGCCTCTACCCTGAGCCGTATTGACATGTGTGCTTACATTGTGTAAGTAGCACTGAATAAATTAAAGTTCATCTAATTTGCATAATTTCTGCACGAAAAAAAACCCCTTATAATATGTGATGTATTCCATGTTACTAAACATTCATACAAAAATTTATTCAAATCAAAACTTTCATACAGAAGTTCTGTACAAAAGACTGATTGCACTAATTTTGGTACAAAATGGCTGCTGGTGGCCATCTTGAATTTCGGACCACACCCAAAAACACTCGCTCTCATCCCACGGTGATAACAAAGGTACCCAAGAAGTTTCGTAAAGATTGGTTCATAAATATGGCCTCTAGTCTGAGCCGTATAGAAGTTGTGTACAAAAAAACAGATTAGACCTAATTTCGGTACAAAATGGCCACTGGCAGCCATCTTGAATTTTAGACCGCACCCAGAAACACTCGTTCTCGTCCCAAGGTGATAACAAAGGTACCCAAGACATTTCGTGAAGATCAGTTCATAAATACAGACTCTAGCCCGAGCCGTATTGACATGTGTACTTACTGTGTGTAAGTCGCAATGAAAAAAATCAAAGTTCATCTAATTTGCATAATTTCTGCACGAGAAAAAAACCCGTATTATATGTGATGTATCCCATGGTACTAAACATTCACACAAAAGATTATTCAACTCAGCGCTTTCATATGGAAGTTCTGTGCAAAAATCTGACTGCACCTAATTTTGTACAAAATGGCTGCCATCGGCCATCTTGAATTTCGGACCGGACCCAAAAACACTCGTTCTCGTCCCACGGTGATACCAAAGATACCCAAGAAGTTTCGTAAAGATCGGTTCATAAATACGGCCTCTAGCCCGAGCCGTATTGGCATTTGCACTTACAGTGCTGAAAGTAACACCAAAAAACATCAAAATTAGTCTAATTTGCACAATTTACGCACGAGAAAAAAACACGTATTATATGTGATGTATCCCGTGGTACTAAACATTCATACAAAAAATTATTCAAATCAGAGCTTTCATATGGAAGTTCTATACAAAAAACAGATTTCTGCATTGTCGGTACAAAATGGCAGCTGGCGGGCATCTTGAATTTCGGACCGCACCCAAAAACACTCGTTCTCGTCCCACGGTCATAACAAAGGTACCCAAGAAGTTTCGTAAAGATCAGTTTATAAATACGGCCTCTAGCCCGAGCCGTATCCAATTGTTGATGTACGGACAGACGGCCAGACGGACGACGGGCCATGACAAAAGCTCAAATTTGGCTTTGCCAAAGTTGAGCTAAAAACGAACCGAAACAAGAAAAATAAAACCGCACAACACTATTGTGGGCGGGCAGTTTTTTAATTTTATTTTTTATTTCTTAATTATTTCTTTGCCATCAGAAGTTCATATTCTTGGTTTGTTTTATGTTTTAGGCCTCATAATCTACAGAATAGCATCGGTGTTGGTGTATTTCATCCCTTGAGTGCAACAAGGCTTTGCAATGCTAAAGCACTGCAATGCCTTGCTGCTCTCAAGTGACAAAATTATCAATTTTATTAACTTGGGTAAAATGTCAGACAAAAGGCCCCACAAAGTAGATCTTCTGTTTCTCAGGCCATTATTTGTAAAATTGCATGCGGGCGAGCGTTTTTTTATTTTATTTTTTATTTCTGTAATTATTTCTTTGCCATCAAAAGTTCATGTTTTTGGTTTATGTTTTAGGCCTCATAATCTACAGAATAGCATGGGTGGTGGTGTATTCCATCTCTTGAGAGCAAGAAGGCTTTGCAGTGCTAAAGCATTGCAAAGCCATCTTGCACTCAAGGGACAAATTTATCAGTTTTTTTAACTTTGGTAAAATATCACACATAAACCATTTAATTTTTATTTTTTTAAGTTTACATTGGTTATAAAAAGAGAGCATGCGGCAGCCAAAAGGACCATGCGGGAGGGCCTGAGAAACATATTTTTATTTTTTTTAGGCCTAAACCATTTAATTTTTATTTTTTCAAGTTTGCATTGGTTATAAAACAAGAGGCCCCACGTGGCCTTAATCGCTCACCTGACAAAGTGACTCTAAGAAGTATTTTAGGTCACCTTCACCATGTCATGCCTCATCAACATTAACTGGTTGAGTGATAGATTTTGTTTGAAGTTCAACATTTGTTACCTAAAATTAGTTTTATTTAAAATCATTGGTGCGTGGCCAATCTCCAATGATTTTTAATAAAGCAAATTTATCTCTGCAGACAAACTGGTTTAGCATGAAGCACAAACAAGGAATGTGAAGAGATAGCCTTGGACATCTCTCCCCAACTGTGGATATCTTCCATGTGCTACATGCATATATTTGCATGCAAGAAAACAAAAATTTTCACAAATTTTCCAAAATATTAGTTTTTTTATCATCATTGGAACAAGCTCAAACAGCTTATTCCAATAGGGGTATGGGAAGATCAGGTATATTTTTAAGACAGAAATGTGAATATATAAATAATGGTGTTTTTTTGTGAATGATGCTGGAGAATTTTGCGTAAAGATATGGTAAATGGTTTGTTCTAGATACAGAATGATGCAAAAGTATTTAAATTTGATTAGGCAAGTTGTTCCTATAATGCATTTAAAAACTGAAGTAACTGTTTTTTTGCTGACGAACTTTTAGATGTGTGTGTCTGTGTTTGTGTGTGTGTGTGTGTTTGTGTGTGTGTGTGGGGGGGGGGGGGGGGTAAGAGTGTTCTTGCAAACAAAATTCCTGAATAAATGAAAAATTTTATTTTTTGTGTGAAAGACATAGTGCGTGAATGTTGATTGGAACAAGCTTAGAGAGCTCATTTTAATGTGAAGTCATAAAGCTGTGTTTTACGTACGAAATTCTGGAATAACTAAAAAAATTGCTTTTTTGACTCAAAAAGCATGGTGTGCGACCTCTCATTGGAATGAGCTCAAAAAGCTCATTCCAATGGGGTATTTACAAGCGATAAGTACATGTATGTTTAAGAGACAAAAATTAAAATTTGAATAGCGATTTTTGCGAAGAATGCAGACAAGTTTTGGCAGTTATGCTGGTAAAAAGGTAAGATATGCAAAGTGGTTGTTTTTTAGAGGCGACATTTAATTAAGGGGAATTAACCCTTGATTACTGAGCTAACTTCTAAAAGTACTGAAATTTCATGAAGCAATGTGAATAACAGACAACAGTTGCCTAAAAATTTCATGAATAACTAAAATTTTTATTCCTTTGTCTCGAAAACATGGCATATGACCTTTGTTGGAATGAGCTGAATGCGTGTGTTCCAATGAGGGGTCATAAAATTTGAACGGAGATTTATGTGAATAATGCATTAGTACTGCTAGATTTGGGTAAACGGTTCACCCTGGATACCAACCCTTCTATAGTAGATCTTTTCTGCAAATTTTGTCTAAGATTCTATCAACTTTACAAATAAATACGTTCATGAATCACAATCAGATCCACCCCACAATGTTGCATACCAAATATCAAAAGATTCTGCCTGCTGGATCTGGAGAAGAAGATTTTTTAAGAAATATGCCTGAAATGCACTAAGTTAAAATTTGGGCTCCTATACGGAGCCCAAATATAAACCCAGGGGGCCGATTTGAACAAACTTGAATCAGATCCACCCCACAATGCTGCTTACCAATTATGAAAAGATTCTGAAGCTGGATCTGGAGAAGAAGATTTTTTAAGAAATTTGCCTGAAATGCACTAAGTTCGAATTCGAGCTTCTATAGTGAGCCCAAATATGAAACTAGGAAGCCGATTTGAACAAACTTGAATCAGATCCACCCCACAATGTTGCATACCAAATATCAAAAGATTCTGCCTGCTGGATCTGGAGAAGAAGATTTTTTAATAAATTTGCCCGAAATGCACTAAGTGCGAATTCGGGCTTCTATATTAAGCCCAAATATGAATCCAGGGGGCCGATTTGAACAAACTTGAATCAGATCCACCCCGCAATGTTGCATACCAAATATCAAAAGATTCTGCTTGCTGGATCTGGAGAAGAAGATTTTTGAAGAAATTTGCCCGAAATGCACTAAGTTTGAATTCGAGCTTCTATAGTGAGCCCAAATATGAATCCAGGGGGCCGATTTGAACAAACTTGAATCAGATCCACCCCACAATGTTGCATACCAAATATCAAAAGATTCTGCCTGCTGGATCTGGAGAAGATGATTTTTTAAGAAATTTGCCTGAAATGCACTAAGTTCGAATTCGAGCTTCTATAGTGAGCCCAAATATGAATCTAGGAAGCCGATTTGAACAAACTTGAATCAGATCCACCCCACAATGTTGCATACCAAATATCAAAAGATTCTGCCTGCTGGATCTGGAGAAGAAGATTTTTTAATAAATTTGCCCGAAATGCACTAAGTGCGAATTCGGGCTTCTATATTAAGCCCAAATATGAATCCAGGGGGCCGATTTGAACAAACTTGAATCAGATCCACCCCGCAATGTTGCATACCAAATATCAAAAGATTCTGCCTGCTGGATCTGGAGAAGAAGATTTTTGAAGAAATTTGCCCGAAATGCACTAAGTTTGAATTCGAGCTTCTATAGTGAGCCCAAATATGAATCCAGGGGGCCGATTTGAACAAACTTGAATCAGATCCACCCCGCAATGTTGCATACCAAATATCAAAAGATTCTGCCTGCTGGATCTGCAGAAGATGATTTTTCAAGAAATTTGCCTGAAATGCACTAAGTTCGAATTCGAGCTTCTATAGGAAGCCCAAATATGAATCTAGGGAGCCGATTCAAACAAATTTTGCATCAGATCCATCCCACAATGTTGCATACCAAATATCAAAAGATTCTGCCTGCTGGATCTGGAGAAGAAAATTTTTTAAGAAATTTGCCTGAAATGCACTAAGTTCGAATTCGAGCTTCTATAGTGAGCCCAAATATGAATCTAGGAAGCCGATTTGAACAAACTTGAATCAGATCCACCCCACAATGTTGCATACCAAATATCAAAAGATTCTGCCTGCTGGATCTGGAGAAGAAGATTTTTTAATAAATTTGCTTGAAATGCACTAAGTTCAAATTTGGGCTCCTATACTGAGCCCAAATATAAACCCAGGGGACCGATTTGAACAAACTTGAATCAGATCCACCCCACAATGTTGCTTACCAAATATGAAAAGATTCTGCCTGCTGGATCTGGAGAAGAAGAATTTTGAAGAAATTTGCATGAAATGCACAAAGTTCAAATTCGAGCTTCTATAGTGAGCCCAAATATGAATCTAGGAAGCCGATTTGAACAAACTTGAATCAGATCCACCCCACAATGTTGCATACCAAATATCAAAAGATTCTGCCTTCTGGATCTGGAGAAGAAGATTTTTTAAGAAATTTGCCTAAATGCACTAAGTTCGAAATCGGGCTCCTATACTGAGCCCAAATATGAACCCAGGGGGCCAATTTGAACAAACTTGAATCAGATCCACCCTACAATGTTGCATACCAAATATCAAAAGATTCTGCCTGCTGGATCTGGAGAAGAAGATTTTTTAAGAAATTTGCCTGAAATGCACTAAGTTCGAAATCGGGCTCCTATACTGAGCCCAAATATTAACCCAGGGGGCCGATTTGAACAATCTTGAATCAGATCCACCCCACAATGTTGCTTACCAAATATGAAAACATTCTGCCTGCTGGATCTGGAGAAGAAGATTTTTTAAGAAATTTGCCTGAAATGCACTAAGTTCGAATTCAGGCTTCTATAGTAAGCCTAAATATGAATCCAGGGGGCCGATTTGAACAAACTTGAATCAGATCTACCCCGCAACGTTGCATACCAAATATCAAAAGATTCTGCCTGCTGGATCTGGAGAAGAAGATTTTTGAAGAAATTTTGCCTGTAATGCACTAAATTCGAATTCGAGCTCCTATAGTGAGCCCAAATATGAATCTAGGGAGCCGATTTGAACAAACTTGAATCAGATCCACCCCACAATGTTGCATACCAAATATCAAAAGATTCTGCCTGCTGGTTCTGGAGAAGAAGATTTTTTAAGAAATTTGCCTGAAATGCACTAAGTTCGAAATCGGGCTCCTATACTGAGCCCAAATATGAACCCAAGGGGCCGATTTGAACAAACTTGAATCAGATCCACCCTACAATGTTGCATACCAAATATCAAAAGATTCTGCCTGCTGGATCTGGAGAAGAAGATTTTTTAATGTTTTTCCCATTGCCTACAGTGTTAAAAAGTGCTGACTCAGCACTTTTTCAAAGTCCCGAAACTGTACCCTATGATGAAACCGATGGCAATTTTTTTTCACCAATCCTTTCTGTTGGTCCTAAGGAAGCTGCACACCAAATAAAAATTCTCAGTGCCGTGCAGTTTTGGAGATATGGGCGTTTTAATTTTTTTCTATTTTTAGCTCCTGCGGGAAAATTTTTTTTTGCATAAATCAAGTACTCATGACCCAATAAGCCCTCACATAAAATTTGGTTCAAATCAGCCTCTCGGTTTGGAAAATAGAAATTTTGGGCGGGGCAAAAAATTTTGCCCCTCTCATAACGACGCCAAGTATAGCCCCACAAACTTTTCTTGAACAAATCTGAGTCTACACCTCAAAAGGAAGCTGCACACCAAATATCAAGTCTCTGCTACTGCTGGTTCATGAGAAGAAGATTTACAAAGATTTTGGTGCCCCTTGGGGGCGTGGCACCACCCAGGAGGAGGGGCAACTTCATTTGAACAAATCTGAATTGGCATTAGGTAATAAACATTTAGCCAACATTTGAATAAAATTGGGCTAGTGGTTTAGGAGGAGAAGTCGATAATGTAAAGTTAACGCCGGACGGACGACGACGGACGACGGACAGAAAGTGATTAGTAAAGCTCCCCTTGAGCTTCGCTCAGGTGAGCTAAAAAGACCATGTGGCAGCTAAAGGGACCATGTGGGAAACATATTTTTTAATTTTTTTAGGCCTAAAGCAAACCAAGATAAGATCGAGGATGATAAAAAGATGGAACTGGAAAAAGTGCGTGGATGAAATCGGCACACTCACCTGTAGTATATTGATAAGTATTGGTAACCATTTCCGAACATTTGTTGTATATATATCTGTTGTAGACTGCAATATAATTTGATTTAATATTACCAGACTCTCCAACCTGGAAAAATAAAAAGAAAAAAATGAATGGACAAAATTTGTGGCTTAAAATATGATTTAGTACTACTGAAATGATCAAATCAAATCAAAGCTGCTGACCTTCATGCTCCTTCTACTAAAACTTTCAAAAGTTTTTTTTATACTTTATCACTGAATATGAGTCACTGTCTGGGTGGAAATTCCACTATGCAGGAGCAGACCTGGCATTTTTTAGGAGAGCAGGAGTGCTGCACGTCTACTGACGCCTAGAAAAAATTGAGGAGGGCAATTTTTTGCACCCCTTGATTTTCTGGAATGCAAGACCTGTTTGGGACTGCCTGTAAAATCTATTATCATTTCATCCCTTGAGTTCCAATGTGTTCTTTGTGCCAGTAGGCACAAAGAACACAATGGAATTCAGGGGATGATTTGTCCATGTTGCACTGATTTGCAATAATTTGTGACCCATTATGTGTCAAATTTCGATACATTTTGAGTGTAGAAGACAGTCACATAAGAAATGAATGCAACATTTTGAATATCGAGAAGATGTGTGTGCCAATTTTTCCTGAATGTAATATAATTTTTCAGCCACAATATTAATACCTTGAATTGAATATAACCAAAAGGGCAACTGTTTGGCACTCCTTGATTTTCTAGATTGCCAGGCCTGCAGGTGTTATAGTCACAATACACACTCCATGCACTTATGATGTGCTGTAAATCATAATCAGTTGATCGGTGGGACTTGGGACAGTCAGACGTTGAGCAGCGTTACTCTTCGACTTGAAGAAAAAAATGAGTGTCCGTTTCAACGTGTTGTATCATGCTGTAACTGTGTATCTCAATTTATACAATGTGCATGACTGAAAGAATTATTATTCCAACATGAAAAAGAACAGTCAAATGCTACCCAGCATTAATTGGTAGAGTGGTAAATTATTTTTCGAAGGTGATTTGAAAATATGAGTATTTTTTTTCAAAGAAAGCAACTGGAGCTGAAGGGGAGAATTGGGAAAGGCAAGGCAAGAGTGTGCCAAATGTATAATTTAGCAGTAACAGAGACCCTGGAGCACTTCATTTTAGAATTACCCAAATATTTGCCTAGTAGTACAAGACTCCTTAGTAACAGAGACCCTGGAGCACTTCATTTTAGAATTACCCAAATATTTGCCTAGTAGTACAAGACTCCTTAGTAACAGAGACCCTGGAGCACTTCATTTTAGAATTACCCAAATATTTGCCTAGTAGTACAAGACTCCTTAGAATACTAATGGAAAACTGGGATGAAAACCTGAAGGATAAAAGAGGATGGGGAATGACATGAAGGAAAGGGTAAATTTTTATAGTTAGGGAGATCGAGGAAGCGCTGATGGGAGGAATTATGAAACAATTTTTGACTGAATGCTGGGAGATTAGGAAGGAGAGTGGGGGAGGAATAACCCGACAGGGGGAGTGGATTAATGTGGACCTCCATGTTAGAGGACCGCAAAAAATCAGCAGAAGACCGAAGTTTGTTTGTTTGTTGGTAGTTAACGTCACATATTTATGCACCATGGCTAATCGTGACACAACAGGGAGATGAAGTCAAGTTTAGTCAATCATTGATCTACATGTTGCCCATTTTAGAGGACTTTCACCCCAAGCATTGGTGACTGGGTCCTATTTTACTAGTAAAGCGGAACTGGTTTAGAAGACCGAAGAATTATTGTTGTTATTATTATTATTACCAGCAAGATATGGCCTGGTTTAGTAATATTTAGTTCATAAATAATTGTTTGTGCCAATTTATTGGAGAGTGCCTGTAGGCACTCTCCAATAAATTGCAACAAAACAATTACAAAAAATTTGTTTCTTCATTTTTTCCACCCCAGAAAAAAACAAGCTAATGCATCTAGTGTACAGCCACTTAAGTGGTTCTCAGAACTTTCAATAGAGCTACGATAGTGGCATCTTGCACTTAAACTATTAAATTTTCTACTGGGAAATAATTGTCAATCTTGACCTCCCACCCTTTAGACTAGTCTGCCAGATTCCAGAAACAATATTATAAATGCTGTATACAGATCTTTAGATTACCTCAAAGTCAAGGTGATAAAAGCTGTGCCCAAAATAGGAAACATGCTAAAATACTGTCCTTGATTTGTCTCAGTTTAATGTGTTTCTAACTTTTCAGCTGGAAGAGTGTTTTTTCTTACGTTTTTATGCTGTGTAAAGTTGCTTTCAGCTTTAAAAATCAACAATACCTCTTGAAAAAGGAATTTTCAGTAATTTGGGAGCATTCCCAGAAAGCTGTAGGCCTTTGCTGTTGGGAGGGTTTGGAGGGAAATATAGAGTTATGCCCCTTCTGTTGGCAACATGTGATGACTTCCGATGATTAAAATATCAACGCAATCACTAGAAATATAGAATTGTGCCAATTCTGTTGGCAGCATTACATATGGCAGTGAATAGGTCCAGAATTTATTTGGCTGTAGCCCCATCATACATCAGGCTGCAGTGCATTTCAATTTCCATAAACTATAACATGTTTCTAATTATGCTTACAGTAGTCCAAACATGGCCTGGAAGTCTGTAATATAATTTTTCAAGGACGTACCAAACCAAACAAGAGGCCCCAAGGGGCCTGAGGGAACTCACCTGACATGGTAGCCTAAATATCAACCCAGAGAACTGATTTCAACAATTTGCATCTGCTCCTCCTAAGAAAAGCTTATACCAAATATCCAAAGATTCCCACAGGGAGCCCATATATGAACCCAGGGACTTGGCTTTAACAAACTTGAATCTCACCCCCCTAAGGATGCTGCACACCAAATATCAAAACATTCCAACTGCTGGATCTGAAGAAGAAGATTTTTAAAGAAAATTCCTCATTTTGAACTAAGTTACAATTCGAGCTCCCACATTGAGTCCAAATATGGACCTAGGGACATGGCTTGAACAAACTTGAATCTCACCCCCTAAGGATGCTGCATACCAAATATCAAAACATTCCGACTGATGGAACTGAAGAAGATTTTCAAAGAAAATTCCTCATTTTGAACTAAGTTATCATTCAGGCTCCCACAGTGAGTCCAAATATGGACCTAGGGACATGGCTTGAACAAACTTAAATCTCACCCCCCTAAGGATGCTGCATACCAAATATCAAAACATTCCGACTGCTGGATCTGAAGAAGATTTTTAAAGAAAATTCCTCATTTTGACCGAAGTTATAATTCGGGCTACCACATTGAGCCCAAATATGAACCCAGGGACTTGGCTTGAACAAACTTGAATCTCACCCCCCTAAGCATGGTGCATACCCAATATCAAAAGATTCTGCCTGCTGGATCTTGAGAAGAAGATTTTCAAAGAAATTTGCCTGAAATGCACTAAGTTCAAATTTGGGCTCCTATACTGAGCCCAAATATAAACCCAGGGGGCCGATTTGAACAAACTTGAATCAGATCCACCCCACAATGTTGCATACCCATTATCAAAAGATTCCGCCTGCTGGATCTGGAGAAGAAGATTTTTTAAGAAATTTGCTTGAAATGCACTAAGTTCGAATTCAGGTTTCTACAGTGAGCCCAAATACGAATCCATGGGGCCGATTTGAACAAACTTGAATCAGATCCACCCCACAATGTTGCATACCAAATATCAAAAGATTCTGCCTGCTGGATCTGGAGAAGAAGATTTTTGAACAAATTTGTCTGAAATGCACTAAGTTCAAATTTGGGCTCCTATACTCAGCCCAAATATAAACCCAGGGGGGGGGGGGATTTGAACAACTTGAATCAGATCCACCCCACAATGTTTCTTACCAAATATGGAAAGATTCTGCCTGCTGGATCTGGAGAAGAAGATTTTTGAAGAAATTTGCCTGAAATGCACTAAGTTCAAATTTGAGCTTCTATAGCGAGCCCAAATATGAATCTAGGGAGCCGATTTGAACAAACTTGAATCAGATCCACCCCACAATGTTGCATACCAAATATCAAAAGATTCTGCCTGCTGGATCTGGAGAAGAAGATTTTTTAAGAAATTTGCCTGAAATGCACAAAGTTCGAAATCGGGCTCCTATACTGAGCCCAAATATGAACCCAAAGGGCCGATTTGAACAAACTTGAATCAGATCCACCCTACAATGTTGCATACCAAATATCAAAAGATTCTGCCTGCTGGATCTGGAGAAGAAGAATTTTTATTGTTTTTCCCATTGCCTACAGTGTTAAAAAGTGCTGACTCGGCACTTTTTCAAAGTCCTGAAAAAAGTACCTTGTGATCAAACCGACAGGGATTTTTTTAACCATTCTATTCTACTGGATAAAAGTAAGCTTTATACAAAATAAGAATTCTCTGTGCCATGTAGTTTTGGAGATATGGCAGTTTTAAGGTTTTTCCTATTTTTAGCTCCCGAGGTTCCCAAGGGGCAATGAGAAAATTTTTTTTTGCATCAATCAACTACTTATGACCCATTATCATCTCATATCAAATTTGGTTCAAATCGACCTCACGGTTCAGAAAGTTAAAAAATTTATAGTAATTTACATATTTTTTATACTTACCAATGACCCAGACATAGCTGGTGCTAACTTAAAAATCTAGGGCCAAACACAAATTTTGCCCCCCAATCCCCAAAATTTGCATCTAAAACCAAAGAAATCATGTCCTGAATGGCCCTCCATACTTTGCCTCTACTGCGCAGTGTCAAGGAGGTCCCGAAATTGGTGCCAATTATCATTCTTACAAGCAGTGCCTGGTCAGCACTATGTACTCAGCGGGGAGGTATGAGTTCCCAACTCCTGGGAGGGCCATCCCCGTCTGGGTCATTGGTAAGTATAAAAAATATATAAATTACTATAAATTTTTTAACATTTTTATACTGTACCAATGACCCAGACATAGCTGAATAGTAAAAAGGCTGGAGGGCCTAGGACATAGAGGAAAATCCAATAAGCTCAACTATATAAAATAGAGTCATCCCCTCGAGGAGAAAAGGACTATTAGGCTTTACATGTACCTTTCTTATTTATGATAAATTAGAAAGACACAACACCCTCCATAATTGAGCATCATAACATTCATGTTCTCTATTAACATCCAGTATAATCCTTATACTAATTATTTTTAAAGTAAGCCAATAAATAAAGTTAGCCCAGAGAATTGAGACTCTTTATACTCTTTTAAAAGTGTCCGAGGATTGTATATTAACGCCCGTTTGACACGTGACATATACAAATGCTTCACACCGAGCTACACTTTAAAAATATGACATGAATGAATTTTTAAACATTAACTTTTCACTTTAAAACCATCCCGGTAACAACTCAGAATTACTGACTCCGGAGGAGGTATCCCCTTGTTTTCACTATAAAACAGGTGACCTAAGGGAACACCCTCCCCCCCCCCCTTCCCCTTCCCCTTGCCCTGGGTCAAATAGCCCAGAGCGAAGAGGGCAGCAGGACAGAGTCACTGCCTGAACAGAAAGCCTGCATAACTATAGTTGCAACTGTTTAGTGAACGACATTCTGAGCAGCAGATAACGGACCTAAACAATGCAGGTCTCCAGAAATGGACTCAATATTTCTGAGATAAAAATTCGTGAATATGGATGGCTGAGACCAATATGCAGCCTTCATTAAATCTGTAATAGCAACACTATTTGCATAAGCCCAAGATGTAGAAAGAGCTGTTACTTCATGAGCCGAAATCTTAAGCACAGACTGCTGAGTTGAAGATAGACTATCATAAGCAGTACGGATAGTTAATTGAATCCATCTAGCAATAGAATGGACCGTAATGTCCTTTCTATTAGGCACCAGAGACAGAAAGAAGCGTTTACGTCCCTTTCTGATAAACTGAGATCTTGTTTATAAATACATAAAGCTCTAACCGGACAGAGTAAAGGCCTATGCCCGTCTGAAGACGGAAGGGCCTTAATAATAGGTTCCGGATATTTATTAGGAGCCCGATTCTTAGCCAAAAATCCAACATTAGTAGTAAAGGTAATAGTGTTCCCGACACTACGATAGTGAGAATCGTTCACCGATAGTGCATGAAGCTCACTGACTCTTCAAGCAGAAGAGAAAGCTAAGAGAAATGCTGTCTTATAAGACCAGAATTTGAAATCTACTGTCTCAAGAGGCTCAAATGGTTTTCTTTTAGTTTAAGAAGAACCCAAGCTAAATTCCATTTAGGAATTAATCTAAGGGTTCTAGGTCTATTTATCGAAAAGTTTCTAACTAATTTAGATAAAGAGATATTAGATCCAATTGTAAACTATCATGGTGTGCATAGGTATCAGATAACATAGACCTATAACCTTTAATAGTAACAGGCTGCAGTTGATCTTGTCAAACAAGTATACTAGAAAGTTTGCAATGTCTGGTATGGAAGGATCAAAAATATCAACAGAATGATCCCTACACCAACAACAAAAGACCTTCCACTTAGCCACATAGTATAGCTTAGAGGAGGTCCTCCTACAGTTAGAAATCGCGTCCACTGCTCGTCCTATACAATGCTTGCCATGCAAGAAGGACCGCACAACGGAATACGTGAAGGTTGAGACCTTGCGGATTGTGATGAAGTTGACACGATTTCCCCTGCGAAAGAAGATCCTCTCGTGGAGGAAGTTTTCGCGGTAAGTCCCACAGCAGACACCTGAGTAGATTTATCCACGGTCTCTGTGGAGACAGAGATGCTACCAACAGAATTGTATTGTGATTGTTTTATCTTTAGCAATATTTGCTGAATCAACGGCGCTGGAGGATACGCATATCCTATCATTCCGTCCCACGAGATCGATAGAGCGTCTACTGCATATGCTCGGGGATCCAGACATGGTGACACATACATCTGCAATTGATTGTTGAGTTGTGTCGCAAATAAGTCTATCATTGGCCGCTCCCATTGGTAGCAAATCTGATTGAACACCTGTTTGTTGAGAGTCCATTCTGATGGCAACAAGCGACCCTTCCATGAAAGGGAGTCTGCTAATACATTCAGACGACCCGGAATATGATGAACCGAAAGCAGAACTTGGTGTTCTAGAACAAACAGAAGGATTCTTTCCGTTAAATTGAATAACGGAACGGAATGAGTGCCTCCCTGGTTCCGGATATACGCAACTACTGTCGTATTGTCGGACAGGATTTGGACATGCGCTTTCTGAATAATGTTCATCCAATGACGTAGTGCAAGCCAAATTGACATCATTTCTTGGATGTTTATGAGCTTGCCTAGAAACTGCGGAACCCAAAGACCCCGGCACTTCGAATCCGTTGGGATCAATGTTGTACCCCAACCTGTTTGACTGGCATCTGTCATAATCGTAAAACTTGGATCCGGCAACTGCAGTGGAACTCCCTGAGTCAACCACTGAATGTTTGCCCAAGTCTGAATCTCTTGTTACACTTGATTTGACAAGAGAACGTCTATATCAAGCAATTCATAGATTGCTGAAAGCTTGCCGTCGAAGAGAAGCTTCTCCGAGACCGAAGCGACTCTGAGAGAGTTCTTCACCTTACTATCCACGTGCGTGGATGTAGCTAGGGCTGCGTCACGTCTAACCAACTCCAGGTTTGCAACTGAAGGGCGGAGTTATACGTGGAAAAGCTACTGCCCTTGAAAGAAATCTCAATGAGGATCATATCCTGGAATTCTTTCCCTTGAAGACGTAATGATAATGCCTTAGTAAGGTGGTCTGCGTATGATAAAGCATCTAAGTTAAGTCTGTTAGACATTATTGTCATTTCCAACATCGTGGTTGGAATTGACATAGACAACGGTATAGACAATTCCAAGTCTTCAGCCTCGTCGTCTAGACGCAGAGGAACTCTTGGTATGCCCTGTCCTGCCGTTTCGAATTTATTCCTTGAATTGATGAAACGCAGATTTAGAGCATTTGCAGACAAGAAAACCAGACTTGCCTGTTTTGGTAGCAAGCATATATATAGCGTCGTTCAATAATTCGAATGTTCTTGTGACATTATTGGACTGTGTCGGAAACTCAGGGACGATGTCCCTGAACCGATCAAAAAAAATTCTGTGTCCAATGACGCTATTAGTCTCTTATCCGGCATCGCAGCATTCTAGTCCGACGGAACAACCTCTGGAAGATAATGCTGGATGAAATCTACGACAGCTTATGTTGTTCCGAAAGGGAAAACTCAAAATCCTCCGAATCCCTTTCGCCATCCTGTCGGACCCTATGAAGTGCTCGGTCGTCCGTACCTGATGCTTCAGCGGATCGTACCGACCCAGCGTCGTCGGATTATTCCTGATCCGACAGAGATTCTGTCGTTTGCTGGGATGCTGCGATAAGTTGTGCTATTTGGGATAGCATGTCCGTCACTGAGGCCTGTGGAGTAGCGGTCTTACGTTGCTTTGCCGCTGGAAGCTCCGTGTACGTTGACCCCTGCATACTTCTATTATGCGAGCGTCCGGAGTCTACAGGCCTCGTGTCCCTTGGCTACCGTATGGCATGACCTGTTCGCCGTGGAATCCCTGATTGGCGAAGCTGGCTGGATATCCATGGTCACGTAGCCAAGGTGCGGTCGTGTGCGCTGCCGTGAGGATGAGGAAGCCTTATCGACAGTCTCTCGGACTGTCTATATAACGGAGCGTCCCGAGCGGCAGACGTATGCTCCGAATGCGAAACGTTTTGTACCACAACATCTGGTTCCAGATGTTGTTGTACGAGAGAGGGACCTCTCTCGCTCGCAGCCCGGATGGACCTGGACAAGCTAGGAACCGGACTAATAGGCTTCCTCCGATCTCTCCTCTGATCTGTCGTCACTGGGTGTGCACTTTTGTCTTATTATAGTGCTCGCATCACCCAAATCTCCTTCCTGGACCGCAACGGACGAACCTGGCCACCGAACCATTCGATGAATGAACGCTACACCGGGCGAGTTAGCAGACGTCAACGCCGTCGATCCTACTAGGGACCTCTTAGGCAATTGACGTATTTCCATGAGCACTTTGCCACTAGCTCTTCATTTAATTGTGACGACGGAGGCACACTTTTGGAAGACATCACAGATACATCACCCTGTTCTTGTTCCTCTGAAATACAGATTGATAAACTAGAGTGACCCTGCAGAGAAAGGACCGGCATGGCCATTTCCCCGCTAACAACATACCGTGACACACGCTTCCCATGTTTGTCATCCCAATTGACACATACTGAACAGGAGTTAGTGCGAGTACACTGACTACAATTAATACAATGAGTATGAAAGTCAGAGGAAGATTTCCTCTTATTACAATTGAACAATATCCTTTCATTGTGAAAAGAATACAAAAAGTCCTAGTACTCGCACCAACCCCTGAAAACAAAGATACATAATAACATGATCCATTAACATAGAAAAAATAATTGAAATCAAAAAATTTTTTTGAAAAAATATTTTTTCAGAAAAGCCCAAGTTTCTGAAAAGTAACGTTGAGCCCCAATGGATCCCAAGCCTAAGTGTGGACAAAAATATTTTAAAAAATTAATGCAACACTTACGAATAATAATAATGTATCTTGTTATGATTAAACTAACACAAAGACAAGAAATCCCCCTCCACAGAGACTGTTGTCAATGTAAACAAGAAGTGTAAAAACACCAGAAACATGACTCCAGGCACTGATAACTATGGCCCGAAATCAGTTACCAATAATACACCATCTGATGCAAAACAGAGACTTCCAGGGAAGAAACTGCAGAACATCAGATGGTAGATGCAGAACACTATGCCTAAACACCCATGGGTGAGGACGTAAACATGGGGAAAAGAACAGAAATCATTCTGTTACCCAGCTAAAACTCCCAAGAAATGTTAGTAATAATATTACAGAAAATATGCCAAAAGCATGGGAGAATAGCAAGGGGGGACTTAAAGGAAAGGGAGAGAGGAAACACTGAACAAGCAGTGTAACTTTATAGCAAGAATGACAACAACAGGCCCATGCCTCGAAAATAGGTAACTTAACATAATTTCATAAAAATTTTTTTAAGTTACAGCCCTGATTATTTTCTGTCGCTCATTTTTCCTCTCCTCCTTCTATTTCCTCTTTAGATCCACCATTTCTCTAATATTTATGTGTCTGGCATCATTTAAACTGAGATTTACAAGCACAAAGATCAGTCAGATGTGAACTGATGAAGGGCCAAACAAAGAATGATAATTGGCGCCAATTTCGGGACCTCCTTGACACTGCACATGCACAGTAGAGGCAAGGTATGGAGGGCCATTCAGAACATGATTTCTTTGGTTTTAGATGCAAATTTTGGGGATTGGGGGGCAAAATTTGTGTTTGGCCCTAGATTTTTAAGAGTTAGCACCAGCTATGTCTGGGTCATTGGTACAGTATAAAAATATAGAAATTTTAGGCGTGTCCAACATTTTTGCCCCTCCCATAACGAAGGCAAATAATGCCCGACAAACTTCTCTTGAACAAACTTGATTCTACACCTCAAAAGGAAGCTGCATACCAAATATCAAGTCTCTGCTACTGCTGGTTCATGAGAAGAAGATTTTCAAAGATTTTGGTGCCCCTTGGGGGCGTGGTTCCACCCAGGAGGAGGACAAACTTCATTTGAACAAATCTGAATTGACATTAGGTAATAAACATTTACCCAACATTTGAAAAATATTGGGCCAGTGATTTCTTCGGAGAAGTTGGTTTTGTAAAGTTTACGTCGGACGACGACGGACGGACGACAGACGGAAAGCGATCAGTAAAGCTCACCTTGAGCTTTGCTCAGGTGAGCTAAAAATTATATTACGGACTTTCAGGCCATGCTTGGACTATGCTTACAGCTGAATAATAAGCACAAATTTAATATTTGTATGTGTACCACTTTCTGTTCAGGCATCTAATATGCTGATCGTTAAAAAGTTGGTTAACCAATGGATCGTTTTGGTTAACCGATAGTCGGTTCGTGTTAATTTCAGGTTGCATAAACTCTAGGGGAATGAAACGATTGTTCGCTTGAATTGTCGAGGCCTGCAGTAGCTAATGAAGAATTAAGCAAGTCAGGAATTGTATGTGTATTACCTCCAATGGCATCATGTGACCACAGACAGTGGCTTCTTTGAAACTAATTAAATCAAACCACAAGTCCAAAACAAACTGAGAGTGGTTGGGGTGTTTAGTGCTTCCACATGGTTTCCGTAGAAATATTAAGACAATCGTAATCAGCTGATTGTGGTCTCAAACATTAGGAATTTAGTTTAGCAACCTTTCCCACAATTGGTACATCACTTCTGCATGCATGTACTGTAGTCTATTGACAAGTACTTACCTCTGTTGACTGGAATTCAAATATTTGTTCAGGAGATTAATGCACCCTAGATTACTTGAATTGTTCTGGAAAAAAATTAATTAGATTAGTATTTATGCACTTAGCCCAAACCATATACAATATGTAGAGAGTGTTTTGGTACTCTGTCACAGCATGGGTGGATGAAGACCCAACTGCTGTCCGTAACCCTTTACCAACCAAAATGACCTCATCCGCTCACGTAATTTACATGGTGAACAATTGAAAAAAGCAAAAAATTTCAAATAATTTCAACAAAACCACATCATGTGACCCCTATCAATGGAATGAGCTTGTTGAGCTCATTTTTGTTCAACAACAAATATTTTCTCGAAAGAGTTTCAATTTTCTGATACCTCCTACTCGCAGAGTGTTTTTTAAAGAATATACTTTGATGTCTGAGAATGAAAGTGTCAATGACACTGTAGCTTAACTAGTCTGTGTTGGGTTTGATGAAAAGGATAATGTTCAATGCTTATGAAAGGATTATGAAATAAGACAAGAATTGTGATAATTGGGAATATGTTCATTTCTGTTCCCTGTATGCTATGTTTTTAATAAATATAATATGAGGTGTACACTGTTCTGAAGAGCTGAGGGTGGGTTAATATGACCTCACAGTTAATGTATGTGGCCCTTCAGTTAACGTATGTCAATGAAAGTTACCAAGTTACAGTGAAATTATTCCAAAATGAGTCATCCTATCAAGTTACATTGAAATCCCTTCATAAATTAAATATGGCCTGTAGACTGTGCTAAAGGTTTTTGGGCTTCAGGCCTGTGTAGCCATGACGGTAGACCGATTGCAACTAAAAGGGGATGTCCTCACCTCGACATTATACTGAGTCATTCAACTAAGTTACAATGAAATCCCTTCACAAATACGACCTGTAGTCTGTACTAAAGTTTTTCGGGTTTTGGGCTCAGGAAGCCATCATGGTTGAATGATCGCGACCAAAAGGGGGCGTTGTCATCTGGGCATAATCTGGAGTGATCCTACGAAGTTACAATGAAATCCCTTCAAATATATGACCTGTAGACTGTGCTCAAGGTTTTCGGGCTTCAAGCCCCTGAAGCCATCACAGTTGACCAAACACGACCATAAGGGGATGTTATCATCTAGGAATTATATGGAGTCAACCTAACAAGTTACAATGAAATCCTTCCATAAATATGACCTATTGACCATGCTAAAGGTTTGTGGGTTTTGGGCTGGGGCAGCCATCATGGCTGAATGATCACGACCAAAAGGGGATGTTCTCATCTATTTGGAGACATACTAACAAGTTACAATGAAATCCTTCCATAAATATGACCTATTGACTATGCTAAAGGTTTGTGGGTTTTGGGCCTGGGCAGCCATCATGGCTGAATGATCATGACCAAAAGGGGATGCTCTCACCTAGACATTATTTGGAGACATACTACCAAGTTACAATGAAATCCCTTTATAAATATGACCTCTAGACCATGCTAAATGTTTTTGGGCTTTGGGACCCTGTAGCCGTCACAGTTGCCCAATCACATCCAAAAGGGGACGTTCTCATCTAGACATTATTTGGAGACATACTACCAAGTTACAATGATATCCCTTCATAAATATGACCTGTAGACTGTGCTAAATGTTTTCGGGCTTCGGGCTCGGGCAGCCAATATGGTTGAATGATCGCAACCAAAAGGCGACAGTCTCATCTGGAGTGATCCTACGAAGTTACAATGAAACCCCTTCATAAATATGACCTGTAGACTGTGCTAAAGGTTTTCGGGCTTTGGGCGCCTGTAGCCATCACAGTTGATCAATCATGACCAAAAGGGGATGTCATCATCTAGGCATTATATGGAGTCAACCTAACAAGTTACAATGAAATTCTTCCATAAATATGACCTATAGACTATGTTAAAGGTTTTCGGGCTCGGGCAGCCATCAAGGCTGAATGATCGCGACCAAAAGCGGAGGTTATCATCTAGACATTATTTAGAGTTATCCTACCAAGGTACAATGAAATCCCTTCATAATTATGACCTGTAGACTGTGCTAAAGGTTTTTGGGCATCGGGCCCCTGTAGCTGTCACAGTTGCCCAATTGTGTCCAAAAGGGGACGTTCTCCCCTAGACATTAAATGAAGTCAACCTAACAAGTTACAATGAAATCCCTTCATAAATATGACCTGTAGACTGCGCTAAAGGTTTTTGGGCTTTGGGCTCGGGCAGCCGTTATGGTTGAATGACCGCAAACCAAAAGGGGACAATCTCATCTGGGCATCATCTGGAGTGATCCTACGAAGTTACAATGAAATCCCTTCATAAATATGACCTGTATACTGTGCTAAAGGTTTTTTGGGCTTCGGGCACCTGTAGCCATCACAGTTTACTAATCATGACCAAGAGGGATGTCATCATCTAGGCATTATTCGGAGTCAACCTAACAAGTTACAATAAAATCCTTACATAAATATGACCTATAGAATATGCTGAAGGTTTTTGGGCTTGGGCAGCCATCAAGGCCGAATGATTGCGACCAAAAGGGGACGTTCTCATCTAGACATTATTTGGGGTCATCCTACCAAGTTACATTGAAATCCCTTCATAAATATGACCTGTAGGCTGTGCTAAAGGTTTTCGGGCTTCGGGCCACTCGAACCGTCACAGTTGCCCAATCACGCCTAAAAGGGGTCTTTCTCATCTAGACATTATATGAAGTCAACCTACCAAGTTACAATGAAATCCCTCCATGAATATGACCTGTAGACTGTGCTAAAGGTTTTTGGGTTTTGGACTTGGGCAGTCATAATGGTTGACAGATCACGCCCAAATGGGGAAATTCTCCTCAAGACATCATATATCATATGGAGTCATCCTACCAAGTTACAATGAAATCCCTCCATATTAAACATGACCTGCAGACTGTGCTAAAAGTTTTTGGGTTTCGGGCTTGGGCAGCTATCACGGTTGCCAGATCATGACCAAAAGGGGACATTCTCATCTAGGCATTATACAGAGGCATCCTACCAAGTTACAATGAAATCCCTTCATAAATTCGACCTGGAGACTGTGCTAATGGTTTTCGGGTTTTGGGCTCGGGCAGCCATACTGGTTGACCAATCAAAGGAAGTCGTTGTCATCTAGACATGACCACAAACCTGCATATGACATTTCGTGACGATCAGACAAGAACTACGGCATGTAGCCTGCGCTAAAGGAAAATGTGAACAGACTCACAGACTAACAGACTTACCGACTTTCGCACGCATGATGGCAATATCTCATCTTGACTTTGTCAAGTTAAGCTAAAAATGAAAGTGTCAATGACACAGTAGCTCAACTTGTCAAGACATGTACATGTATAGTATGTGACACAGCAATGACAAACATCTAGGTAATGACCTGATAACAAAGGTACATATAAAGTATTATAATAATAAATCTTTTATTTCAGACACTAAGGTTCATAATGAACAAAAAAAAAACAAAAAAAACAAAAAAAGAAAAGAAAAAATAATAATAATGTAAAACAGATACATAGGCATAACTTGAAAATCTGCATTCGATAAATCACAATGGCGATACTATTTATAAACAGCGAGCAAATTTATGTCTGACTCATAGGGCGTTGAAACTCAGTATACATGTAACTTTGACTGTACGACAAAAACAAAGGCAAGTACCAGCTGATCACATGATTCGGCGGGGCCTTGCCGTGTAAATGTCAACAGAGATTACAAAGGACACCATAGAGAAAATAAATTTTAAAGACAGTATTGTCAATAGTACAGGACGTCATTCCAAGACTTGACTAGGGGTGACGTATAGGCGAGGTCTGAGTTTATCAAACATCGGATAATTCCATTCTGCATGGCAGCAATTCTTTCTCTAAAACTAAAAATAAATCTTCTTCTGAGAGTAAGTAGGGTTGGAACTCTATCTAACACAAACATGTTACTTGCACTACAGAATTTGTCGTATCTAAGTAGTAGCCTATAGGCATTGTTGTAGCATATGGTGAGGCGCCGCATACTACCCTGATTGAACTGGGCCCACAAGTGACAACAGTATAAGGGAGTTAATTATTTCTCAAACAGAAATGTTTTGATACATGGAGTACAATTCGAAAATTTTTGGATTAACTGATTAGACCTGATACATATGGCTCGATATTGTCTTTCTGTGTCTAAATCATCTTTCAATGAGGTATGTATAATATGCCCAAGGTACTTGTACTGGTCGACAAATTTTAACTCTGATTTGTTAAGATATACTTTTGGGAATTTGAGTTTCGAAAAACACTTAGGAATGAAAGACATACAAACTGATTTTTTAGAATTGTAAATTAGATCGAGATCAGCTGCTTCTAATTCACAAATACGCAATAAGATCCGGAGACCTCTAATAGTAGGGGCTATCAAGCATAAATCATCTGCATAGGAAAGATGATTTATAATAGCATTACTCAGGGAACATCCAACTTTAGCTTGACCTAGTCGTTTACTAAGATCGTCTAAGTAAATGTTGAACAGGAAGGGGGAAAGAATCCCTCCTTGTCTTACCCCGTTACCTACTGTGAATTTATAGGAAAAGGACTGTCCCCATCTAACACAAAATTGCTCGTTTCCAAACCAGCAATGCAACAGACGTACGATTGCAACCGGAACATCACGTGATATCAGTTTACGCAGGAGTGTGGCATGGTTGACTCTATCGAAAGCCTTACTAGAGTTCAGGAAACACACGAAGACTGGGGTATTATGGTCTACATAAAAGTGTAAAATTTCTTTGAGTGCAAATATACAGCTGTCAGTTGAGTGTTTTCGTTTGAAGCCGAACTGACAGTCGGTTGTAATCAAATTATTTAGACAGCGATTTAGAATTACTTTCTCTAGCAGTTTTGACAATATTGTTGCTAATGCCACTGGCCGGTAATTATCCTTATCAGAGATGTTGCCTATCTTATTTTAAACTAACGGGATTAGAACTACATCTGCCATGTCAAGTGGAATGTAACCATGATGTGTGATGATTGCATTTACCAGTGTCACCAGTAGTGGTTGTAGATTGTAGGTCTTGTAAAATACCATCTTTATGTTGACTAGTAGGCACAGAATTTAAAACACCTTCAAAGTGTTCCCCCCACATCTGGGCTATTGCGGATTCACCCGAGACCCCTCCCACAGTATCTGCGAGTTTGGAGGTTTTACCACGCGATACGGCTTTCCAGAATCTAATGTAATCATTATTTTTAAGTTTTCTGGCAAGAGAGTCTGATTCCAGGGACTTTTCTTGTTTCTTACATAAACGGAGGGCGTATTTAAATTCTGCACGCGACTTGCGCATGACATCATATAGCGGACCGTCGTGGGGTCTACCATTATTTCGCCAAAAGTTTGTAGCAGTTACGAGCAATAGTGTGTCGCTCCTTAACAATTTGTGTCCATCCCACTACTGGAGAGTGCTTCCTTGGGGCACGTATCTTAATTGTATCAGCAGCGGCATCTCTCAGCGATTCCCCAATGCTGGCATTGAGTTTGTCAATAGCAGAGATGTGGTCCTGGTTACAACAACTACCAACCGAATGGTCCACGGATATTGATACAACCCAAGAATGCACTGAGCTGCTGGTGACACAGTGGTCCAACCAGGAAGTAGTGCCGTGCGCATCACTGACGAATGTATAGGTATCTGAATCGCTACCGAATATCTCGACGTCAGAGATAGTCAGCTTATATTCTTCGCAAAATCTGTATAGCTCAATCATATGCTCATTTTCCCGAGTTACGTCCGTGTTCCAGTCACCAACCATGCAAACATTGTTAGTGCCAGATTCCTCAATGATTGCGGAGATCTTGCCAAGGTAATCAACAAATTCCTCTCTGTTTCGACCATTATCTACTGGCAAGTATACACATAAAATTAAAAGGGAATCATTACCATTAGTAAACAACAGGCCAACTAACCTGTCATCGGAGTAATTTATAAATTTAACTCAGTTACCCAACGACTTCGCCAGAGAATAGCCACCCCTCCATATGGGCGTCCCACGTGGAGGTGACTTCCACTGTCCATAGCGGATACTCCTTCACCAGTGAAGTCATTGTGAATAGAGCGTATATAAGGTATATCAAAATCGAACAACCAATGTTCTTGCAGCAGTACAATGTCATTAGTGACACATAGCTGCTGAACCGAAGAGCATGAACTTTTCACGGACTTGCAGTTATATGAGACAATTCTTACGACTACCCATGATGAGGTTATTTGTTAATTCCACGTCTCAGGGCATGTCTCAGCCCCCCGGGTGCAAAACTAGGCATATAACTGGGCATATAACTTGGCAAAACAGATTTCCTTGGGGGGAAGTATTTTCTCGCCAGACCTCAGGGTCGAGCAATTTACTAAGTGATTTGCGGCCATTGAAATCTATGCGGAAAGAAGAATATGAATCGTATTTTGTCACCAGCTTTTCACAAGAATTCACAATGGTGTCACAACTGGAAGTCATGTACTGTTCAATGTCATTTGCGGTGGTATCAGATGACAACCGAGAGACAAAGACAGAAATGGGTGGGGACGTTTTTTTCACCACTTTCAATGAGGCTTTCGTTGCTGTACCGATAATGGGTTGTTTTTGTTTACTTTTCCTTATCACTGGAACAAAGCCACTGCTAGTGAATGACCCCCGATCAGAAAAATTCTTTTGCCGTGACATTAGCGCATCAGCATAGGAAAAGGGTTCATATTGTGAGTCGTTTTGTGGAATTTGCATTGAAGGCTTGGTGAGAGCATTCTTTATCGTTGAAACATTGTTTGTAACTTGTTTGCTCTGGTTTACCGTTGGACGGGACGTGATAGCTGTTAAAGCTGTCAAACTTTCAGAATTGACCTCAACTGGGTCACTGTTCACTGAGGAGTTGACATTGGTCCATGACGGACCTTGTGTAACATTCGTCTGCTGATTGGCTGGCGTGTCGTTGTATTGTGTTGAGTTCACAATATGAGCTCGGAAACAATGTCACTTTTCAAGCTTGATCGCATATCATGAATTTCTTTTAGAATTTTGTTGAGATTTTCACTGGGACTCGACAGAAAACCTTTTAACTGTTCAATTTCAAGAGTAACTGATGCAATATCTTTCAAAAGAGACGACACATCTATGTGGTTGAAGTCAATAGGTGGTAATTTCGAAAGATCAGAGGCTACAAAAACACATAAGTCATCAGGGTCCACTTCATGCAGAAGAGTTATGATATCTTTCAAATTGTTAATAATTTTATCGGGTCCCTTGCGTTGAACAAAACGAGATTTATTTGGCGATATTTCAAATAAAACCGTCTTTGCGGTTTCGATTTCATAGTCATTGTAGTGATCGAGGCAAAGCTTCATGATCAGATCTGATGGAATTGTCTGCATCTTATTTATCACAAAACACAAAAGTTCATTAACGACCATACCTGTCGCATCTCTGGCAGCACTTGTGTTCGGAGTATTACTCACGTCATTATTATTGTCGATATTGTCTGTTGATTTGTGCGATTCTTGTGCAAATCTCTTTTTTTCACAACTTGTACATAACATGAGGTCTCCTTGAGTCAATTTCACCTTTGCAGATGTTCCACAGTCATTGCACTTCATTTTGCAGCAATGTATATATAAGACACAACTACATTAACCAGTTTTAAACAAGCTTAGACATGAGATGATAAACACGGCATGTCAACGTCGCCGCCATTTTATACTGTACATATATACTGACCGTTGCCTGAAACAAATGTATAGGTAAAGTATTGTAAAGGTAGGTGACAGTCAGATGCTAAACTAAAAAAGAAATCTTTGAGTCCCAGAGTGGGTCTGACATGAACCCCAAAATCTTTGTTCTCACAGTGATAACAAAGGCACCCCAAAACACACTCATTCATGTCCCAAGGTGAAAACAAAGGTACCCAAGAAGTTTCATCAAGATCAGTTCATAAATTCGAGCTGTATAGAAGTTGTGACAAAAAACTGATTGGACCTTATTTCGGTACAAAATGGCCACTGGCAGCCATCTTGAATTTTGGACCGCACTCAGAAACACTCGTTCTCGTCCCAAGGTGATAACAAATGTACCCAAGAAGTTTTGTGAAGATCGGTTGATAAATACAGCCTCTAGCCCAACCCGTATTGACATGTGCACTTACAGTGTATAAGTAGCACTAAATAAATCAAAATTCATCTAATTTGCATAATTTCTGCATGAGAAAAAACCCGTACTATATGTGATGTATTCCATTTTACTAAACATTCACATAAAAATTTATTCAAATCAGAACTTTCAGAAAGAAGTTCTGTACAAAAGAATGATTGCACAAATTTTGGTACAAAATGGTTGCTGGTGGCCATCTTGAATTTCGGACCACACCCAAAACATTTGTTCTCATCCCATGGTGATAACAAAGGTACCCAAGAAGTTTCGTAAAGATCGGTTCATAAATACGGCCTGTAGCCGGAGTCGTATAGAAGTTGTGTACAAAAAACTGATTAGACCTAATTTTGGTACAAAATGGCCACTGGCAGCCATCTTGAATTTTGGACCGCACTCAGAAACACTCGTTCTCATCCCAAGGTGATAACAGAGGTACCCAAGAAGTTTCATGAAGATCGGTTGATAAATACAGCCTCTAGCCCGAGCCATATTGACATGTGTACTTACTGTGTGTAAGTAGCACTGAAAAAATCAAAGTTCATCTAATTTGCATAATTTCTGCACGAGAAAAAAAAACGTATTATATGTGATGTATCCCATGGTACTAAACATTCACACAAAAAAATTTTCAAATCAGCGCTTTCTTATGGAAGTTCTGTGCAAAAATCTGATTGCACCTAATTTTGTACAAAATGGCTGCCATCGGCCATCTTCAATTTTGGATCGCACCCAAAAACACTCGTTCTCGTCCTACGATGATACCAAAGGTACCCAAGAAGTTTCATAAAGATCAGTTTATAAATACGGCCTCTAACACGAGCCGTATTGGCATTTGCACTTACAGTGCTGAAAGTAACACTAAATACATCAAAGTTAGTCTAATTTGCATAATTTATGTACAAGAAAAAAACCTGTATTATATGTGATGTATCCCATGGTACTAAACATTCATACAAAAAATTATTCAAATCAGCACTTTCATATGGAAGTTCTGCGCAAAAATCTGATTGCACCTAAGTCTGTACAAAATGGCCACCAGCGGCCAACTTGAATTTCGGATCGGACCCCAAAACACTCGTTTTAGTCCCACGGTCATAACAAAGGTACCCAAGAAGTTTCATAAAGATCGGTTCATAAATACGGCCTCTAGCCCGAGCCGTATTGAATTGTTGATGGACAGACGGACGGCAGACGAATGGCCATGGCATAAGCTCAAATTTGGCTTCGCCAAAGTTGAGCTAATGAATATACTGACATTTGTTTTGAATTTGTTGACAAGTACATGTATTCCATTACAACCCAACCCCTCTCCTGATCAAACCATCCCATCATTTTTAGAGATGGTCGGTATACTGCAAAATATTAACATTTTTTAGTAAATTTTGTTTCTTAACACACCTACCACAATTGTTTACAATTGTTTGTAACGTAAGTGCAAGCCCTACTTCGGAACTAACTCAAGCTTTAAGAAACTTTTCCAAACAAGTTGGAAAAGTAAATAGAGTGCAAAAGCACGAAAAAGGGCCGAGCGAGACTGGCGCTCGAAATTACAGGTACTCTCTCTGCACACCTCTTGCGTTCACTGAGTGCATGCGCAACAACCATGACGTCAATTCCGTATTTCCGCCAACGAGAAGTTTGTGATTTAGTGGGGAGGCATCGATATCAAAGATATCCCCAAGGAGGGTGGGCCTCCAGTAAACAATTGTGGTAGGTATGTTAAGAAACAAAATTTACTAAAAAATTTTAATTTCTTTTCAACCTACTCACAATTGTTTACAATTGGCTGAATAAACAATAGAAGGAGGTGAATCACATAACCAATACCAACAAGAGCAGCATAAAGAAAAGCAAGGAGGGCAGAGAACAATAGCGAAATCTGTAATGAAGATAGAGAGAAGGCACCTGAAATGAACAAGGCTGAGCGAAGCACAAGCCAGATAAAAACTAATTTAACGAGGGTGCACAACAGCCTGAGCAGCAACGAGAGGGCCTAAAGAATAAAGGTCCTCAGATTGCTGCTGTAGGTAGCGGAGATAAAAGGAGGAGAAGGTAGTAAGGCTTCCACGTTTACACGTGTAAACGTGAACGTTTCGTTTATGGGCATTAAACGTTTACAGTTCTGGAAAATGTGTACACGGAATGAAGTTTTAATAGAGTAATTTCCTTTGAGTCCCTTCGCAACACGAATTTCCATTTTTAATATGGCGTCTCAAGTTACCGACGATAAAAAGCTGAAAAGCGATGTGTGGAGGACCAACCACCTCTTGACATGTTGCCCAATA
This sequence comes from Pictodentalium vernedei, assembly GCA_031216915.1. Lineage (NCBI taxonomy): Eukaryota > Metazoa > Mollusca > Scaphopoda > Dentaliida > Dentaliidae > Pictodentalium > Pictodentalium vernedei. The sequence goes on along the minus strand of CM062290.1, from coordinate 87,357,319 downwards.
GCCCACGCCCCCATTTATTCATGAACATGGAGAGATGGGTTGCGAATATCTGTGCTCTGCCGTCTGCAATTCTGTGCAAGGAAATTGCATCTTTTTGGATTGATGTTAAATTGGATCGGCACTACAGTACACAGTGTAAAGTATGCCAGGGCTACAATCGGCACAATCAACACTTGCAAAATTTGCAGATTAATGCAGAAAGTCAAAGAAACAAAAAAAAATTTCCAACTTTGCAATGCAATATTTTGGTAATGCTTCAGAAAAACTGTGTACTGGTTCCGACGGGCATTGCCACCACAGTAACCGAACAAAATCATCTTCAAATCATGTGATATCATATGTGACACAGTCACATGAGCCGCATGGCACGTGCTTATCTTTGGTGTTTCCTTCGAAACATGTGTGGGATGTGTGGGATGTTTTAGTTTATTCGGATTTACATTAGGATCGATTTATGGAGTTTGACAGACAGACTGGCACTTGCAGTGTTTGAAAATTTGGATTCCCCTGCATGGTTTGTAAACTTTGTTTATTTTTGCGACATTGCATTTCACTCTCAAGTCTGGTATTGTCACTATTGTGTGCCATGGCAACTCGCTCCAACATTACTGTTTGAAAAAAAACACAAGGAATTTCACGCCGAACCCACCAGAATGAGCCCAGAGACCCCCATAATTTTCAAAATTTACCTGGGGGAGAATCCCCCCCCCCCCCCCCCCATAAACCGAGCGACTTTGCCTTCGGCATCTGCATGCTGTGATCGTTTGTCTACGTCGTTTTTGGACGAACTGTAAATTGGCTATCTCAATAACATAAATTGTATGCCCTGTACGCAAAGATATGATGAACTTACTGTGTATTATTACACACTTCTATCAAATATTGACTACTTGTATTGTTAGTACGTGTAAACGTTTCCGTTTTATTTACAGACAGTCGTTTAAACGTTTACAATTTTGTCTAAACATGGAAGCCTTAGAAGGTAGAAGCATTCCTCCAGTAAGCCGCATTCATAACATCCCTGAGCGAAACAGGGCGAATGCCCAGGATGTAGAAATGGCATGAACCTCATGAGCATTAAACCAGTTCGAAACAAGATCCGAAGCAGACAAGCGGGAATATGCCCGCTTGATTGCAAGACAGATCCACCTGGAAATAGAATGGGAAGAGACAGACGGCCTCTTAGGAATGAGAGACAGAAAGAATCTCTTCCGACCCCTCCTAATGAACTGAGTGCGATTAATGTAAGTGCTGATCGCACGAACAGGACAAAGAAGAGGCCTCCAGCCATCGACAGCAGGGAGAGCCCGAATGCAGATGGGAGGAGGTACCGAATCAGGAAGTTGATTCTTAGCCAGAAAAGATCAAAAGAGCAATCAGTAGTGAAGGTGACACTGTTAGCCTCATTTCTGAAGAAAGCAGAAACAACAGATAGCGCATGAAGCTCACTGACACGTCAAGCAGAAACAAACGCTAGAAGGAAAGCCATCTTATAGGTGAGAAAAAGCATATCGCTCTCAGATAAAGGCTTGAATGGCACCCCCTCCAAACAGTGCAACACCCATGCAAGTTCCACTTGGGTGTAAGACGCAAAACTCGAGGCCTCTTCAAAGAAAAGTGCCGAATGAGTTTGGAGAGAAAAAGATTATGACCGATGCACCGCTTTCCCACATAAGAAAAAGTATCAGACAGCATAGACCGATAGCCCTTAATCGTAAAAGGCTGGAGGCCCTTGGAGTCAAAAAGGTATACCAGAAAATCCACAATTTGAGCGATTGACGGATCATGGTAATCCACATTGTGATCTGCACACCAGCAGCAGAAAACCTTCCACTTCGCAGCATAAGTCATTTCGGGTGGAGGTGACAAAGCAGGGACCGAGGAATAGGAAGTTCCAGGACCAGCGGATCTACATTCGGACGCCAATAATCCAACAGGAAGTGTTGGGGAGGTCGGACAAACAAGCAACCAAGTGGAATGAGATCTGTCACAGAACCGCAAAGGACCAGCATCCGAAGGAAAGTCCTGGCTGAGACTGAGGAAGATTGAAGCAGGTTCGGAGTAAAGACGGAAAGAACTGTCACCCGAGCATTGGGGACAGACACCACATTGTGAAGAGTGTTGATATCCATCCCCAAATGACAAAATTGCTGAGAAGGAAGAAGATCCGACTTCTCGCGATTGACTCTGAAACCCAGCGACGCTAGTAGGCAAAGAAACTGCCGGACATCTGACTCCAGAAGAGCAGCATCGTGGTGCCGTTGGAGGATGTCATCCAGGTAGGCTGATGAAGTGACAGCCGACTGAGTACGGTGAAAAGCAAGCACATGTGACATCAGTCGGGTGAAGGCCTGAGGATCCAGGTCCAATCCTAATGGGAGAGCTCTGAATTGATAGACTCGATCCCGAAACGAGAACCGAAGGTATTTCTGTGACACCAGATGAAAGGGTACATGGAAGTAGGCATCCTTCAGGTCGATACTGGCAGCAAAGTCGGCCTGATGAACTGAATGGCAAATCGACCAGAAAGTCTCAATACTGAAACGAGGTGCTATAATGTACTTGTTCAGGATACTCAGATCGATGACAGGACGAAACTGGCCTTTTTTCTTCGGCACCAAGAAAAGTCTCGAGGAAAACCGCAGTGAAAGGGTGTTCCTGACCACCTCGATCACCCCTTTGGAGAGGAGATTGTTGATCTCCTGCACCAGAAGGTCCCGACGTAGAGAATCGGAAGGGACCCAAGTCGGGAGGGGCACCCGAGATAAACTGGGGTGCTGATGGAAGGGCAGTTGCAGACCGGATTGGATGACGTCGAGGACCCAAGTGTCTGACATTATCTCTATCCAACGGTCATAAAACAGCGACAGCCTTCCCCTGACTGGAGGCAAATCGAGGTGAAGACCTTCACTTGCGGCCTCGATGAGGACCCCGAGAGAAGAAACCACCCCCTGGGGAAGCGACAGAGTCCTGAGACTTTCCTGTCTGAGGCTGTCAGCAAGTCTGGCTACGTCGACGCTTCTTCAGAGCAGAAGGAGCCAAAAGGTGTAGCCGACGGAGCCGACGTGGTAGATGCAGCAGGACGTTTGGCGGGCCTGGAACGACCACCACCCACAGCAGCAGGTTGGTCCAGCTGTCGTAGAAAAAGCTGGTCCTTCGAATGACGAAGAACCTCGCCACGGACAGCTTCCACGGAACCATGGAACAACTGAGGTCCAATCAAAGAGGCAGACCTCAGAACAGCATGCTGCTCAGAAGGAAGGGATGGAGAAGAATCCAACACCACATCCCGGCGTGCCAGCTCCAAATTAGCCATGTTACAGGCATGAGCGTGTGTCAAGTTCATAAGAGCCTGCGACAAAACGCGCAAAGGCACCTGAGCATCATCAAACTCCCCTGGTGGAAAATATTCAGCTAGGGCAGCGACGACATGGTCCGCGAGAGATAACATACCCAGCATCTCTCGGGACAGGCGCGCCATAGACTCAACTACCAACATCGGGAGAACTGCCGACTTAGGCTTCGTTAACCCGAGGGAAGAAGAATCCTCATCCACAGTAGTCATCCCTTGGAAGACTGGTGGACAGACGGAATTGTAAACACGAAACCACGATGGAGGCAGAAAGGCATCAGCTCTAGAAAAGAAAGAACCCTAGAGGGCCTTAGAAAGCATTTTGGCGTCCATGCCCTGGAAGGACTCAACAACCTGAGCCGATTGCAGAGGATGCAAAGCCCCAGAGCTAAAAGGCTCAACAGGGTTACAGCGCTCCACAGAGGACCGCGGCTGGACAGTCACAGATGGCTGGTCTGAAGGTTGAATGTCCAGCAATAAGCCAAAGACAAAATCCAAAGCCTGCCCCAAGACAGACGAGGGGGGCCGATCACCTTTAAGAAAATCGTCATCCTCTGTTGCAGAAGAGACCGAGCCCAACTCGGGCTGACCAGCAGAAACCTCCTGTGAATACTGTGCAGTATCCTCCTGTGAATACTGTGCAGTATCCAAAGGGCCAGGCGAGCCATCTCAGCGGCTGACCAAAGGAGGTTGTGCCTCAGGAGGCATAGGGAAGCCAACTTGATGGTTGCTAGAAAGCAATTGGGTGAGCGCCAAAACGGCCTGACGCAGGTCACCCTGAGAATCCGTCGCAGCAGCATCGCCCGACTGAGTGTCTTCCCAATGGACCCTTCTAGTAGAAGAACCCAAATCCTCAGAAGGGGCCAACGATGAATGCTGACGGAACAGAAGGCCATGCCTGCAAATCCTCTAAAGAGACCGACAGCGTACGTCGAACGGTAGCTAGAACTGGGACATGATGAGAAGACACCGGAGGATTGTCCCAAGAATGACAGGAACCTGCCATTGGCCTCTGCACGGCAGAAGGCCCCAACTGCCCATCCTCTGAGACTCGGAACACAGTGAGGAATCACCGGAGGAAGGTTCCAAGAGTGACAGCTAACCAGGGCTGTCACTGACCTCTGCCGAACAGCAGGCCCTGGATGCCAATGTCCCAGCCCCATCCTGCTAGTCGGCACACTAGCAGGGGAAGAAGGAACAATAAACGATTTGCTCGAGTGGCGAGGAATCGCAGCCGAAGCAACCACATGGCTCAACCGACTAGGAGCAAACCTAGCCAGATGAGACGGAGCAGACAGCAAACCCGCACAGCGTCGCCGCAAAGCCAGGGGAGGCTGAGAGTTCATAGACACACCAGCAGATACAGTCTTGAACCCCCAAGACTGTATACCATCCCAAAAGAGATGGAAGAGCCACCATCATACAGAATAGGATCTGTAGTAACAACTTCCTCAGCAACTGTCGATGGCGTAGGAGGCAAATCGGAGAGGGTCACCGAGCTGACCTCGGAGAAGCTCTCAACGAAAACAGATGCCTCAAGAGTGACATCAGAAGGCAAAGAGACCAAGGTCTCCACTTCAGGCATCACCGCACTAGCACCGTCAACAGTTGCAGAGGAACCCTTACCCCGAGAACAAGGGGTTCTAGCTCTAGACAGAACCACCTTGTTTACAGATGCCCAGAATTTTGAGGACCAAACCCCACAAATACCACATGATTGGGCCTGTGTACAATTGTTGCAAGTGACACATAAGGAAAGAGAGTCGTCCACATGTTTCACTTGCAAGCAAGAGGAACAAGGAATAGTCTTAGGCATAATATGATAAATGAAAACAAGCTTCCCGCCAACGGAAAACAGAACAACAATGGTTGTGTTCACACGCGGGGGAAAAACAAGACTGTGTGAAAAAGCAAGCAAAAATGAAAGTGTCAATGACATTGTAGCTCAACTTGTTTTAGACATGTATAATTTTATGTATAATGTGTGACACAGCAATGACAAACATCTAGGTAATGACCTGATAACAAAGGTACATGTAAAGTATTGTAACGGTCTGTACATAAATGCTGACCGTAGCCTGTAACAAATATATAGGTAAAGTATTTAAAAGTGGGGTGACAGTTAGATGCTAAACTAGAAAAGAAATCTTTGAGTCCCAGAGTGGGACTGACTGAACCCCAAAATATTTGTTCTCATAGCACAGTGATAACAAAGGCACCCCAAAACGCTCGTTCCTGTCACAAGGTGATAACAAAAGTACCCCAAGAAGTTTCGTGAAGATCAGTTCATAAATACAGACTCCAGGCCGAGCCGTATTGACATGTGCACTTACTGTATATAAGTAGCACTGAACAAATCAAAGTTCATCTAATTTGCATAATTTCTGCACCAGAAAAAACCCATTCCATGTTACTAAACATTCAAACAAATATTTATTCAAATCAGAACTTTCATACAGAAGTTCTGTACAAAATACTGAATGCACTAATTTTGGTACAAAATGGCTGCTGGTGGCCATCTTGAATTTTGGACCGCACCCAAACCCACTCGTTCTCGGCCCACAGTGATAACAAAGCTACTCAAGAAGTTTCGTAAAGATCGGTTCATAAATACAGCCTCCAGCCTGACCCCTATAGAAGTTGTGTACAAAAAATGATTGGACCTAATTTCGGTACAAAATGGCCACTGGCAGCCATCTTGAATTTAGGACCGCACCCAGAAACACTCGTTCTCGTCCCCAGTTGATAACAAAGGCACCCAAGACATTTCATGAAGATCGGTTCATAAATACAGACTCTAGCCCGAGCCGTACTGACATGTGTACTTACTGTGTGTAAGTAGCACTGAAAAAATCAAAGTTCATCTAATTTGCATAATTTCTGCACGAGAAAAAAACCTGTATGATATGTGATGTATCCCATGGTACTAAACATTCACACACGAAATTATTCAAATCAGCGCTTTCATATGGAAGTTCTGTGCAAAAATCTGATTGCACCTAATTTTGTACAAAATGGCTGCCATCGGCCATCTTGAATTTCGGACCGGACCCCAAAACACTCGTTCTCGTCCCACTGTGATACCAAAGGTACCCAAGAAGTTTCGTAAAGATCGGTTCATAAATACGGCCTCTACCCCAAGCCGTATTGGCATTTGCACTTACTGTGTACAAATTGCACTGAATAAATCAAAGTTCATCAGTTCACAGTGGTAAAAGTAACACCAAAAAACATCAAAGTTAGTCTAATTTGCATAATTTACATACGAGAAGAAAACCTGTATTATATGTGATGTATCCCATGGTACTAAACATTCATACAAAAAATTATTCAAATCAGTGCTTTCATATGGAAGTTCCGAGCAAAAATCTGATTGCACCTAATTTTGTACAAAATGGCTGCCAGCAGCCAACTTGAATTTCGGATCGGACCCCAAAATACTCGTTACATCCCATGGTCATAACAAAGGTACCCAAGAAGTTTCGTAAAAATCGGTTCATAAATACGGCCTCTAGCCCGAGTGGTATTGAATTGTTGACGGACAGATGACTGGCCATTGCATAAGCACAAATTCGGCTCCGCCAAAGTTGAGCTAAAAATGGCAAGTTGTTAACTTGGTACTTCCGTTTCTGAAGAAATACAGCCCAGTCCCAGTGTTCCTTATATTCAGGCCAACTCAATATATTTTCTGGAAATTAATGTGCGATTTATTCACAGGGGGCATTAGAGGTCGAGTGGGTGGTTGACTGGTAGGCAATTGGTTGTTGGAAATAATCCACTGGTATTGATAATTCAGCAGCCTGCATTTACAACTTGACAAACAAATGGTAATACTGCTTGTGGTTATCGCTTCTCAATGATATTGTATAACATTTCTTTCAATTCAGCATTGCTATTTGAAGTTGCAGATACTTTTAACAACTGATCATTCTATTAAAATACAAGCCCCCCAAACTTTACTACCTGATCATCTGCTTTACATATATTCTTTTGAATAAATAATTTATACTGCACACGTGTGCACACTGGAAAAATGTGATTGACCTGAATTTTAAGACACATTAAAAACAATGTATGGAAGCCAACAGATTTGGCATTATTGAAGTTCATTTAATCCATCGAGGCACAGCAAATGTTTTGAAAATGCTTTATTAGTAAATCATCAATATGGACATCTTTTCTCAAAGAAAATGAAAATGTACCCTAAATTATCATGGAAAATCGTGAATTCTCTGGAATTTTCAGAAACGTGAAAAAACAAAGCACCAGAAGTGAAGTTAGTGAACACTGGTGGAATGATTCCACTCACAATACCCTATAATTACAACTGGATGAAGGTAATAAAACATATTATTTTACATGTTTTTCAAGAAAGAACCCAAACAATGAAAGGTAGATGACACCATGTCACTGAAGCATTGCAAGATTGGCAATGACTGCACAATGTTTTCACAAAGTTCTGGCATTATGATAGAGAGATTAATAACAGTTGCATTACTTCAATTTACTTGCATATTTGAGTGGATACTGGACACTGGATTTACTGGACAGTGGACATTAATATTGTTGCCACTTTGAAAGATAAGCGGAAGGACTGACCAAGAGTGTTACTACCAGTGAAAACGTACTGAAAAGCTTGGAAGATGAAGAACATATATGTTTCTTCTACATGATTCATTAGGGGAGGGGCATGGTACAAAGGACATACAGTACGTGGAGAGTGGATTGTAACTAAATCACCCGCAGAGTGGAGTTATCACCCAAGCTATAACTTTTAAATTTTGTACACATGGACAAAAAACACAAGCAATGTTTCAGCCAATGGACCTCCGGGTTCAACCCGGAGGTCCATTGACTGAAACTTTGCTGGTGCTGGTTATGCTTTGCAACAAATTTGCAATTATTCCTCGGGTGGAATCCCCACTCTGCGGGTGATTTAGTGATAATACACTCTCCACGTACTGTAGAGGTCAACTGATTAGCTTGTCAAGTTATTTAATGAATCACTCAATTCAGTGTGATGATTCACACTGAAATAAGTGATTCATTAAATAGCTTGCTAGACTAATTAGGCCTAAAAAAATTATACGTTTGTTTCCGCAAACCCGACTGACCATATTTTAAACCGCTAAGCTTAAGCATTTTATTAAAATCCTAAAAAAGTGAAAAATAAATGGTGGCACTTTCTAATTCACGCCACATATATTGAAAATGACGAATCATGGGCCATAACTCTGACAAAAATCATCAGACTGAGTCGATTTACAAACTTGACCTGCAATTTATGACTAGAAAGCTATATACAAAATTTGAACAAAATCGGTTAACATTTCTTCAAGTTATCGCGCTAACAAATGTTGAATGTGCAAAAAATGACGAATCTATTCATGGTGCAAAAGGTCACATACAAAAACATGTGCATGGTAATGTGAACAAGTGTTTGACCACCGAGGTGGTATTAGTCCCCTACGGCACTTTTGTGACATAAGGTGTTTTTGTCACAGAAGACACTAGAGTATATAAGCATCTTGAATTTTGAAAAAAAAATATAGAGCGTGCATAATCCCCTCACAACCCTTTATCCATGTACCATATATGAAAGGCGTAGCTTGAACCATGTTGGAGGGAGGGGTGGTAACATAAAATAGAGATAAAATTTTAAAAAACACAACAAAAATGGCCACCATTCTGCCATCTTGGATTTTGAAAAATAAATATTGACTGTGCATCATCCCATCAGAACCATTTATCCATGTACAAAATATGAAAGGTGTAGCTTGAAGCATGTTGGAGGGAGAGGTGGTAACATTCTAAAAATACTGATACTGAACTTGAAATTTCCATACTCAACTCATAATCATTTTTGACCAAACAGTTCCCTTACCTTTGATTTGAACCAAACCATTTATCACTCAATAAATGAGCTTTGATTTTTTACCCAAACCACATCTGCCATTTTTGCCCAGACCGCTCTCTGATTTTTTTCCAAAATCAAAATGTTTGGAGTCAAATGTCCTGGAACTCGAGGTTTTTGACTGGAAATACCTTCTTCAGACAATCATGGCATCTCCACGTGTGTCTGTCAAAGTTTGCTTGAATACTATGCAAAAACTCCATCAACATATTTTTTAGTAAATCATCGTGGACCCCTTCAATTTCAAATTTTGTTGAAATGTTTTGGAACAAACAGTATTTTTTCCATTTCTTGGTGGACAGATATATCTCGATGTTATGATATTTATCTGACTGCTGGATATCTGCTGTCGTACTGTGTTGTTTAGACTGTAGAAGTGGTCCATTTTGTTTTTTTTACAAGCTCAAAAAGTAGCATTTTTGCATTGAATCTCCTATAGCCCAAGTTGATGCCCAGGTTTCCAGGGGTTTGGGGTCTTCTTGGGAGAACAATATGATCTTGGCAGGTTTCAATTTGCCTGTGTAACAGACAGTCTGCAAATAGGTACACCTGTGATCTCACACAGTTTGGCAGGTCATACATATGGTACAAGAAGAGTTGAGGGCCAAGAATGGTGTTCTGGGGGTACTCCTGCGTCCACTGTTACCTCATTGGATGCTTTGCCTTCTCGCTCTACCTTCATTGTGCATTTGATTGGGAAGTTTGTCAGCCATGTTTATACTGGTCATACCATACTGGTCTATTATATGGAGCAGTCATTTATATTGTTGGAGCTGGGTTGTTTTTCGGTTTGGTTCTGGTTTTTGCAGAAAACCAGTTAGAATTTGAAAAGATGTGCTACATTCTACTGGATACTTCTTTTCTTCCGAGACAGAAAAAAGGGTAGGTAGGTAGGCAATATTTTTTTTAAGTTTTCTTTTACACTACTTTGGAGTACTTTCCTACACAAATTTTTATTCAAAGAGACTGTGTATGCCCCTTTCCATAAAATGCTGAACATCTGAATGGGAAGCAAATATAAACAAAAGGACATTGCTTATGAAGACATAATTACGCTATAAACAAATACATACAAGTGTTAAAACTCCTTTCAATTTAGGCCTCTATAAAAAGTTTTGGCCTTGGAAAGTTGGGTCGGCCTTAAGTTAAGGGCCTATATAAGTAATGGAATTTTGTTTATTTTGAAATTCTCACCTCTCATATTCCTTAAATTCAGATTAAATATACACAAAGTATACATCAAAATGAAGGTTGGGAGGTATAGAACACGAAACACATATGTAATCAACCCATAGAGTCGACTGTAGGCACCACTGGTTCCTGGAAGTCTGCTACCGTATTCGCACCAGAACTGATAATAAAATAATATTTCATCAGAACAACTTGTGGCCAAATGTGCTTCATATATCCAAGAACAAAGCTAGGCATTCAAAACACTTTCGAATACAGCGATAGGACTACATTTTGGAAAAGGACAACACTGTCTGCATTTTTCATTGATCATGGTTTCCATGCTCGACAGACATGCGCAAATCACTCATTACGAATTTCCATCGAAAAACAAAATCGTAATTCTAAGAAATGTCAACAGGTATCATGATACCTTGCATTGAATATGACAACTATGCAATCTCTATCTAATAACAGTATACTGTATGAAGGCGATCTTTTTCATTATTTGATTTTAGACGGCGTTGTTTTTACATGCTTTTTCTGTCCGATGACGTCGACCGGAAATCAAAAGTATACTCATACGTAAACAAAAGCAAAGGCTTTGGAATTTTCCCCAATGCAGCTCTGTCGCCGTGTTTTGAAGAATTTTTATCCCCCAGCTTTGTACTTGGATATGTAAAGCACATTTGGCCACAAGTTGTTTTCGTGAAATATTAGCGAACGAAGAGAGTATAATGGTAACGTGTGCGTTATGTGTGAAAATATAAGATCGAAATTTAGAATATTTCAGAAAAATATATATCCATGCAATCCAAAAATCTGTGTCCGGAAGTAAACACCATGGTCGAAAAATAAGAGTCGAAGTTGATCAAATTGTATTGTTTTCATTGGTAGAAATCGAATTAAATTTTTGAAAAAGGAACAGGTGAACGTGCAGGAATAGCGTCACCCATAGAAATCGGATATTTGAAACCACAACAACACAAAAGAAACGCAAGTTGCGCTACATTTGTTGTTCATTTTTTAAACTTCAATTCCTTGTACAAAAAAAATCAAAATTGTTGGCAACAAAGTTGCACGCTTGTTAATAAAATATCTAAGAATAAGTGTGTCTGCAAGAAATTCTATAATTTTAAGTATTTTCCTTTCGCGAGACGTTTAAAAATAATGAGTTGATGTTTTCTCGCATTTCTCATTTCTGACGCTCTTTTTTGTAAACAAAAGGTTTACCCCTCTCGTGCTTAGGACGATTTCCGCTGGAAGATACGTAATATACAATTAAAAGAGGGACACAATGGGATTCCCGAGACTTTGCTCTTCATTGCAATGCATTGAACTTTTCGGATCGTAATTTTTTCCCTTTTTTCTGACGCAATAAAAATTTTTGAACGATTTTTTCCACTTTAATATTTATCAAGAAGTTACGGTACCAGTGCCTGGTAATGATATTTCGAACACGAACTTTCCATTTTTGAGGTTTTGAAGTGATACAGTATACAGTAACTGAATTACAGACAACTCGGACCAAAGACAACTCGGACCAAGACAACTCGGACCACTTTTGAAGACAACTCGGACCAACTTTGAAGACAAGTCAGACCAACTTTAAAGACAACTCGGACCAACTTTGAAGACAAGTCGGCCCAATTTTCAGGACAACTCGGACCACTTTTGAAGACAACTCGGACCAACTTTCAAAACAACTCGGCCCAACTTTTGAACAAGTCGACCCAAGTTTCAAGACAAGTCGGACCAACTTTCTAGGCAACTTGGACTGACTCGGTGAATAAATCGGACCTGAATAGTGGACAAACGAAGATTTGGGGTTGGTGGGGAAAGACACAGAACAACCAGTCACGGTTTAAACGATTTATTAAAAACTGAGACATGACAATCAAAGACATGAATAAATGAATGAATAAAAGTTCACATAAAAAACAATGTCCAGCACATATTTTATCAAACTATATGTACAATATATATGTATTGGTATTTAAAGTCACAATTCTTCACATTTAAGTCCATATGAACATCAGCATTATTACCTGAATGATATATATACATTAACCCTTTACCTAAAGCTTGTAGCAGACGACACTCGTAACGTGTTACTAATTTTTTTTGCTTCATAAACATAGGTTATGAAACCGCATTGGAACGGATGTGATTCGCTCGTTCCAATGAAGGATCATAATCTACGTTTTGGAAACAAAAAAAAATGAAAAAACTGTATGGCTGAACCGATCAGTGAATTAACTCAGAGTTGTCAATTTTCACCTGTAATTACATTGAATATAATCCCATGACTGGGTCTCTATTGTTATATTTGAGGTGTTTATTCAACACAGATTATACACAACTTGCTCCTTTTAATGCCAAATTTTTAAATGTTTACACGCCGGGTGGAACCATGGTCGACCCGGGACACATGTGCTTGACAAGATGTATCCAAATTAGTGAACTTTAGAGAGTGGGGATGATTCTGGACGGACTGTTGCCTTACACTCTATACAGTCATCAGCCATGATTGAATGACTAAATGAATGAATGAAAGGTGTTAGAGCGCCGACCCGGTTAACCTTATTTTATTTCACTTGGATCACACAGGCCTAGCTTTCCTATTGCCTCAAATGGGGTCTGAGGGGGTATGCACGCTGTTAGAATTCCCGGCAGTTTACGTTGGAGTGATAGATTGTCAATACTCAATCCCTGAACGCCATTAAGACTATTAGAGAGTGGGCTCTATTCAGTTCTAGATTTGAGTTCTATGTCGGTTTTAACATTTTTTGTAGTGGGGACACCCCCGATAATTGCTTGGGTGTTGCCCACCAACACCAACTTTGATGAATGAATGAATGAAAGGTTTTAGCGCGCTGAATGCGCACAGGGACGATGTGGGATTTACAAATCCCTTGCGACCCGGTTAACCTTATTTTATTTCACTTGGATCACACAGGCCTAGCTTTCCTACTGCCTCAAATGGGGTCTGCGGGGGTATGCACGCGGTTAGAATTCCCGGCAGTTTACGTTGGCGTGATAGATTGTCAATAATCAATCCCTCAATGCCATTAAGACTGTTAGAGAGTGGGCTCTATTCGGTTCTAGCTTGGTGATGCTAGAGTGCACAGAAGTGGTACAGAGAACAATAGGCTTTGTTAATATCCAAACAGTGAGATGTGTTCAGCCAGGAGCTTTAACAGACATGATTGTCAAATGTGACTAAATTCTCGAAATGAACATAATATATAGAAAAGCTAGAGCCTAAAACAACATGTCGGTAATCTTTTGAGCTGCCTGTTGAAAAGATGAGCTAGTACAAGCAACAAACTTTCACACATTATTTCCGTGTGATTACTTGTTTAGTTGCAATGCAAACATTCATCGCATATCAAAGTTTATGGTGAGAAGCATTTTCATTTTGCAGAATAACTTCAAAGACAGCACAAGCTGCACTGAAAAGTGTTGCGTTGCATCTATTGAAGTCTTTGAGATCACATTTAATTATTTCCGACATCATTCTTTTCTTCACAGTTGGTCCAACCTGTCTTATAGTCGTTACAACTTGTCTTGAAAGTTGGTCCGAGTTGTCCCCAAAAGTGGTCCGAGTTGTCCTGAAAGTTGGGCCGACTTGTCTTGAAAGTTGGTCCGAGTTGTCTTCAAAAGTGGTCCGACTTGTCTTAGTCTGAGTTGTCTTTGGTCGGAGTTGTCCTGATCCGACAGTAACTTACACCCAAGCACCTCACTGCAGTGGAAACTCCACAAAAACTTGTTGCTTCTTTCGGATTGACCTACTTTTGCGTCACGCGGTGCTTCTTGTAACATCGTATACCAATTTTGGCTAGGAAAGACGGTTTGCCGTATTCGGGCTGTGATTGCAAGAGACAATTATCAATACGTGTTCACGCAGTGTTGATACATTTTGTTTTTGAATATAAAATCATTCAGTAAATAGTTCATGACTGATTCCTTCGAAAGATAAGGAAGATCAGAAGGTGAACTACTGTCGTGTTGTGTTTGATCAGTGACCGAGTCTGATCAGTCAGTCTGTCACGAGTGTCAGTCTCCAAATCCAATTCCAAATGCATTTGCAATTTAAGGCGACCAGCTAAATCGGACTACAATTACAAATTAAATCGTCAGAATTAATTCCATAAATTTGATACCAGACAATTTTACTTACACTCACTGATACTGAATTCATTTTCTATCTGATCCTTTTTACATGACGTTTAACAATCCAGTGGCGGTGCCACTGGAGGGGGATAGCTGTCCCTCCCACTCCCCCCCCCCCCCCCCCAAATCAAACTTAAAATTTCTATCTGACCGTGGTTTTCCCACCCAATTTCACCCCACAAACGACACACAACAATACACGTCATGTCGGGTGTTGTAGAAATGTTCAGATATCGCTCCCACTCCCAGGCCTCCAAATATAGAAATCTTTCATGGGGAGAACTCCATATCCCCACACACGCGAGGGGGAGATCCCGTTCCCTCCACCAGCTATAAGGCCTGTGGCATTTGGGAGATTCCTTTGGCATCTTGACCTTGGACCCCCACCCCCCATAGCTTACCTAAGCCCCCCCCCCCCCCCCCCAAAAAAAAAATATTGAAATCTTGGCGCCATCACTGTAGCGATCAGTCGGTATCAATAAAACTTGTGATGGAAAGACAATATGTTGATCAAATTTGCAGAAAGGGCTACATAACATTAAGCTACATAATGTTCTAACCAACTTGCAAGTTAAAAATACAAGAAGTCAGAAATCTTCGCAAAAAAAATTGGGAAAACAATCTTTTCTTGCTGCTAAGAATTCACCATAATTAGGAAATTTGCAAACACAAAAAGAAAAGATGCAATCAGAAAATCACGCTTTCAAGACCATGAAGAAATATTTGAAAGGGGTAACAGCATGCACGTAGAATTCATCAAATTGTTAATTGTACTTTCTAAGGGTACTGCTAGAAAACCTCTGTGTGGATGGTGGGGGCGGGGCATAGAGAATAAACTAGAATTTCACAACCATAAAAATATAAAGAGTCGTGGCAAGTAACTAGATTTTTTGGTGAATAGTAATTACTGTGAATACTAGTTAGAACATATTGGCTGTGGTGATGGGTGGGTGGGTGGGTGGGTGGGGGGGGATTGTAATTTTGAAGGACTGTAACAAATTTATTTGAAAAGAATGTTATGATGGGCAACAAAACTTTTGTCAAATTGTATTTATTGATGTCGGAAGTAGAAAATCACAGGGCTGTGATGATGCTGGATTATTTTCTTATGACTTCGGTGTAAATCCTCCTAAGCAAGTCCCTGGGTGAAATCACAGCATACCACTCTGAATTTATTAAGTTTTTTGCAGGATACTATTTTTTTAGAAACTACTGTATAATTATTTATTTAATGTTGTTTAAGGTCACATACTTATGCACAATGGATAATCATGACCATGACAGTTTTACGGGTGGAGGAAGCTGGAGTACCCAGAGAGAACCACCGAGCAATGACAAGCAGCTGCCAGCTCCCCAACATCGTAACTCCGCAATGCAGCACAGACAGAGTTAGATTGGTTGAAGACATGCACACCATCGACGTGCAGTACGCCTTAGTACACGGCATCATCGTGCCACCATGTGGACAATCGGGGTAAGTGCCTTGCCCAAGGGCACAGCGCAGGAGTCTGAATCAATCGCTCAGACGGTCACCCATCCAAGGACAAACCGGGCTCGACATTGCTTAACTTCGGTGATCTTGACGAAAACCGGTTACCGCAACGCCACCGCACCCCCAACTACTGTATAAGAACCTGTAAATGTTCAACTCAGACGGATTGCACCCCAGGGATTTGTGTTGTAACTTTTATTGTTTTGGGAGTTCTGTTTTCAAAAAGTGTGCACAATAATTGTTGTAAAGGTTTGTGATTTAATGGTGATCTGCTCTCTCCGGGATGTATCTCTTCTCCAACTCCATGCTTCCCCAATTCCCTCCTCAGTAAAGTCTCTTAAACAAGCCTTCAGCCTGGACAGCCTTTTCGGTCTGATTCAGTAGGGTCTTGTTCACCATAAAGGTGTTGAGGAATTCTATTAGCATCAAACTGTAGTTCTTCTTTTCATTGCATGGGTGGGTCACAGTGAAATTGGTGGTGTGTTGGCAGTGTGGTTGTGGGTGGGGGGCTGGGGGTTGTTGAGAAATGTGGTGACTGGTGAGAGCGATCTGTTTTCCATATTCTAATTCTATATGCATATTCATCCACTGACCAATGTCCTCATGTTTCTTGTGTCAACTTTATTGGGAATATGAGAGGGGGTTATACTCCTGTGACTGTCATCCATATAATAGTATGGTGAGGACTAATAGTACAGGGTGGAATATTATACTGAAGTTACAAACTGACTTCATAATATTTCAAAGTGCCATATCTTGGATAAATAACCAAATAACCTCAAAATTCCAACATAACTCCAACTATCTACAGCTATGGAAGATGTTAAGAATTTAGTCCAAAACAGTGCATTATGAGAATTAGACTGCAGTCCAGCCTGGTGAAAATGAATAAAAAAGTAGGGGATCAAATCAGAATAATATGGAGTAGAAAATACAAAAAAATACCAGTACTACAGATATGATCATTTAGAACATAGGAGTAGGAATCAAGTACTTTCCCGACTGATGCGCCATTTCACTCTTCTGTTGTCTTTTTCACTCAAGGATTTATTGTCAATCCCAGTCAGCAGCCTCTTTCGGATTTTGCACTGCTTCTCAAAGCTATCAAACTTTCTCATGCAATGGGTGTTACATGTTCCAAGCAGCACAGTGAGCACACTGCTCTGGAACACATGGACAGTCCAGCCAGCTGATAGAAAAGTTGCCAGCTTTGAGAGAGTGGCCTTTTGGAAGTATCAGTCACAAGTATTTAACATTATGTTGTATTTTCAGTGTTGATTAACATTCAATGAATTTGGATGAAATTTAAGGGCGTTATCAATTGAGAAAGACATGGAAATCATAACAGTCTTACCGCACACAGCAGTAAATACCGCACATATCAGTATAAAAGACAGCATACCGCACACAGAAGTATAGCAGACGGAATACCGCACAAAGCAGTATTATAGATAGCATACCGCACACAGCAGTATAACAGACGGAACACCACACAAAGCAGTATTATAGATAGCATACCGCACACAGCAGTATAACAAACGGAATACCGCACACAGCAGTATCAATAAACAGAGGTTGACACACAGTCGAAATAAATGTCCGAACGGTTTAACATCCAAAGTCACACTCAAATTGCTCCCAAACTAACATCTCAATCACACTGAGAAACCAACCGAGCATTACTGTGAACACTGTTCACTGGCTGGATCTTGGCAACTGATCTTCACTGAATCAATTTACGTCAATTATACAACATTCTCCCCATGAATATTTACGGTTTGAATCCTGTCTGAACAGAGACCTACATGTGAAAGGTAATGTGGGCCCTGAGCTAAAAGGAAATTGACACGAGTTTGTGCAATCCATCTGGAGATGAAACATCATATTTACAAATGAAAATATTCAATGAAGCAAATAACCTCATCAAATACGTGATCTTTGTTGGGCGTTTAAACTGATATACGAACAAAACGGCATGTTCACTGATCAAACAGGCGGCAGATACCTCAAATTGCTGAACAATTCAGTTCAGGAACACAACATAACGAGACAAGAACTGGGCAGAATCAATAATTTTTGTTAAAAGTAAGTTCTTGAAGAGAGGCTGCATTTAAGAAGTGAAAGGCTGTGTAAAATGGAACAAGTTATCCATGTGTCTTGCAGAAGTGCGAATTAACAATTTACTGAGTTTTTGCAAACAAGTGAACATTGTTGCAGAAAACTACAATGCAGTTGTAGAATCATGTGAAGAACCATAAAATATGTCCTACAAGCAGCTCAACAATGAAGTGAATTACCTCACTGTTGAACTCATAAATTCACAGAAAAGACAATAATTTATTTAAAAACATAATTACACGTAATAAATGAAGCGAATAAACTCATCAATTATCATTATGTTCTCTTGTTTTCTTTTGACTGTTATTTTTACAGCCGATTCCACACATGATTCCCTTTAAAAACATAAGTGCAGTTTCAAGTTTACTTCAGTTATCATCAGGATGCCCACGTTCACCCCGAGAAGATGGAGTGATGTATCAGGAGGTATTCTGGTATAAAAAAGCAATCATTGCCCTTCCGTCTATTGAACCGGCGTTGCTATTTGGTGCTGGCTTCTGTTTGTGAAAACCGGAGCAACTGCACTATGTGGCTACAAACCTGTAGTTTACTCAGAAGGGAGCTCAACACCATCACAACCATTATTGTAAATAACCCAACCATTACTGGGTTTCCTCAAGTCTTCAGTTTCGCATACACTTTCATGGAATATTTCATCATCTATAACAGATGCAGTAAATGACCGCATGTCCGGTAAAGGTGAAATGTGTTGAAGTTGCTGGCGTTTAGGTAACTTATTTTTACTGACATAACTATTGCATTCTCCACCACACCAAATGCAGCAAATGGCCGCATAAATTTTGTAGGTGAGATGCTTTGAACATTCTCGTGCTCAGTTTCATGTACCGAATAATTTGCTGGAATTGGCAGCATAGAATCAATAGGTGAATGTGATGCATGCGGAACTGAAGAATAAACTAGTTTAGGCTTTTGCTGAGAAGGTTTAACATCACTTGGCCGAGTCGACATGGTTGAAGTCGAAGACAACTGTGTTGACACAGACAGTGCCAATTCGGTGCTGAGGACTGTATGCTGGTTAGTATCTGTGTACGGTGCAGAAAAGAATATAGTTTCAATATCCTTTCGTGTCATCATGAGATTGGACAATTTCTCATAGTGTCTGTAAGTTGGGCTTGCACCAGTTTAATTTCCTAATCAATTCTCCTGGTATGACTGGACACACTGCCGTCGACATTCTGATATTTGACTTGAATCAGCTTCGTCCAATTGTTGCCAAGCTATTCCTCTATTTCCCGCCGTTGAAATTAGGAGGTCTCCATACTTAACAATTTCATTCAATTGACATCGTACTTGGACGGCGTTAAAAGACGTTCAGCCGACCCGATTAAAAGCACTGTCTTCTCTCAGTGGCCAGTCCGATTGCACCATTCTTTCGCCCCTCCATGTTTGCGTGTCTGGCTAAAATGTCTCGGATGAATATACATCTTGTGACATGAAAAAATCACCAACAACAGTCTGCTTAAAAATAGAGAGATTCGTTACAATTTTAAAAACTAGTAAAAAATATTTAAAAATTCAGCAGCTAACAAAATAATACAAGAGGCCCCAGGGGGCCTGAGGGCGCTCACCTGACATGGTAGCCTAAATATCAACCCAGAGAATTGATTTCCACAAGTTGCATCTGCTCCTCCTAAGAAAAGCTGAAACCAAATATCCAAATATTCTGACCAGTGGATCTAAAAAAAGATTTTTTAAGAATATTCCTCATACTGAACTAAGTCATAATTCGGGCTCCCACAGGGAGCCCATATATGAACCCAGGGACTTGGCTTTAACAAACCTGAATCTCACACCCCTAAGCATTCTGCACACCAAATATCAAAACATTCCGACTGCTGGATCTGAAGAAGAAGATTTTTAAAGAAAATTCCTCATTTTGAACCAAGTTACAATTCGAGCTCCCACAATCAGCCCAAATATGGACCTAGGGACATGGCTTGAACGAACTTGAATCTTACCCCCCTAAGGATGCTGCATAAAAAATATCAAAAGCATTCATCTCGTATTGCACTAAGTTACAATTTGGGTTCCCAAAGGGAGTCCAAATATGAACTCAGGGACTTGGCTTGAACAAACATCAATCTCACCCCCCTAAGGATGATGCATAGCAAATATCAAAAGATTCTGATTTGTGGATCCGAAGAAGAAGATTTTTAAAATATATCCCTCATATTGCACTAATTTGAACATTTGGGTTCCCATAGGGAACCCAAATATGGACCGAGGAATTTGATTTCTACAAATATGTGAATCAATGTTCCAAAGATGTTATATGTAAAATATGAAAGCTTTTAGAGCAGTGGTTTGGAAGAAAACAATTCTTTATTTTTTTCCCATTGCCTACTGTGTTAAAAAATACTGACTCAGCACTTTTTCAGAGTCCCGAAAAAGTACCCTATGATAAAACCGATAGCAATTTTTTTTTACCAATCCTTTCTGTTGGTCCCAAGAAAGCTTCACACCAAATAAAAATTCTCACTGCCGTGCAGTTTTTGAGATATAGGCGTTTTAATTTTTTTCTATTTTTAGCTCCTGTGGTTCCCACGGGGCTACAGGAAAAAAAATTTCTGCATAAATTAGGTACTTATGACCCAATAAGCCCTCACATAAAATTTGGTTCAAATTGGCCTCTCGGTTTAAAAAATAGAAATTTGGGGTGGGGCCAAAATTTTTGCTCCTCCCATAACATCGCCAAGTATAGACCTACAAACTTCTCTTGAACAAACTTGAGTCTACACCTCAAAAGGAAGCTGCATACCAAATATCAAGTCTCTGCTATTGCTGGTTCTTGAGAAGAAGAGTTTTTAAGAATTGGAGCATTTTTGCCCCACCCCTCTGCTCAATATGAGCCAAAACCTAATTTGCCCCAAAATCAAAATGCCGCTATATAACCCCTACTCACATGAAATTTCATTAACATGCGGCCAGTGGTTTGGAAGAAAAAGACCCAAACACCACCTTCACGCCGGACGACGGACGACGGACGAAAAGTGATCAGAAAAGCTCACCCTGACTTTCAGTCAGGTGAGCTAATAACCCATGAAGGCAATTGACCTTCAATCGAGTACTAAAAATGAACAAATTTTTTATTATCGTGAATGAAAGCTAATAACCTTCAACTCTATGAATGGACATTTTCATAAAATGTTAACCAAAGGAAAAACAATAATAAAACTAAAGGAACAATTATTTTCAATCGCCGAATTTCTTAAGTTTTAGTCGGCGACGCCAATGTTGTATTTTCAGGGTTGATTAACATTCAATGAATTTGGATGAAATTTAAGGGCCTTATCAATTAAGAAAGACATGGAAATCATAACAGCCTTACCGCACACAGCAGTAAATACCGCACATATCAGTATAAAAGATAGCACACCGCACACAGCAGTATAGCAGAGAGAATACCGCACACAGCAGTATTATAGATGTCATACTGCACACAGCAGTATAACAGACGGAACACCACACACAGCAGTATTATAGATAGCATACCGCACACGGCAGTATAACAAACAGAATACCGCACACAGCAGTATCAATAAACAGAGGTTGACACACAGTCGAAATAAACGTCCGAACGGTTTAACATCCAAAGTCACACTCAAATTGCTCCCAAACTAACATCTCAATCACACTGAGAAACCAACCAAGCATCACTGTGAACACTGTTCACTGGCTGGATCTTGGCAACTGATCTTCACTGAATCAATTTACCCCAATTATACAATTATTTTCCCCACTGTGCAGCCTGAGTTGTGCATGATATTACAAAACAAATAGTTGTTAGTTTGAACAATGAATAATAGTACAAAATGAATCCTAAATGAGTGAATGTGCATATTTATTAAATAAAAAATTTAATTGAATTATATTTTGTCACCTCATGAAATAGGAGACCCATTAGTTCAATATGAAAGAGTTTAGATTTTAGTTTAAACAATATTTATTTGTTCAACATTTCAAGAGATACAAAGTACAACATTGTTGATGGTGGATCCGACAGAAAGCTAAAGAGCTTATAAAAGGTCGTTTCCACGTTTGACATTTACAATATAAAGATATAATCGGATTAATGACACTCATACAGTTTCATTTATATTGTTTAAACCATGGAAATTAACATGAGAGGTACTGTAGGAAAAAAGAGAATATTGGAATGAAGAAAGAAAGCAAAAAGCCAACCTGGGTGCAAACTGATCTGGTAACTCATCTAGTATTACAGAGAATACAAGTAGACTGTAGTCACAGCATACGTACAAGTTGGATATGAACTGTGCATAGGGAAGCTGTCTACGTTCTTACACATACACATACATATATACACAGATACATATATATACACACGCATATATATACATACATAGACATACATACAAGCACGCACGTATGCATGCACACATACATACATACTTAACATACATACGCACACACATAAACGCACACACAAACAAATATTTACATACATATGCATACATTCATGCACCCTCACATGCACGTGCATGCACGTATCTATATACACTTACTAGAAGCGCTTTGAAGCTATAATATAATCCTGAACAAGGTCAACGACTGAACGATTTTCTTCGCTACTCAAAAATTCGGAGCCATAGAGTAAGACTGAAACATTTGGAGTAAAAGATAGTTGACCAATGGTACGGTTACGAATATTAAAGTAAAGAGGGCACATTAACAGAAAGTGCACAGTCAACTCGATCTCACCACACTGGCAATAGGGTGAGAGTGATATATGATTGTGAATTGAGATTACTACATCCCAAGCACAACCGGCAATGATATATCTGTGCTGAACGACATTTTGCATTACTGAAAAACGATGGCGGCCGTCGATTATTATGATTTAAATAACTCTTAAAATTTCTATAAGAACTATTCTCTCTAACAGGTAGTGGTGTTCTATTCCATAATTTAGTTACTGCCGGGATGAAAGAAGATTGGTATAAATTGGTTTGACAAAAAGAAATCCTGAGGTTACCACTTGAACGAAGATTATGAGCCGTATTGCTCGCCGATACTGGGGGTGGGACCTTACTAGCAATGTATCGGGGCGTTATGCAATGGTACATCTTGAAAAACTGCATTAGTTTGTGTTTTCCACGCCTGTCCTGGAGGGTATCCCAGCAGGTTTCGGAGTATAATAGGGATTTGCTGGCACTGACAGTTCACCCGGTAACAACCCTAGCTGCAGCAACTTGAATTTTCTCTATATTAACAATGTCTCTTTCATTGCAGTTATCCCAAACCATATCGGCATATTTCAGTAGGGGTCTTACGAATGCAAAGTAAATTTTTTCCAGAACACATCTATCAAGTATGAATTTGTACTTTCGCATTAAGCCTATATGTGTCCAGGCTTTGCGCAGATATAATCAATGTGATTAGTCCAGGTACAAGTAGTATTCAATTTAACACCTAAATGCTTGTGACTATCAACTTCGGCAATTTGCGTATTAGAAAACAACAAGGGTGGATGAGAACGGGGATTAGCTTTCCGAGATATGAGAAGACTTTCAGTTTTTTGTGGATTGAATTCGACCAGCCATAATCTAGCCCAATTTTCTATTGTCGCCAGATCGCGATTGATTACATTACGGTAGCTGTTTGGGCAGGATTTTCAACAATAAGATAAAGAGATGTGTCGTCTGCAAAGAGACGCAGACTGCTGATCAAATTTTCCGTAATATCATTAATATAGATGAGGAATAAGAGAGGACCAAGAATCGAACCTTGTGGAACTCCAGAACAGACAGCTCTCCAAAAGGAGCACTCGTTTGCTATGACAACCCGCTGGGATCTATCAGAGAGATATGATCTGAGAAAATCCAGTAATTCCCCCCTAATTCCGACCTTCTCCAATTTGTAAAGCAATCTGGCGTGTCAAACTTTATCAAACGCTTTACTAACATCACAGAAGACCACTTTGACCTCCTTGCCTTCATCCAGAGCACGACAGAATTTGTCGTATATATCTGATTGTTGGAGAACTGTAGAGTCCCCGAGGTGTAAAACCAGATTGAAATGGACTAAGGGTATTATTATCACTCAGGAATTTCCATAGACGCTTAAAGATGCATTTCTCAAATACCTTGCCTACACAGCTAATCAAAGATATAGGACGATAATTCGTGACTAAGTTAGAGGGAGGTTTTTTTCAGAATTGGAGATACATTAGCTTTTTTCCATGCAGTTGAAAAATAACAGTTATTCAATAGGATATTAAACAGGATCGATAGTGGTTCACACAAGGACGTTTTAAACTCTTTTAGTAGACGAGGGCTGACCAAATCTGGACCAGAGGCTTTGGACGCATTTATTGCTGTCAGTGCTTCATAAACATCGCGGCAGTGGAGCGTTATATTATCAAGTATTTCATCGGATGGTAGAACAGATGCTGGCAACGAGGCTTTAGAATCATCTACGCAAGAAATAGTACAGAAATAACGGTTGAGCACCTCAGCTTTCTCAGTGTTCGACAAATACGTTCTGTTTTGGTGAGTTATAGTTGGGATCCCTAATGAAGTATTATTTCCTATGAAAGATTTAAGGGTCTTCCACCATTGTGCTGATGAAGTCTCTGAGCTTTTCAGCACGTTTTGAATTTTAGATAAATGGATCATTTTGGCCTTTCGTATCGCTGAAACGACCTCATTCCTCTTACGTCTGTATTTATACCATGCTTGAGGAAGACCACTCCGTTTGGCTGCACGATACAATCGTTTTCTTTGTCTGATAAGTAGTCTTATGTTATTATGAAACCATTCAGGTTGGTTAGTTCTTGAGGTTATGTATTTATTTGGGATATACTTTGATGTCAAATGGAGTATTTTATTGGTAAAATCAGATACAATAGTGTCCAGGTCGGGGTTATCAAATATTTTGTCCCATTGTTCGTTAACAATTGCCTTATTTAGATCGATGTAGTTTCCTGATGCATAAGCCCAGACACCTCTCTTGAAAGCAACATGAGCTGATTTTGCGAAGTCAATTTCGATAACAATTGGTTTGTGATAGCGGATCATGTCTGGGAAGAAGGGATCTAAAAGTTCACACAACACCACGTTCACTGACTGAGACACGGCAAAGAGATCGAGCAGCGTCGCTGAAGTTTCGGTAATGCATGTTGGATCATTGACAAACTGGGCAAAGTTGAAACATCTGGCAATTTCTAAAAATTTGCTTCCTGGTGGCATAAGTTGATTATCATTAAAATCACCAGTAACAATAAGATGTTCAATTTGGGTATCTTTGGCTTTTTCAATGGAGGCGGAAATAATATTCCACGTTTCGGGTGGACTATTAGGTGGGCAGTAAAACACACCCAGCAAATGTGGCTTACCATGTTTTGTGACAACTTCAGTCCAAAGACACTCAATATTTACTAACTCAAGATCAGGTCTATGTCGGAAGGCAATGCCCTCCTTGAAATATACTGCCACACCACCCCCTCTCGTCGGCCGGTCCTTACGTAGTGGCTCCTGAAAGGCAGAAGTACATTATATATAGGAGTTTTATCAGTTAGCCACGTCTCGGTGAGAGCCAGAATATCAAAGTCCAGCGATTCACATTTTATAATGTCTAATTTCGTTTGTACATCTACGCTTTGTACATTCAAATGGCACATTTTTAATATATTTACTCTCTTATTTGAGTCTGTAGGATTTGGGCCTGGGTTCAATTCAATATCGCCCGATAATATAATTAATACCAGCAAGAGCACTGTTAGTGCGAGAATGGGAGCCGAAAGTGTTAAATAAAAAACTCTGTCAATCACCGAAACACCTGTACCCAAATTATAATTAAAATGTGGTTCCAATGACCATGCATTTTTGTCCCTAAACGTAACTGGACAATCGAACAAACTGAAGAATAATGCAAGCATAACAGTGAGGGCGTTAAGTAGTCTGCAGCATATTTGATGTTTTTTGGAGCTTATTTTTAATGGCGTGACAATAGACAACACTATTAAAAAAAACAATCCGAGCTCTGTAGACATTTATGTTACACATTTATGTAATACCAGCATCAACCAGTCGGGAAATTACTCGTATGATTTTGTTGTTTACAATTTTGTGGTACCGTTTCAAGTTTACATACTGGTTGGCAAGAGTAGTAAGTTCTGAATAAGACTGAAAGAAGTAGTAATAGTTTGTAATAGGATGCTGCAATACAAAAAAGAACATGTTTACATGTAAATATTGTAAACCAGTATTAAACATATATGACACTGGATGAAGTGAATGAGTTACGATAGGCTGCAATGGAAGCTATTAATGTGGGCAGGTTATACATCACTGGCCTAGACTACCATTCATATCTATGTACATAAAATCATCAGGCATCTGACTGCGAAATACAAGAGTATGTCAGATCTTCATTAATCTAATTGGGACAATTAAAGGAGTGGATTAACTCCGTTGGTCTTCGGGAACACCCTAGTGGAAGATACCAATCCATTCAGGCTTGGCAATTTCAGGAGAGCGATTTTTTAGCTCTCCTTACTGCCCTCCTGAAAGAATTAAGGAGAGCAAAAAACTGCCCTCCTAAATATTTTGATCTGGGATGATTGAGATTACATGTTATTATGTAGCCCAAGAACATTAGGTTTCACTAGGGAAAAAAATCGGAGAAAGCTGATTTTTTCAGGGAATGTCGAGTACATGTCACTGAACGATTAGACAAAAGTCCCCTAAAATCCCAGTTGAGCTTTTTTTTTCTACAGCCTTTTTTCGAAAACGCGTTTGAAAAAAATCAAAAAAAATCGCACGAACTTTGTAACCTCGAATTGATCCAACTGTATTTTTTGTTTACGCGTATTTCGAGCTGCATAATGTCTAATATACATTTACCTAGAGGAAAATGTGCATTCTGTGACAATTTCTGCGAAAAAATATTAAAAATTCACAAAAAAGTATCGGATTTACGCAAAAAATGACGATTTTCCTAACGGATTTGCCCAAAGGGTCGTAGTACAGAACGGGATGTTAGTTGGACAGACGATAAAAAATTCACCACCATTTGAAGACTTTTATCATTGCTTACAAAATAGACATTATGGAAGACCCCCTCTGCTTCTGGCCGAGTTCCCCTTTAGGCATAAAATTCGTCAGCATGAGAACTCAACTATTTTCGGGCTTGGGACCGAACAGACACATCTGTGTCTGGCAGCATTAGATCAATAAATAATATTTACAGAATGTACAAAAATCAATAAATAATATTTACAGAATGTACAAATCAATCAACATGGATTAAGTTACATTGACTATTATCAACGCTATATACAGAAATGACATGATCTATATACATATTATTCATCAAACTCAGAAATTTCTGACAGGACAGTGTTTCTGTGGTTGTTACAAGAATCCGAACTGCAATTACACAAACCTGAGCAAGAGAGTCCTGCCTTCTTACACCCACACCTTTTTGTACAAGCACTCTTGCAACCACAACTGATCAGATTCAGTAGGTTATCGGGGGCACATGGCTTTGTGGCTGCAGTCGGTACAAGAAGTCCATTGTCTAGCGACCACCCCCAATCCGTCGGAGGAAGCGAAGTGCCCAGCCATTGTTGGACCTGGAGATAACATCTGTAGATATGTTGTTGTGCAGCATCGCTGCTTGGTGGGAGTGAGGCTAGGTCGATGGGTTTATTCAGTTTAGATTTTGCTACATAACGCTTGTAAGTGACATATCTATATTGGTCGAGAGAGGAAACAGTTTTACTCCCGTATAAGATCAGGAGAAGTTGTTCCCCGGCAGCGGCTACTGCACTTGGTGTACTGTCATCCGCTAAAATTGTGTTGACATACTGTTGTGAGTCGCTAGTAACATCGGAGACAATTGTACTGAATACTTTCTTCTTACCAACTCGAAAGAGTGCAGAAGTAGTGTCACAACCACTTATAGAATGTGCTACAAGGAGGTTGCTTCTATGGTCACCCATTTTGGTTGCTATTTCACTAACTGAAACTAGTAAGTTTGGGGTAATGGAATACATCATGTGAATATTACATCCCGGTTGAACTCGAGAGGTAAGAATGACTAACAAGTCTGTGTCTGTTCCCACAACGACAACATTGTTGTCATCTTGAGCGATGTCAAGTGCAGTTTCGGCTGTCAGTACATCAGCATCAGCCTCGGCCTGCTTGGACTGAATATTGATAGCAGATAGCTCCAGCATTAGAAGATCGATCAGTTGGGTTTTGTTCTTGGCATTTGCAAGAAAATCGGATTGGGGTGTGGTGGCTGGTAACTCGGGTGAGATATTGATATCAATGGAATACCTGTCTTTAGATCTACGGGCTTGTTCCATGCCCTTTGTCGACAATGTACAAGCATAACCATAAAAAACAACCACGACATTCGCCCCAAAATGTCTCACTAGATAATTGGAATATGATGTACATATGTCCTTATATGACGACTGTTTAGGCCATACAACTGCCCTCAATAAAAATCCACCATCTACAACAAACAGAGAATGTTCTGGGATTTTAGTTTGCTCGGAACCGTATGTTTTGAGGATCTTACCGAGCGTGCTTTTCTGTGTCTTCCTCATTCCAGCAGAATCAAACAATGCTGGTGGTTTCGGAGCGAGTTCATATTTGAGATACTCTTCCATCTCTGCTTGTGACTGAATAACACATGTGATGCGGTTGAACAGAATTGTGGGGTCAATCACTACCTTACTTCCACGGACTTTGATGCTATTTGCCATCGATGCGAAAGACTTCACAGTGTCAACACGTCGTAGTTTGATGCTGTTGAACGTTTTGCTTACAACATTCGATACGCAACATTCACCAATTTTGCGAACTTGGTCACAGTTCACAGTTTCGTCGGCCACAAGCCCGGTCGCTATAGAGGCTAATTGTAGTGGATCTCTATTCTGAAAGGGGGAATGCACTCTGAGCCAGTTCAATAATTTGGTGATATCATTGGCATCAGTCAATTGTGAACTTTGATGGAGATCCCGATGTTGTTCGCCATGACCAGTGTGAACATGAACAAAATTTTCGAGAGCATTACATATCAGAAGGCAAAGAGGTAGTCCATGTACCCATTTCGCAACAGTGCTATCGGTTATTCCCCTGCCATGTGTGAGACCACCAGGGAGCATGAACATTCTCATTAAACACTGCTCTATGGTCTGATCAGAATATATCCCGTCCCAGAATTTATCTGAGTGCCTTATGGTAAAGTAACCTTTCTCAGTGAACAACTTCAAATCATCCTGTTGCATTATTTCTGTTAGCTCATTCATCTGCTGCAAATAGAGATGAGAACTTTTTGCGTATGCAAAATGGCCACCTGCGTGAAATACTGGAATCATATTGCGAACACAATATGTGTGGAGTTGCCAGTCGCCTGTGCGTTCTGCTCTCAAGAACAACTGGAGAAGACCTATTTGCTTGTAGTGTTGTACCCAAAGCTTTCCTGTGCGTCCTACGGAGAGTACACATCAAGGGCGTGCACACATTACATGCCAATGCATCTTGAGTGTAGGCGAACACCACATTATGTGATTTAATCGAACATGGAAATTGAAACAATGATGCTATAATACGGTATTTGAATGAGAAAAGTCGATGCCGTTTGAATTTGAGTTTAGGGGGTATGGTTAATATTTCACACGTTTCACCAGTTCATTATGGAATAAATGACTATTGTTATATACCATTATAAAGCCACTGCTTTTCTGCAATTTTTGATATATAATTTAACTCCCAAAGTTGTCGTAGATTTGATTTAATGGACGTTGTGTACCGTTGTGTGTATGAAAACAATAAATTTTTTTTCGTAATTTTTGTACATTTTCGTGAATATTTCACCATTGAGTGTGAGGATTGGTACAAAGTTGGCATTTTCTGTTGGGGATATGTATTCTCAATATAATTCAGCACGATATTTATGATTCTCACCCTACTAAGGCAAATAAGAATGAGAAATATGGAGCTGGGTCGAATTTTAAAAAAAAAAATTTTTTTCATCAAAAAAACGCTATAACTAAAAAAGCTCAACTCGGACTTTTCACACTTTATCTATTTATTTATTTATTGGTGTTTAAGGTCACATACTTATGCACACTTTATCCGCAATGTGTGTCCCGGAAACATATAAAAAAATCAGCTTTCTCCGATTTTTTTCCTTACTTTCTCATTTTTATGTCTAATGTGCCTGGACTAATGCTCACATTAAATTTTTGTTGTAAAGCAAAAATGTAATTTAACTTCGAAGTCACATATTAACATCACGTAATTTCATTTTGAAAGTGGTTTACTTGTAAAAGGTAATGGCTGCAACCATACCCAAACACAGTTGCAATCATTTGAAGCAAAATGGGTCACAGCAATAGTTTTTTTTCTGTCAGTTTCAAGTTCAACAACTGACATCACAGTTTGAGGGGTAATTATTCAAGGAATATTGACACTATAATATACTACCATTACTACTATCCTGTCACTTGAAGCACGTGCACCAGGATGTGACTGTAGATTCAAGCAAACCTGTTGTCCAGGAAAGTCATACGCCTACCACTACCTGACTACCACCTTCAACCCCCCTTGGGGGGTTGAAGGTGGTAGTGGTAGGCGTATGAGTTTCTTGAACAACAGGTCTGAGTACACACACAGGTCTTGTCAAGTGTGTGTTCGGTTGTTGAGTGAGACATCTAGATGTCTAAGAGATTTCGCTTTACTTTAGTAAAGTTAATAAAATCACTGATGTAGTCTGTTGGTTTCAGTTTCAATGAGTCCGTTCAACTGGATACTTAAAATGCTGTGTAAAGCTAATTGCTCTCCTAAGCTGATTGAGGAGAGCGATTTTTTGCCACCCTGCATTTTTCAGAAGGCCAGGCCTGTCCATTTGTGAAATACAAAGTATGACAAGCAAGTATTCAACATCACAGGTAGACGACACACTGTGTTAACCTAGTTAGAACGATACAAACAGCTGAATGCCATTCTCGTGCTTCAGATACACCCCAGTGTGCAGAACAATCTATAACAGATGTCATGTTGGTCCATATAATTGTCATCACTAATTCAAAAAGGTAATAACAGGGCCAATCTTTTGAGACTTATTTGTGTTGCAAGGATTCATCGTGCGATTTACAGGGGTTTAAAAGAGCAAACCAGCCTTAACCAGGGCATGTCATATTTAGCATCACAGGTAGTCAACACACACCGTTAATGTAATTAGAACGATGGAGATAATGGAATGACTTGTTCTTGTACTACTGGCCCATTAACCCTTTACCAGGGACGTACAGAAAGTTAACATGCAAGGTATGGTTAGCCCACTAGTAGTAGACTTGAAAACTTTGTATTAAGATTTGTTTTGTCTAACGGAAAGTTAACCCTCTACCGAAGACGAAGTGAGAGGTATATATACTTGGTGTGGGTAATTCCACTAATCACAATTTATATGTAAACGCCATCATCTCCAACTTTTGTCCCATCTGACCGAGCTCCAAGAGCTGAGTCAGATGGCACAAAGCAGCTTGGTAATTAGCATATGACTTTGTTATTGTCTAAAGGAAAGTTAACCCTCCACCGAAGATGAAATGAGAGGTATATATACTTGGTGTAGGTAATTCCACTAATCACGATTTATATGTAAACGCCATTATCTTCAACTTTGTCCCATCCCACTGAGCTCCAAGAGCTCAGTCATATGGAACAAAGACGCTTGATAATTTGCATATATCTGCACCACTTGAGCATGCAGTATTGACCACCAGGTTTCACTACAGGTCCATTAACACTCCATAAGAGACAGATGGAAAGTTAACATGCTAAATATTGTTTAGTCCACTTACTACAGACTTGATCAATTCACATTTGAAGATTTATACCAAAAGAGAAACTGACCCTCTACCAGGAACGAAATAGAGGAAAATATACATACTGGGTGTGGAATGGTCCACTGATCGCGATTTACGATTCATGTGTGTGTTCAGTTATTTCCAGCTGTATTCCACCTGACTCAGCTCCAAGAGCTCAGTCAGATGACATAAAGCCACTTAGTTATCAACCACTAAGTTATCAGTAGATAACTGCACTAATTTATACGAGGTTGTACAACATGTCCATTAACCCTCAACCAGAAACATACAGAAAGTTAACCTCAGACATGCAGTAAGGTATGGTTTGGTCATCTGATAGTAGACAGAAAAATTAACCCTCAGCCACTAAAAAAGATGGAAAGTATAGAAACTGGGTATGGGTTGATCCACTGGTCACAATTTACGTATGAATGCAGTTAATACAAATTATGTCCCATCTGGCTAGGCTCCAAAAGATCTGCGTGTCCACTGACCCTCTACCAGCGACCCCTGAGGCACATAGGAAGTTATCATGCTGGGTATGGTAGAGTCCACTAACTGCAGACTAGATCACTTTATATTAAGATTATTGTTTGACTAAAAGAGAATTATCCCTCTACTAAGACCGAAATGGAAGGTAAACAACTGGGTATGGGTTGGTCTACTAATCACGATTTGCATGCACGTAGATTTATTACCAACTGTATCCCATCTAACTCAGCTCCAAAAAGAAAATTAACCCTCAACTAAGAACGAAATGAAAGATAAACAAACCGGGTGTGGATTGATCAACTGGTCACAATTTGTATGCATGTAGAATTATTGCCAACTGTATCCCATCTGAGCGCCGAGAGCTCCATTAACCCTTACCAGATACATATCGAAAGTTAACATGCTTGGTATGGTTTAGTCCACTAAAAGCAGTATTGATTGCTTTGTATTAAGTTTTTTGTTATGCTGAAGGAAAATTAACCTACTGCCAAGAATAAAGTGGAAAATATAAATACCGGTCTGGATCGCTCCGCTGATTGTGATTTACGTTTATATACAGTCAATCCATTTATGAAATACACAGTATGAGAGAGCACGTACTTAACATCACAGGTAGATGACACACTCTGTTAATCTAATCAGAACGATGCAAACAATAAAATGGCATTTTTGTGCTTCAGATACACACCAATGAGCAGATAGACCTATAACGAATGTCATTTTGGCCCATATAATCGTCATCATTGATTCAATAAGATAATAACAGGGCCAATACTTTTGGGATTTATTTGTATTGCAGGGATTCACCGTGCAATTTTCGGGAAGCATGTCGTATGCAACATCATAGGAACATAGTCGACACACGCCGTCAATCTAATTAGAACAATGTAGACAATGGAATGACTTGTCGCGCTTGTACTACTGGTCCATTAACCCTTCACCAGGGACATACAGAAAGTTAACATGCTAGGTACATGTATTGTTGGCCCACTAGTAATAGACTTGGAAACTTTATATTAAGATTTGTTTTTATCTAAAGGAAAATTAACCCTCCACCAAAGACGAAATAAGTAGTATACATACTAAGTGTGGATTAGTCCACTAATCACAATCCACATATGAATGCCGTTATTTCCAACTTTGTCTCATCTGACTGAGCTCCAAAAGCTGAGTCAGATGGCACAAAGCTGATTGATAATTGGCATATATCTACACCATTTATGCACTCTGTACTAACCATCAGGTTGAAAACTTTATATTAAGATTTGTTTTTATCTAAAGGAAAGTTAACCCTCTACCAAGGACAAAATAAGTAGTACACATACCAAGTCTGGTTCAGTCCACTAATCACAATTCACATGTAAACGCCGTTATTTCCAACTTTGTCCCATCTGACTGAGCTCCAAGAGCTGAGTCAGACGGCACAAAGCTGCTTGATAATTGACATATATCCACACCACTTAAGCACTCAGTATTGACCATTAGGTTACACTACAGGCCCATTAACAATCCATAAGAGACTGATGGAAAGATAACATGTAAAGTATTGTTTAATCCACCAACTGCAGACTTGATCACTTCGCAAGTGGAAGATTAACCTTCCACCAAGAACAAGTTGAAAATATACATATAGATGGCGATTATTCCATTGATCACAATTCACATGTACGCGTAGATCCGGTCATCCCCAATCACATCACCTACATACCAGATGTACATACAGGATATGACTGGTAATAACCAAATCCACACACACACATAAAAGAACACTCCAGGTCCATCAACCCTCTGCCCTCTGCCAGAGGGGCCTTAGACACATAAGTTAACATGCCAGGTATAGTATAGTCTACTGATCACAAACTTGATCTCTCTATATTGTAATTTCTGTTTGACTAAGGAAAATTAACCCTCTAACAAGAACAAAATGGGACGTATACATGTACATATCTGGCATGGCCTGGTCCATTAATCAAGGTATCTGTGTATATGCAGCCACTGCCAGCCGTGTCCCATCTGATTCAGCTCCAAGAGCTCAGCCAGATAACACTCCGCAGCTTGGCAATCAGCATATATCTGCACTACAATTACACAAGGTTGCACTACATGCCCAATAGCACCCACCGAAGACAACTGGAGAGTTAACATGCTAGGTATGGTTTAGCCCACTAAGATTAGAGCATACTTGGGTGCTTTATGTTTGGATTTATCTTTTAGTAATAGAAGTTTAACCCCTTTACCCTTTACCAAGAGCAAGTGAAAATTAAACATATAGGTGGGGATTAGTCCACTGATCACAATTCCCATGCACGTGTAGGTCCATTTATCCCCATTCAGATCCCATACAACATACTAGTTGTACACACAGGCTACAGCTGGCAACAACCGAATTCACACGTGTCATGTAAGATCACTTCAGGTCCATTAACCCTCTACCAGAGATTCATCGGGCACATAAGAAGTTAACATGCTAGGTATAATATAGTCCACTAATCGCAGACTTGGTCACTTTATATTGAAATTTCTATTTGACTAAAGAACCATGGAGAGTTAACATGATAAGTGTTGTTTAGTCCACCAATCGCAAACTCGAATACTACATTTTACATATTAAGATTTATATTTGACAGATACATTAGAAGTTAACATGCTAGGTATAGGATAGACCACTAATCGCAGACTTGGTCACTATATATTGAAATTTCTATTGACTAAAGGAAAATTAACTCTCTTCCAAGAACCATGGAGAGTTAACATGATAAGTAATGTTTAGTCCACTAATCACTAATCGCAGACTTGAACACTAAGGGAAAATTAACCCTCTGCCAAGAACGAAATGGGAAGTATACATTGCAGGTTGGGTTTGGTCTAACAAACACAATTTGGTTGTAAATGCAGTTGTTACCAGCTATATCCCACCCGGCGGAGCTCCAAGAGGTGAGTCAGATGGCATAAGGCTGCCTAACAATCAACATATATCTGCTCTACATTTAGGACATTTTAAAGCTTCATTTCAAATATAAATTGGTGGGGACTGATGCACTCAGCATTAGTTTGTTCGTCATGCAGTAACCCCTATAGTACTGGGTAACCCATAACTCAAATTCTACTGGGTGAAAGTTAACCATCTACCAACGATCAACTAAGATCATTCTCAATTTTGAGGAGGCTCTGTGGAGTGATTACTCTATGAATTGAATCATCGTTCAACTTGACAAAAATCACACCATCGGAGGTCCAAGTCTCCTTCAGTTTCCTGACTTTCACCAACTCCCTACACCTTTTTGCCATACCTGATCTTGTTGCAGTTAAATTTTGATTCACATATACCTTCCCATGAGACTGAATATTCTTTAACTTCCGTCGCGCCCTGTAGAAGTCGTTTCTCACTCGGTAACTGAGAAACCTCACAATAATCAGTCGAGAAATAGTACCATTTCTTGGAGGCCCAATTCTATGGCTTCTTTCAATGTCAGGTTTTTCCATAGCCACTTCAAACTTGCTAGCCATATCGAGAATCAACTCATCGGTGCTCTCACCTACCTCCTCGGGAACACCAGTGACTCCGAGACAGTTCCTCATACCATATTGTTTAAGCTCATCTAAGTCATTTTCCAATTGGCAGATTTTCTTGTCCTTCTCCTCAAGACACATCTCCAAGTTATCAACCTGTCTCTCTAAAAACCCAATCTGCTCAGCTAAGGCTGAAGAGATCAGCCCCTTCAGGATACCCTGTACAGCAGGATCCATTAACACCGTGATAAAATTACTCACAGACTCCGGCTTCGAAGAGGATGCGGGTGTGGATGATGCCATAATGCTATTAGGATCAAACTCCTCCAAACACGTATCACTCAAACCTGTTGAATCGGATAATTGCAAAAGTGCCCCCTCTTTGGGTTTTTTCGACAGATATTCAAAAGAACTCCCACTTGAACCTCTAGGCCGCTTTACACTGGGCGTTGTTTCCATTGTGTTAACACTCAGAAAGTATATCTACTTAAATCTTCTTAAATCCACTTTCACAGAGTCAGACACAACTGCATATAGAGGTAATCCATCCGCAGTCAGTTAATATCGACACATCTGCGAAAATCACAACAAGGTACAATGTCGCAATCGGATACCTCGAAAAGCGGTAACATCACATGACACCTCGGACCGTCAAATTTCAGGATTGCGATTGCAAAACATAAATACATATACGACCTAATTTCATGACACAAAGATATGCATCAAAAACCATTCCATTCCATAATCTATACCAGAAATTACTTTACACAGTCATTTTCTACAAACAATAACTCCCAGAGAAAACTAAATCTAACTTCCCGCCATTGATCCGGGTGCCACTGAAGGAGAAAGTTTAGATTTTATTTTCCCGCTCTGACCGACTTGGACCCCATAAAACTGTCACGGTCACGATTACCTTTTGTGCATAAGCATGTGACATTAAAAACCAATCAATAAATAATTAATTCTAAAGGTGGTGGATTCATTACTGAATGCTATGTTGTGATCAGTTTTGCTGATAAATGTTAAATTTAATACATATTTTTTTTCAAATTATACCCCTGGCAAATAAACTGCTATAAATATTGCCAGGGACATTCTATTATTATTTTTTGGGCACAAATTTACTTTTTTCTAAAGTGTTCAAAATGGTTTTGGGTACGAAATCACTTGGGTACGAAATGATTTTGGTGATGGGTACGGAATTACACACACCCAATGACATCATCTGCATATGTTTTATTCAAATTTACAAAATACAGTACGTGGAGAGTGGATTGTAACAAAATGACCAGTGGGGTGGCGTTATCACCCAAAGTATTACTTTCAAATTCTGCACACATGGGCAAAAAACGCAAGCAATGCTTCAGCCAATGGACCTCCGAGTGTAACCCAGGGATTCATTGGCTGGAACTTTGCTTGTGCTTGTTATGCTTTGCAACAAATTTGCAATTATTGCTTGGGTGCAATCTCCACTCTGCGGGTGATTTAGTGATAATGCACTCTATACGTACTGTAAGTTGTAACTACGTTCGCACTTTAGGCAGCACCTATTTCATATTATTGAATTATCAGTTCCGGTGCAAATATGGCAGCAGACTTCCAGGAACCAGTAGTGTCTACAGTCGACTCTATGAGTTGATTACACGTGTTTCGTGTTCTATATGTCCTAGTTCAGCGATCCGAACGTAGTGGCTACCCCTCTACGTTCAGATTCTTCCCATTCAATCCTATAGAAAAAGTTCCCATCAAGTTTTTATGGGAACTCAAAACTCGAAATCTGGGATATATATCAAGCTTTCGCCCTTATTACCGGCTGCAATCGATAGTACACGTATTTCCTTACATTTGGGCAGAGTTTATTAATCCAAACTAGGTTTTATCCTTTAATTGTCGTCATTTGTGTACTCGTGAGACGGCAACGGAGATTTCAAAATCGGCCATGTTTTTGTTTAAATATAAAACAGTAAAAACAATAACCCGGTAATGGCGCCGAAACGAAGAGACCTTTTCATCGATGCGGAAAAGGAAATTTGATCGCAATTGCGCAGAATGGGTTTGATAATCTGCTCTGTGCGAATGCGACCGAGTTTGATGACCTCCGCTGCGCGAATGAGATCGAGATTCCGATTCTGCACCGATGAAAAGGTCTATTCGTTTCGGCGCCATTGCCGGGTTATTGTTTTTACTGTTTTATATGTAAACAAAAACATGGCCGATTTTGAAATCTCCATTGCCGTCTCACGAGTACACAAATGACGACAAAGGATAAAACCTAGTTTGGATTAATAAACTCTGCCCAAATGTAAGGAAATACGTGTACTATCGATTGCAGCCGGTAATAACGGCGAAAGCTTGATATATATCCCAGATTTCGAGTTTCATAAAAACTTGATGGGAACTTTTTCTACAGGATTGAATGGGAAGAATCTGAACGTAGAGGGGTAGCCACTAGTCACTACGTTCGGATCGCTGAACTACTATATGTCCCAACCTTCATTTTGATGTACATTTTGTGTATATTTAATTTGAATTGAAGGAATATCAGAGGTGAGAATTTTCAAAATAAACAAAATTTCATTACTTACATAGTCATAGGCCCTTAAAATAAAAATGGTATTGGAATGGATGGGGAGTGTTTTTCTCTGGAAGTAGTCTTTGTAAGACTGTGACCCGGGGCCCTCCTGGCCCTCACAGTCTTTGAGAGACCCGTTCAAATTTCATCTGACTAAAACTGAAAGAAACTGGCCGCATTTGGGTCGACTCAGTTCACGCTTCATATCGAAGACAAAAATCACATAATCAACATTCTACTTGTCGTACTCAGCCCAAATATAATTTATTTACGTGTCTGCATCATTTTTTAACGCAAACACAGCATCAAATTCAAGAAATGTTGAAAAATATCCGACTTCACCACGTTAAAAAACATCATGTTTCAAAGATAAACAAATTGTACTACGCATGCGCACAGATACTTGCGCATGTGCAGTACAATTTGTTTATCTTTGAAATCGATGTTTTTTAACGTGGTGAAGTCGGATATTTTTCAACATTTCTTGAATTTGATGCTGTGTTTGCGTTAAAAAATGATGCAGACACGTAAATAAATTATATTTGGGCTGAGTACGACAAGTAGAATGTTGATTATGTGATTTTTGTCTTCGATATGAAGCGTGAACTAAGTCGACCCAAATGCGGCCAGTTTCTTTCAGTTTTAGTCAGATGAAATTTGAACGGATCTCTCAAAGACTATGAGGGCCGGGAGGGCCCCGGGTTAACAGTCTTACAAAGACTACTCTGGAAGCCACCTGAAAAACCTACATACACCATTGCAATCACACGTATTTCATATAAATTAAGAGAACAACAGGTGAGTTAATCAGTGCTACAATTGTTGAATTCAATGAGCTGTGTGAGGAAGCGCTACCGTTGCGGTATTTAGTCGGGAACCCAGAAACCACGAAATTAGGCGATATATTTCTAACACCTGAAGTGCATATAATTAATTTGAAACAGGGCATTTACTTTTCCGAAAAGATTATATATATCAAGAATTCGCAAAGATGCCGATACATTAACTTGTGATGCACAATCTTTCATAAAATAATTTTGAAAAGCATCAATCACATGCTCTCTGGGATCGGACATTTTGAGTGCGCTCGATTTGGTACACAATTTAAAGCACTCTACGCTGGTGTTCAGTCTGGGCGATTCGGTACCTGGACGAAATGGGAACGGTTTCCAGTCTCCACCGGGCCAACTCGCCACCAACCTCCTGAGCCAGGTCGCCATCGGGTGAAAGTGTTGGTGGAACCAAACATAGTTCAGCCGAGCCCTCCACTGAAAAGTACTAATCATGAAAGTCTGAGATTTGGGGTAAAAGCACACATCGAAAATCTGCGCCGCTGATAACTCAAAGAACTTAAAAATTGAATTTGTTCAAAACATAGTCTTTTTACTCTAAATGACCACTGACAACCTTTGCTGGACAATTTTAGTGAAAGCTCATCCCATAGCACTGAACAATTATGGGACTATACTTGGGGGTATCCCAAGCAAATCCACCTTCATCACCTCG
Organism: Pictodentalium vernedei; assembly: GCA_031216915.1. Taxonomy (NCBI): domain Eukaryota; kingdom Metazoa; phylum Mollusca; class Scaphopoda; order Dentaliida; family Dentaliidae; genus Pictodentalium; species Pictodentalium vernedei. The sequence goes on along the minus strand of CM062290.1, from coordinate 87,317,147 downwards.
CACACCGTTATCTACAGACACGTCATTGTGTATGTAGAAATAGGAAATATCTCTCGGCCGCAAAATAACCCCACCAACCCTGGCCTCCCGTGAGGATAAAAACCCTTCATGTGGCTGCAAATCAGTTTCTTAGATGCCTGTAATGACTGATATTCAAGCGCCATTGCTATTCGGGGTTTGCTCAGTCGTATATAAATGAAGGCCTTTCTATTCTCAAAAGGGAAAAATCAAAGTTAGCTTCTGGAAGGCATCATTAGTTTTCAGACTCACTTACCTCCGCCTTTCTGATTAGAAGTCGCTATGGAGGTATAATCGAAAATACTACAGTTTTACAAATCGCAGAAGTTGCTTTTCTGTTGAAATACTGAAAAACAAACGATTGGAATTGACAAGTTTCTTTCTGTTGGCTGTGACAGCTATATGTTGAATAGATAGAACAATAAAAAAATGAACTGAAGATTATTCATTCAGTCTGCTCAGAAAGAAAATGGATGGATTTTGTTTGACTCGTGTTCCATATATCTAACGAGTGAAACTCCGATTCCTGATTTTATAATGTATGGGAAGTGACACTGTGCATGAACCTATGGCTGTCACTATTATTATTATTATTATTATTATTTATTGGTGTTTAAGGTCATATATTTATGCACAATGGCTAATCATGACCGTGACAGTTTTACGGGTGGAGTAAGCCGGATTACCCTGAGAGAACCACCGAGCAACGACGAGCAGCTGTCAGCTTCCCAACATCGTAACTCCGCACTGCAGCACATGCGAGGTTAGATTGGTTGAAGACATGCGTACCATCGACGAGCAGTACGCCTTAGTACACGGCGTCATCGCGCCCCCGGGTGGACAATAGGGGTTAAGTGCCTTGCCCAAGGACACAACGCGGGAGTCAGAATTAATCAATCAGAAGGTCACCCATCCAGTGATTAACCGGGCTCGACGTTGCTTAACTTCGGTGATCTGAAGAGAACTGGTTACCGCAACGCCACCGCGCCCCCGTATGGCTGTCACTGCCGGAAAAGCTGAATTTAGGTCTACAGTGATACCCATTCTGTACCTCAAGTTGATTTATTCAGTCAGAACACGCGATTTCAGCAGCAGAAAATGTGTAAACAATGGTATTTTTATATGTAGAACATTTTTGCATCATAAAATGTGCCAAAATTTTTTGAAGATTTTTGATAAATTTCATAAGAGTAACCATAGGCAAAAACTTGAAAAAAAAGTTTTTTAGTTGATTAAACCAATAAGTGACACGCGTAAAGTTTTCCATTGATCACAATTTTATTCTTGTGAAATCTTATCTTCTGAATTATTGAAGTCATTTTAACAGTTACTGTGTGGTGAGTGAACACCTCATTCACGTTATCATTAACGTTGAATTCTTAATTGGAACACTGGCGTGTACAAGTTCGCAACTTAGAATAGAAGAGTCCATAGTTTCGACCTTTGGCTGTTACATGAAAGGCTTGAACATTCCAACGAATCCCAATTTCGTTGTGTGACCTACCTGAATTAATACTGACACAGAATTAATACAGACCAACGCATAAAATTACCTACAATTAAAGCTAGTAATCACACAAATCGGTTAACAATTCTCGGCGATAAGAAATCTTGGAAGTTTGAAGAGAGACTTTTCTTAAACTGTACATAACGTTCTCTGGGATACAATATGGAACGAACGTTACCAATCGCTTGTTTGAAGCAAACAATCTTAAACGACAGCCGAGCAAAACCACGATGAGCGTGTTTAGGTACCAAATGTCCAGCAAATGATGAAACAAGTCGAATCTGAACGTAAATATCAGATCAAACGGTTCTACTCTAAAATATACATTCACCTTCAGTATGATACATAAAATTAATGTTCAGCCGGGATAAACAGAGGAAGAGGTAGGAACCCAGGAGGTAGGGATCTAAACTTCAGCTGTGAAACACTAATTGTTGTAACGTGAACGCTTTCCATACCCACCGTGACTCCCTGCTCTACACATCCATATCGAAAAATATTCCAGATAAACCAGTGAGCGGCAGATCAAGACGAAAAGAAGATTCAGGAATCTAAAATGTAAAACTGAAATAAAACGCTCCCTCGAAAACAAACTACCCCATACACACGCTTTGATGGTATGCTATCCATAAAAACTGAGACACACACTATAGCACATGGAATATTGACACTGGTCCGCCGCCCAAGTTTAGCTCCAAATGTTGTCTAACTTGTAGGTAGAGACACTACACCAGTCATTCTGTGAAAGAAACATCTTTTAACTCTAAATACGCAGAAAATTTAAAGTTTGTAGTGATGGAAAGCATTTGTTTGTTCATTATTGGGGTATCGTGACTCTTTTACCAACCTGATTTGTATTGTGTCGGATGAAAGAGTACGGAGAGCACGGAGAGAACCATCCTGCGGCAGCTATCTACTACCTTACTTCCTAACTTACAGAACCGGCTCACGCAGCTCTAGCATTGGTTGAAGGCTAGTGTACCATTAACCTGTTGTACGGATCTGCACAATGCACGAGCTGTTCCAACCTGGACTGCTGAAAGTAGAGGCCTCACCAATGACATAACGTAGAAGAAAGGCATTGCTTATGGTGGTAATTTATTTATTTATTTATTTATTTATTTATTTATTTATTTATTTATTTATTTATTTATTTATTTATTTATTGGGGTTTAACGACATTTTGACAGCCAAGGTCATATCGTGTCGGTGACAGTTTTACGGATGGAGGAAGCCGAAGTACCCAGAGAGAACTACCGACCAACGACCAGCAGCTGCCAGCTCCCAAACATCGTAACTCCGCACTGCTGCACAGGCAGGGTTAGATTGGTTGAAGACATTCGCCCCATCGACGTCAAGTACATCTTAGTACACAGCGTATGTTCCACCATGTGGACAATCGGGGTTAAGTGCCTTGCCCAAGGACACAACGCGGGATGGTGGTAATAAAGAGTGTCAATGCACATACTCTTTTAGTTTGTCAGAAGGGCTGTTTATTAAGTGTAGTAGAGAATATTCGCAATCTTTCATTTCAAGAAAATATTAAATCTGGCAGACAGTGGTGCGGAAGAGATAAAAGGCATCATTAAACAGTGATTAACGTCCCGTTATTTGACTTTATTTTTGCAACGTAATAACGCACCCAATGAGACAATGTAGCTTGTGGAGAAATGGTCTGGTGTTTTTGGGCCATTAGTTGTTTCCCAACATTTTTGTTTAAATGCACTGATTGTGGAGTATCCCAGCCTTTCGACCAGCTAATTTACGAAAACACGTTCCATAGATTACGTAGCAACCAGAAGAAAGCAAAAAATGTATGTGTTAGGATAATGGGCAAAATCTAAGAACAGGTGGGTTTTGAACACACATCCAACGACCACACACTTTTCATACAGCAAAGCACACGTCTGAACTTACTGAGCTATAGCCCGATTCATTATTTTGTGGCAAAATATAACTGGAAAACCTTAAACTGTTAGACCTCCATCATTCTGTTTCCAGAGGCGATAATAATGTACATTTTCGAGTACATGAGGGAGATGGGTGTATAAGGAAAAATATGCTAGTTTTTAATAAAATATAAAAAAAAATAATAGTCAACAGAAACAAAGCAGCTCTGATATGTTAAACTATAAACCAGCGAAGTGTCTGAGCAGACGATTTTTTGGCGGGGGATCTGTTCACATGTCCAGAAGAGAGTCTTAACATTCAGAAGTTCTATAAATAGTAACAACTGACTGATGTTGGCACTTATTTTGGTACAAAATATCATCACCCGGGGTCAAAATGTGAACACAAATATCCCAAAAAGGAGTGAATAGAAAGTACCGATGTTCCGGGCCAGAATCAGGAACATCTCACTAAAGAGAAAGACCCTTTTGACCCACTGAAAATCGTGTTAATAAAAAAGCGTATTTTCGAAAATTTGTGAAATATTACCGAATTGGCACTCATTTTTTACCCCTGTCCATATTTTTGTCCATACATCCAATCAATTCTCAGTCACGTTACGTATGTTTCTGTAGTACAGAATCGCCCATATATCATTTACTTTGACATTTCTGATGATGCGAGGGCCCTCTGATGAAGGGACAACACCTATTAGGAAAAAACAATTTAAAAATTCCAAAGACTCAGAATTTAACCACCACCTAATTGTTTACTGCTATTTTAGGACACCCACCCAGTATTCATGCCTAAATCATTGCTATTAAACATAACAAAATGAAGTTTAGCTTATTGTTTACAAGCATGTTGCCCCTTCAGAGAGGAAACACACAAGGCTTTGTTTGGGCCCTGGGTCATATTAAAGCAGTAACGCACAACGTGTCCACCCCAGTTAACATCACTTCTGTAGTTCCCAGGGCCCCTACAAGAATACACTCATGTGTCGTATTATAAAACATAAACGCGTCAGCTGTTACGTAAATGCACTCCCCGGTCTATAGCTTCTATGTGCGTGTGTGAGGGGGGGGGGGGGGGGGGGGGGGTGGGGAGTGGAGGGGTGAAACTGTTGGCGGAACCAAACATAGTTCAGCCGAGCCCTCCACTGAAAAGTACTAATCATAATAGTCTGAGATTTGGGGTAAAAGCACACATCGAAAATCTGCGCCGCTGATAACTCAAAGAACTTAAAAATTGAATTTGTTCAAAACATAGTCTTTTTACTCTAAATGACCACTGACAACCTTTGCTGGATAATTTTAGTGAAAGCTCATCCCATAGCACTGAACAATTATGGGACTATACTTGGGGGTATCCCAAGCAAATACACCCTCATGACCTCGCACACCGTTATCTATATATATATACAGACACGTCATTGTGTATGTAGAAATATGAAATATCTCTCGGCCGCAAAATAACCCCACCAAGCCTGGCCTCCCGTGAGGATAAAAACCCTTCATGTGGGTGAAAATCAGTTTCTTAGATGCCTGTAATGACTGATATTTAAGGGCCATTGCTATTCGGGGTTTGCTCAGTCGTATATAATGAAGGCCTTTCCATTTTCAAAAGGGAATAATCAAAGTTAGCTTCTGGAAGGCATCATTAGTTTTCAGACTCACTTACCTACGCCTTTCTGATTAGAAGTCGCTATAATCGAAAATGCTACAGTCTTCCAAATCGCAGAAGTTGCTTTCCTGTTGAAATACTGAAAAACAAACGATTGGAATTGACAAGTTTCTTTCTGTTGGCTGTGACAGCTATATTTTGAATAGATAGAACAATAAAAATATGAACTGAAGATTATTCATTCAGTCTGTTCAGAAAGAATATGGATGGATATTGTTTGACTCGTGTTCCATATATCTAACGAGTGAAACTCCAAGTCCTGATTTTATAATGTATGGAAAGTGACACTGTGAACGAACGTTTGGCTGTCACTATTATTATTATTATTTATTGGTGTTTAAGGTCGTATACTTATGCACAATGGCTAATCATGACCGTGATAGTTTTCCGGGTGGAGGAAACCGGAGTACCCGGAGAGAACCACCGAGCAACGACGAGAAGCTGTCAACTCCCCAACATCGTAACTCCGCACTGCAGCACATGCGAGGTTAGATTGGTTGAAGACATGCGTACCATCGACGTGCAGTACGCCTTAGTACACGGCGTCATCGCGCCCCCGTATGGACAACAGGGGTTAAGAGCCCTGCCCAAGGACACAACGCTGGATGATGGTAATAAAGAGTGTCAATGCACATACTCTTTTAGTTTGTCAGAAGAGCTGCTTATTAAGTGTAGTAGAGAATATTCGCAATCTTTCATTTTAAGAAAATATTAAATCTGGCAGACAGTGGTGCGGAAGAGATGAAAGGCATCATTAAACAGTGATTTACGTCCCGTTATTTGACTTTATTTTTGCAACGTAATAACGCACCCAATCAGACAATGCAGCTTGTGGAGAAATGGTCTGGTGTTTTTGAGGAATTAGTTGTTTCCCAACATTTTTGTTTAAATGTACTGATTGTGGAGTATCCCAAATCACACGCCTGAACTTACTGAGCTATAGCCCGATTCATTTTCCTGAGGCAAAATATAACTGGAAAACCTTAAACTGTTAGAGCTCCATCATTCTGTTTCCAGAGGAGATAATAATGAATATTTTCGAGTACATGAGGGAGATGGGTGTATAAGGAAAAATATGCCAGTTTTTAATAAAATAAAATAAAAAAATAAAAAAATAATAATAATCAACAGAAACAAAGCAGCTCTCATATGTTAAACTATGGGAGCGCGGTGGCTCAGTAGGTAGAGGTGCGAGGTGCAGGCTGCAAGCCGAGAGGTCCTCGGTTCGAATCCCACCTGCGGCAACCGCGTTGTCTCCTTGGGCAAGACACTTCATCTCCATTGGCCGCGTGGGGGCACGATGACGCTGTGTACTAAGGCGTACTACACGCCGATGGTACGCATGTCTTCAACCAAACTAACCCTGCCTGTGCTGCAGTGCGGAGTTACGATGTTGGGGAGCTGGCAGCTGCTCGTCGTTGCTCGGTGGTTCTCTCCGGGCACTCCGGCTTCCTCCACCGGAAAAACTGTCACGGTCATGATTAGCCATTGTGCATAAATATGTTACCTTAAAACATAAATAAATAAATAAATAAATAAATAAATATGTTAAACTATAAAACAGCGTAGTGTCTTAGCAGACGACTTTTTGGCGGGGGATCTGTTCAGATGACTGCATTGTGGTTGTGAGGTGGCACAAATAGATTCATGAAGATTGCCACCAAAATTAGGTAAGTCACCCTCCCAAAATTGGGCACCCTAGGAGCCCAAAAGTGCTGAGTTGCTCCAAATCGTATTTATCAACCGATTTTCGCCAAATAATCTGCATTGTGGGGCGGCACAAATAGATTCATGAAGATTGCCAGTAAAATTAGGCTCCTCACCCTCCCAAAATTGGGCACTCTAGAAGCCCAAAAGTGCTGAGTTGCTCAAAATCGTATTTATCAACCGATTTTCGCCAAATAAACCGCATTGTGGGGTGGCACAAATAGATTCATGAAGATTGTCACCAAAATTAGGCACCTGACCCTCCCAAAATTGCGCACCTAGGAGCCCAAAAGTGTTGAGTTGCTCCAAATCGCATTTATTAACCGATTTTCGCCAAATAAACTGCATTGTGGGGTGGCACAAATAGATTCATGAAGATTGCCACCGAAATTAGGTACCTCACCCTCCTCCCAAAATTGGGCACCCTAGGAGCCCAAATGTGCTGGGTTGCTGAAAATCGCATCCTCCCAAAATTGGGCAACCCAGGAGCCCAAAAGTGCTCCAAATCGTATTTATCAACCGATTTTCGCAAAATAAACTACTTTGTGGGGTGGCACAAATAGATTCATGAAGATTACCACCAAAATTAGATATCTCACTCTCCAAAAATTGGGCACCCTAGGAGCCCAAACGTGCTGAGTTGCTCCAAATCGCATTTATCAACCGATTTTCGCCAAATAAACTGCATTGTAGGGTGACACAAATAGATTCATGAAGACTGCCACCAAAATAAGGTACCGCACCCTCCCAAAATTGGGCGAACTAGGAGCCCAAAAGTGCTGAGTTGCTCCAAATCGTATTTATCAACCGATTTTCGCCAAATAAACTGCTTTGAGGGGTGGCACAAATAGATTCATGAAGATTGCCACCAAAATTAGGTACCTGACCCCCCCCCCCCCCCCAAAAAAAAATTGGGCACCTTAAGAGCACAAAAGTGCTCAGTTGCTCCTAATCGCATTTATCAACCGATTTTCGCCAAATAAACTGCATTGTGGGGTGGCACAAATAGATTCATGAAGATTCCCACCACAATTAGGTACCTCACGCTCCCAAAATTGGGCACCTTAGGAGCCCCAAAGTGCTGAGTTGCTCAAAATCGCATTTATTAACCGATTTTCGCCAAATAAACTGCATTGTTGGGTGGCACTAATAGATTCATGAAGATTGCCACCAAAATTAGGTACCTCACCCTCCCAAAATTGGGCACCCGAGGAGCCCAAAAGTGCTGAGTTGCTCCAAATCGTATTTATCAACCGATTTTCGCCAAATAAACTGCATTGTGGGGTGGCACAAATAGATTCATGAAGATTGCCAGTAAAATTAGGCTCCTCACCTTCCCAAAATTGGGCACCCTAGAAGCCCAAAAGTGCTGAGTTGCCCAAAATCGTATTTATCAACCGATTTTCGCCAAATAAACTGCATTGTGGGGTGGCACAAATAGATTCATGAAGATTGCCACCAAAATTAGGTTCCTCACCCTCCCAAAATTGGGCAACCTAGAAGCCCAAACGTGCTGAGTTGCTCCAAATAGTATTTATCAACCGATTTTCGCCAAATAAACTGCTTTGTGGGGTGCACATATAGATTCATGAAGATTGCAACCAAAATTAGGTGCCTCACCCTCCCAAAATTGGGCACCCTAGGAGCCCAAATGTGCTGAGTTGCTCAAAATCGCATTTATCAACCGATTTTCGCCAAATAAACTGCATTGTGGGGTGGCACAAATAGATTCATGAAGATTGCCACCAAAATTAGGTACCTGACCCTCCCAAAATTGGGCATCCTAGGAGCCCAAATGTGCCGAGATGCTCAAAATCGCATTTATCAACCGATTTTCGCCAAATAAACTGCATTGTGGGGTGGCACAAACAGATTGATGAAGCTTGCCATCGAAATTAGGTACCTTACCCTCCTCCCAAAATTGGGCACCCTAGGAGCCCAAATGTACTTTGTTGCTGAAAATCGCATTTATCAACCGATTTTCTCAAAATAAACTGCATTGTGGGGTGGCACAAATAGATTCATGAAGATTGCCACCAAAATTAGGTACCTGACCCTCCCAAAAGTGGGCACCCTAGGAGCCCAAAAGTGCTGAGTTGCTCCAAATCGTATTTATCAACCGATTTTCGCCAAATAAACTGCATTGTGGGGTGGCACAAATAGATTTATGAAGATTGCCGCCAAAATTAGGTTCTTCACCCTCCCAAAATTGGGCACCCTAGGAGCCCAAATGTGCTGAGTTGCACCAAATCGCATTTATCAGTCGATTTTCGCCAAATAAACTGCATTGTGGGGTGACACAAATAGATCCATGAAGATTGCCACCAAAATTAGGTACCCTACCCTCCCAAAATTGGGCACCCTACGAGCCCAAACGTGCTGAGTTGCTCAAAATCGTATTTATCAACCAATTTTCGCCCAATAAACTGTTTTGTGGGGTGGCACAAATAGATTTATGAAGATTGCCACCACAATTAGGTACCTTACCATCCCAAAATTGGGCACCCTAGGAGGCCAAAAGTGCTGATTCGCTCCAAATCGTATTTATCAACCGATTTTCGCCAAATAAACTGCTTTGTGGGGTGTCCCAAATAGATTCATGAAGAATGCCACAAAATTAGGTACCTGACTCTCCCAAAATTGGCCCCCTAGGACCCCAAATTGCTGAGTTGCTCCAAATCGCATTTATCAACTGATGTTCGCCAAATAAACTGCATTGTGGGGTGGCACAAATAGATTCATGAAGATTGCTACCAAAATTGGGCAACGAGCTCACCCCAAAATTGGCACTAGGGGTGCCAACGGTTCTGAGTTGCTCAAATTCACATTTATTAGCCAACGTTCCCCATTTCAACGCTCCTTTTAAAGCAGTGACTATTCCAGTGTCATTTGTAGACAGTTTATCCCAGAATAAATTTCGCATTCGCTTTGAGTGGTTTATGTCACCCTCGATGCATGAGCCAGAGAGAACAGTGGGTTCGGAATAGAGAACACGAGAAAGTTTCTAGGTTGTCCAGAGTTGCTCACATCATTAAAAGCAGTTTTATTCCTACCAGTGGAAGAAGCAGGGAATCGCTAGAGGAAGAGAAATATTCGAGAGATTTCAAAAATTAACACTGGAATCTTGTGATCTCTATCTGAACTATTTTCTGAATGAACAATATACAACACCCTGTGTATGACGTACGAACGGAATCACAAGTCCTTGAATTAAGCATGACGCTTAAATAATTAGGCATGATGCTAAATAATATAGCATGATGCTAAAATAATATAGCATGTTGTCTGAATAATACAGCATGATGCTTAGTAAATTAAGCATCATGCTTAATTATTTAGGTATCACGCTTAATTATTTATCCAGCATTCAAGAAATCATACCAAACAATATCTCATTCATAAAGAGGTGAAGAATAATATAGCATGATGCTTAAATAATTAAGGATCATGATGAATTGAAATGTATGATCCTCTCATAATTCAGCATGATGCTTAATTATTTCGGCATCATGCTAACTTAATTCAGCATCATGCTCAAATAATTAAGCATCATGTTAAATTAATTCAGCATCATACTAAAATAATTAAGCATCATGCTATATTAATTCAGCATCCTGCTAATCAGCACATTCTGCTAACCAGTCAGTGGCGCCGATACACACACGCTGGTTGTCTAGTCGAATAGGAACAATTGAGCTTGGCCCAGAAACAAGAAAATGTTGATGCAAACATCAAGCTGCAGAGTTAGAATCTTGCACAAGAAATCTTTTGTATACATATCATGAAATCGGTCATTGGATTCTCTTTTCATGATACATAATAAATTAAAAATTAAACACTGAGAATTTGAGCAGTGCTTGTTTACGTTTGTAAACAAGTTATGTTTCATTGTTGAATTATGACTCGTTAATTATAGTCTGGGTTTTGTGCTCTAAAGTGAGCATGAAAGGTAAGAATGGTTTGATAATCTTGACATTGCACTTGTGTGGTGACCTTGATATAACCACAGACTGAAAGCAGCTTTAAAAAAACAATGAATAATTGTAAATCTGAAAATGTACAGGTATCAGAAAGCACGCAGTCCCCCGAGTCCCCAGTATCAATGACTGACTTTTCCATAGCCTCTCACTCACTATTTTAACCAGTTGAGAGTTTTGGTCTCCCGAAAAGGTGAATGACTGTCTTACACAACCGTAGTACAGCACGTATGAATCGGGTCCGGTTACCCGAAACTTTGACAGAGCAACTAGTGTTAAATTCCCATAGGAACCGAAGCTTTTGCCGGGGCAACTCTTTCCAGCGCAAAACTTCCGCCTCATGCATGTTGTTCGGCCTCATGCATAGCCCTGTGTGTACACACAAGGCTATGGGAATATAGTATGAGTATGTGATGGAATATCGATGGCGGAAAGTGAGTTTTCTTGATAGATTCCCCCGCGAAACGGTTGACGTTGCTGTTGACGTCGTGACGCCATAGAAGCGTTGACTGCCAATGTTGTCCACTGTACAATCTGATATAACGTTCTTCGAGTCTGGGGCGTGTCGAGCTTTTCTAACTGGCCTGATATGATAATAGCGGTATATACCCCTGCAGATCCCCTATTAGTCCTTGGTACTGCTGATCGATCGAATGCTTTGTACTATCCTGTGGCTGGCATAGGTAGTACGTAATGTTAGTCCAGGTAGTATTATTGGGGGGAGGGGGATAATTCATCGTCGTCTAGTACGATATTGTGAGGTAGTCCTTGGTTGTTCAAAACGGTAGTATAGTATAGGCACTATACACCCCTGTAGGTCCCCTTTCAGTTCTTGGTGCTACTAATCGACCTAATGCTTCATATTTTTTCTGTATGTAATGCTAGTCTATATTGTGGCCGGGGGCGGGGGCAGGGGTGGGTGCATGATAGTCTAGTGTGGTAGTATAGGATGTGCGGTTTGTACATCTGCTGGTTCAATATTAGCCCTTGGTACACTCTCATCTATGGCGGTGTGCTGGTCCACAGATTGTATAGGTAGTACGTTATGCTAGGTCAAGCAGTATTGTGGCGTGTGGGTGGGGGTAATGGAGGCTTGTCTAGCGTGTACGCTATGCACCCTTGTTGGTCTACTGTTATCACTTTATACCACCATCCTTAGCCTAAGGCTTTATATTATCATATAACTGGTATTTGTAGTACACAATTCGTGGTGAAGCGGGGGTGTGGGGGGGGGGGGGGGTGGTTGAGGTAATGCATGGTTGTCTACTGTGGGGGGGGGGGGGATGTAAGGTATGTACTCGCGCTGGTTCAGTTGTGGCCCATAGCACTAGAGATCCGCCTAAGCGTTATACTGTCCTCAGTAGGTATGGGTAGTACGCAATGTTAAATCACGTAATGTTATACTTGGCTGTCTGGTTGTGTAGTATAGGAGAAACTCTGTGTATCTCATAGGTCTACTGTTATACCTTGGCAATGACTTTTCAGTAACTTCTCGATCACCTATTATAGGAAATTGGAATAAGTATGAAAAGGTTGTTTGAGCAAGCAGTAGTGGAATGATAGTGATATCAACTGCGACCCCGCAGCGACAGCAATATAATGATATGCAGTATGGGCTGTAGTAGTAACTTAATTTAGTAATGGTTGAAACACAGGGAAGAATAGTAGCTGTCGGTAGTAATAGTACGAGCGAGTAATGGTCCACAACTATAAGGGTTATAGAAGACTATAGTATTGGGTGACTACAATAATGTTGAATCAAAAGACAGATGGTGGTGACTATGAACAAGTTGTGGCCTTGAAGCTACGAAGATCTCGGTGGGAGCGGGGGGGGGGGGGGGGGGGTCTCGCCTAAGAAGGCTGGACCAAACGGGGTACTAGGCGTCATAACTATCTCAGATATATCAAAAAAGGATATCCTCAAATGGTATCCTGAAAAGGTATCCTAAAATAATACATTACCAGGCCAAACGTATTCTCATATGCCCGTGCATTACAAGTCGGAAGTAGTTGTAGCAAAACTGCAATTATCTCGCAGTGTTATGAGGCGTCACAAACGATATAATAAACTCTATGTATGTTTCTGGATCGAACTAAAACGATAAACGCGGTTGCCGATCGTTTGTAAACAGAGTGGGAAACGCAGATACACAATAGGCCTTCATCTATCTATATCCTTTCATCTTGAAGCTTTGAGAAATCTTTTTTTCATTTGTTTTGTAGGCCTACTCGGTTGTTTGTGGAATTCAATTTCGAAGTTCGACCACAGATTCGTGGTCTCGACACGCTATCTCTCCAGATCTCATCAACATTTAATGCAAATGGTCTAAGATTTTTAGAGCGTTATTTTTCCACCTCATACTGTTGAGGATGAGAATGTTCAGAAAGTATTCTCGTATAATTTGTAATTTCACTTTAAATCGAAAAAGAGGTTTGACTTGTTGGCCCGCCTGGGCCTGATGTTCCAAATCATTGACGCAAGTCAATGCAATGAACGTAAGATATCTTCCTTTCATTCATAAAAAGTTGTATGCTCTGTTTATGCCCTTTGTGACTGATGTACAATTAGAGAAAAGTTTAACCCTCCCCGCGTCACTTATCCAAAGTACTCCAATATGTTCGCTTTGACAGGAGTTTCAGTTGAAAGTAAACATGAGATCCTACTAGATCCTGAGAAAGATATGGCCTGTGGGAAGTTCGCAGATAAGAAGATTCGTTCACACTATTTGGTTTACATCTTCCATAAAAGTAACCGTAAGTGAACAGATACACCTTCAGCCCCCCCCCCCCCCCCCCCCCCCCACACATCGCCGATCAAATGTAATTATCTTTCTATTTCAGTCCTAAAGAAATATGGGCTGTCACTCCTTACTGTAACAAGCTATAGTTCCAAATAACAAATACGGCACATAAGCTATATGTTTTCGGTGTCCAAAAATGATTTTTGGGGGACGAGAAATATGATCCCAAGACCCAGCCCCCCCCCCCCCACCCCACCCATAAAGTTCTGTCAGTGATTAGTAAAAATGTTTGGTGCTGATCAAGAAGTAATCAATCGAGACTTACGGAAAAAAAAATATTCTACTCAAAGTTTGCTAAGCACCAAGTATATCCAACTACCTGTTTTACGTTTTAGTCGAAATATTGTAATGAAAAGTTATATATGTTTTATTTAATTATATCTTTAATGATTTAAGTACAGAAATTAAGATTTTAGTTGTGTTTGACATTATTTTTTAGCTTTTGAATACGATAACCATGGAAAATAAATATTATTGGCAAAAGAGGATTTTTTTTCAATTTGCCAAAAAGTTGACGTAGCGAACTGGTGTGGGTTCAATATCGAGTATGAGACCCATAACTATTAATTACAGCTTGACAACGCCTTCTCATGCTCCCAATCAGGTTCCTGGTGGTCCTTTATGGAATGTTGTACCATTTTTGGGCCAGTATGGCACCCATTTCCTGGATACTTTTTGGCTGGACTGGACGGGATGAAATTGCAAGCTGCAACTCATTCCAGACATGTTCGATTGGATTGAGGTCAGGGGATCTTGCTGGCCAGTCCATACGCTCAATCCCCTCCCTCTGTCGGTACTCCCCGACAGCATGTGCAACATGAGGACGAGCGTTATCGTCCATCAGAATGAATCTATCACCCACTGCACCTGCATACAATCTGACATGGACATCCAGGATCTCATCAATATTCCGCTGTGCAGTCAATGTGTTGCGGAATTAAGTAAAAAGTCTATCGATCTGTGATCGTAAATTCTGACCCTAAGCGTTGTGTTTACTGGCAGTTCTGTGAGATCCCACCAGCCCGTGGCGTTTTGTGATTCCTTACCAGACGATATCAGATACAGGCTCCAGATTTTAGGTTCAGTTCAGTAGGCAAGTTCACGAACTTGTCGTGTACACCAGAACGAAGACCAGATTCAAATTATCTACTATTTTAATAAATCAAACATTTATTCTATTAACAAATTCGCGACTAACCTGTCGTTGTTTCTGGCATAAAAATGTAAATTGTATCAAACAACAAAGTTCATTCCTTCAATAGCAGTGGCGGCATCCAGGGTTCTCCCTGTAGACCGTTTAGTGTTCGTCAGGAGCCCAGAGACAACTTTTCTAAGCAGTCAGAAATCATAGTGTACACCAAATTTCTGATGCAATACCTGGGGTACGTGACGACCGTCAGCAAATTCTCCCTGAGTTTTGGAGAATTTAGGGCAAGTCCCTTGACGTGGCGGTCGCCATTTTGTGGACTTTATTACTGCCATGCAAACTGTCGGTTACTCCGCATGCAGTCCATGGAATATCTGCTATAAAATAGTATCCTGCCGTGCGTCAGTTAACCGGCAGAATGATCTGGTGACTTTTGCAATTTTGCAACTCAGCATCCCCAGTTATCCGGGGAGCCTCACCAGGTACGTGTTATGATTTGTTGGACAGTTTGAACACCAACATCCCAGGAATACTGCTGAATGTTATTGTTCCATACATCAACAAATCCTACAATTTTACTTGCTTATTGACAATATTGGCCTGCAAAGGTATGCCTAATATTGTACTCTGGTCGCCAGTTTAATACAATTCCATGTATTTTATTGTCATGTTCAATTTATGTTATTACTGTTAATAAAACTTGAATCCATGTTACCAAATAAATCCTCAGAACACTTTCATGGGGTCGAGTTCTTTACCCGAGCTTGCGAGCTTGATTAACCCCTGTGGGCTCACTTCATAACAAATGTACAACGTTCAAGGATACAGAGGTCTGTACGTCCATCCCTGCTGACGCCGCCCCTGACCATCACTGGCCCTCCATCATAGCGGTCATGCTCAGCAACGTTGGCTGCAAGGAATCGCTCTCCTGATCTACTCCATACCCTAGAACGCCTATCTGTGTAAAAAGGATAGGTCGCCAATCTTCTCTGGTCCATCCAACTTGGTCCATGGTCCTTTCATATGGTGCCTGGCGGTGGTTCTGGGACAGCGGAATGCGAATACATGGTCTTCTCGATCGGAGACCACATTCGTGCAACCTTCCCCTGATAGTCTGCGTCGAAACATACCCCCGGATGCATTCTGAAGGTCACTGCGAAGCTGGATTGCTGTGGCAAAGCGGTTCCTACAGGCCAGAATGATAAAAAACCGGTCTTCAGCTGCAGATGTTGCCCTGTCTCTGCCACCACCATGCTGTCTTACTGGTGTGCATACTGCTGAAATCTTGCCCAGGCTCCGATCATCGTATGGTGCACACCAAGGGCTTCACCAACCTGACGATGGATAGCCCCTTGCTCCACCATCCCTACAGCCAGCCACATTTCTGCTTCAGACAAATGTCTTCTTACATTTGCATTTGCCATATTCAATCATTAAATCACAAGGGTTCGTGTTGAAATGAAGATTGTATACACTACACGTCATTTACATGTAGACAGTACACGAAAACATCATGAAAATCAAGGGGTACATGCTTTCCTTGACTATCACGAAAAAGTCTGCCTGACAAAGAGAGCTTATGAAAACACTGGGGACCATCTCAATACATTCCTCAACCATATCCACCAAAAATATCGCAAATATGTCACAAGCAAATTTCACAATGATGTGTCAAATATTTGGTGCTTAGCAAACTTTGAGTAGTATAGAAATATATAAAGAGCCTTCTCCACCAGTGATGTAGTACTGCTGTTTAAACCTGGCCATACCAAAAATAAGCTATTTATCTGTGGAGCAGTCAAAAGGCAATATTGTGGTTTATGCATCAGCTCACCATTGGAGAAGGGCGTCCATTTGTGTGATTCGATATTCTGCACTTATTGAGGTAAAATGATAAAGGAAAGCGTACTCAAATAACAGAGAACAGTGACAATGTGTTACAGCTATTTATTCCACAATAACGTTTGAAAGAATACGTCAGGAAGCGTGTGCGTTTTCACGATGGCAAAGTTTTTTTTTCATAAATTTCAGACATGTGCATGGGAAGTCGGATATTAATTTTGATCCAAAATTTCGCTCCTATGCATATCGACCCATTCTAATGAATTGAGTCAAACATGATCTTATATGCATGGGCAAATCATATTTTGTTTGAGGTTGTCAGGTAGCCTGGTGCAAAACACAGAACAGTACATGGATAGCGGGCCAATTTGGAAACACCCATCGAGTGTAAATTTCACCCAGATAATAGCTCATGTTAAGTGAAACTGAGCAAAAAACAACATTAAAAAATTAGCAAGGCAGCTCCCATATGTAACCAGAAGCTGTATGATTAGTGTTTTTTCCAGCAATGATCTCGCAATGAAAGAGACACCACACTAGCGTATTATTGACATAATCAGACAAATACCAATCATTGTATAAACCTGATGTTTTCAGAAGCCTGTTATTGTGGATGTGTTAATTTGAAATTATCGTTCCAGCAGAATAAATTGACAATGTCAATAGCCTAACGCCTCACCCATTTAACACAGAAAATTAGTTTTTTTTTTAAAACTACCATTCTCTGTCTGTCTGTCTGTCTGTCTGTCTGTCTCTCTCTCTCTCTCTCTCTGTCTATGTCTGTCTCTCTGTCTATCTCTCTCTGTCTCTCTGTCTGTCTGTCTGTCTGTCTGGCTGTCTGTCTGTCTGTCTGCCTGTCTGTCTGTCTGTCTGTCTGTCTGTCTGTCTGTCTGTCTGTCTGTATGTATGTTTCTCTCTCTCTCTCTTCTCTCTCTCTCACACACACACATACCCTCTCTCTCTCTCTCTCTCTCTCTCTCTCCCTCCCTCTCTCGACACTGAAACTCGTAAGTTTTTAAGGCAGGAAGACGAAGGGGCACTGGGTTGGGGCATCCATGCGTCGCATGGGTGGGAAGGGGGCTGCGAGTCACAACATGGTTTGGGAATATTTTTTTTTAAAATTGGGAGTGAGGAAGGTTAACCCCCTCATGAAATTTCTACTTCACCGGCTGTGGGGTGCATTTCACACCCAACATATACTTACATTTATAAGAAAAAGTTAAGGTACCGCTGGCAATCTTTTAAATACCGCTAGCGCTTCTACTACTCCCTTAAACTTGAAAATAATTGCTCCCTTCCGCAGTGGTTTAGTGGTAATCTACTTCTCCTGTAATTATATGAACTCCAACAGGTGAATTTCAGTAACACGCATCGGCACGAACCAGTGACATGAATGTTCTTCGCGTTAGTGCAACGATTGTCTGGGCCGAACGTAATAGGGGCGATTTGTCCTCCAATTAAAAGCACATGATGAGCAGCGACCTTGTTACGAATCTAAAAGGCTGTGTTTTGACTTTGAATAAAGTTTACAACTGTCGTATGTAACAATGTATAGCGAATAAATGGGACAATTAAAACTCATTCTACCGTGTCTGAGGTCCTTATAGTAAGGGTGTCTGAAAACCTTGGCTATGAAATTTAGGCCTTTATTCGTAGATTCTTCAAGCGATAGTCGGTAGGGTGGGGATGGGGATGTCATAGACCGGGACTCACACCTTTATTCAGTGGTAAATAACACTTCACATAACACGTTGTGAAAAAGGCGGGGAACTTGCACGTTTTGAGATGATCATATAGCAGGCCAGGGGCGGCGGGGCTGGAGGGGCACCCCCCCCCCCCCACACACACTTTTTTCACCAATTGTAGGTACACAAACGGCATTTTCTGACATAATATACATAAGCCATATAGACACAACACATTTCTTTCTCATCAATTCTCATTCGATTCATATGTCCTGTATTTCTTTTCTCGTTTACTTTTACCCTGTGATTTTGCAAAATATGAATTTGCATTCAAAGGCAAAGAACTAGTTCAATTCAATTCAATCCAAAGTATACGAATTGGGTGGACGCCATATAGGCTGTAGTGTGTACCAAAAGGTAGGATATATAAAGGCGAATGCTACTCTTGAATCAAAAACGAAAAAAATAAATCCACTACCACTACCCTAATCTGTGGTAACACCCGAAGACAGCCGATGTAATACGAAGACAGCTGATGTCACATGATTCACTATGGATCGGTCAATATCCAATATCGCAAAATAATAACAATAAGGTTGAGGTCGCTGAGGTTAGTGTCTTAAATAGGGTGTGAATAAGGGTGAGGGATAGCGTATATAAATTTATATATTTCGCATTTTGCACGAATAAGCCGCCCCACAGCTATTAACCCCCCCCCCCCCCCGCCCCGAAGAAAAATTATTTTCCAACCTACACCCTAATAGTACCTATAAAGTTGTGACCCCCGATTTTTGGTCTGACTCCCCACTTTTTGGAGCTTCCGCCGCCTCTGTAGCAGGCCTATTTTACAGAGTTCAAAACAATATGTACTAACACACGAGCACATGTCGATACGATAATCATACAGTTTCTTATATGCAAGGTACCCTAGTTTGCACTAGGTCAAGCCATTGTATAGACTGATACAGGCTTGAATGAATGGAGTGATCTGATTGAGTCTAGATTTAGTCAAAGGCAGATATCAAGACAGAATCGGGAGGGGGGGGGGGGGGGTAGCCACTAAGCTTGTTGTAGTGCCACAAATCAATAGCAATTGTACGAGGTGGTAATGGCAAAAGACTGAAAGGGTGATAGAAGACTGTAGTATTGGGTAAATACAATAGTATTGGATCACACGACAGAAGTAGGAGATGTGGTTTTCCACCCCTATCAGGTGGACCCCAGCTGGTGGACCCCGGAAGTGACATCATACCGCAATGTATTATGAGTATCACGTGGTTGTCATGGTAGCCCAGGTGAGCAGTCATGTTGTTACGTCATTGTCATGGTGATGGGTGATGTGAGTGCGCATGCGCAGCTCGTGTTGTTAGGGTGATATTTGTTTCCGTCGTCCATTTTGTTCGCTGGAGGCCGCCATCATTGTTTCTATGGTGGCACATGGTTGCTATGTTACCCAAATGCATCTTATAGGTTAGGGGTATGTTCGGATGGTATGTTCGATTGTTCATGAGTAATTTACCGATTCGGGGAATTACCCAAATGAGCCCGAGAATGCCCGTAAATCACCGAAAAGTACCCTTTTTTAACCGAAACGCACCTGTCTGGAGTAACACGTAGTGCTATAGGCCCTTAAAAGGTCCATTCAACTGAAGTATTTTTTGGAACGACTTCCTTAAATAATTACCCAAATAAACCCGACAATCCCTCCAAAGCATCGAAATCCACCGCAAACTACCGAAACCGACTTGGTAAAGCCTCATTTTGGACAGGGATGTTTTATGAAGGCTCGAATTTTGTTATTCCGAATCAAAATCCTCGTTTCTCCGACCTGCTTTCATAGAGTACTATTCCGTTCTTCTGGAGTATGACTCGCTTTCTTCCGTCTGTTTTGTTACTACTTCTGATAAAGTAACCAATCAGATCACTTCTCCAGGATTAAACAACCAGGTATGACGTAAGGACAGGCTGATACATTGCGGTATGACGCCTCTTCCGGGGTCCACCTGATAGGTGTCGAAAATCACATCTCCTACTACTCACGACAGAATGTTATCCTCAAATAGTACAATACTATGGGTCCTCAAATACCGAGATGAGTCGTAGAGCAGTACGTAGAGTCACTCGTTCGAGCAATTGCTCTATATTTCATTGGCTCGATGAGATTCGAGTCGCTCGAGCGATCTGATGTAACTATTTTCATATTTTTCAGTAGGTGCGGCAGAAAACTATAGTGTCCGGTAAATAAAGTCGATCATAGGACAGATCACGGTGACTTTTGGTAAGTCAACAGAAATGATCTTAGAGATGTAAAAGTCCAGAATCCAAGCTTTACCCATAACCCCAACAATACCTCTGGGCCTAGCATTAGTAAACTACTTGTACCAACTGTAGGCCAGCACTAGAACACCTAAGATAGATATTTGTACTAAGGGCTAACAATAGGCATATGGGGTACAAAGAGTTTCTCCTATACTACTCTACCAGACAACCAAGCATAACACTGCGTGGCTTAGCATTACGTAGGATCCATACTTACTTAGGACAGTATACGAGTAGGTGGATCAATAGTACTATGGGCTACCACTGAACCCGCGGGAATACAGACCTTACATCATATACTACTACTTTATACAACCATGCATTACCCACCCCACCCCCCCCCCCCCACCCTCCCCACAATACTGCTTGACCTTGCATTAGGTACTACCCCTACCAGTTATAGGATAATATAAAGCCGTAGATAGATAGCGGTATTAAGGACTAATAGTAGACCAACAGTGATATAGACCGTGCATCCTATACCACCACACTGGACAACCCTGCATTGCCCCACCTCACGTCACAATACCGCTTGGCCTTGTAAAACGTACTACCTATACAATCTGTGGGCCAGGAGACCACCCTAGATAAATAATGGAACGAAAGGCTAAAATTGGACCAGTAGCGATGCAAACCGCACAACCTATACTTCCACTCTAGACAACCATGCATTACCCCCACCACAATACTGCCTAGGCTCGCATTACGTACTACCAGCTACAGAAATATACGAAGCATTAGGTCGATTAGTCGTACCAACGATTAACAGGGATATATACCATCCAGACTACACTACAGTTCTAAACAACCAAGGACAACTTCGCCATACCACACTAGACGACCATGCATTACCTTCACCCACCCCACGATACCACCTGGACTAGCATAACGTACTGCCTATACAGGTCAAAGCATTTGGTCAGTTAGTAGTACCAAGGGCTTAAAGGGGATCTGCATGGGACATATACGGCTACTGCCATATCAGGCCACTTCGAGAATCCTGACACCCCAAACTCGAAGTAAAAAGCAGCCAACGTTTCTATGAAGTCGCGAGCGCATCATGGCGTCGCGACGTCAATAGCAACATCAAACGTTTCACGGGGAAAACTTTCAAGAAAACTCGCCTTCCCCCATCGATATTCCATCACATAGCCATACTATATACCCACAGACCTGCGTGTACATACATCACTATGCATAACTTAGCATACTATATATGCAGGACGTACACCAATTGCCGGATAAAGGCGGATAGGACACAGGAAAGAGTTGCTCCGTCAAAAGCTCCGGTTCCTATGGTGATTTAACTCTAGCTGTTCCGACAAAGCTCCAGGTGGCCGAGTATGATTCACCCGTGCTATACTGCTGGTTGTGTAAGGTGGTCCTTCATCCTTCCGGGTAACAAAACTCATAACTGGCTATGATAGCGAGTGAGGGGGCTATATAAAAAAAATAGGTCTTTGACGATGGTTTCTGATGCCTGCGGATTTTCAGATTTACATTTATTTATTGGTTTATAAAGGTGCTTTCAGTCTCTGTGACAATACCATGGTCACCACACAGGTGCAATGTCAAGTTTATCAAACAATTCTTACCTTTCATTCTCACTTTAGAGCACACACTCCCCAGACTTTAATTAACGAGTCATATTTCAACAGTAAAACAGAACTTGTTTACAAACGTAAACAAGAACTGCTCAAATTCTCAGTGTTTAATTTCTAATTTATTATGTATCATTAAAAGAGAATCCAGTGAAACGATTCGTAACATGTAATTGTATTTGGTCATGCTCCATTATTCCGATCCGACCAGTCACCCAGCGCGTATGTATCGGCGCCACTGATTGGTTAGCGGAATGTGTTGATTGACAGGATTTCAGCATGATGCTGAATTAATTTAGCATGATGCTTAATTATTTTAGCATGATGTTGAATTAATTTAACATTATTTGAGCATGATGTGAATTAATTAAGCAAAATGTCAAATTATTTTGCACGATTTCACGAATGCTGCATAAATAATACACAATGTGCCGGATTAATTAAGCGTGCTCCTGAATATACGAGAGGTTCATGCATTTTAATTCGGCATGATGCTCATATTATTTGAGCATGATGCTATATTATTTTTTACTATTTTATGAATACTGCAAAAATAATATAGCATGATGCTGAATTAATTTCGCATGATGCTGAATTACGGGAGGATCGGGCATAGTAAGTAAGCATGGTGCTTAATTATTTAAGCATCATGCTATTTTATTTTGCGCGATTTAACGAATGCTGCATAATAATATAGCATGATGCTGAATTAATTTAGCATGATGCTGAATTACGGGAGGATCATGCACTTTAATTGAGAATGGTGCCAAATTATTTAAGTATCATGCTATATTATTTTGCGCAATTTAAGGAATGCTGCATAAACAATATAGCATGATCCTGAATTAATTTTGCATGATGTTGAATTGCGAGAGGATCATGCACTTTAATTGAGCATGATGACTAATTATTTAAGCATGATGCTGTACTATTTGGTATGATTTCACGAATGCTACATAAATAACATAGCATGATGCTGAAATCAAGTCCGCGTGCTGGAGGGTCATACTTTTTATTTTAGCATGGCACTCTAATAATTAAGCATGATGCTATATTGTTTGGTATGATTTCATGAATGCTACCTAAATAATTAAGCATAATGCCTGAATAATTAAGAACGATGCTTAAATAATTAACCATCATGCTATATTATTTAGGCATCATGCTATATTCTTTGAGCATCATGCTATATTATCTAACATCATGCCTAATTCATGGATTTATGAGCCTGTCCTTACGTCATACCTGTGTTACAAGAATCACTCCATCAACTAGCATTGATATTGTTTGTTTATTTACGGTATATAAAACATTACAATTGTAATATATTTCTACTCACAGTGACACATGAATATGTACCGCAGGGAAATAACATAGCCAGAATGGCTGTCTACCTGTTATCTCCCGTTTCAAAAATATTTCATCGCTGCAACCGACTGTAAATGTTCATTTAGAGATTTTAGTGTTTTTCTTTCACGTGAAGTAACAATGGTGGGGAAGGTGGGGTTGGTGGTGAGAAGGTTGATGTGTTTGGTGGATATCGGTACTTTCGTTCGTCTGCAGACTTGGCAGTAAGCCAAACTCATTTGTGGACGAGATAACCAGACAAGATAACGAAAGTAATCTAAGGTGCTCACAAGACCTAAATTTGTTATCTATGAGTATCATATCACGGGTATCGCTATACACATTATTACTTTACATTTGGGATCATTTCTTGTATCCTCTGGCATTTCACATTAGTAGAACGAGGATAAGGTCAAATATAGCTGGTTAATTATATATCTAAGCTGCCCACATTTGGCGAACTTTATCCCGTACATTGTTTGTCAAGTCAATTCATAGAGTAGAGTAGTGAACAAAGCAGGTGGCTACTGAGGTGATGTTCTAGTCAACCCACTGATAGACATTAGGTCAACAAGACAATCACCTCAGTAGGTTCCAATCTGACAATATGGGCAATATGGATTGTTACATTGGACATTAACTGGAAATGAAGATGAAAGCTTTGATATTAATTTTTTTTCAAAACTGGATCCAATTATTAATGTTAAGTATTTCAGATTCCAGCTCGTCCCATATTTTGGGGAAGTTTAAGATGGGTAACTTATGCAGTTTATTTGGCGAAGATCGGTTGATAAATGCGATTTGGAGCAACTCAGCACTTTTGGGCTCCTAGAGTGCCCAAGTTTTGGAGGGTCAGGTACCTAATTTTGGTGGCAATCTTCAGGAATCTATTTGTGCCACCCCACAAAGCAGTTTATTTGGCGAAAATCGGTTGATAAATGCGATTTGGAGCAACACAGCATTTCTGGGCCCCTAGGCTGCCCAATGTTTGGAGGGTCAGGTACGTAATTTTGGTGGCAATCTTCACGAATCTATTTGTGCCACCCCACCGAGCAGTTTATTTGGCAAAAATCGGTTGATAAATACGACTTGGAGCAACTCGGCACATTTGGGCACCTAGGGTGCCCAATTTTGGGAGGGTGAGGTACCTAATTTTGGTGGCAATCTTCATGAAGCTATTTGTGCCACCCCACAATGCAGTTGATTTGGCGAAAATCGGTTGATAAATGCGATTTGGAGCAACTCAGCACTTTTGGGCTCCAAGGGCGCCCACTTTTGGGAGGGTCAGGTACCTAATTTTGGTGGTAATCTTCATGAATTTATTTGTGCCACTCCAGAAAGCAATTTATTTCGCGAAAATCGGTTGATAAATACGATTTGGAGCAACTCGGCACTTTTGAGCTCCTAGGGTGCCCAATTTTGGGAGGGTGAGGGACCTAATTTTGCTGGCAATCTTCATGAATCTATTTATGCCACCCCGCAATGCAGTTTATTTGGCGAAAATCGGTTGATAAATGCGATTTTCAGCAACTCAGCACTTTTGGGCTCCTAGGGTACCCAATTTAGGGAGGGTGAGGAAACTAATTTTGGTGGCAATCTTCATGAATCTATTTGTGCCACCCCACAATGCAGTTTATTTGGCGAAAATCGGTTGATAAATACCATTTGGAGCAACTCAGCACTTTTGGGCTTCTAGGGTGCCCAATTTTGGGAGGGTCAGGTATCTAATTTTGGTGGCAATCTTCACGTGTCTATTTGTGCCACCCCACAATGCAGTTTATTTGGCGAAAAGCGGTTGACAAATGCGATTTTGTGCAACTGAGCACATTTGGGATCCTAGCGTGCCCAATTTCTGGAGGGTGAGGTACCTAATTTTGGTGGCAATCTTCACGAATCTATTTGTGCCACCCCACAATGCAGTTTATTTGGCGAAAATCGGTTGATAAATGCAATTTGGAGCAACTCAGCACTTTTGGGCTCCTAGGGTTCCCAATTTTGGGAGGGTGAGGTACCTAATTTTGGTGGGAATCTTCATGAATCTATTTGTGCTACCCCACAAAGCAGTTTATTTGACGAAAATCGGTTCATAAATACGATTTGGAGCAACTCAGCACATTTGGGCTCCTAGGATGCCCAATTTTGGGAGGGTGATGAACCTAATTTTGTTGGCAATCTTCATGAAGCTATTTGTGCCACCCCACAATGCAGTTTATTTGGCGAAAATCGGTTGACAAATACGATTTGGAGCAACTCAGCACATTTGGGCTCCTAGGGTGCCCAATTTTGAGAGGGTGAGGTACCTAATTTTGGTGGCAATCTTCATGAATCTATTTATGCCACCCCAGAATGCAGTTTATTTGGCGAAAATCGGTTGATAAATACGATTTGGAGCAACTCAGCACTTTTGGGCTCCTAGGGTGCCCAATTTTGGGAGGGTGAGGTACCTAATTTTGGTGGCAATCTTCATGAATCTATTTGTGCCACCCCACAATCCAGTTTATTTGGCGAAAATCGGTTGATAAATACCATTTCGAGCAACTCAGCACTTTTCGGCTCCTAGGGTGCCCAATTTTGGGAGGGTGAGGAACCTAATTTTGGTGGCAATCTTCATGATTCTATTTGTGCCACCCCACAATGCAGTTTATTTGGCGAAAATCGGTTGATAAATACGATCTGGAGCAACTCAGCACTTTTCAAAAATATTTCATCGCTGCAACCGACTGTAAATGTTCATTTAGAGATTTTAGTGTTTTTCTTTCACGTGAAGTAACAATGGTGGGGAAGGTGGGGTTGGTGGTGAGAAGGTTGATGTGTTTGTTGGATATCGGTACTTTCGTTCGGCTGCAGACTTGGCAGTAAGCCAAACTCATTTGTGGACGAGATAACCAGACAAGATAACGAAAGTAATCTAAGGTGCTCACAAGACCTAAATTTGTTATCTATGAGTATCATATCACGGGTATCGCTATACACATTATTACTTTACATTTGGGATCATTTCTTGTATCCTCTGGCATTTCACATTAGTAGCACGAGGATAAGGTCAAGTATAGCTGGTTAATTATATATCTAAGCTGCCCACATTTGGCGAACTTTACCCCGTACATTGTTTGTCAAGTCAATTCATAGAGTAGAGTAGTGAACAAAGCAGGTGGCTACTGAGGTGATGTTCTAGTCAACCCACTGATAGACATTAGGTCAACAAGACAATCACCTCAGTAGGTTCCAATCTGGCAATATGGGCAATATGGATTGTTACATTGGACATTAATCTGGAAATGAAGATGAAAGCTTTGATATTAATTTTTTTCCAAAACTGGATCCAAATATTAATGTTCAGTAGTTCAGATTCCAGCTCATTCCATATTTTGGGGAAGTTTAAGATGGGTAACTTATGCAGTTTATTTGGCAAAGATCGGTTGATAAATGCGATTTGGAGCAACTCAGCACTTTGGGCTCCTAGAGTGCCCAAGTTTTGGAGGGTCAGGTACCTAATTTTGGTGGCAATCTTCAGGAATCTATTTGTGCCACCCCACAAAGCAGTTTATTTGGCGAAAATCAGTTGATAAATGCGATTTGGAGCAACACAGCATTTCTGGGCCCCTAGGCTGCCCAATGTTTGGAGGGCCAGGTACGTAATTTTGGTGGCAATCTTCACGAATCTATTTGTGCCACCCCACAGAGCAGTTTATTTGGCAAAAATCGGTTGATAAATACGACTTGGAGCAACTCGGCACTTTTGGGCACCTAGGGTGCCCAATTTTGGGAGGGCGAGGTACCCAATTTTGGTGGCAATCTTCATGAAGCTATTTGTGCCACCCCACAATGCAGTTGATTTGGCGAAAATCGGTTGATAAATGCAATTTGGAGCAACTCAGCACTTTTCGGCTCCAAGGGCGCCCAATTTTGGGAGGGTCAGGTACCTAATTTTGGTGGTAATCTTCATGAATCTATTTGTGCCACCCCAGAAAGCAATTTATTTGGCGAAAATTGGTTGATAAATACGATTTGGAGCAACTCAGCACCTTTGGGCGCCTAGGGGGCCCAATTTTGGGAGGGTGAGGGACCTAATTTTGCTGGCAATCTTCATGAATCTATTTGTGCCACCACGCAATGCAGTTTATTGGCGAAAATCGGTTGATAAATGCGATTTTCAGCAACTCAGCACATTTGGGCTCCTAGGGTACCCAGTTTTGGGAGGGTGAGGAAACTAATTTTGGTGGCAATCTTCATGAATCTATTTGTGCCACCCCACAATGCAGTTTATTTGGCGAAAATCGGTCGATAAATACCATTTGGAGCAACTCAGCACTTTTGGGCTTCTAGGGTGCCCAATTTTGGGAGGGTGAGGTATCTAATTTTGATGGCAATCTTCACGTGTCTATTTGTGCCAACCCACAATGCAGTCTATTTGGCGAAAAGCGGTTGATAAATGCGATTTTGTGCAACTGAGCACATTTGGGCTCCTAGCGTGCCCAATTTTTGGAGGTGAGGTTCCTAATTTTGGTGGCAATCTTCACGAATCTATTTGTGCCACCCCACAATGCAGTTTATTTGGCGAAAATCGGTTGATAAATGCGATTTGGAGCAACTCAGCACTTTTGGGCTCCTAGGGTGCCCAATTTTGGGAGGGTCAGATACCTAATTTTGAGGGCAATCTTCATGAATCTATTTGTGCCACCCCACAAAGCAGTTTATTTGACGAAAATCAGTTCATAAATACGATTTGGAGCAACTCGGCACATTTGGGCTCCTAGGATGCCCAATTTTGGGAGGGTGAGGAACCTAATTTTGGTGGCAATCTTCATGAAGCTATTTGTGCCACCCCACAATGCAGTTTATTTGGCGAAAATCGGTTGACAAATACGATTTGGAGGAACTCAGCACATTTGGGCTCCTAGGGTGCCCAATTTTGAGAGGGTGAGGTACCTAATTTTGGTGGCAATCTTCATGTATCTATTTGTGCCACCCCGGAATGCAGTTTATTTGGCGAAAATCGGTTGAAAAATACCATTTGGAGCAATTCAGCACTTTTGGGCACCTAGGGTGCCCAATTGTGGGAGGGTGAGGTATCTAATTTTAGTGGCAATCTTCAGGAAACTATTTGTGCCACCCCACAATGCAGTTTATTTTGCGAAAGTCGGTTGATAAAAACGATTTGGAGCAACTCAGCATATTTGGGCTCCTAGGGTGCCCAATTTTGGGAGGGTGAGGGACCTAATTTTCCTGGCAATCTTCATGAATCTTTTTGTGCCACCACGCAATGCAGTTTATTGGCGAAAATCGGTTGATAAATGCGATTTTCAGCAACTCAGCACATTTGGGCTCCTAGGGTACCCAGTTTCGGGAGGGTGAGGAAACTAATTTTGGTGGCAATCTTCATGAATCTATTTGTGCCACCCCAGAATGCAGTTTATTTGGCGAAAATCGGTTGAAAAATACCATTTGGAGCAATTCAGCACTTTTGGGCACCTAGGGTGCCCAATTGTGGGAGGGTGAGGTATCTAATTTTGGTGGCAATCTTCAGGAATCTATTTGTGCCACACCACAATCCAGTTTATTTGGCGAAAATCGGTTGATAAATACCATTTGGAGCAACTCAGCACTTTTCGGCTCCTAGGGTACCCAATTTTGGGAGGGTGAGGAACCTAATTTGGGGGCAATCTTCATGATTCTATTTCTGCCACCCCACAATGCAGTTTATTTGGCGAAAATCGGTTCATAAATACGATTTGGAGCAACTCAGCACATTTGGGCTCCTAGGGTGCCCAATTTTGGGAGGGTGAAATATCTAGTTTTGGTGGCAGTCTTCAGGAATCTATTTCTGGCACCCCACAATGCAGTTTATTTGGCGAAAATCGGTTGATAAATGCGATTTGGAGCAACTCAGCACTTTCGGGCTCCTAGGGTGCCCAGTTTTGGGAGGGTGAGGTACCGAATTTTGGTGGCAATCTTCATGAATCTATTTGTGCCACCCCACAAAGCAATTTATTTGGCGAAAGTCGGTTGATCAATACGATTTGGAGCAACTCAGCACTTTTGGGCCCCTAGGGTGCCCAATTTTGGGAGGGTGAGGAACCTAATTTTGCTGGCAATCTTCATGAATCTATTTGTGCCACCTCACAATGCACTTTATTTGGCGAAAATCGGTTGATAAATACCATTTGGAGCAACCCAGCACTTTTGGGCGCCTAGCATTCCCAATTTTGGGAGGGTGAGGAACCTAATTTTGGTGACAATATTCATGAATCTATTTGTGCCACCCCACAATGCAGTTTATTTGGCGAAAATCGTTTAATAAATACGATTTGTTGCAACTCAGCACTTTTGGGCTCCTAGGGTGCCCAATTTTGGAAGGGTGAGGTATCTAATTTTGGTGGCAATCTTCATGTATCTATTTGTGCCACCCCACAATGCAGTTTATTTGGCGAAAATCGGTTGATAAATACGATTTGGGGCAACTCAGCACTTTTGGGCTCCTAGGGTACCCAATTTTGGGAGGGTGAGATATCTAATTTTGGTGGAAATCTTCATGAATCTATTTGTGCCACCCCACAATGCAGTTTATTTCGCGAAAATCGGTTGATAAATGCGATTTTGAGCAACTCAGCACTTTTGGGCTCCTAGGATGCTCAATTTTGGGTGGGTGAGGTACCTAATTTCGGTGGCAATCTTCGTGAATCTATTTGTGCCACCCCACAAAGCAACTTATTTGGCGAAAATCGGTTCATAAATACGATTTGGAGCAACTCGGCACATTTGGGCTCCTATGGTGCCCAGTTTTGGGAGGGTGAGGTACCTAATTTTGGTGGCAATCTTCATGAATCTATTTGTCCCACCCCACAATGCAGTTTATTTGGCGAAAATCGGTTGATAAATACGATTTGGAGCAATTCAGCACTTTTGGGCTCCTACGGTGCCCAGTTTTGGGAGGGTGAGGTATCTAATTTTGGTGGCAATCTTCATGAATCTATTTGTGCCACCCCACAATGCAGTTTATTTGGCGAAAATCGGTTGATAAATGCGATTTTGAGTAACTCAGCACTTTTGGGCTCCTAGGGTGCCCAATTTTGGGAGGGTGAGGTACCTGATTTTGGTGGCAATTTTCATGAATCTACTTGTGACACCCCACAAAGAAATTTATTTGGCGAAGATCGGTTGATAAATACGATTTGGAGCAACTCAGCACATTTGGGCTCCTAGGGTGCCCAATTTTGAGAGGGTGGGGTACCTAATTTTGGTGGCAATCTTCATGAATCTATTTGTGCCACCCCACAATGCAGTTTATTTGGCGAAAATCGGTTGATAAATACGATTTGGAGCAACTCAGCACTTTTGGGCTCCTAGGAATCTCAATTTTGGGAGGGTGAGGTACCTAATTTTGGTGGCAATCTTCATGAATCCATTTGCGCCACCCCACAATGCAGTTTATTTGGCGAAAATCGGTTGATAAATACGATTTGGAGCAACTCAGCACTTTTGGGCTCCTAGGGTGCCCAATTTTGGGAGGGTGAAATATCTAATTTTGGTGGCAGTCTTCATGAATCTATTTGTGCCACCCCACAATGCAGTTTATTTGGCGAAAATCGGTTGATAAATGCGATTTTGAGTAACTCAGCACTTTTGGGCTCCTAGGGTGCCCAATTTTGGGAGGGTGAGGTACCTGATTTTGGTGGCAATCTTCATGAATCTACTTGTGCCACCCCACAAAGAAATTTATTTGGCGAAGATCGGTTGATAAATACGATTTGGAGCAACTCAGCACATTTGGGCTCCTAGGGTGCCCAATTTTGCGAAGTTGAGGTACCTAATTTTGGTGGCAATCTTCATGAATCTATTTGTGCCACCCCACAATGCAGTCTATTTGGCGAAAATCGGTTGGCGGCGAATGTTGAAAAAGGAACCGGGAATAAGTAACGGTTGTCACGTTCGTTCAGATGACCAGAAGAGAGTCTTAACATTCAGAAGTTCTATAAATATCAACAACTGTCTGACGTTGGCACTTATTTTGTTACAAAATATCACCACCCGGGGTCAAAATTTGAACACAAATATCCCAAAAAGGAGTGAATAGAAAGTATCGATGTTCCGGGCCAGAATCAAGAACATCTCACTAAAGAGAAAGACTCTTTTGACCCACTAAAAATCGTGTTAATAAAAAAGCGCATTTTCGAAAATTTGTGAAATTTTACCGAATTGGCACTCATTTTTGATCCCTGTCCACATTTTTGTCCATACATCCAATCTATTCTCAGTCACGTTACGTATGTTTCTGCATTACAGAATCGCCCATATATCATTTACTTTGACATTTCTGATGATGCGAGGGCCCCCTGATAAAGGGACAACACCTATTAGGAAAAAACAATTTCAAAATTCCAAAGCCTCAGAATTTAACCACCACCTAATTGTTTACTGCTATTTTAGGACACACCCACCCAGTATTCATGCCTGAATCATTGCTATTAAACCTAACAAAATGAAGTTTAGCTTATTGTTTACAAGCATGTTGCCCCTTCAGAGAGGAAACACACAAGGCTTTGTTTGGGCCCTGGGTCATATTAAAGCAGTAACGCACAACGTGTCCACCCCAGTTAACATCACTTCTGTAGTTCCCAGGGCCCCTACAAGAATACACTCATGCGTAGTATTATAAAACACAAACGAGTCAGCTGTTACGCAAATGCACTCCCCAGTCTATAGCTTCCATGTGCGTGTGTGAGAGTGTGTGTGTGTGGGGGTGGGGGTGGGGGGGTGGAGGGGTGAAAGTGTTGGCGGAACCAAACATAGTTCAGCCGAGCCCTCCACTGAAAAGTACTAATCATGATAGTCTGAGATTAGGGGTAAAAGCACACATCGAAAATCTGCGCCGCTGATAACTCAAAGAACTTAAAAATTGACTGTTCAAAACACAGTCTTTTCACTCTAAATGACCACTGACAACCTTTGCTGGATAATTTTAGTGAATGCTCATCCCATAGCACTGAACAATTATGGGACAATACTTGGGGGTATCCCAAGCAAATCCACCTTCATCACCTCGCACACCGTTATCTACAGACACGTCATTGTGTATGTAGAAATATGAAATATCTCTCGGCCGCAAAATAACCCCATCAAGCCTGGCCTTCCGTGAAGATAAAAACCCTTCATGTGGCTGAAAATCAGTTTCTTAGATGCCTGTAATGACTGATATTCAAGCGCCATTGCTATTCAGGGTTTGCTCAGTCGTATATAATGAAGGCCTTTCCATTTTAAAAAGAGAAAAATCAAAGTTAGCTTCTGGAAGGCATCATTAGTTTTCAGACTCACTTACCTCCGCCTTTCTGATTAGAAGTCGCTATGGAGCTATAATCGAAAATACTAGAGTCTTACAAATCGCAGAAGTTGCTTTTCTGTTGAAATATTGAAAAACAAACGATTGGAATTGACAAGTTTCTTTCTGTTGGCTGTGACAGCTATATGTTGAATAGATAGAACAATAAAAAAAATGAACTTAAGATTATTCATTCAGTCTGTTCAGAAAGAATATGGATGGATTTTGTTTGACTCGTGTTCCATATATCTAACGTGTGAAACTCCGAGTTCTGATTTTATAATGTATGGAAAGTGACAGTGTTCACGAACCTATGGCTGTCACTATTATTATTATTATTTATTGGTGTTCAAGGTCATATACTTATGCACAATGGCTAATCATGACCGTGACAGTTTTACGGGTGGAGTAAGCCGGAGTACACTGAGAGAACCACCGAGCAACGACGAGCAGCTGTCAGCTTCCCAACATCGCAACTCCGCACTGCAGCACATGCGAGGTTAGATTGGTTGAAGACATGCGTACCATCGACGTGCAGTACGGCTTAGTACACGGCGTCAACGCGCCCCCGTGTGGACAATAGGGGTTAAGTGCCTTGCCCAAGGACACAACGCGGGAGTCCGAATTTATCAATCAGAAGGTCACCCATCCAGTGATTAACCGGGCTCGACGTTGCTTAACTTCGGTGATCTGAAGAGAACTGGTTACCGCAACGCCACCGCGCCCTCGTATGGCTGTCACTGCTGGAAAAGCTGAATTTAGGCCTACAGTGATACCCATTCTGTACTTCAAGTTGATTTATTCTGTCAGAACAAGCGATTTCAGCAGCAGAAAATGTGTTAACAATGGTATTTTTATCTGTAGAACATTTTTGCATCATAAAATGGGCCAAAAAAGTTTTGAAGATTTTTGATAAATTTCACAAGAGTAACTGTAGGCAAAAACTTGAAAAAAAAGTTTTTTAGTTGATTAAACCAATAAGTGACACGCGTAAAGTTTTCCATTGTTCACGATTTTATTCTTGTGAAATCTTATCTTCTGAATTATTGAAGTCAGTTTAACAGTTAATGTGTGGTGAGTGAACACCTCATTCACGTTATCATAAACGTTGAATTCTTAATTGGAACACTGGCGTATACAAGTTCGCAGCTTAGAATAGAAGAGTCCATAGTTTCGACCTTTGACTGTTACACGAAAGGCTTGAACATTCCAACGAATCCCAATTTCGTCGTGTGACCTACCTGAATTAATACTGACACAGAATTAATACAGACCAACGCATAAAATTACATACAATTAAAACTAGTAATCACACAAATCGGCTCACATTTCTCGGCGATAAGAAATCTTGGAAGTTTGAAGAGAGACTCTTCTTAAACTATACATAACGTTCTCTGGGCTACAATATGGAAAGAACGTTACCAATCGCTTGTTTGAAGCAAACAATCTTAAACGACAGCCGAGTAAAACCACGACGAGCGTGTTTAGGTACCAAATGCCCAGCAAATGATGAAACAAGTCGAATCTGAACGTAAATATCAGATCAAACGGTTCTTCTCTAAAATATTCATTCACCTTCAGTATGATACATAAAGTTAATGTTCAACCGGGATAAACAGAGGAAGAGGTAGGAACCCAGGAGGTAGGAATCTAAACATCAGCTGTGAAACACTAATTGTTGTAACGTGAACGCTTTCCATACCCACCGTGACTCCCTGCTCTACACATCCATATCGAAAAATATTCCAGATAAACCCACGAGCGGCAGATCAAGACGAAAAGAAGATTCAGGGATCTAAAATGTAAAACTGAAATAAAACGCTCCCTCAAAAACAAACTACCCCATATACACGCTTTGATGGTATGCTATCCATAAAAACTGAGACACACACTACAGCACATGGAATATTGACACAGGTCCGCCGCCCAAGTTTAGCTCCAAATGTTGTCTAACTTGTAGGTAGAGACACTACACCAGTCATTCTGTGAAAGAAACATCTTTTAACTCTAAATACACAGAAAATTTAAAGTTTGTAGTGATGGAAAGCATTTGTTTGTTTATTATTGGGGTATCGTGACTCTTTTACCAACCTGATTTGTATTGTGTCGGATGAAAACGTACGGAGAGCACGGAGAGAACCATCCTGCGGCAGCTATCTACTACCTCACTTCTTAACTTACAGAACCGGATCACGCAGCTCTAGCATTGGTTGAAGGCTAGTGTACCATTAACCTGTTGTACGGATCTGCACAATGCATGACCTGTCCCAACCTGGACAGCTGAAATTAGGGGCCTCACCAATGACATAACGTAGAAGAAAGGCATTGCTTATGGTGGTAATTTATTTATTTATTTATTTATTTATTTATTTATTTATTTATTTATTTATTTATTTATTTATTTATTTATTTATTAGGGTTTAACGACACATTGACAGCCAAGGTCATATCGTGTCGGTGACAGTTTTACGGATGGAGGAAGCCGGAGTACCCAGAGAGAACCACCGACCAACGACGAGCAGCTGCCAGCTCCCAAACATCGTAACTCCGCACTGCTGCACAGGCAGGGTTAGATTGGTTGAAGACATGCGCCCCATCGACGTCAAGTACATCTTAGTACACAGCGTCATCGTGCCACCATGTGGACACTCGGGGTTAAGTGCCTTGCCCAAGGACACAACGCGGGATGGTGGTAATAAAGAGTGTCAATGCACATACTCTTTTAGTTTGTCAGAAGGGCTGTTTATTAAGTGTAGTAGAGAATATTCGCAATCTTTCATTTCAAGAAAATATTAAATCTGGCAGACAGTGGTGCGGAAGAGATAAAAGGCATCATTAAACAGTGATTTACGTCCCGTTATTTGACTTTATTTTTGCAACGTAATAACGCACCCATATAGACAATGTAGCCTGTGGAGAAATGGTCTGGTGTTTTGGGGCAATTAGTTGTTTCCCAACATTTTTTTTTAAATGTACTGATTGTGGAGTATCCCAGCCCTTCGACCATCTAATTTGCGAAAACACGCTCTATAGATGACGTAGCAACCAGAACAAAGCAAAAAATGTATGTGTTAGGATAATGGGCAAAATCTAAGAACAGATTGGTTTTGAACACACATCGCCACGATCACACACTTTTCATACAGCAAAGCACACGCCTGAACTTACTGAGCTATAGCCCGATTCATTTTCTTGTGGCAAAATATAACTGGAAAACCTTAAACTGTTAGACCTCCATCATTCTGTTTCCAGAGGAGATAATAATGGACATTTTCGAGTACATGAGGGAGATGGGTGTATAAGGAAAAAAATATGCTAGTTATTAATAAAATAAAAAAAATATCAACAGAAACAAAGAAGTACGGTGGCTGATTTAGGCCACCCTCAATACTTTTTTTATCTCGAGATAATATCTCAAGATCTCGAGATAATATCTCAAGATCTCGAGATAATATCTCAAGATCTCGAGAAACTATCTCGAGATCTCGAGATAATTATCTCAAGATCTCGAGATAATATCTCGAGATCTCGAGATAATATCTCAAGATCTCGAGAAACTATCTCGAGATCTCGAGATAATTATCTCAAGATCTCGAGAAACTATCTCGAGATCTCGAGATAATATCTCGAGATCTCGAGATAATATCTCAAGATCTCGAGAAACTATCTCAAGATCTCGAGATAATATCTCAAGATCTCGAGATAATATTTCAAGATCTCGAGATAATATCTCAAGATCTTGAAATAATATCTCGAGATCTCGAGAAACTATGTCGAGATCTCGAGATAATATCTCGAGATCTCGAGATAAGCTTATATAATCGGTGTCACCCTTTGATCACTTGCATGAATTCACTTCTGTCACACAAACTGTTTATTTACTTGTCGCATCTTTTTCAACTGCAACACATTCATGCCGCCCATGACAATTACACGAATCCACTCCTGTCACTCAGAAAAGTGAATAACTTATAAAGCAACCACTTTGTCGCGTATTAATTATGAGAGCCCACCAGATCTCAGTCCAGTACTAATATAAACCGAGTCCCGTCATCAGAGCTTGCACTTGCTGGTGTCTTGTTCCCACTTCAATCCCAGTGACAACCCAGCACCCTGTACCTCCCAGTACCTACTGTGGCGCATTTACCCTAAAACCCAACGTTTTGTCACTACTTTACAGGATGTGTCTGTCTAACACTCCAAATCCAAAGTGTTCATCCAGTACCCGGTACTTCCTAGTGCATACTTTTGTGTTTTTTACCCCAAAATTCAATGTTTTCTCACTTCTTTTCCTCTCAGCTCCACGCTGATTGTAGTGAGTTTTACCCTAAAACACAAAGTTTATTCACTACTTTACAAGACAGACACCCATAAATACCAAATATTTCCTTCCAGCTCCACATTGAATGGAGTGATTTTTACCACAACTCACAAAGTGTACTCACTACTTTGCAAGATACAGACCCGTAAATACCAAATAGCTCCACCAGCTCCACGCTGAAAGGTTTCACCCCCACAGTGAAACCAATCACCCACTCCCTTGGTGGATTTTGCACCTACTTTCCACTTTGGTGACTGAGACACATCGTCTCTTGACACGCTGTTATTCCACGGACCCGTCATACAGCATAACTTTAACCCCATCCTGCGTCGATTTTGACCGAGCAAATCGACGACGCTACTCGGTGTATAATAACCTTACACCAGCGATAGCTATAAACTTACCATCGGATTCCCTATCCACTCGTTGGTTTGAAAAATCTGGATTAAGCGTAACTAATTACCCCCTGCGGATAATGCTTCCGGGCGAGTGATTAAGGCCCTCACGTATTACCAATGTCATTGTTAGAAAAGGGTATGCCCAGTACAAGGCTGCAGAAGCCAGACAAAACCGTGAATTTATGGTCAATATCCAGCAATCGCCTGACCCCCAGGACCAAATTGAAAAATTGAAACCCACAACCCTGAGCCCAAGAGGCGAATGGAATCACCCCCCCCCCCCCCTTCCCCGGTGAATCCCAAACGTGGCAGGATGGGCATGACTAACATTGTTTCCACACAAAACCCAATTACATGCAGTAATGAAAATATTGACCTATCACCCGACAAGTCTCAATGGTCCATACACCTTTCACACTTATCCAGGGAGATACCCCAATGTGACAACTCCAAAAGTGAAGTATCATGTCCCGCACATATAAAGAAGGACAACTTGAACCCGATTCCCAGTATCTTCGAACGAGATTAAGCCCCCCCCCCCCCCCCCAACGTCGTTTACTGCCACCCTTAACCAGCTACAACATGTCACCCCAATTAACAATACGATCCTCCGTGATTCCATACTCTCACCCGGTCACAGGAGAGCCCCCCCCCCCCCCCCCCCAGTACTTGTGACCCCCATCTTCAATGTCAACTCATGAACCGACAGTAATACAGGACATTCCGTATCACAAGATTGATTGGTCCTGGGGGCGCCGTGGCTAAGTAGGTATACGTGCAAGCTACAAGACGAGAGGTCCTTGGTTCGGCAACCGCGTTGTGTCCTTAAGAAAGATACTCCACCCTTATTGCCTTCGTGGGGGCACGGTGGCGTTGTGTACTAAGGCGTACTGTATGTCGATGGAGCACCTTCCTTCAACCAATGCCGACCCTGCTTGTGTGGAGTTAGTATGTTGGGGAGCTAACAGTTGCTCGCCGTTGCTCGGTGGTTCTTTTCGGGTACTCCGGCTTCCTCCACCCGTAAAACTGTCATGGTCATGATTAGCCATTGTGCAGAAATATGTGACCTTAAACAACAACAAATAAATAAATTAATTAATTAATTGGTCCCCTATGTTCTTACCGACTGAAACCCATTCCAGCCTGGGAAACCTTAATTTTACCATCCATGAGAGCATAGTTCCACCAGGACCACGTGCCACAGACCACTCCCCTTAACTCACAAGGTGGCACAGATACAAACCCAATTTATGAGAGCAACATTTTGCCCACCCAAACCCCATCAGCGCAGCACACCATTGATTTGTCCTTCAACAATATCCAGCTATGAATACGCTTTTCTTACTCCTCCAGTGGGACTCCCAACTATACCCCACAAAACGACACCACTGCGAACCACCCTGCAATGATAGTTGAAACTCAAATCCGTGAACATACCGCCCGTTTTGACCTATCGCTGCTACAGCTCCCCAAAAAATGTTTGACCCAGTTGGCGGTCCTCCCAAATAAGCGAAAATGCCCCTCCCGCCAAACAGTAAACCCCGCAATGTTGTGTTGAAAAGATGTCCCCCGCGACATTTGAAACAAAAAGTAGCATACCACTTTCTATTTTGCTACTCCCGGTCCCATAAAGGGATTTCCTCCCAAAGATACTCATAGTAGCATCTCCACCGTAGATTAACTGGCCATCTGGTGCCTCCCTCCAGCCTATATCAAACAAACCCCTCTTGGGGTGCAACAACAGTTCCCCTTCCTCCTGGTACCCAAGAGGAAAGAGGGAGCATCCTCCAGATGACTGAATCCTGCCAATGATATAAGGGAAATATGCTCTCATGACACTAGAGCATCGCCTATCCCTACCAGGTTACAACGCATCCACCGCCTCCTTTTCGCTACTCCCTTTCCCACAAAGGGCCCCTTTCCCGGATGACCTGAGTAGCTCCCTAGATCCCCGATTTACCGGCAATCTGGTGCCTCTTGGTCCCTATATGCCCTCCTCCCCGGAGAGTTCTGCCCAGCTTGGGTGCATCACCACCTCCTTTTCTTATCTGAGTCTAAACACCGAAAGTTCTGGAAAACTCTCTCATCCAAATGCTGCATGCGGTAGGTAGACTGCTGTTAGATGCAGGCCTGTCTGCCCAGAAATGCTTGCAATTTTCAAAATAAGATTCTTCCCAATCTTCACTGTCATATTTGACTTAACGAGTGGGTTTTAACAGCATTCTCCCTGCCAGTTCAAATAGCGACTATATCAGTCCTACTGGTGTAGAAGACGCATAAATGCGTTCAGAACGAATGCCAACTATTGTTGGGAAGGTGAGTTGACCATGTCAGAAGCCT
Organism: Pictodentalium vernedei; assembly: GCA_031216915.1. NCBI lineage: Eukaryota > Metazoa > Mollusca > Scaphopoda > Dentaliida > Dentaliidae > Pictodentalium > Pictodentalium vernedei. The sequence goes on along the minus strand of CM062290.1, from coordinate 87,277,248 downwards.
TAAATCGAATGCACTTCGAATATTTTCCTAGAGTTTGAACAAACAACTCATCAAGAACTAAAAGTGAGAAGTATATATATAACATTTAAAGGGCCACGCAAGTTCGTGTTTCAATTTTTTTTTTTTTATATTTTATTACCATAAAAAAACTATTTAGCTTATTTATGTGGGAAATATTGCGTTGTTGAGGACCGATTTTTAGCACTTCTGGGCATTTCGTATGTTGCCCCGAGAATTTACATAGCTATTTTGACGCGTGGAATGTCATGCAGTTGGTTTTATAAAAAAAAAACATTTTTGAAACACGAACATGCGTGGCCCTTCAAATGTTATATATATACTTCTCACCTCCCGTTCTTGATTATTAGTTTGTTCCGACTCTTAGAAAAATTCGAAGCGCACTCGGTTAAAGGCTTCTGACATGGTCAACTCACCTCCCCAACAATAGTTGGCATTAGTTTTGAGCGCATTTATGTGTTTTCTCCACCAATAGGACTGATATAGTCGCTATATGACCTGGTAGGGAGAATTCTGTCAAACCCCAATCATTAATTAAAATATGACAGTGAAGATTGGGAAGAATCTTGTGAAAATTGCAAACATTTCTGGGCACACAGATACCTACCTACCACATGCAGCATCTGGATGAGTGTTTTCCAGAATTTTCAGTGTTTAGACTCAGATTAGAAAAGGAGGTGGTGATGCACCCCAAACTAGGCAGAAATCTTCGGGGAGGAGGGCATATAGGGACCAGGAGGCATCAGATTGCCGATAAATCGGGGATCAAGGGAGCTACTCGGGTCTGTCGGGAAAGGGGTTCTTTGTGGGAAACGGAGTAGCGAAAAGGAGGGAGTGGATGTGTTAGAACCAGGTAGGGGCAGGCGATGCTCTTGTGTCATGAGAGCATCTTTCCCTTATATCATTGGCAGGCTTCAGTCCTCTTGAGGAGGGTCCCCCTTACCTTTTAGGGTGCTAGGAGGAAGGGAAACTGTTGTTGCACCCGGGAGGGGTTTGTGTGATATATAGGGCGGGGGAGGCACCAACTGGCCAGTTAATCTACGGTGGGGGTGCTACTATGGGTTTCTCTTTGAGGAAATCCCTTCATGGGACCCGGAGTAGCAAAATAGAAAGTGGGGTGCTACTTATTGTTTCAAATGTCGCGGGGACATCTTTTCAACAGAACACTGTTTGGTGGGACACTTTCGCTTATTTGGGAGGACCGCCAATTGGGTCAAACATTTTTTGGGAGCTGTAGCAGCGATAGGTCAAACCGGGCGGTATGTTCACGGCTTTGAGTTTCGACTATCATTGAAGGGTGTTTCGCTGTGGTGTCGTTTTGCGGGGTATTGTTGGGAGTCCCACTGGAGAAGTACGAAAAATGTATTCATAGTTGGGTATTGTTGGAGGACAAATCAATGATGTGATGCGCTATCGGTGTTTGGGTAGGCAAGATGTTGCTCTCATAAATTGGGTGTGTGTCAGTGTCATCTTGTGAGTTAAGAGGGAGTGGCGCGTGGTCCTGGTGGAACTATGCTCTCATGGATGGCGAAATAAAGGTTTCCCAGGTTGGAATGGGTTTCAGCCGGTGAGAACATAGGGGACCAATCAATCTTATGGGACGGGATGTCCTGTATTACTGTCGAGTCAAGAGTTGACGTTGGGGGTGGGGTCACAAGTACGGGGGGGGGATCTCCTGTGAGCGGGTGAGAGTATATGATCACGGAGGATCGTATGGTTAATTGGGGTGCAATGTTGCAGCTGGTTAAGGGTGGCAGTAAACGACGTTGATGGTGCTTCATCTTGTTCGGAGATACTGGGAATCGGGTTCAATTTGTCCTTCTTTTTATGCGCGGGACTGTATACATCACTATTGGAGTTGTCACTTTCGGGCATGTCTCTGGAGGAGTGTGAAAGGTGTATGGACCGCTGAGACTTGTCGGGCGACAGGTCAATGTTTTCATTATTACATGTAATTGGGTTTTGTGTAGAAACAATGTTAGTCATGCCCATCCTGCCAAGTTTGGGATTCACAGGAGGGGGGATTCTATTCGCCTCTTGGGCTCGGGATTATGGGTTTCAGTTTGGGTGTGTAATTGTGAGAACGGTTCCTGTGTGTCAGGAGATTGCTAGGTATTGACCATAAATTCACGGTTTTGTCTAGCATCTGCAGCCTTGTACTGGGCAAGCCCTTTTCTAACACTGACGTTGGTAATACGTGAGGTCCTTAATCACTCGTCCGGAAGCAGTATCCGCTGGAGATAACAAGTTACGCCTAAACCAGACTTTTCAAACCACCGAGAGGAAAGGGAATCCTAGGGTAGGTTTATAGCTGTCGCTGATGTAGGGTTATTAAACATCGGGTAGCACCGTCGATTTGCTCGCTCAAAATGGACGTGGGAATGGGGTTAAACTTATGTTGTCTGTCTCAGTCAGCAAAGTGGAAAGTACGTGAAAAATCCACCAAGGGAGTGGGGATGAAATCTTTCAGCGTGGAGCTGGAAGAGTATTTACGGGTCTGTGTCTTGTAAAGTAGTGAGTAAACTCCGTGAGTTGTGGTACAAATCACTTCATTCAATGTGGAGCTGGAAGGAAATATTTAGTATTTATGGGCGTGTATCTTGTAAAGTAGTGATTAAACTTAAATTTGTGTTTTAGGGTAAACATCACTACAATCAGCATGGGCTGGGAGGAAAAGAAGTGAGAAATCATTGAGTTTTAGGGTAAAAAAAACATTACAGTATGCACTAGGAGGTACCGGGTGCTAGGTTGACACTTTGGGTTTGGAGTGGGAACAGGACACCAGCAAGTGCAAGTTCGGCTGACGGGACTCGGTTTATATTAGTGCTGGACTGAGAGTTGGTGGGCTCTCAAAACACTTCGCAACAAGGTGATTGGTTGATAAGTTTTCTGAGTGACAGGAGTGGATTCGCGTTATTGTCGTGGGGGGGGGGGGGGGGGGGGGGGGGGGGCACGAATATGTTACAGTCGGAAAAGATGCGAGAAGTGAATAAACAGTTTGAATGAATTCATGCTAATGATCAAAGGGTGACAACCGATTATATATGCTTATCTCGAGATCTTGAGATATTATCTCGAGATCTTGAGATAGTTTCTCGAGATCTTGAGATATTATCTCGAGATCTCGAGATATTATCTCGAGATCTTGAGATATTATCTCGAGATCTTGAGATAATTATCTCGAGATCTTGAGATAGTTTTCTCGAGATCTTGAGATATTATCTCGAGATCTTGAGATATTATCTCGAGATCTTGAGATAGTTTCTCGAGATCTTGAGATATTATCTCGAGATCTCGAGATATTATCTCGAGATCTTGAGATATTATCTCGAGATCTTGAGATAATTATCTCGAGATCTTGAGATAGTTTCTCGAGATCTTGAGATATTATCTCGAGATCTTGAGATATTATCTCGCGATCTTGAGATATTATCTCGAGATCTTGAGATAATTATCTCGAGATCTTGAGATAGTTTCTCGAGATCTTGAGATATTATCTCGAGATCTTGAGATAGTTTCCTCGAGATCTTGAGATATTATCTCGAGATCTCGAGATAAAAAAAGTATTGAGGGTGGCCTAAATCAGCCACCGTAAAGAAGCTCTGATCTGTTAAACTATAAACCAGCGTAGTGTCTGGGCAGACGATTTTTTGGTGGGGGATCTGTTCAGATGTCCAGAAGAGAGTCTTAACTTTCAGAAGTTCTATAAATAGTAACAACTGACTGATGTTGGCATTTATTTTGGTACAAAATATCATCACCCGGGGCCAAAATTTGAACACAAATATCCCAAAAAGGAGTGAATAGAAAGTACCGATGTTCCGGGACAGAATCAGGAACATCTCACTAAAGAGAAAGACCCTTTTGACCCACTGAAAATCGTATTAATAAAAAAGCTCATTTTCGAAAATTTGTGAAATTTTACCGAATTGGCATTCATTTTTTACCCCTGTCCCTATTTTTGTCCATACATCCAATCTATTCTCAGTCACGTTACGTATGTTTCTGTAGTACAGAATCGCCCATATATTATTTACTTTGACATTTCTGATGATGCGAGGGCCCTCTGATGAAGGGACAACACCTATTAGAAAAAAAGTATTTCAAAATTCCAAAGACTCAGAATTTAACCACCACCTAATTGTTTACTGCTATTTTTGGACACCCACACAGTATTCATGCCTAAATCATTGCTATTAAACATAACAAAATGAAGTTTAGCTTATTGTTTACAAGCATGTTGCCCCTTCAGAGAGGAAACACACAAGGCTTTGTTTGGGCCTTGGGTCATATTAAAGCAGTAACGCACAACGTGTCCACCCCAGTTAACATCACTTCTGTAGTTCCCAGGGCCCCTACAAGAATACACTCATGTGTAGTATTATAAAACATAAACGCGTCAGCTGTTACGTAAATGCACTCCCAGTCTATAACTTCTATGTGCGTGTGTGAGTGGGGGAGGGGGGGGTGGTGGAGGGGTTAAAGTGTTGGCGGAACCAAACATAGTTCAGCCGAGCCCACCCCCCCCCCCACCCCCACCCCCCACTGAAAAGTACTAATCATGAAAGTCTGAGATTTGGGGTAAAAGCACACATCGAAAATCTGCGCCGCTGATAGCTCAAAGAACTTAAAAATTGAATTTGTTCAAAACATAGTCTTTTTACTCTAAATGACCACTGACAACCTTTGCTGGACAATTTTAGTGAAAGCTCATCCCATAGCACTGAACAATTATGGGACTATACTTGGGGGTATCCCAAGCAAATCCACCCTCATCACTTCGCACACTGTTATCTACAGACACGTCATTGTGAATGTAGAAATATAAAATATCTCTCGGCCGCAAAATAACCCCACCAAGCCTGGCCTCCCATGAGGATAAAAACCCTTGATGTGGCTGCAAATCAGTTTCTTAGATGCCTGTAATGACTGCTATTCAAGCGCCATTGCTATTCGGGGTTTGCTCAGTCGTATATAATGAAGGCCTTTCCATTTTCAGAAGGGAAAAATCAAAGTTAGCTTCTGGAAGGCATCTTCTTCCTCTTCTTCTTCTTCTTCTTCTTCTTCTCCTGTCTTCTGTCTTCTCATCACTTTTTTGTCCGCAAGATACCTCGAAAACGAATTGTCCTATCTCGTTGATTTTTGGCATGCTGATAGACAGCCACAAGTTCTCGGCGCTGAATATTTTTCACATTCCTGGGGCATTAGGGTTCTCCGTGGGGTGTTTTGAAAGTAGGCCACGCCCATATCTCAGGCATGGTATGACCTAGGGACCTGGGACCAACACCAAATGAGTCGACATTCGATGGACGTTCAAAATATGGGTCAAGGTCACAGAGGTCATCTAGGGGTCATTGAGTGCATTTTTCAGAATTGCTGGAAATCACATTTTTTGACCCCCTAAAGTATTCCTGACGTACACACATGCATTTTGACGTAAAAAAGTAGGCGTGGCCAAAAATTTTGAAAGTGGGTCACGCCCATGTCTCAGGTGTGGTATGGCGCATGGACCTGGGATCAACACCAAATGAGGCGACACTTGATGGAGATTCAAAATATGGGTCAAGGTCACAGAAGTCACTTAGGTGTCATTGAGTGCATTTTTCAGAATTGCTGGAAATCACATTTTTTGACCCACTAAAGTATTCCTGACGTACATACATGCGTTTTGACGTAAAAAAGTGGGCGTGGCCAAATTTTTGAAAGTGGGTCACGCCCATATCTCAAGCGTGTTATGACCTACGGACCTGGGACCAACACCAAATGAGTCGACACCCGATGGAGGTTCAAAATATGGGTCAAGGTCACGGAGGTCAACTAGGGGTCATTGAGTGCATTTTTCAGAATTGCTGGAAATCACATTTTTTGGCCCCCTAAACTATTTCTGATGTACACAAATGCATTGTGACGTAAAAAAAGTGGGCGTGGCCAAAATTTTTGAAAGTGGGTCACACCCATATCTCAGGCATGGATTGACGTATGGACCTGGGACCAACACCAAATCATCGACACTTGATGGAGATTCAAAATATGGGTCAAGGTCACAGAGGTCACCTAGGGGTCATTGAGTGCATTTTTTTCAGAATTGCTGGAAATCACATTTTTTGACCCCTAAAGTATTCCTGACGTACGCACATGCATTTTGACATAAAAAAGTGGGTGTGGCCCAAACTTTTTTGAAAGTGGGTCACACCCATTCCTCAGGCGTGGTATGATGTAGGGACCTGAGATCAACACCAAATGAGTCGACACTTGATGGAGATTCAAAATATGGGTCAAGGTCACGGAGGTCACCTAGGGGTCATTGAGTGCATTTTTCAGAATTGCTGGAAATCACATTTTTTGACCCCCTAAACTATTTCTGATGTACACACATGCATTTTGGCGTAAAAAAGTGGGCGTGGCCAAAATTTTTGAAAGTGGGTCACGCCCACATCTCAGGCGTGGAATGACGTATGGACCTGGGACCAACACCAAATGAGTCGACACTTGATGGAGATTCAAAATATGGGTCAAGGTCACAGAGGTCACCTAGGGGTCATTGAGTGCATTTTTTCAGAATTGTTGGAAATCACATTTTTTGACCCCCTAAAGTATTCCTGACGTACACACATGCATTTTGACATAAAAAAGTGGGCGTGGCCCAAACTTTTTTGAAAGTGGGTCACACCCATTCCTCAGGCGTGGTATGATGTAGGGACCTGAGATCAACACCAAATGAGTCGACACTTGATGGAGATTGAAAATATGGGTCAAGGTCACGGAAGTCACCTAGGGGTCACTGAGTGCATTTTTCAGAATAGCTGGAAATTGTATTTTTTGACCCCTAAAGTATTCCTGACGTACACACATGCATTTTTATGTAAAAAAAAGTGGGCGTGGCTAAAAAATTTTGAAAGTGGGTCACACTCATATCTCAAGCGTGGTATGACCTATGGACCTGGGACCAACACTAACTGAGTCGACACCCGATGGAGGTTCAAAATATGGGTCGAGGTCATGGAGGTCAACTAGGGGTCATTGAGTGCATTTTTCAGAATTGCTGGAAATCACATTTTTTGACCCCTAAACTATTTCTGACATACACACATGCATTTTGACGTAAAAAAGCGTGGCGTGGGCAAATTTTTGCAAGTGGGTCATGCCCATATCTCAGGCAAGGTATGATGTATGGACCTGGGACCAACATCAAATTAGTCGACACTTGAGGCAGACTCAAAATATGGGTCAAGGTCACAGAGGTCACCTAGGGGTCATTGAGTGCATTTTTTCAGAATAGCTGGAAATCACATTTTGTTACCCTTAAAGTATTCCTGACGTACACACATGCATTTTGACTTAAAAAAGTGGGTGTGGCCCAAAATTTTTTGAATGTGGGTCACGCCCATATCTAAAGCGTGGTGTGACTATGTACCTGGGACCAACACCAAATGAGTCGACACTTGATGGAGATTCAAAATATGGGTCAGGGTCAAGGAGGTTACCTAGGGGTCATTAAGTGCATTGTTCATAATTGCTGGAAATCACATTTTTTGACCCCCCCCCCCCAAAGCATTCCTGAGGTCCATACATGCATTTTTATGTTAAAAAAGTGGGTGTAGCCTACATTTTTGAAAGTGGGCCATGCTCATATCTAAATCGTGGTATGATGAATGGACCTGGAACTAAAACCAAATGAGTCGACACCCGATGGAGGTTCAAAATATGGGTCAAGGTCACGGAGGTCAACTAGGGGTCATTGAGTGCATTTTTCAGAATTGCTGGAAATCACATTTTTTGGCCCCTAAACTATTTCTGATGTACACAAATGCATTGTGACGTAAGAAAAAAGTGGGCATGGCCAAAATTTTTGAAAGTGGGTCACACCCTTATCTCAGGCATGGATTGACGTATGGACCTGGGACCAACACGAAATCATCGACACTTGATGGAGATTCAAAATATGGGTCAAGGTCACAGAGGTCACCTAGGGGTCATTGAGTGCATTTTTTCAGAATTGCTGGAAATCACATTTTTTGACCCCTAAAGTATTCCTGACGTACGCACATGCATTTTGACATAAAAAAGTGGGCGTGGCCCAAAATTTTTTGAAAGTGGGTCACACCCATACCTCAGGCGTGGTATGACGTATGGACCTGGGATCCACACCAAATGAGTCGACACTTGATGGAGATTCAAAATATGGGTCAAGGTCACGGATGTCACCTAGGGGTCATTGAGTGCATTTTTCAGAATTGCTGGAAATCACATTTTTTGACCCCCTAAACTATTTCTGACGTACACACATGCATTTTGGCGTAAAAAAAGTGGGCGTGGCCAAAATTTTTGAAAGTGGGTCACGCCCATATCTCAGGCGTGGAATGACGTATGGACCTGGGACCAACACCAAATGAGTCGACACTTGATGGAGATTCAAAATATGGGTCAAGGTCACAGAGGTCACCTAGGGGTCATTGAGTGCATTTTTTCAGAATTGTTGGAAATCACATTTTTTGACCCCCTAAAGTATTCCTGACGTACACACATGCATTTTGACATAAAAAAGTGGGCGTGGCCAAAAAAATTTTGAAAGTGGGTCACGCCCATACCTCAGGCATGGTATGACGTATGGACCTGGGACCAACGCCAAATGAGTCGACACTTGATGGAGATTGAAAATATGGGTCAAGGTCACGGAGGTCACCTAGGGGACATTGAGTGCATTTTTCAGAATAGCTGGAAATTGCATTTTTTGACCCCTAAAGTATTCCTGACGTACACACATGCATTTTTATGTAAAAAAAGTGGGCGTGGCCAAAATTTTTGAAAGTGGGTCACACTCATATCTCAAGCGTGGTATGACCTATGGACCTGGGACCAACACCAACTGAGTCGACTCCCGATGGAGGTTCAAAATATGGGTCGAGGTCATGGAGGTCAACTAGGGGTCATTGAGTGCATTTTTCAGAATTGCTGGAAATCACATTTTTTTACCCCTAAACTATTTCTGACATACACACATGCATTTTGACGTTAAAAACGTGGGCGTGGCCAAATTTTTGCAAGTGGGTCATGCCCATATCTCAGGCAAGGTATGATGTATGGACCTGGGACCAACATCAAATTAGTCGACAATTGAGGCAGACTCAAAATATGGGTCAAGGTCACAGAGGTCACCTAGGGGTCATTGAGTGCATTTTTTCAGAATTGCTGGAAATCACATTTTGTTACCCTTAAAGTATTCCTGACGTACACACATGCATTTTGACTTAAAAAAGTGGGCGTGGCCCAAAATTTTTTGAAAGTGGGTCACGCCCATATCTAAAGCGTGGTGTGACCTATGTACCTGGGACCAACACCAAATGAGTCGACACTTGATGGAGATTCAAAATATGGGTCAGGGTCAAGGAGGTCACCTAGGGGTCATTAAGTGCATTGTTCATAATTGCTGGAAATCACATTTTTTGACCCCCCCCCCCCCAAAGCATTCCTGAGGTCCATACATGCATTTTTATGTTAAAAAAGTGGGCGTAGCCTACATTTTTGAAAGTGGGCCATGCTCATATCTCAATCGTGGTATGATGAATGGACCTGGAACTAAAACCAAATGAGTCGACACTTGATGGAAATTCAAAATACGGGTCAAGGTCATGGAGGTCATCTAGGGGTCTGCCTGAAAGAGGTCACCAAAGTCATCAAGTGCGTATTATTCAGAAATACTGGGAAATGAATTTTATTACACCTTAATGCATTTCTAAAGTTTATGAACGTATTTCATCACTCAAATTAGTGGGCAGAGCCAAAAATGTCCATTTCTGATTCGAGTATCGAACCCTTTGAATGCTGGTCACATGTATGCCTTTTCTGGTTTCTTATAAATAATTGTTCTGATTCCAGTATGAATATCTGTAAATACTGTTAACGAAAACCCATTTCTGATTTGTTTAAAAATATTTTACTCCTGAAAATAAGCCTCCATAAATTCTCTTACTGTATAGTTTATTCCTGATTCTTTAACCCTTTTCACGCAGACTTGAATTTACTGGGTGCAGTAAATTCTGTTTCTCTAGTTTGCTTTCTCTTTACAGTTTTGCCTCCCAATCATCCTGAACTACCATTTATTTGGCATTCTGGCCTAGTACAATGTTGTTCTACAAACACAGGACGTCCATACGTCATGAACATGCTGATGTCTTTGGGAAACGTAAACGTACCACATGACCTCCAAACTTTTATCAGAGAATGTGACTTTAAAAATGATAACAGAAGTCAGCTATATTTTCTATTAAAGCTGAAGGAGAGGCATTGTGATATAATGTCTACAAACCACGGTACAGACACACACACTGTGGTGATAATCTGTATTTTTGCGGAACAGATTTTCATTTGCCGCATGGTTTAGTGTAAATGGGGATTTCATAGAACAGATGTGTAATAGCCTAGATTCTGCCATGCTAGCCGATCACTCACCATTCCTTGGGAGCCGATGTTGCTATTATACTTGATAGATTGGCATCCAAAGCTTGTCGACATATTGGTAGTTTCACCACTAACTTGGCAAAGTGTTGGATGACAATCCGGGCTTCATCTGATGGTGGAAAATTCATCAATCGGTGCAAAAGTGGCTCTTGGCATGCACGTTGTCATGGTGCTGCCTTGCAGCAAAATATTGGTGGTCAGTTGGTCTCCCAAGTTATGGGCAGAAGTAACATTTCTTTTCTTTGAGAGTATGACCGGATGTCGACACCAAGAGTGGCTGACACAAAGTATCAAAGCAAGCTGTGAATCTAAACTCAAAAGCCAGAAACGGAAACTGGCCACTTCTGCACAATCAACATCAAAAATGGCTTGCAAAGATTACGGATCTGAAGCCCTTGTTGCTGTCTCAGATATTTCATCCTCAAGCTAAGCAGGGCCCAAAATAAGCCGTGTCGCGTTGCTTTTTGCTATGCAAAACTTGCAAAAAGCTATACAATGTTCAATTATGTACAGCATTTTGCGATACAAGATAATCAATTTCAGCCTCTTAGGCTGCAGTTGATTATCTTGCATAGCAAAATGTAAATGAAAATGTGCAAACAAATTTGAAAACTAGTTCACTGCTGCTTTACTTCTGATTGTGAAACATTCCAGGCATAACTCACATTAACTCTCCATCAAGTATCATTAGCAACTTCATATGTAAGATGAATTCTATTGGTTTAAATGCTTCCTGTTTTTACAACATTTTGCATAAAATGTCCATTAAAAATAACTTCAAGCCCATCTAATTAAAAATCCCAACTTCCATTTGAAGAACTCTGTTAAACAACCACGATGTCATTTGAAAATAGCCAAGTCCATGCAACCCTTAAAGGCAGTTCAGTTAAAAAAAACATAGTAAATGTTTCATGTGTTGCAGATCATTTGGAAATGCCCAGAAATGGATGGAAACTATTCTATCTACTAAGAAGAATTCAATACAAAACAGCATAACATAACACCGGTATACAAAAATAGCTATGCAATTTTTACAAAATGCTATTCATTTTTTGGAAATGTGTAGCATTTTGCTACGCATAGAAAAAAAGTTATTTTGAGCACTGAAGCTAAGAGGAAATGAAAAAAAGACTTTCTTTTCAAATTTGTAAGTTGCAATGATAAAGAAATTGAGAGCAATGAGACTTTGACGAAATGTCAATCTACATGTGCCTAGTGGCATGAAGCGAGAAAATTTATTCTTACTTCAAATTTTGCTGACGTTTTGGTACGTCAACCAGGTATTAAAGTTGCTCCGTTGGTTAAACACCTTTTACAGTTGAACCTGTCAAGACAGGTGGTCTCTCATAACAGGTTTCAGGTTTTCTCAAGTCAGTGAATAACCAACCACAAAATTCAGAAATGGAGAAGAATGGATTTTTGTAATTACTTTGTAGTTGTTCTTTTTAGTCTGTGTGAAATAACAGACTATTGTTTTTGCACGGTTTCTTTTTCTTTTTTTTTTCTTCTTTTTTTTTTTTTTTCTTCTTCTTCTTCTTCTTCTTCTCCTGGTCTTCTCATCACTTTTTTGTCCGCAAGATAACTCGAAAACGAATTGCCCTATCTCGTTAATTTTTGGCATGCTGATAGACAGTCACAAGTTCTCGTCCACCTATGTTTTTCAGATTCCTGGGGTATTAGTGGTGTCTGTAGGGGTGTTTTGAAAGTGGGTCACGCCCATATCTCAGGCGTGGTATGACGTATGGACGTGGGACCAACACCAAATGAGTCGACACTCGATGGAGATTCAAAATATGGGTCAAGGTCACGGAGGTCACCTAGGGGTCATTAAGTGTATTTTTCATAATTGCTAGAAATCACATTGTTTGACCCCCTAAAGCATTCCTGACATACACACATGCATTTTGACGTAAAAAAAAGTGGGCGTGGCCAAAAGTTTTGAAAGTGGGTCACGCTCATATCTCAAGCATGGTATGACATATGGACCTGGGACCAACACCAAATGAGTCGACACTCGATGGAGATTCAAAATATGGGTCAAGGTCACCGAGGTCACCCTGGGGTCAATGAGTGCATTTTCCATAATTGCTGGAAATCACATTTTTGACCTCCAAATGCTTCCCCAAAATTCAGACGTGCATTTTTTCATGAAAAAAGTGGGCGTGGCCAAAAATTTTTGAAAGTGGGTCACGCTCATATCTCAAGCATGGTGTGACGTGTAACGAAATGCCCTCCATGGAGCCCCTCCACGGAGCCCCTCCATGGAGCGCGTCGGGTTAACCTCCGTGGGGTGAATCGGAGTCTTATGATTGCACTCGAGAATCTTGGTTCCCGAAGTGTTAATGTGTTAATCAGAGTGGCCAAGTCCTACTTGGTAATAATTCTCTGTTGTATAAACTTTAATAAGTAAACGCTGTTTTCAAGCCCAAGTTATGTAATTTTATTCAATTCCTCGTATATTTGCATTGCATAATAGCAGTGCAACTGACCTACAGAAGTACTTTATGCACTTACTGTAAAAAGGTGTTTTTGACAGTATTTGCAATTATGACTGGCATATGAGCTAGTAAAAGCCTAACCTATAATAACCCCATCAGAATGCTTTTGACAGATTTTAGCATTGTATACTGACCCGACCTAACCTCAACACACCCAGTATCAGTTTCAGCTCTGAGAATTGTGCAATCTTGCACGTTCACAAGATGGCCGACTGGTTTTGCGGTTATACACCTACTAAGTGCCACTGTCCTTTTAAAAGCGAGAACGCATACTCTTAGCATAGGATACCCACCGGATGCCCTACTATTCCAGGATGGAAGTAAGGGGTTAAGAAATACCTCTCCGCCATCTTGGGGTATATGTGGTGTTTTGTGGTGTTTTATGACGTAAATTCTGCCGAGTAGACACGATTCAAATCGTATTTAAGCCAACGGAATCACCCGAGACGGGACTTCTCTCTGGTCTTCCGTATGTACAAGAAGTCACTCTCCTATTCTCGTGGAAGGACGCCGCCGAACGCTGCCAGGCCAGACAACATTTCCAGACACAGGACGCGATGAGAGCGATGCGATAATTTCGACTTAGTCTCATTTCGTATCTGATATTTTCAAACTTTTACCAGAGAGAGAATTTATTTAAAGTTTAACTTGTAGGAACTATACTTAGGGTTTTAATAAAAGTGTAGAAAACTGTAAGTACATTTTATGTGTTTTTGAATTCACCCTTTCGCTGCGGCTGCAGTATCAATAATTGTTGCAGACTCTACAGAAACTGGTTGCCTCTTAAGACTGAACACTTAAATTGTCCTGTGGCCATTTTTGCCACGATTATAGTCCGAACTAAAAACCACTAGACGATCATTTTTCCGGGGTACTTAACCCTGCTATGCCACAGGCCAGTTTATATGGTGCCGTGACCAGGATGTAGACTCTGACTTTTAACTCTCTTGAAACGATCGGGTGAACATTCCAGAAACATTTATTAACCCTAACAGACCCAGTGAAGCCGAAATTGACTTAAAACGTTGCCGCTGGGGAGCACAGTGAACTTGTGAGAACTTTTTGCTAACTATTTATGAGGGACAGACATCCCTTAATTTTACTGGTAAAGTGAACGCCTGGCAGCTCAAATTTGTAAGGCAGCAGACGCAGACAGCGCCCTCTGAATCTAAAATTGGTACAACTCCATGGTGGAACTGGTTGCATGTCCAACGTGCCATTATTTACACTGACGCCGACCGCCAATTGCTATCACATCCAAACTACGCTCGACTGGTCGCACCGAGCGTTGCTCATCAGATATATCGAACTTTTGACTGAACATCAGAGAAAAACGGAAACTCAGGAAACTGTGAAAAATCTCGAGGAATTCCAGGAAATTCTGAAACGACAGCCGCGTGTGTTTCAACAGTTATAGTGCTAGCAAGGTAGGTGCAATTTTCTTCATTTTACGTTCGTTAACAGCAGAAAAATCCAATTGTAATTATTTCATAAAACTCATTAAAAATGACCACGCCAGAAAGAGAGCAACGGTTCATTGAAGAAATTACTCAATTAAAACAGGAAAGGGAAGGTCTTGTGGGTCAGTATGAGCGGCAAATTACTGAACTGAGCTCTCAAGCTCAGAGCTTGACGCAGCAGCATGCTGCCTCACAACAAACCCTTCACCATACGCAGGCAGCCCTCGACCAGGTTAAAGCAGAATTCGTACAGCAGAAAGCTGATTTGGAACTACAGTTAGCTACTGACAAAGTCGGTGCCGAAGCAAAATTATTAAAAGTACAACAAAAATTGGCAGAAGCTGAAAGGAAAGCCAAGGACCCCACATCTTCTGCCATAATTGACCTGCATAAAACCGTGCGCCAAAGTGAAAAGAGTAATGCAAAGACAGCTAATGCCACTCAGGCGCAGTCCATTCATTCCCATATTAAAAAATTTGACGGGAACCCCCTGAATTTTCGGGGTTGGATAAAATCTCTTGACCTTTTTTGTGAGACAAATGATGTGGAAGAGAAGCGACGACCTAAAATCGCCGCCCAAACCAGCGACTTCGTAGTTGCTGATTTTATTTTACGATCAATGAAGAAAAATCCTGAAATGCCCTGGTCCGAACTGTATGGCGAACTAAAAAGTCGCTATAGCGCCACAATGGATAACTCCATGGCCACCAATCAGTTGCGCCATATGCGACAAGGGAAAAATCAAACTCTTGTCTCATATGCTGAGCAACTGCTTGATCTAGCAAAAGATGCCTTTGATCAGGAAATAGATAACCCCACCATTCAGAAAAACCTCTCAGATTACTTTTGTGATGGGTTGTATGACAACGATGTTCGGATGAAACTGATCCGACGCATGCCCAAGACGCTAGAAAACACTGTTAGTCAGACATTATTTGAAAATGCCACGAAAATCAAATTTCGCGCTCGCTCTGAAGCCGCCAAAGGAAAAGCGCCTTTTGGGAAGGCATTTGACCGACAATACGAAGAATATGAGCGCTATCGGGACCCTGTATTTCGCGACTCCATCGACGAACAGGAAGAACATGTAGATCTCCCTCTGGAGACAAGGGACGAGACTCCCATGGACGTAGGCGTGGCACGCCGACGCCATAAGGTGAATATTTTAACGAAAAATTACACTGGAGGTTATGCGCGACCTCCATATCAGAATCAGAATAAAAATCAGTACAATAGTCAATACAGAAATAGGGGAGGACAAAATTACAACAGATATCAGAAACCGACACGATTTTCACGACCGGTTTGCAATCGTTGTAACCGCGTTGGCCACGTGAAGCGCAATTGTCGTGTTAATTTGACCAAGCAGGTGAGAACACTAGATATTCAGCCAGCAGGTGAAAGGTCACCAGGGGCGACCTTTTGCTGCTTTCGCTGTGGGAAGCCAAACCACTTCGCTCGCGATTGCCGAGTTAATTTAAACGAAGGGAACTCTGCCCATATGGGGCAATGAGCAGAGTTAATGAGAAGTCACATGCTCCCAACAGAAGTGAAACTGGAAATCACCAGGGAGAAGTGTTAATTAATGTAAATAATGTACCAAATGAATGTATGAATAATTGTAAAAATAAAATTGTAAATAATAAGACAGGTGGACATACGGGTAATAAAACATGTAATATAAAGCCAAGTATTCAGTCTCAAACAAGGAGAACCGAAAATGGTTCTCCTCCAGTGAAAAGTAAAACCATTCAATGCACAAAGTGTGGTCAGACCACACATAATAGGAAAAATTGTACAGTAAAATTCACAACCATTCCTCTGACTGGTAGGCCTAGGCCTAAGAAACCGAAGGCCAACTCACAAAATGGCTGCCCTGCAAGGGAGAGTCAGCAAGAAAAATTTACCTTACAAAATTGTTTCAGCTATCGGACCACCAGTGGTCTGGAAATAAAAGTATACAGGACTGGAATAACTCAGGTAGCTACTGACGCTATGGTGAATGCGGCTAATAGCCAATTGACCCATGGCGGAGGTGTTGCTAGAGCTATAGCTCTTGGAGCTGGTCCAGCCCTTGAACAAGAATGTCAACAATATATTCAACAGCATGGAAATCTTCCAGTAGGTGAGAATATGACTACCACTTGTGGAATGTTGCCATGTTTAAAAGTGATACATGCTGTGGGACCACGCTGGAATGATTACAGTGATAAAAATAAATGTCTCAATGTTTTATACAGTACTGTACAAAAAGTATTACAGGTATGTGACAAGGAAAATTTTGTAAGCATAGCTATCCCACTCATCAGTAGCGGGATATATGGTGTACCTAAACAAAAGTGTGCAGATGTTTATGTGAGAGTTCTACAAAACTTTACTCCTAAACAATTAAAAGAGATACACATTGTAGATGTAGACCCTGATATTATGATTTATATGAAAAATGCTTATGAAAATCAAATTATAAATCAACCAGGTAAGCAGGGTTGTGTTGAAATAAATCAACAGAAACAGACAGTAAGTGAATCAGGAAATAGGAATCCAAGAATAAGGAGCCAAGAGAAATCACTTGGGAAAAACCCAAAACTACAAAACAGGAAAAACCCAAGGGGAAGTAATTGGAAAAACCCATGTCAACAGGAAGTGAAACACTCTATGGAAACCAAGGGAAATAACTTAGTAAACAATGATGATTACCCAAATGAGGAACAACAGCAACAAAAACTTAGACATTCTCAACCGGAAACAGTAACCATAAATTATGGGGCTGCTTCTTTGAATAGTGTCTCAGTGAACATCAAAGGACAACGAGTACGTGCCTTATTAGATACAGGGGCACAGACTAGTTGCATTAGTACAAAATTTTGGAAAAATCTGAAACACCGACCGAAATTAGTTGGTGATAAAAGTTCTTTGCCTCGCATTGCGGGTATTACTGGGAATGACACCCTCCCTCGAGGAAAAGTTGGACTTGAATTTTATATTCAAGGAATTTATCAGGTGCATGAGTTCTTAGTAATAAATGAATTGAATCGAAGTATGTTGTTAGGAATGGATTGGATTAGGGGCAATCGAGTTAATTTATATTGGGAATTTCATAAATTGAGATTAGATGGTCACTATATACCCATTGTTCAAGACATACAGGTGAGTTGTCTTACTCGACTGATCAATCAGGTGGAACTGAAACCACAGTCCACTTGTTTGTGTACAGCAAAAGCTTCCGGTGCAAAATCTGTCTTCAACACAAAATACTTAGAACATCATGGACTGACTAAAGGTCATGTGGCTGAACAGCCTGGCCTCTTAGTTAGTAACAGTATAGTCACTAATGGAAATGAAACCATACCTGTACTGTAGGTGAACAGTACCAACAAACATTACACTTTGAAAAGGGGTTGTTTGATTGGAAAACTTGAACCAATAGAACAGGAAGAAAAAGTCTTAGAAATTAATCAGCTCTTAACTCAAAATACACCTGAAGACCAGATCACAGATGCTGACATACAGGTGCCTGAAGACAAACGGCACCTGTTGATGCCAGTCATCAATAATAATAAAGACTTGTTTGCAAAAACTGATAAAGAATTAACGCAGACAGATACAGTGAAGATGCGCATCGACACAGGTGATGCGCCACCAATCAAAAGTAGAGCATATAGAGTTCCATTACTGAAGAGAAAAATTATGGATGAGGCACTTGAAGAAATGCTTCAATCCGGAATTATCCGAAGGTCAAATAGTGCATGGAGTTTTCCGTGCCTACTCGTGGACAAGAAAGACAGCTTGAAACGCTTCTGCGTTGATTTCCGCAAGCTCAATGAAGTCACGAAAGTTACGAACTGGCCGCTTCCATTGATTGACGACATCTTTACTTTATTGAATGGATGTCAATACTTCACCACTCTTGACATGAAGTCGGGTTACTGGCAAGTCAAGATGGATGAAGAAGACAGACCAAAAACGGCCTTTGTTTGTCATAAGGGGCTTTATGAGTTCAATGTAATGGCTTTCGGACTCGTGAACGCGCCCTCGGTGTATCAATCCCTCATGACAAGCGTCTTGGAGGGCCTTGAGGATTTTTCTCTGGCCTACCTTGACGATATTTTGATTTTCAGCCGTGACATAAAATCTCATATCGACCACATTAAACAAGTGTTTGGTCGCCTAAGAAAACATAAACTGAAGCTAAAAGCTAAGAAGTGTTCCTTCTTTCAATCTGAAACATCTTATCTTGGTTTTGTAATTAGTAAAGACGGAATTAAACCTGAGACTTCGAAGGTCGAGGTCATTCGAAAATTAAATCCGCCGAAAACGGTAACGGAAGTGAGATCTTTCATGGGCATGACCTCATACTACCGCAGATTTATTCCTCGGTTCAGCGAAATTGCTCAACCACTCCTAGAACTGACAAAGAAATATGCAAGATTTCATTGGCGTGACACACATCAAAAAGCCTTTCAAGAGTTGAAGGATCGTTTAACTCAAGTTGCTCATTTGTCATATCCAAATCCCAGAAAGCCGTACGTGCTTTACACAGATGCCAGTGGCCGCTGTGTCGGAGCGGTTTTGGCACAACCATGTGATGACGAAACAGGTCAACTACCTGGAGTACCTGATGAAAAACCCATTGTCTTCCTCTCTCATAAATTGGGTGAAACCCAACAGAAATGGTCGACATTTGAGAAAGAAGCTTTCGCTATCTCATACGCATTGGATAAATTCAATAACTACCTGCAGGGAGCAGAGTTTGTTATTAAAACAGACCACGCCCCCTTGCAGTACTTGTTGAAAAGTCCGCAAAACAATGCAAAAGTACAACGCTGGGCATTGAAGATAGCTAGCTACAATTGTAAGATTGAATATTTACCAGGTAGAAAGAATACATGTGCTGACCTACTTTCTCGTTTACCTGAAGGAATTGCAAACGCAGACCCCGGGTATGAGATGGATAATGTGGAAAATCAGAAAGCATTACAAATTGGAATTATAAATAGTAACAAATTTGATCCTCAAAGATATGTACATGTCATCACAGATGAACCTCAGGTTCCGCCCGAACCACAAGTCATTAATTATAAAGATTTGGACATGAAGGTAGAGCAACAGAAAGATGAAAAGATTGTAGAAATCATTAAGAAGTATCAAGGTAACAATACCCCTGCACACATTAGTAGTAGATACCTCATGATTGAGGGAGTATTATATTACATCAGTACAGTTGACGATAACCCACAGGTACGCTTGTGCATACCCGAACAATTATATGCAAATGTGTTGAAACAATACCATGACGAATTAGGTCACCTTGGCATAGACAAAGTATACAATAATATCAGTAGAAAATATTATTGGAAAGATTTATATAAACATATTTATAAACATGTAGAAAATTGTCTTGTGTGTCGAGCTCGTAACACCAGAGCTCACACTTTGCCATTGCAAGAGACTGACAGACCTCCATACCCCTTTGCTAAAATAGCATTGGATATGAGTGGTCCACACCCTGAAACTTTATCAGGAAATAAATACATTGCGACCTTCATAGATATTTATTCTGGCTGGCCTGAAGCGTTTCCAGTGCCTGATAAAAAGGCGGAAACAATTGCTAATTTGATAATAGATCAAATTTTTCCAAGATTTGGATGTCCTTTAGAAATATTAACAGACAATGGATCTGAAAATGTAAATGCAGTGATGAAATATTTAACTGATTATTTCAAGATACATCATGTGACCACTTCCTACTTCCATCCACAATCTAATGGTAAGGTGGAGAGGCTACATAGAACTCTGAATGACATCTTAGCAAAACTAGCTCGAGAAGAATTAGAAACTTGGGATTTATTCCTAAACCAAGCTATGGCAGCCATCAGGTTTAATGGTAGTGAATCCTCTGGATTCTCGCCATTTTATCTGGTGTATGGCAGAGATGTGGTTTTACCACTCGACAATATACTTAAACCTCGAGAAAAATATGTAGGGGAAGAACCTCATAAGATAGCCATTCAGGAACAACATAAAGCATTTCGAAAACAACAAGCTGCACAAAAGAAACGAGTATTAAAACAACAAAGATTACATGATATTACAGCAAAGGATATCACCTTTGAAGTAGGTGATCCTGTTTTATACTCCTCAGGAAAATCTAAAGGAAAATTAGAATCGAAATGGGACTACCCATTTCGAGTCATTGAAAGAACAGGTCCAGTGAGTTACAAGATACAAGATCAATTAACTCGCAGAATAATTAAATGTCATGGAGAAAGACTTAGTAAAGCGCCTCAAGAATGGGAGGTGCCTCAACCTGTCCAACCTGTTAGAGCGCGACGAATACAACGTTACGCTGCCCCATCAGAACAGTCGACTACTGAATACAGTAGCAGTAGTGACAGTAATGAAAGTGACGATATGCAAGGGATTCAAGAAAAACACCCCTTAACGTCAATCATTAAGAATAAAAGACAAAGACGAGAACATTCTTCTTCAGAAGAAGATGGTGTTCCATTAGCAGAATTAAGACAACAAGTACAACAGGTACGAGATTACAAGAGACGAATGAAGGAGCTACAAGCTCCTTCCGCTGATCAACTGCCATCACGGTTCATTGCTGACGATCGAAATGATCGATTAAATGATTCAACGATGGAAGTTGACCAATTGCAAATAACTGAAGAAAAAGGCCAAAGTAGTGAGCCTCAACCAAAACAGTCAAGTAAAGATATAACTGAGATGATCTCTTGTATACAAGCTGTGTTACGAGATCATAATAAGATTAAAGAACCAGGTGAGAAATTAGAATTCGGAGCAATTATGGTACCCTCTGCCTGGAGTACTAGTGATTAAATGTTACCACAAGACTCATGATACCTAAACGTAACACATATGGCGCCTCTCCTTAAGTGTGAGAGAGACGAGAGAAAGTGTAAAATGAGTAACAAAATTGTATTGACTTATGATTTGTGCGGAACGAAACTATGAGTCTTGTCAGCCTCGCGAACTGACTGAGACTTCATGTAGTTAGAATAACTTTCTGACCATTTACACCCGGGAAGTGAATCGTCAGAGTGAAAGTAATTGAATCGCGTATTACTCATTGCGCTAACTCTTGCTTCCTTTCTCATTGTAGGAGCAAGATGTTGCGTTGGATGTTATTAGTTGGTCTTTTGACTATGACTACAATAATAGATGGACATACTATTATTAGAAACAATGTGATTTTTAAGAAAGTGAAAGAAGTAAATATGGTAACTAGTGATTGGAGTACAATGTTTGTTTATGAGCTCCAGCCTTTTATACAATATGTGTGCAGACTTGATCGAAGTATGCAATATACTGCTGGTTTGTATAATGCTACAACCATAGCTTTTCGACGAACTTTTGTCGAAGTAAATGGTGAAAACTCTACTCTTGCCGTTGCAATACAATCGATCATAACGGATATACACCAGGAGATCAGATACCTAAATAATCGTGTTAAACGAGTAAAAGAGGATCTGAATGATTATCGCAGATTACATGGCCATACAATAATCCCGTCTCGGAAGAAACGAGGTTTGTTCGACTTTGTAGGTGAAGGATTGAGTTTTCTCTTTGGAACTGTATCCCAGTCAGATTTAGATGGGATAACAGAAAATTTAAGACGTGTAAGTACTAATCAAGCAATGATTCAACATATTCAGAAACAAAGTTTGACCTTCATTAAGATGAATCATGAAGCGATTCGGACAAATAGAGAATTTATGTTAAATATGTCGCGCGAATTGATGTTATTTCAAGGTCGAGTAAATCAAGTAGTTCAGAATCATTCAGATCGAATATTATATCTTGAACATTTCACTCATGCTTATCATCAGCTTGAGTTTGTAATGAGTCGATTAGAATCAATGATAATCGCCGCAGAAACCACTCTGCGGGGATTACATGATCAAATGGATATCCTAGCCGATAGGAAGTTATCACCGAAAATAGTGGATCCTTCACTATTGACCTCGATATTAATGAGTATTAAAGTTCAATTAGATGATAAGTCAATGTTGCCACTAGATCTGACAACAGAATTATGGCAATATTATCATTTGCTTACGACGGCTGCCATTTATGATGACGATAAATTGGTGATCTTTATGAAGATCCCCTTACGTAATTCGAACTTGCAATTTGAAGTGTTCAAGGTGCAGGCTTTGCCTGTACCCTTTGTCAATGTAACTAAGAATGCGTCGCGAGTTGCAAATAAATTAGTAGCAATATATACTCTTGAATCTGACATACTAATTATTAATAAAGAAAGGACGAAGTATGTCCCAGAAATAGGACATGACCAATGTGTAGATAACAATAAGTTGTTTTGTCCTTTAGTAGGTGCCGTACGAACGATACATACAACGACAAGTTGTATGTTAGCTTTGTTTTTAAACATGAAATTAGAAATTCTGAACTTATGTCAAACGGAAGTTCGATTGAATATCGACCTCCCGTTCAGTACTAGAATCGATGAAGGAATGTGGTACATCACGACAGATGTCCCACTACGATTCTCAATTACGTGTCCGAAACGAAGAAATCCAAAACCGAAACGGATTCTTCCGCCAATTGGAATTTTGGAATTAAAACCGTTATGTATGGCATCGAGCGGTCAATTAACGTTACCGAGTTATTTCCATAAAAGGGATAATTCTACTTTTCGGATAGTTACCAAGACAGTGTTACCAAATTTCTCGTTGTTACAACGACAGATGTGGAAACCTGTCATAGAGAGGGTGAACATATCGACGTTTACAATACCGAAAGGAATAGATCACTTGGATGACTTACCCATGGATGACTTAATTCATGAACTTGACTCGCTAAATTTACAAATGACGGACTCATTTGAAGTCCCTAAGTGGGCTTATGCTCTCGCGACCGTTGCATTAATAATAGGATTATACCTGCTTTGGAAGTGCTATCGAGCCGATAGACACAAACAGATATACAAATGGTTAAGAAACCGTAAAGGTAAACCAACTTTTTCTGCTGTTGATGATAGTGAAATGTCTAATTTTGCATTTGCCGATGATGAAATCTATACTAGTATGGGACCTAGACCACAGCCTTCAGCTCCTGCTGATCCAACTGGAGCACAACAACAACAACCTCCTAAGAGTATTAGAGACATGATGAGAAAAGCTGTTCAAAACTTTAGACCTTCTCCTCAACCTAATAGGAAATCAATATATCCCCGTGTACAACATGACGTGGATTCTGCCAATGTCCACATAACTATGTTTGATATAGACAAAGAAACTGAAAAACAGTAGTTCACACACTGTGTGTTTTTGTTTCAGTGACCAGTGGACAAATGGCAGAATCTGATTCTAGTGTTGACAGTGGGCTCGATGATTTCCCTGATTACCAGAGTTATTATAATGATCGTGACACTTTATATGATGATGAAACTTCAAGTACAGTTAGTACTGGAACTGACAGTAATAGTACTGTTTCACGAGAACTTTTTCAAGACACTAATTCATCTAGTATAAACGTAAATATAAATAGCAATTCATCTGATAATAATGTATCTGTATTGGCATCAATAGAAGCGTCACCATCACCTTCTATAGCATCTTCCGACCTTTTGTCGACTCCTCCAAGTAGTGTTCAAACGCCTACTGACTCCATTTTACTATCTACACCGGAACGACTTCAACGACTTCCACCTTATTCGCCTACGGATACAGTGGAAACGTTAGTCCTTCCTCCAAGATTACCTGTTAGACCCATGATGCAATTATTCATCGGGACCCCGAGAGCCAAGATGGACTCGGTGGATTTGTTTATGATATAACAATGAGATCACATACTTCTTCCAGTATGACCACACCTACAAGTGATTCGTTGCCTAGTGATTCTACCACTGTTCTGGACACTGATGTTGCAGAGTCAGGTATCAGTGTGATACAAAATGAACTTGCACGAGCTGATCTTGGATTAGACGTACACACCCCTCCTTTAAGTGATGTAGAAGCAAGACAAATTGCTCCATTATCTACTAATATTGTCTCAGAACCTATAATCGATATTCGACCGAGGCCGTGGGAGTGGGCAAGGAGCGAGTTTTTCAGAACACCTCGCCCGTTGGCCTCTCCTCATGAATTTGATCGAGATATCATACGACCCAATACATATGAACAAGACTTTATGAAAGATACAGATCTCTTAGACATTGAGGATGTATTTGGATGTCAATATTTTGATATGGATATGAATATAGTATATATAGAGGTTGAGCGAGAGTTGATATATTATTATGACAGTGCTGTTGATACTCATTTAACTTTTGCAAATAGGTCTAGATATTTAGTGATATACAATTGCCCTGATTTACAATATCCAAAAATCAACGAGCAGGGTGAGGTAAGTGAACCTCTACGGTATTATAGTCACCGGGTGGCTACTACCAGTAGTGTACATCATAGGTTTCACATGCGAAGAAATGTAGCAGAGTTTACTCCCTTCTGTGCAAGATATCGTGACTTTAGTCGTCGCAGACGAGCACGATATCACTCAGATGGCCAACCAAGGAGTTTTCAACCCTTTGTTGTCTATCGTCAATACCACCCAGATTATATTGGACATTTCACAGGGTCAACGTTTGATTACCGAACAGGCCCAAATACTGTGTATCGGCATTATCAGTTGCCAACACAAAATGAAAACCTTCAGAGTGAAGATTGAGAAGTGTAAACTTTCATAAGCAACAACAAACAGAAAAGTCTACGTAGACTACTACATATATATAAGATTTTCATGAATCTGGTTTCCCAATTTATGTATAATCCTTCATTGGAAACCTGATCCATGACGATAACGGGTCGTCTGTGTTTGTCTTGTTTACTAGTGAAAAATTTCCCAAAGTTAGTAATTCTGCACTGCAGTGTAACAATTTTTATAAAATCGGAGTTCCTGGAGTGTATTAGATAAGTTACACACAGGACTCCAGTATCAAGGCAAACAAATTTGAAAGTTGGTGGAAAGAGTGTTGATTGAGTGCACCAAGTTACAGACGAACCCAGGGGAGCGAATTATCAGTGTAAATTTTAGTGTATAAACATAATACTATTGGTAACATAGTGGTTTCTTTTAAATATAGTTTTATTTTATTTTATATTTGATTAATTTTCTTGTTGGTATGGCTTCAGCAACTACTTTGGAATTCGAAGAATTTGCCGAAGAACAGGCAATGTACGATTTACATCAACGCGAAGCCTACCAACATGCCGTAACTCCTTGCCATACTTACGAGGAACGGGCAAGGTTTGAAGTACATAAACGTACAGCCTTTCATCGAGCTGCGGCTCCCTGTCATGGTCATGTTCTATCTTTTCCAAAAGATTTATGGCGACGTCGCCGTTTAAGGTATATTCGTATTTGGAACACGAGACATTATAATCCTGCCAATGGCCAGACAGAGATAATGCAACACCAACTTGGTTATCGTTTTTATCTCTCAGAGGAAAGAAAAGTAATATTTCCCCATCTTATTTATCTTCCAGAGTTTCCCGTCGAAGGTGAACCCCATGACGTCACTGGTCCCGGTCCTGACGAGGTCATTCATTGTGTCACTGACCCCTGTTGGAATGGCCGATATTATGACCATGGGCGAAATCAATTGGATGCTGAACTGGACCTAATAGCCAATCCTGGCTTGGTCCGTCCATTCAGGAGTCATGAGGTCTTCCCTGGTAGTACATATCCCGCCAGTGAAGATGCTGATGATTCATATGGATTTTATCAGCACCAAATGCACCCCGCACGATTCTTTCCTCCTGGCAACGTACAGAAAACTTATGAATTGGAGAAACAGCAAAAGCAGTATCGGCTCCTTCGTGAAGCTTTAATCCGACACGAGGGAAGACGATTACAACGTTTTAGTTTACGCAGCCAAATTATTAAATATAATGAGACGCAGGAGGTACAAACTCATTATAAGGGTCTTGGGGACCCTTGCTGCATCTGCTTAGCAGAAATTTCAAAAACTTGGCAGGATTTATTTGAATGTGGCCAATGTAAACAACAAATCCACTACTCTTGTGGTATTGCATGGGCCAGATCAAAAGCCGGTGCTCCTGAGCCAGCTTCTTGCCCGCACTGCCGTACACCCATGAGGTGGGGTATCGGTAACGAGCCGAAGCTTCCAGTACCAGCTGAAATGGATCCACATCAGTTTTGAGTTGCGTATGACATGACAGAAGTTAAAAAGGCGACCTCTACAGCTGCGTGCCGTCGGGCACTGTTGTCATCTTTGGACATTATTGTATAAATTTTTCTTGCGCAAAACAACAAAGTATCTAAGTAAAGTAAACGAAAAAGTTATTGTCAAATTATATAGTGACATTCTAGACGTGACTCCTAGTTTCGTCACTATCGACAACAGATTAAAAACTAACGAAGAACCGTTAACAGGGAAAGTAGAATTGTTCATACGGCACAGCTGTAGCATAGTGTAAAATAGTTTTTGTGTTTTTATTATTTTATTGTATTTTATTGCGTTTAGTCAAGCATAGTTCTTGTTTTATCGATCACACGGGATATTTTGTTGAATATGGTCAATCACAGTCTTTGTTTTATCAATCACACGTGAAATTAAGTCAATTTTCAGTTTGTATAGTTTAAACAGTTTTTAATTAGTTTATAAGTAATATTGAATCCGTGAAAAATGGCCACGGCATATGCCTACCGTAAAGTTAACCCAACTTCGGAAGATTTTCTTCCGGAGCAACTAGAGTACTGGACACAGAGATTTCGTATACCTGTACCTATGATCTTTCACAACGGAGCTTCCGCTTTTCAGCGTACCATCCGTGTGTGGGATATGGTCCAGTTAAACGAAGTCACCGGTCATTTGGAATTGATTCGAACTCAAGTTTTATACCGGTATTGTCTCCATACAACGGAAGTAGGACGCGAACTGGTGATGCCCCACATAGTGGTAATCGAACATGAGGCTCGATTAGCAACCCCTTGGGAGGCAGCACGATCAAGCCATGTAAGTGTTATTCGCTATTGGAATGACCCACGGTGGGACGGAACTTATTATGATCAACGAATTCCTTATCAATCGGAGAATGGGATCGATCTATTCATCACATCGACTCCGGTCCGTCCATTTCGCCCGAGTGAATATAGTCAAATCTCCATACCCGATTTACCTCGCGAATACCGAATGATAATTGGTGAAACGTTCCATCATGTGCAGGTGGAACATACCTATGAATGGGAAAATGCACAATACAGTCATCAAGTCTTGCAATATTCGCTTGAAATGCATGCAAGCCTTCGAATCTTTCAAGCCAGACAAAATATAGTTGATGGAGATGGGAGACAATGTGCAATATGCTTGTTGGACATTGTTGGGCCCCGTGAAGCATATCGTTGTCCTCAATGTACTCAGATAGTACATCTCTACTGTGGGTTAACTTGGATGCAGCAAAAACAAAGTTGTCCTCTGTGTCGATTTGACCTCCTATGGGGAACTCCTTTGAAGAAGCATAGCTTCGATTTTACGACCCGTAATTATCAGTTTTTCCCCACTAACAGAATCAGGTAGAGTCTATTGTTATTTTTATTACTTTCAGGAATTAAGAATGTAATACCTTAGGAGAAAAGGTGATTCCTGTTGTCTGGAGGCGTTCCGCTAATATTAGTCCGTAATAAATAATTCCTGTAGTGCATTTCTTCTCCCTAAAACCGGTAGTGACTGATCCTGGTCATGGATTCCCGTCACCATGTTGACCGTGATGCTGACAGCATCCTGGTCACCGCGGGTGATTGGTCATCCTGTTTCCCTGGATCCGGTCAGCCGGTGATCCTGGTGATCCTGGTCACTATCCTGATCACTATTGATCATTCTGGAATTCATCTGATCCAGACTCGAGCTCCGCTAAAAGTTTACCGGACCTCGCATCTTGGTTGGGAGGATTGTAACGAAATGCCCTCCATGGAGCCCCTCCACGGAGCCCCTCCACGGAGCGCGTCGGGTTAACCTCCGTGGGGTGCGTCGGAGTCTTATGATTGCACTCGAGAATCTTGGTTCCCGAAGTGTTAATGTGTTAATCAGAGTGGCCAAGACCTACTTGGTAATAATTCTCTGTTGTATAAACTTTAATAAGTAAACGCTGTTTTCAAGCCCAAGTTATGTAATTTTATTCAATTCCTCGTATATTTGCATTGCATAATAGCAGTGCAACTGACCTACAGAAGTACTTTATGCACTTACTGTAAAAAGGTGTTTTTGACAGTATTTGCAATTATGACTGGCATATGAGCTAGTAAAAGCCTAACCTATAATAACCCCATCAGAATGCTTTTGACAGATTTTAGCATTGTATACTGACCCGACCTAACCTCAACACACCCAGTATCAGTTTCAGCTCTGAGAATTGTGCAATCTTGCACGTTCACAAGATGGCCGACTGGTTTTGCGGTTATACACCTACTAAGTGCCACTGTCCTTTTAAAAGCGAGAACGCATACTCTTAGCATAGGATACCCACCGGATGCCCTACTATTCCAGGATGGAAGTAAGGGGTTAAGAAATACCTCTCCGCCATCTTGGGGTATATGTGGTGTTTTGTGGTGTTTTATGACGTAAATTCTGCCGAGTAGACACGATTCAAATCGTATTTAAGCCAACGGAATCACCCGAGACGGGACTTCTCTCTGGTCTTCCGTATGTACAAGAAGTCACTCTCCTATTCTCGTGGAAGGACGCCGCCGAACGCTGCCAGGCCAGACAACATTTCCAGACACAGGACGCGATGAGAGCGATGCGATAATTTCGACTTAGTCTCATTTCGTATCTGATATTTTCAAACTTTTACCAGAGAGAGAATTTATTTAAAGTTTAACTTGTAGGAACTATACTTAGGGTTTTAATAAAAGTGTAGAAAACTGTAAGTACATTTTATGTGTTTTTGAATTCACCCTTTCGCTGCGGCTGCAGTATCAAGAATTGTTGCAGACTCTACAGAAACTGGTTGCCTCTTAAGACTGAACACTTAAATTGTCCTGTGGCCATTTTTGCCACGATTATAGTCCGAACTAAAAACCACTAGACGATCATTTTTCCGGGGTACTTAACCCTGCTATGCCACAGACGCATGGACCTGGAGCCAACACTAAATGAGTTGACACTCAATGGAGGTTCAAAAATATGGGTAAAGGTCACGGAGGTCACCTAGGGTCATTGAGTGCATTTTTCAGAATTGCTGGGAATCACATTTTTTGACCCCTGAAGCATTCCTGGCATACACACATGCATTTTGATGTAAAAAAAAGTGAGTATGGCCAAAATCTTTGAAAGAGGGTCACGCTCATATCTCAAGCATGGTATGACATATGGACCTGGGACCAACACCAAATGAGTCGACACTCAATGGAGATTCAAAATATGGGTCAAGGTCACGGAGGTCACCCAGGGGTCATTGAGTGCATTTTTCATAATTGCTGGAAATCACATTTTTGACCCCCTAAAGCATTCCTGACGTAGACACAAGCATTTTGACAAAAAAGTTGGCATTGCCAAAATTTTTGAAAGTGGGTCAGGCTCATATCACAAGCATGGTGTGACGTATGGACCTGGGACCAACACCAAATGAGTCGACACTCGATGGAGATTCAAAATATGGGTCAAGGTCATGGAGGTCACCTACGGGTCATTAAGTGCATCTTTCATAATTGCTAGAAATCACATTTGTTGACCCCCTGAAGCATCCTGACATACACACATGCATTTTGATGTAAAAAAGTGGGCGTGGCCAATATTTTTGAAAGTGGGTCACGCTCATATCTCAAGGATTGTATGACACATACACATGGGGACCAACACCAAATGAGTCAACACTCCATAGAGGTTCACAATATGGACAAGGTCACTAAGGTCGCCCAGGGATAACAGTGCATTTTTTAGTATTGCTGGGAATCACATTTTTGGACACCTAATGCATTCTCTTGACAAACCTTTTGATGCTGTGCACATATATGCCTTTTCTGGTTTCTTAGAAGAATTGTTCTGATTCCATTATGAATATCTGTATATACTGTTTACGAAAATCCATTCCAGATTTGTTTAAAAATATGTTACTCCAGAAAATAACCCTCCATAAATTCTCTTTCTATATAGTTTTTTCCCAATAGATAATTTAACTCTTTTCTTACAAGTTTGAATTTACTGGATGCAGTAAATTCTATTTCTCTAGTATTAACATTATTTTCTACTTCAATGATTTTTGTCTGATGGATTCTTTACTATTCTACTGAAATTTGGCACATATGTAGAGCTTCATTAGAAGTTTCTCACCTGGATCATGGCATTTCTGAAGTTTTTCTTTTTCTGCCAAAACCGTGCAAAATAATGTCACAATGTTACGTTTTGCCACAATTTTCAAACAAGATCCAGGACGATTTGGCTGGAGCTTTCATTATATTTGTAGCATGACTTACTACACCTGACTACATAAGCTGTATTACTCACGTTGCTCCCTTTTGACCTTAAAATTCCGAGCAAAGCAGGGTGGGGGGGGGGGGGGGGTCTTCCAAAATATTCCGGACACAAGGCCTAAAATATTTTTTTCCACCTTTTGACCACCACCCACCCACCCACGTGCAAAAAAAAATATTTTTTTCCTCTGACCACTTGGGCACCCACCCCACCACCTATATGTTTTCAGTGTATCACCATAGTGGGTAATGAAAAATTATTGCACTGAGCTTCCAGTTGTCAATCCTTGCCTTAATTTGAATCCTAATCTACTGTCTAAACTAATTATGTATACATCAACCAGCATCTAATACCTGATGACAGAACTTTCAGTTAAGCATTTGTAATTCATGCATTTCAATAATATGCCTATATACACTATGGCGTAGTGTATACTGGCATATTATTTAAATGCATGAATTACAAATGCTGAACTGAAAGTTCTGGCCTTAATGCTCTCATAATAATTATCATTCATGTGTTAAGTTCCGAGACTGAAGAAACAGTTTAAATTTAGTGAAGAAGTTTTAATTTTAATGACCTGACTACAGGCTAAGTGTCTAGGCTTGAGGTTTCAGCCAATTGTCATTACTCAAAAGATAGTAGATAGCGCAGAAAAGCTGAAAATCTGTCACCTCTAACACTATTGTAAATCTCACTGTCCGTCCTGGTCCGTCTCTGAAAAAAATGTCAGCATTGATTTCTGCATATAAGAGCATATAATGTAAGAATTAGACTATTTTTGTGAACATCAAATAGAGGATTAAAATAATCTTCACTTGCTGCATAGTATTATGCTCAGCTACTCATCTATATACTCTGGCTCAGTCAGGGTCAGTTTTCAATTCAAATATTAACTGTAACTTTTGTTTCATGTTTTCACGAGATAGCCAGACAAACCCTCTGTGAAAACCCTGGTACTATCACTATGAGCTTGAATTAAGTACGTGGGGTTTTATATCAAAGATGCACAGTGAGAATTTTCATTAGTTTCAGGTTACAAGAGCTATACTCAGAGAAACTGGGCACTTAGATTATTTTCCGTTAATTGTTTTACATTATTTTAGATGTTCTGCTAAACACATTGCTACTCATTGTAAAATCCAAATTGTGCCGTGATGATTCAGCTATGAAAATTATGTTAACCATTCCCAAATTAAAATTCATAAATCACTGAATGTTTTTAGTCAAACTGGAGTACACAATTCTTTAATGCATCTAATTTAATTTACAAAAAAGAGAACAAATCCCCTAATCAGCCTAGTGGGGCCTTATTCACTAACCCCACCTGACAAACAGGTGCCTATTAGACTACTAAACAACAATATAGCCTTGTTAGGTGAAAATAATTTGAAAAAAAAACACCAGGAAAAAAATTGCAACACCAGGAAAAAAGATGTTTTGGCCCCCATCCGACCACCCACCCACCCCGGCCTTGTGTCCGGAAAATAATCTGAAAACATTCAGCACTCATTGATTGAGTGCTGAATGTTTTCAGATTATTTTCCGTTAATTGTTTTACATTATTTTAGATGTTCTGCTAAACACATTGCTACTCATTGTAAAATCCAAATTGTGCCGTGATGATTCAGCTATGAAAATTATGTTAACCATTCCCAAATTAAAATTCATAAATCACTGAATGTTTTTAGTCAAACTGGAGTACACAATTCTTTAATGCATCTAATTTAATTTACAAAAAGAGAACAAATCCCCTAATCAGCCTAGTGGGGCCTTATTCACTAACCCCACCTGACAAACAGGTGCCTATTAGACTACTAAACAACAATATAGCCTTGTTAGGCGAAAATAATTTGAAAAAAAAACACCAGGAAAAAAATTGCAACACCAGGAAAAAAGATGTTTTGGCCCCCATCCGACCACCCACCCACCCCGGCCTTGTGTCCGGAATTTTTTGGAAGACCCCCCCCCCCCCCCCCCCCCCCCTGAGCAAAGTGCAATTTTGGAAAAACTGGTAAATTTTGAAAATTTTCACATGCAGTTTCTCAGCTCTGCGGCCACATGTTTTCAAAACATTTCCTGTGAGAAGTTTGAGCATTCATTCATCCAAGAATAATTTGGCTGTTATATATTCTATTCAAAGTTTTAACCTTAAACTCGTTTTAGAGCCTTGAATTCGAGTACCCTTAACTCGTTCATAAAAGTGGCTCATTTTTAGTTCATTTTTCTTCCATTTACGAATGGTATATCGAAAAGTGAGGCACATGTTCATATTCACAATTACCTATCGAGCATATTTTCTGTTGTACGTTTGGTTGTAAAGTTTAACCATATGCCCATTCTGTTTGCATAAAGATAGATGCTGTCCAAAAAACTCACGCTTTTTCAGAATTTGGTACGATTAAGTGACAATTTACTCCATTCCTAATTGATTGAGTGCTGAATGTTTTCAATAGCTGCATGCAGCAGTCATAGTATGAAAACTTTTGTTTTATATGTGAGTATTAAACGTTTAACCCTTAGCAGATTTGAGACTCCCATATGGGTACTGTGTGAATAATTGTGATTTTGGTAATATCTGAAAATTCTGTTGACATTCAGATTTACAGTTCAAGTCCAAGAAGATTTTCCTTGATAAGGTAGCTGTAAAGTTTAACCCAATCCTTGTTTCGGATGCATAAAGATAGGTGCCGTGGAAAATAACTCCATTTTTCAGAATTTGTTAAGTTTAAGTCGCAATTTACTCCATTCCTAATTGATTGAGTGCTGACTGTTGTCTATGGGTGCATGCGGCTAGCAAAGTATGACAACTTTTGTTTTACATGTTATTATTAAAAGTTTAATCCTTGGCAGATTTGAGAGTTCCCAAGTGGGTACTGTTGAAATGATTGTTATTTTCGTAAAATTAGTACCTGAATATTGATAAGCATGCAGTGATTTTTCGGTCCTATATAAAGGTGCAAATAGTTAAAGTTGAACAGTTCATCAGACAGAAATAATGCCAAACTCTGCCGTTGACAGGTAAATAATGAATGGAAATTTCATTGCATTGAACCGTCCCCACGGTTTCCACGCGAGGCGTGGTGCTTTCCACGCGATCAGAAAACTCGATTTTATGCCCAAATGTCGGCCAGGCTACGTAGAACAAGTTCTGAAAATTGCAAGTCGCTGCCTTCAGCGGTCTGGACACAGTGAGCGTATGTCTGAAGTGCTATTTTAATGTCTTGTAAGCAAATTCTCATTAATCTTTTCCCGCCAAAAACCTACTCACCGCCGTTTTCTTTTCACTTTTAACTTCCGATAATTCTCATGGGTTTCAAGGTTGCGATGGGATCCCTGGGTGCTGTTCTTAAAGAAACTACTTTGATTTACAGCATCCCTCCGTCAGCCACGCTCTATTGTAACTTTTATTTGGACCTACCTCAGAGAGGGGGGGGGGGGGGGGGGGGGGGGGCACCACGAGAGACTGTGCCCATTCCCGCCCCCTTCTTTCGCTCCGACTTGAAAAAGACCAAATTCAGAAAATTACCTCCTCTCTTCAAAAACGCTATATGTCAGCGAATTCTCCGCGGATTTCCATGAAATTTTCACTCAGCATTCACGAATAGTTGCTCCATCGGATGCCTGGAAAGGTGACACGAATTGCGCATTTTCTCAAGTCCAATTCGAAAAGAGCGTATGCGCGTGAGGCTATGCGCTCGGTTGTTGGATTTTTCAGGTACAGGTCAAGTTGGGCAGAGCTTCTAGAACGAACGTTGAAGATTTCGAGTTGCTACTCCAAAAACTCTCTCCACAATCTACTGTACATGTAACGGAGTGTATACCTTTTATGTGCCACACACCATAGCCGGGGGTTTCTTCAGTCATAAAGTAGTTTTTACTCATACTTCAGGCTTGGTGTGACCTATAGAAATACTACCTACACCAAATGAGTTGAAACTTGCTGGAGGTTCAAAATGTGGTCCACCTCTATGCGGTCAAGAGAGGTCATTAAATGCATATTTTTGCGACCTATTAGGAAAGTCACTTTATACCAATTAATGCAATTCTGAAGATTATATGTGTATCTCGTCATTCAAATGGCAGCGGCAGTAATGTCAATTTCTGATTCCTTGATCGAACCCTATAAATGGTGTGCACATTTATGCCTTTTCGGGTTTCTTAGAAAAATTGTTCTGATTCCTGTATGAATATTTTCTCCATGAATGAATTTCACAAAAAGCAGTTAGGGAGTAAGCTGTGACTGTCACATACAATAACACGATCTGTTTATTTAATCGCATTGTACAGAATTAATTCCCAAACCAAGTTAATATAAAAACAAACAACTTGACCATGAAGAATTCCAGTGTACATGTAATTGTAAAACTACACTGAAGATTTGTTATTGAAACCTGTCACAATACTGTCAGGATGCCGGTAAAAGATGCAATCTGACATAGTTGACTGTACTGTTAACTGTGTCAGTGCTATGACTGTTTAAAATTAATTTATTAGAGAAGTTCTAGTTTTATGTATGCCTTGTTTAGGTCACTAGATGCCCTTTTAAGAGTAGGCCTTCAAATGAGCTCTTGGGGTTTTTAAGGTTTTTATGACAATATCCCCGATATAGAGTCTATGTACCCTTTGTCAGCGCGACAACTCAAATACGGATTGTCCTATCTCTATGCATTTTGGCATGCTGGTTAACAATACCCAGTTTGCACTCATCTATGTTTTTTGCACCCGTTCGATCTGAATGACAGATCTGAAGTTGGTGGAGCCATTATTTCAAAGTGGGCTGCGCTCATTCTTCAATGTAGATGTAGACATGGAACTACACCAACTGAGTTAAAAATTGCTGGAGATTCAATATATGGTCCACCTGAATGGGGTCATCAAGTGCATATTATAAAGAATAACAGGGAAATGCATTTACACCTTAATGTATTTCTAAAGTTTATGAATGTATTTCATCACTCAAATTAGTGGGCAGAGCCAAAATTTTTCATTTCTGATTCGTGTATCGAACCCTTTGAATACTGGTCACATATATGCCTTTTCTGGTTTCTTATAAAAATTGTTCTGATTCCTGTATGAATATCTGTAAATACTGTTAACGAAAACCAATTTCTGATTTGTTAAAAAATATTTTACTCCAGAAAATAAGCCTCCATAAATTCTCTTTCTGCAGAGTTTATTCCTGATACTTTAACCCTTTTCACACAGACTTGAATTTACTGGATGCAGTAAATTCTGTTTCTCTAGTTTTCAGACTCACTTACCTCCGCCTTTCTGATTAGAAGTCGCTATGGAGGTATAATCGAAAATACTACAGTCTTACAAATCGCAGAAGTCGCTTTCCTGTTGAAATACTGAAAACAAACGATTGGAATTGACAAGTTTCTTTCTGTTTGCTGTGGCAGCTATATTTTAAATGGATAGAACAACAAAAAATGAACTGAAGATTATTCATTCAGTCTGTTCAGAAAGAGTCCATAGTCCATAGTTCCGACCTTTGACTGTTACAAGAAAGGCTTGAACATTCCAACGAATCCCAATTTCGTTGTGTGACCGACCTGAATTAATACTGACACAGAATTAATACAGACCAACGCATAAAATTACCTACAATTAAAGCTAGTAATCACACAAATCGGCTAACAATTCTCGGCGATAAAAAATCTTGGAAGTTTGAAGAGAGACTCTTCTTAAACTGTACATAACGTTCTCTGGGCTACAATATGGAACGAACGTTACTAATCGCTTGATTCAAGCAAACAATCTTAAACGACAGCCGAGCAAAACCACGACGGGCGTGTTTAGGTACCGAATGCCCAGCAAATAATGAAACAAGTCGAATCTGAACGTAAATATCAGATCAAACGGTTCTACTCTAAAATATACATTCACCTTCAGTATGATACATAAAATTAATGTTCAGCCGGGATAAACAGAGGAAGAGGTAGGAACCCAGGAGGTAGGAATCTAAACTTCAGCTGTGAAACACTAATTGTTGTAACGTGAACGTTTTCCATACACACCGTGACTCCCTGCTCTACACATCCATATCGAAAAATATTCCAGATAAACCCGTGAGCGGCAGATCAAGACGAAAAGAAGATTCAGGGATCTAAAATTTAAAACTGAAATAAAACGCGCCCTCAAAAACAAACTACCCCATACACACGCTTTGATGGTATGCTATCCATAAAAACTGAGACACACACTATAGCATATGGAAAATTGGCACTGGTCCGCCGCCCAAGTTTAGCTCCAAATGGTGTCTAACTTGTAGGTAGAGACACTATACCAGTCATTCTGTGAAAGAAACATCTTTTAACTCTAAATACACAGAAAATTTAAAGTTCGCAGAGATGGAAAGCATTTGTTTGTTTATTATTGGGGTATCGTGACACTTTTACCAACCTGATTTGTATTGTGTCGGATGAAAGCGTACGGAGAGAACGGAGAGAACCATCCTGCGGCAGCTATCTACTACAGGTCTTACTTCCTAACTTACAGAACCGGCTCACGCAGCTCTAGCATTGGTTGAAGGCTAGTGTACCATTATCCTGTTGTACGGATCTACACAATGCACGAGCTGTTCCAACCTGGACAGCTGAAATTAGGGGCCTCACCAATGACATAACGTAGAAGAAAGACATTGCTTATGGTGGTAATTTATTATTTATTTATTTGTTTATTTATTTATTTATTAGGGTTTAACGACACATTGACAGCCAAGGTCATATCGTGTCGGTGACAGTTTTACGGATGGAGGAAGCCGGAGTACCCAGAGAGCACTACCGACCAACGACGAGCAGCTGCCAGCTCCCAAACATCGTAACTCCCCACTACTGCACAGGCAGGGGTAGATTGGTTGAAGACATGCGCCCCATCGACGTCAAGTACATCTTAGTACACAGCGTCATCGTGCCACCATGTGGACACTCGGGGTTAAGTGCCTTGCCCAAGGACACAACGCGGGATGGTGGTAATAAAGAGTGTCAATGCACATACTCTTTTAGTTTGTCAGAAGGGCTGTTTACTAAGTGTAGTAGAGAATATTCGCAATCTTTCATTTCAAGAAAATAAATCTGGCAGACAGTGGTGCGGAAGAGATAAAAGGCATTATTAAACAGTAATTAACGTCCCGTTATTTGACTTTATTTTTGCAACGTAATAACGCACCCAATTAGACAATGTAGCTTGTGGGGAAATGGTCTGATGTTTTGGGGCAATTAGTTGTTTCCCAACATTTTTGTTTAAATGTACTGATTGTGGAGTATCCCAGCCTTTCGACCAGCTAATTTGCAAAAACACGTTCTATAGATGATGTAGCAACCAGAACAAAGCAAAAAATATATGTGTTTGGATAATGGGCAAAATCTAAGAACAGGTGGGTTTTGAACACACCTCGCAAAGATCACACACTTTTCATACAGCAAAGCACACGCCTGAACTTACTGATCTATAGCCCGATTCATTTTCTTGTGGCAAAATATAACTGGAAAACCTTAAACTGTTAGACCTCCATCATTCTGTTTCCAGTGGAGATAATAATGTACATTTTCGAGTACATGAGGGAGATGGGTGTATAAGGAAAAATATGCTAGTTATTAATAAAATAAAAAAAATATCAACAGAAACAAAGCAGCTCTGATCTGTTAAACTATAAACCAGCGTTGTGTCTGAGCAGACGATTTTTTTGGCGGGGGATCTGTTCAGATGTCCAGAAGAGAGTCTTAACATTCAGAAGTTCTATAAATAGTAACAACTGACTGATGTTGGCAGTTATTTTGGTACAAAATATCATCACCCGGGGTCAAAATTTGAACACAAATATCCCAAAAAGGAGTGAATAGAAAGTACCGATGTTCCGGGCCAGAATCGGGAACATCTCACTAAAGAGAAAGACCCTTTTGACCCACTGAAAATCGTGTTAATAAAAAAGCGTATTTTCGAAAATTTGTGAAATTTTACCGAATTGGCACTCATTTTTTACCCCTGTCCATATTTTTGTCCATACATCCAATCTATTCTCAGTCACGTTACGTATGTTTCTGTAGTACAGAATCGCCCATATATCATTTACTTTGACATTTCTGATGATGCGAGGGCCCTCTGATGAAGGGAAAACACCTATTAGGAAAAAACAATTTCAAAATTCCAAAGACTGCGAATTTAACCACCACCTAATTGTTTTCTGCTATTTTAGGACACCCACCGAGTATTCATGCCTAAATCATTGCTGATAAACATAACAAAATGAAGTTTAGCTTATTGTTTACAAGCATGTTGCCCCTTCATAGAGGAAACAGACAAGGCTTTGTTTGGGCCCTGGGTCCTATTAAAGCAGTAACGCACAACGTGTCCACCCCAGTTAACATCACTTCTGTTGTTCCCAGGGCCCCTACAAGAATACACTCATGTGTAGTATTATAAAACATAAACGCGCCAGCTGTTACGCAAATGCACTCCCCAGTCTATAGCTTCCTTGTGCGTGTTTGAGAGTGGGGGTTGGTGGGGGGAGGGTTGGAGGGGTGGAAGTGTTGGCGGAACCAAACATAGTTCAGCCCAGCCCTCCACTGAAAAGTACTAACCATGGTAGTCTGAGATTTGGGCTAAAAGCACACATCGAAAATCTGCGCCGCTGATAACTCAAAGAACTTAAAAATTTAATTTGTTCAAAACATAGTCTTTTTACTCTAAATGACCACTGATAACCTTTGCTGGACAATTTTAGTGAAAGCTCATCCCATAGCACTGAACAATTATGGGATTATACTTCGGGGTATCCCAAGCAAATCCACCCTCATCACCTCGCACACCGTTATCTACAGACACGTCATTGTGTATGTAGAAATATGAAATATCTTTCGGCCGCAAAATAACCCCACCAAACCTGGCCTCCCGTGAGGATAAAAACCCTTCATGTGGCTGCAAATCAGTTTCTTAGATGCCTGTAATGACTGATATTCAAGCGCCATTGCTATTCGGGGTTTGCTCAGTCGTATATAATGAGGCCTTTCCAATTTCAAAAGGGAATAATCAAAGTTAGCTTCTGGAAGGCATCATTAGTCTTCAGACTCACTTACCTCCGCCTTTCTGATTAGAAGTCGCTATGGAGGTATAATCGAAAATACTACAGTCTTACGAATCGCAGAAGTTGCTTTTCTGTTGAAATACTGAAAAACAAACGATTGGCATTGACAAGTTTCTTTCTGTTGGCTGTGACTGCTATATATTGAATAGATAGAACAATAAAAAAATTAACAGCATATTATTCATTCAGTCTGTTCAGAAAGAATATGGATGGATTTTGCTAGACTCGTGTTCCATATATCTAACGAGTGAAACTCCGAGTACCGATTTTATAATGTATGAAAAGTGACACTGTGCATGAACCTATGGCTGTCACTATTATTATTATTATTTATTGGTGTTTAAGGTCATATACTTACGCACAATGGCTAATCATGACCATGACAGTTTTACGGGTGGAGTAAGCCGGAGTACCCGGAGAGAACCACCGAGCAACGACGAGCAGCTGTCAGCTTCCCAACATCGTAACTCCGCACTGCAGCACATGCGACGTTAGATTGGTTGAAGACATGCGTACCATCGACGTGCATTACGCCTTAGTACACGGCGTCATCGCGCCCCCGTGTGGACAATAGGTGTTAAGTGCCTTGCCCAAGGACACAACGCGGGAGTCCGAATTTATCAATCAGAAGGTCACCCATCCAGTGATTAACCGGGCTCGACGTTGCTTAACTTCGGTGATCTGAAGAGAACTGGTTACCGCAACGCCACCACGCCCCCTTATGGCTGCCACTGCCGGAAAAGCTGAATTTAGGCCTACAGTGATACCCATTCTGTACTTCAAGTTGATTTATTCAGTCAGAACAAGCAATTTCAGCAGCAGAAAATGTGTAAACAATGGTATTTTTATATGTAGAACATTTTTGTATCATGAAATGGGCCAAAAAAATTTTGAGGTTTTTTGATAAATCTCATAAGAGTAACCATAGGCAAAAACTTGAAAAAAAAAGTTTTTCAGTTGATTAAACCAATAAGTGACACGCGTAAAGTTTTCCATTGTTCACGATTTTATTCTTGTGAAATCTTATCTTCTGAATTATTGAAGTCATTTTAACAGTTACTGTGTGGTGAGTGAACACCTCATTCACGTTATCATAAACGTTGAATTCTTAATTGGAACACTGGCGTATACAAGTTCGCAACTTAGAATAGAAGAGTCCACAGTTTCTGCCTTTGGCTGTTACATGAAAGGCTTGAACATTCCAACGAATCCCAATTTCGTTGTGTGACCTACCTGAATTAATACTGACACAGAATTAATACAGACCAACGCATAAAATTACCTACAATTGAAGCTAGTAATCATACAAATCGGCTAACAATTCTCGGCGATAAGAAATCTTGGAAGTTTGAAGAGAGACTCTTCTTAAACTGTACATAACGTTCTCTGGGCTACAATATGGAACGAACGTTACCAATCGCTTGTTTGAAGCAAACAATCTTAAACGACAGCCGAGCAAAACCACGACGAGCGTGTTTAGGTACCAAATGCCCAGCAAATGATGAAACAAGTCGAATCTGAACGTAAATATCAGACAAACGGTTCTACTCTAAAATATTCATTCACCTTCAGTATGATACATAAAATTAATGCTCAGCCGGGATAAACAGAGGAAGAGGTAGGAACCCAGGCGGTAGGAATCTAAACTTCAGCTGTGAAACACTAATTGTTGTAACGTGAACGCTTTCCATACCCACCGTGACTCCCTGCTCTACACATCCATATTGAAAAATATTCCAGATAAACCCGTGAGCGGCAGATCAAGACGAAAAGAAGATTTAGGGATCTAAAATGTAAAACTGAAATAAAACGCTCCCTCAAAAACAAACTGCCCCATACACCCGCTTTGATGGTATGCTATCCATAAAAACTGAGACACACACTATAGCACATGGAATATTGACACTGGTCCGCCGCCCAAGTTTAGCTCCAAATGTTGTCTAACTTGTAGGTAGAGACACTACACCAGCCATTCTGTGAAAGAAACATCTTTTAACTCTAAATACACAGAAAATTTAAAGTTTGTAGTGATGGAAAGCATTTGTTTGTTTATTATTGGGGTATCGTGACTCTTTTACCAACCTGATTTGTATTGTGTCGGATGGAAGAGTACGGAGAGCACGGAGAGAACCATCCTGCGGCAGCTATCTACTACCTTACTTCCTTACTTACAGAACCGGCTCACGCAGCTCTAGCATTGGTTGAAGGCTAGTGTACCATTAACCTGCTGTATGGATCTGCACAATGCATGAGCTGTTCCAACCTGGACAGCTGAAATTAGGGGCCTCACCAATGACATAACGTAGAAGAAAGGCATTGCTTATGGTGGTAATTTATTATTTATTTATTTATTTATTTATTTATTTATTAGGGTTTAACGACACATTGACAGCCAAGGTCATATCGTGTCGGTGACAGTTTTACGGAAGGAGGAAGCCGGAGTACCCAGAGAGAACTACCGACCAACGACAAGCAGCTGGCAGCTCCCAAACATCGTAACTCCGCACTGCTGCACAGGCAGGGTTAGTTTGGTTGAAGACATGCGCCCCATCGACGTCAAGTACATCTTAGTACACAGCGTCATCGTGCCACCATGTGGACACTCGGGGTTAAGTGCCTTGCCCAAGGACACAACGCGGGATGGTGGTAATAAAGAGTGTCAATGCACATACTCTTTTAGTTTGTCAGAAGGGCCGTTTACTAAGTGTAGTAGAGAATATTCGCAATCTTTCATTTCAAGAAAATATTAAATCTGGCAGTCAGTGGTGCGGAAGAGATAAAAGGCATTATTAAACAGTAATTAACGTCCCGTTATTTGACTTTATTTTTGCAACGTAATAACGCACCAATTAGACAATGTAGCTTCTGGAGAAATGGTCTGGTGTTTTGGGGCAATTAGTTGTTTCCCAACATTTTTGTTTAAATGTACTGATTGTGGAGTATCCCAGCCTTTCGACCAGCTAATTTGCGAAAACACGTTCTATAGATGACGTAGCAACCAGAACAAAGCAAAAAATATATGTGTTAGGATAATGGGCAAAATCTAAGAACAGGTGGGTTTTGAACACACATCGCAAAGATCACACACTTTTCATACAGCAAGGCACACGCCTGAACTTACTGATCTATAGCCCGATTCATTTTCTTGTGGCAAAATATAACTGGAAAACCTTAAACTGCTAGACCTATTTATTTATTGGTGTTTAAGGTCACATACTTATGCACAATGGCTAATCGTGACCGTGACAGTTTTACGGGTGGAGGAAGTCGGAGTACCCGGAGAGAACCACCGAGCAACGACGAGCAGCTGTCAGCTCTCCAACATCGTAACTCTGAACTCTGCACCGCAGCACAGGCAGGGTTAGAGTGGTTGAAGACATGCGCACCATCGACGTGCAGTACGCCTCAGTGCACAGCGTCATCGTGCCCCCATGTAGGCAATCGGGGTGAAGCGTCTTGCCCAAGGACACAACGCGGTTGCCGCAGGTGAGATTTGAACCGAGGACCTCTCGGCTTGCAGCCTGCACCTCTACCACCTGAGCCACCGCGTCCCCAACTGTTAGATCTCCATCATTCTGTTTCCAGTGGAGATAATAATGTACATTTTCGAGTACATGAGGGAGATGGGTGTATAAGGAAAAATATGCTAGTTATTAATAAAATAAAAAAAATATCAACAGAAACAAAGCAGCTCTGATCTGTTAAACTATAAACCAGCGTAGTGTCTGAGCGGGCGATTTTTTGGCGGGGGATCTGTTCAGATGTCCAGAAGAGAGTCTTAACATTCAGAAGTTCTATAAATAGTAACAACTGACTGATGTTGGCAGTTATTTTGGTACAAAATATCATCACCCGGCGTCAAAATTTGAACACAAATATCCCAAAAAGGAGTGAATAGAAAGTACCGATGTTCCGGGCCAGAATCAGGAACATCTCACTAAAGAGAAAGACCCTTTTGTCCCACTGAATTTCGTGTTAATAAAAAAGCGTATTTTCAAAAATTTGTGAAATTTTACCGAATTGGCACTCATTTTTTACCCCTGTCCATATTTTTGTCCATACATCCAGTCTATTCTCAGTCACGTTACGTCTGTTTCTGTAGTACAGAATCGCCCATATATCATTTACTTTGACATTTCTGATGATTCGAGGGCCCTCTGATGAAGGGACAAAACCTATTAGGAAAAAACAATTTCAAAATTCCAAAGACTCAGAATTGAACCACCACCTAATTGTTTACTGCTATTTTAGGACACCCACCCAGTATTCATGCCTAAGTCATTGCTAATAAACATAACAAAGTGAAGTTTAGCTTATTGTTTACAAGCATGTTGCCCCTTCAGAGAGGAAACACACAAGGCTTTGTTTGGGCCCTGGGTCCTATTAAAGCAGTAACGCACAACGTGTCCACCCCAGATAACATCACTTCTGTTGTTCCCAGGGCCCCTACAAGAATACACTCATGTGTAGTATTATAAAACATAAACGCGCCAGCTGTTACGCAAATGCACTCCCCAGTCTATAGCTTCCTTGTGCATGGGTGAGAGTGGGGGTTGGGGGTGGGGTGGGGGGTGGAGGGGTGGAAGTGTTGGCGGA
Source organism: Pictodentalium vernedei (assembly GCA_031216915.1). NCBI lineage: Eukaryota > Metazoa > Mollusca > Scaphopoda > Dentaliida > Dentaliidae > Pictodentalium > Pictodentalium vernedei. Next base: position 87,232,650 of record CM062290.1, on the reverse strand, counting down.
ACCAAACATAGTTCAGCCGAGCGCTCCACTGAAAAGTACTAATCATGATAGTCTGAGATTTGGGCTAAAAGCACACATCGAAAATCTGCGCCGCTGATAACTCAAAGAACATAAAAATTGAATTTGTTCAAAACATAGTCTTTTTACTCTAAATGACCACTGACAACCTTTGCTGGACAATTTTAGTGAAAGCTCATCCCATAGCACTGAACAATTATGGGACTATACTTCGGGGTATCCCAAGCAAATCCACCCTCATCACCTCGCACACCGTTATCTACAGACACGTCATTGTGTATGTGTATGTAGAAATATGAAATATCTCTCGGCCGCAAAATAACCCCACCAAGCCTGGCCTCCCGTGGGGATAAAAACCCTTCATGTGGCTTTAAATCAGTTTCTTAGATGCCTGTAATGACTGATATTCAAGCGCCATTGCTATTCGGGGTTTGCTCAGTCGTATATAATGAGGCCTTTCCATTTTCAAAAGGGAATAATCAAAGTTAACTTCTGGAAGGCATCATTAGTTTTCAGTCTCACTTACCTCCGCCTTTCTGATTAGAAGTCGCTATGGAGGTATAATCGAAAATACTACAGTCTCACAAATCGCAGAAGTTGCTTTTCTGTTGAAATACTGAAAAACAAACGATTGGAATTGACAAGTTTCTTTCTGTTGGCTGTGACTGCTATATGTTGAATAGATAGAACAATAAAAAGATTAACTGAAGATTATTCATTCAGTCTGTTCAAAAAGAATATGGATGGATTTTGTTTGACTCGTGTTCCATATATCTAACGATTGAAACTCCGAGTCCTGATTTTATAATGTATGAAAAGTGACACTGTGCATGAACCTATGGCTGTCACTATTATTATTATTATTTATTGATGCTTAAGGTCATATACTTATGCACAATGGCTAATCATGACCGTGACAGTTTTACGGGTGGAGTAAGCCGGAGTACCCGGAGAGAACCACCGAGCAACGACGAGCAGCTGTCAGCTTACACTTTTACCAACCTGATTTGTATTGTGTCGGATGAAAGCGTACGGAGAGAACGGAGAGAACCATCCTGCGGCAGCTATCTACTACAGGTCTTACTTCCTAACTTACAGAACCGGCTCACGCAGCTCTAGCATTGGTTGAAGGCTAGTGTACCATTATCCTGTTGTACGGATCTACACAATGCACGAGCTGTTCCAACCTGGACAGCTGAAATTAGGGGCCTCACCAATGACATAACGTAGAAGAAAGACATTGCTTATGGTGGTAATTTATTATTTATTTATTTGTTTATTTATTTATTTATTAGGGTTTAACGACACATTGACAGCCAAGGTCATATCGTGTCGGTGACAGTTTTACGGATGGAGGAAGCCGGAGTACCCAGAGAGCACTACCGACCAACGACGAGCAGCTGCCAGCTCCCAAACATCGTAACTCCCCACTACTGCACAGGCAGGGGTAGATTGGTTGAAGACATGCGCCCCATCGACGTCAAGTACATCTTAGTACACAGCGTCATCGTGCCACCATGTGGACACTCGGGGTTAAGTGCCTTGCCCAAGGACACAACGCGGGATGGTGGTAATAAAGAGTGTCAATGCACATACTCTTTTAGTTTGTCAGAAGGACTGTTTACTAAGTGTAGTAGAGAATATTCGCAATCTTTCATTTCAAGAAAATAAATCTGGCAGACAGTGGTGCGGAAGAGATAAAAGGCATTATTAAACAGTAATTAACGTCCCGTTATTTGACTTTATTTTTGCAACGTAATAACGCACCCAATTAGACAATGTAGCTTGTGGGGAAATGGTCTGATGTTTTGGGGCAATTAGTTGTTTCCCAACATTTTTGTTTAAATGTACTGATTGTGGAGTATCCCAGCCTTTCGACCAGCTAATTTGCAAAAACACGTTCTATAGATGATGTAGCAACCAGAACAAAGCAAAAAATATATGTGTTTGGATAATGGGCAAAATCTAAGAACAGGTGGGTTTTGAACACACCTCGCAAAGATCACACACTTTTCATACAGCAAAGCACACGCCTGAACTTACTGATCTATAGCCCGATTCATTTTCTTGTGGCAAAATATAACTGGAAAACCTTAAACTGTTAGACCTCCATCATTCTGTTTCCAGTGGAGATAATAATGTACATTTTCGAGTACATGAGGGAGATGGGTGTATAAGGAAAAATATGCTAGTTATTAATAAAATAAAAAAAAATATCAACAGAAACAAAGCAGCTCTGATCTGTTAAACTACAAACCAGCGTTGTGTCTGAGCAGACGATTTTTTGGCGGGGGATCTGTTCAGATGTCCAGAAGAGAGTCTTAACATTCAGAAGTTCTATAAATAGTAACAACTGACTGATGTTGGCAGTTATTTTGGTACAAAATATCATCACCCGGGGTCAAAATTTGAACACAAATATCCCAAAAAGGAGTGAATAGAAAGTACCGATGTTCCGGGCCAGAATCAGGAACATCTCACTAAAGAGAAAGACCCTTTTGACCCACTGAAAATCGTGTTAATAAAAAAGCGTATTTTCGAAAATTTGTGAAATTTTACCGAATTGGCACTCATTTTTTACCCCTGTCCATATTTTTGTCCATACATCCAATCTATTCTCAGTCACGTTACGTATGTTTCTGTAGTACAGAATCGCCCATATATCATTTACTTTGACATTTCTGATGATGCGAGGGCCCTCTGATGAAGGGAAAACACCTATTAGGAAAAAACAATTTCAAAATTCCAAAGACTGCGAATTTAACCACCACCTAATTGTTTTCTGCTATTTTAGGACACCCACCGAGTATTCATGCCTAAATCATTGCTGATAAACATAACAAAATGAAGTTTAGCTTATTGTTTACAAGCATGTTGCCCCTTCATAGAGGAAACAGACAAGGCTTTGTTTGGGCCCTGGGTCCTATTAAAGCAGTAACGCACAACGTGTCCACCCCAGTTAACATCACTTCTGTTGTTCCCAGGGCCCCTACAAGAATACACTCATGTGTAGTATTATAAAACATAAACGCGCCAGCTGTTACGCAAATGCACTCCCCAGTCTATAGCTTCTTTGTGCGTGTTTGAGAGTGGGGGTTGGTGGGGGGAGGGTTGGAGGGGTGGAAGTGTTGGCGGAACCAAACATAGTTCAGCCCAGCCCTCCACTGAAAAGTACTAACCATGGTAGTCTGAGATTTGGGCTAAAAGCACACATCAAAAATCTGCGCCGCTGATAACTCAAAGAACTTAAAAATTGAATTTGTTCAAAACATAGTCTTTTTACTCTAAATGACCACTGATAACCTTTGCTGGACAATTTTAGTGAAAGCTCATCCCATAGCACTGAACAATTATGGGACTATACTTCGGGGTATCCCAAGCAAATCCACCCTCATCACCTCGCACACCGTTATCTACAGACACGTCATTGTGTATGAAGAAATATGAAATATCTTTCGGCCGCAAAATAACCCCACCAAACCTGGCCTCCCGTGAGGATAAAAACCCTTCATGTGGCTGCAAATCAGTTTCTTAGATGCCTGTAATGACTGATATTCAAGCGCCATTGCTATTCGGGGTTTGCTCAGTCGTATATAATGAGGCCTTTCCAATTTCAAAAGGGAATAATCAAAGTTAGCTTCTGGAAGGCATCATTAGTCTTCAGACTCACTTACCTCCGCCTTTCTGATTAGAAGTCGCTATGGAGGTATAATCGAAAATACTACAGTCTTACGAATCGCAGAAGTTGCTTTTCTGTTGAAATACTGAAAAACAAACGATTGGCATTGACAAGTTTCTTTCTGTTGGCTGTGACTGCTATATGTTGAATAGATAGAACAATAAAAAAATTAACAGCATATTATTCATTCAGTCTGTTCAGAAAGAATATGGATGGATTTTGCTAGACTCGTGTTCCATATATCTAACGAGTGAAACTCCGAGTACCGATTTTATAATGTATGAAAAGTGACACTGTGCATGAACCTATGGCTGTCACTATTATTATTATTATTTATTGGTGTTTAAGGTCATATACTTACGCACAATGGCTAATCATGACCATGACAGTTTTACGGGTGGAGTAAGCCGGAGTACCCGGAGAGAACCACCGAGCAACGACGAGCAGCTGTCAGCTTCCCAACATCGTAACTCCGCACTGCAGCACATGCGACGTTAGATTGGTTGAAGACATGCGTACCATCGACGTGCAGTACGCCTTAGTACACGGCGTCATCGCGCCCCCGTGTGGACAATAGGTGTTAAGTGCCTTGCCCAAGGACACAACGCGGGAGTCCGAATTTATCAATCAGAAGGTCACCCATCCAGTGATTAACCGGGCTCGACGTTGCTTAACTTCGGTGATCTGAAGAGAACTGGTTACCGCAACGCCACCACGCCCCCTTATGGCTGCCACTGCCGGAAAAGCTGAATTTAGGCCTACAGTGATACCCATTCTGTACTTCAAGTTGATTTATTCAGTCAGAACAAGCAATTTCAGCAGCAGAAAATGTGTAAACAATGGTATTTTTATATGTAGAACATTTTTGCATCATGAAATGGGCCAAAAAAATTTTGAGGTTTTTTGATAAATTTCATAAGAGTAACCATAGGCAAAAACTTGAAAAAAAAAGTTTTTCAGTTGATTAAACCAATAAGTGACACGCGTAAAGTTTTCCATTGTTCACGATTTTATTCTTGTGAAATCTTATCTTCTGAATTATTGAAGTCATTTTAACAGTTACCGTGTGGTGAGTGAACACCTCATTCACGTTATCATAAACGTTGAATTCTTAATTGGAACACTGGCGTATACAAGTTCGCAACTTAGAATAGAAGAGTCCACAGTTTCTGCCTTTGGCTGTTACATGAAAGGCTTGAACATTCCAACGAATCCCAATTTCGTTGTGTGACCTACCTGAATTAATACTGACACAGAATTAATACAGACCAACGCATAAAATTACCTACAATTGAAGCTAGTAATCATACAAATCGGCTAACAATTCTCGGCGATAAGAAATCTTGGAAGTTTGAAGAGAGACTCTTCTTAAACTGTACATAACGTTCTCTGGGCTACAATATGGAACGAACGTTACCAATCGCTTGTTTGAAGCAAACAATCTTAAACGACAGCCGAGCAAAACCACGACGAGCGTGTTTAGGTACCAAATGCCCAGCAAATGATGAAACAAGTCGAATCTGAACGTAAATATCAGACAAACGGTTCTACTCTAAAATATTCATTCACCTTCAGTATGATACATAAAATTAATGCTCAGCCAGGATAAACAGAGGAAGAGGTAGGAACCCAGGCGGTAGGAATCTAAACTTCAGCTGTGAAACACTAATTGTTGTAACGTGAACGCTTTCCATACCCACCGTGACTCCCTGCTCTACACATCCATATTGAAAAATATTCCAGATAAACCCGTGAGCGGCAGATCAAGACGAAAAGAAGATTTTGGGATCTAAAATGTAAAACTGAAATAAAACGCTCCCTCAAAAACAAACTGCCCCATACACCCGCTTTGATGGTATGCTATCCATAAAAACTGAGACACACACTATAGCACATGGAATATTGACACTGGTCCGCCGCCCAAGTTTAGCTCCAAATGTTGTCTAACTTGTAGGTAGAGACACTACACCAGCCATTCTGTGAAAGAAACATCTTTTAACTCTAAATACACAGAAAATTTAAAGTTTGTAGTGATGGAAAGCATTTGTTTGTTTATTATTGGGGTATCGTGACTCTTTTACCAACCTGATTTGTATTGTGTCGGATGGAAGAGTACGGAGAGCACGGAGAGAACCATCCTGCGGCAGCTATCTACTACCTTACTTCCTTACTTACAGAACCGGCTCACGCAGCTCTAGCATTGGTTGAAGGCTAGTGTACCATTAACCTGCTGTATGGATCTGCACAATGCATGAGCTGTTCCAACCTGGACAGCTGAAATTAGGGGCCTCACCAATGACATAACGTAGAAGAAAGGCATTGCTTATGGTGGTAATTTATTATTTATTTATTTATTTATTTATTAGGGTTTAACGACACATTGACAGCCAAGGTCATATCGTGTCGGTGACAGTTTTACGGAAGGAGGAAGCCGGAGTACCCAGAGAGAACTACCGACCAACGACAAGCAGCTGGCAGCTCCCAAACATCGTAACTCCGCACTGCTGCACAGGCAGGGTTAGTTTGGTTGAAGACATGCGCCCCATCGACGCCAAGTACATCTTAGTACACAGCGTCATCGTGCCACCATGTGGACACTCGGGGTTAAGTGCCTTGCCCAAGGACACAACGCGGGATGGTGGTAATAAAGAGTGTCAATGCACATACTCTTTTAGTTTGTCAGAAGGGCCGTTTACTAAGTGTAGTAGAGAATATTCGCAATCTTTCATTTCAAGAAAATATTAAATCTGGCAGTCAGTGGTGCGGAAGAGATAAAAGGCATTATTAAACAGTAATTAACGTCCCGTTATTTGACTTTATTTTTGCAACGTAATAACGCACCAATTAGACAATGTAGCTTCTGGAGAAATGGTCTGGTGTTTTGGGGCAATTAGTTGTTTCCCAACATTTTTGTTTAAATGTACTGATTGTGGAGTATCCCAGCCTTTCGACCAGCTAATTTAGGAAAACACGTTCTATAGATGACGTAGCAACCAGAACAAAGCAAAAAATATATGTGTTAGGATAATGGGCAAAATCTAAGAACAGGTGGGTTTTGAACACACATCGCAAAGATCACACACTTTTCATACAGCAAGGCACACGCCTGAACTTACTGATCTATAGCCCGATTCATTTTCTTGTGGCAAAATATAACTGGAAAACCTTAAACTGTTAGGCCTATTTATTTATTGGTGTTTAAGGTCACATACTTATGCACAATGGCTAATCGTGACCGTGACAGTTTTACGGGTGGAGGAAGTCGGAGTACCCGGAGAGAACCACCGAGCAACGACGAGCAGCTGTCAGCTCTCCAACATCGTAACTCTGAACTCTGCACCGCAGCACAGGCGGGGTTAGAGTGGTTGAAGACATGCGCACCATCGACGTGCAGTACGCCTCAGTGCACAGCGTCATCGTGCCCCCATGTAGGCAATCGGGGTGAAGCGTCTTGCCCAAGGACACAACGCGGTTGCAGCAGGTGGGATTTGAACCGAGGACCTCTCGGCTTGCAGCCTGCACCTCTACCACCTGAGCCACCGCGTCCCCAACTGTTAGATCTCCATCATTCTGTTTCCAGTGGAGATAATAATGTACATTTTCGAGTACATGAGGGAGATGGGTGTATAAGGAAAAATATGCTAGTTATTAATAAAATAAAAAAAATATCAACAGAAACAAAGCAGCTCTGATCTGTTAAACTATAAACCAGCGTAGTGTCTGAGCGGGCGATTTTTTGGCGGGGGATCTGTTCAGATGTCCAGAAGAGAGTCTTAACATTCAGAAGTTCTATAAATAGTAACAACTGACTGATGTTGGCAGTTATTTTGGTACAAAATATCATCACCCGGGGTCAAAATTTGAACACAAATATCCCAAAAAGGAGTGAATAGAAAGTACCGATGTTCCGGGCCAGAATCAGGAACATCTCACTAAAGAGAAAGACCCTTTTGTCCCACTGAATTTCGTGTTAATAAAAAAGCGTATTTTCAAAAATTTGTGAAATTTTACCGAATTGGCACTCATTTTTTACCCCTGTCCATATTTTTGTCCATACATCCAGTCTATTCTCAGTCACGTTACGTCTGTTTCTGTAGTACAGAATCGCCCATATATCATTTACTTTGACATTTCTGATGATTCGAGGGCCCTCTGATGAAGGGACAAAACCTATTAGGAAAAAACAATTTCAAAATTCCAAAGACTCAGAATTTAACCACCACCTAATTGTTTACTGCTATTTTAGGACACCCACCCAGTATTCATGCCTAAGTCATTGCTAATAAACATAACAAAGTGAAGTTTAGCTTATTGTTTACAAGCATGTTGCCCCTTCAGAGAGGAAACACACAAGGCTTTGTTTGGGCCCTGGGTCCTATTAAAGCAGTAACGCACAACGTGTCCACCCCAGATAACATCACTTCTGTTGTTCACAGGGCCCCTACAAGAATACACTCATGTGCAGTATTATAAAACATAAACGCGCCAGCTGTTACGCAAATGCACTCCCCAGTCTATAGCTTCCTTGTGCGTGGGTGAGAGTGGGGGTTGGGGGTGGGGTGGGGGGGGGGGGTGGAGGGGTGGAAGTGTTGGCGGAACCAAACATAGTTCAGCCGAGCGCTCCACTGAAAAGTACTAATCATGATAGTCTGAGATTTGGGCTAAAAGCACACATCGAAAATCTGCGCCGCTGATAACTCAAAGAACATAAAAATTGAATTTGTTCAAAACATAGTCTTTTTACTCTAAATGACCACTGACAACCTTTCCTGGACAATTTTAGTGAAAGCTCATCCCATAGCACTGAACAATTATGGGACTATACTTCGGGGTATCCCAAGCAAATCCACCCTCATCACCTCGCACACCGTTATCTACAGACACGTCATTGTGTATGTGTATGTAGAAATATGAAATATCTCTCGGCCGCAAAATAACCCCACCAAGCCTGGCCTCCCGTGGGGATAAAAACCCTTCATGTGGCTGCAAATCAGTTTCTTAGATGCCTGTAATGACTGATATTCAAGCGCCATTGCTATTCGGGGTTTGCTCAGTCGTATATAATGAGGCCTTTCCATTTTCAAAAGGGAATAATCAAAGTTAACTTCTGGAAGGCATCATTAGTTTTCAGACTCACTTACCTCCGCCTTTCTGATTAGAAGTCGCTATGGAGGTATAATCGAAAATACTACAGTCTCACAAATCGCAGAAGTTGCTTTTCTGTTGAAATACTGAAAAACAAACGATTGGAATTGACAAGTTTCTTTCTGTTGGCTGTGACTGCTATATGTTGAATAGATAGAACAATAAAAAGATTAACTGAAGATTATTCATTCAGTCTGTTCAAAAAGAATATGGATGGATTTTGTTTGACTCGTGTTCCATATATCTAACGATTGAAACTCCGAGTCCTGATTTTATAATGTATGAAAAGTGACACTGTGCATGAACCTATGGCTGTCACTATTATTATTATTATTTATTGATGCTTAAGGTCATATACTTATGCACAATGGCTAATCATGACCGTGACAGTTTTACGCGTGGAGTAAGCCGGAGTACCCGGAGAGAACCACCGAGCAACGACGAGCAGCTGTCAGCTTCCCAACATCGTAACTCCGCACTGCAGCACATGCGACGTTAGATTGGTTGAAGACATGCGTACCATCGACGTGCAGTACGCCTTAGTACACGGCGTCATCGCGCCCCCGTGTGGACAATAGGTGTTAAGTGCCTTGCCCAAGGACACAACGCGGGAGTCCGAATTTATCAATCAGAAGGTCACCCATCCAGTGATTAACCGGGCTCGACGTTGCTTAACTTCGGTGATCTGAAGAGAACTGGTTACCGCAACGCCACCACGCCCCCTTATGGCTGCCACTGCCGGAAAAGCTGAATTTAGGCCTACAGTGATACCCATTCTGTACTTCAAGTTGATTTATTCAGTCAGAACAAGCAATTTCAGCAGCAGAAAATGTGTAAACAATGGTATTTTTATATGTAGAACATTTTTGCATCATGAAATGGGCCAAAAAAATTTTGAAGTTTTTTGATAAATTTCATAAGAGTAACAATAGGCAAAAACTTGAAAAAAAAAGTTTTTCAGTTGATTAAACCAATAAGTCACACGCGTAAAGTTTTCCATTGTTCACGATTTTATTCTTGTGAAATCTTATCTTCTGAATTATTGAAGTCATTTTAACAGTTACTGTGTGGTGAGTGAACACCTCATTCACGTTATCATAAACGTTGAATTCTTAATTGGAACACTGGCGTATACAAGTTCGCAACTTAGAATAGAAGAGTCCACAGTTTCTGCCTTTGGCTGTTACATGAAAGGCTTGAACATTCCAACGAATCCCAATTTCGTTGTGTGACCTACCTGAATTAATACTGACACAGAATTAATACAGACCAACGCATAAAATTACCTACAATTAAAGCTAGTAATCACACAAATCGGCTAACAATTCTCGGCGATAAGAAATCTTGGAAGTTTGAAGTGAGACACTTCTTAAACTGTACATAACGTTCTCTGGGCTACAATATGGAACGAACGTTACCAATCGCTTGTTTGAAGCAAACAATCTTAAACGACAGCCGAGCAAAACCACGACGAGCGTGTTTAGGTTCCAAATGCCCAGCAAATGATAAAACAAGTCGAATCTGAACGTAAATATCAGACAAACGGTTCTACTCTAAAATATTCATTCACCTTCAGTATGATACATAAAATTAATGCTCAGCCGGGATAAACAGAGGAAGAGGTAGGAACCCAGGCGGTAGGAATCTAAACTTCAGCTGTGAAACACTAATTGTCGTAACGTGAACGCTTTCCATACCCACCGTGACTCCCTGCTCTACACATCCATATCGAAAAATATTCCAGATAAACCCGTGAGCGGCAGATCAAGACGAAAAGAAGATTTAGGGATCTAAAATGTAAAACTGAAATAAAACGCTCCCTCAAAAACAAACTGCCCCATACACCCGCTTTGATGGTATGCTATCCATAAAAACTGAGACACACACTATAGCACATGGAATATTGACACTGGTCCGCCGCCCAAGTTTAGCTCCAAATGTTGTCTAACTTGTAGGTAGAGACACTACACCAGCCATTCTGTGAAAGAAACATCTTTTAACTCTAAATACACAGAAAATTTAAAGTTTGTAGTGATGGAAAGCATTTGTTTGTTTATTATTGGGGTATCGTGACTCTTTTACCAACCTGATTTGTATTGTGTCGGATGAAAGAGTACGGAGAGCACGGAGAGAACCATCCTGCGGCAGCTATCTACTACCTTACTTCCTTACTTACAGAACCGGCTCACGCAGCTCTAGCATTGGTTGAAGGCTAGTGTACTATTAACCTGCTGTATGGATCTGCACAATGCATGAGCTGTTCCAACCTGGACAGCTGAAATTAGGGGCCTCACCAATGACATAACGTAGAAGAAAGGCATTGCTTATGGTGGTAATTTATTATTTATTTATTTGTTTATTTATTTATTTATTAGGGTTTAACGTCACATTGACAGCCAAGGTCATATCGTGTCGGTGACAGTTTTACGGATGGAGGAAGCCGGAGTACCCAGAGCGCACTACCGACCAACGACGAGCAGCTGCCAGCTCCCAAACATCGTAACTCCCCACTACTGCACAGGCAGGGGTAGATTGGTTGAAGACATGCGCCCCATCCACGTCAAGTACATCTTAGTACACAGCGTCATCGTGCCACCATGTGGACACTCGGGGTTAAGTGCCTTGCCCAAGGACACAACGCGGGATGGTGGTAATAAAGAGTGTCAATGCACATACTCTTTTAGTTTGTCAGAAGGGCTGTTTACTAAGTGTAGTAGAGAATATTCGCAATCTTTCATTTCAAGAAAATAAATCTGGCAGACAGTGGTGCGGAAGAGATAAAAGGCATTATTAAACAGTAATTAACGTCCCGTTATTTGACTTTATTTTTGCAACGTAATAACGCACCCAATTAGACAATGTAGCTTGTGGGGAAATGGTCTGGTGTTTTGGGGCAATTAGTTGTTTCCCAACATTTTTGTTTAAATGTACTGATTGTGGAGTATCCCAGCCTTTCGACCAGCTAATTTGCAAAAACACGTTCTATAGATGATGTAGCAACCAGAACAAAGCAAAAAATATATGTGTTTGGATAATGGGCAAAATCTAAGAACAGGTGGGTTTTGAACACACCTCGCAAAGATCACACACTTTTCATACAGCAAAGCACACGCCTGAACTTACTGATCTATAGCCCGATTCATTTTCTTGTGGCAAAATATAACTGGAAAACCTTAAACTGTTAGACCTCCATCATTCTGTTTCCAGTGGAGATAATAATGTACATTTTCGAGTACACGAGGGAGATGGGTGTATAAGGAAAAATATGCTAGTTATTAATAAAATAAAAAAAATATCAACAGAAACAAAGCAGCTCTGATCTGTTAAACTATAAACCAGCGTTGTGTCTGAGCAGACGATTTTTTGGCGGGGGATCTGTTCAGATGTCCAGAAGAGAGTCTTAACATTCAGAAGTTCTATAAATAGTAACAACTGACTGATGTTGGCAGTTATTTTGGTACAAAATATCATCACCCGGGGTCAAAATTTGAACACAAATATCCCAAAAAGGAGTGAATAGAAAGTACCGATGTTCCGGGCCAGAATCAGGAACATCTCACTAAAGAGAATGACCCTTTTGACCCACTGAAAATCGTGTTAATAAAAAAGCGTATTTTCGAAAATTTGTGAAATTTTACCGAATTGGCACTCATTTTTTACCCCTGTCCATATTTTTGTCCATACATCCAATCTATTCTCAGTCACGTTACGTATGTTTCTGTAGTACAGAATCGCCCATATATCATTTACTTTGACATTTCTGATGATGCGAGGGCCCTCTGATGAAGGGAAAACACCTATTAGGAAAAAACAATTTCAAAATTCCAAAGACTGCGAATTTAACCACCACCTAATTGTTTTCTGCTATTTTAGGACACCCACCGAGTATTCATGCCTAAATCATTGCTGATAAACATAACAAAATGAAGTTTAGCTTATTGTTTACAAGCATGTTGCCCCTTCATAGAGGAAACACACAAGGCTTTGTTTGGGCCCTGGGTCCTATTAAAGCAGTAACGCACAACGTGTCCACCCCAGTTAACATCACTTCTGTTGTTCCCAGGGCCCCTACAAGAATACACTCATGTGTAGTATTATAAAACATAAACGCGCCAGCTGTTACGCAAATGCACTCCCCAGTCTATAGCTTCCTTGTGCGTGTTTGAGAGTGGGGGTTGGTGGGGGGAGGGTTGGAGGGGTGGAAGTGTTGGCGGAACCAAACATAGTTCAGCCCAGCCCTCCACTGAAAAGTACTAACCATGGTAGTCTGAGATTTGGGCTAAAAGCACACATCGAAAATCTGCGCCGCTGATAACTCAAAGAACTTAAAAATTGAATTTGTTCAAAACATAGTCTTTTTACTCTAAATGACCACTGATAACCTTTGCTGGACAATTTTAGTGAAAGCTCATCCCATAGCACTGAACAATTATGGGACTATACTTCGGGGTATCCCAAGCAAATCCACCCTCATCACCTCGCACACCGTTATCTACAGACACGTCATTGTGTATGTAGAAATATGAAATATCTTTCGGCCGCAAAATAACCCCACCAAACCTGGCCTCCCGTGAGGATAAAAACCCTTCATGTGGCTGCAAATCAGTTTCTTAGATGCCTGTAATGACTGATATTCAAGCGCCATTGCTATTCGGGGTTTGCTCAGTCGTATATAATGAGGCCTTTCCAATTTCAAAAGGGAATAATCAAAGTTAGCTTCTGGAAGGCATCATTAGTCTTCAGACTCACTTACCTCCGCCTTTCTGATTAGAAGTCGGTATGGAGGTATAATCGAAAATACTACAGTCTCACAAATCGCAGAAGTTGCTTTTCTGTTGAAATACTGAAAAACAAACGATTGGAATTGACAAGTTTCTTTCTGTTGGCTGTGACTGCTATATGTTGAATAGATAGAACAATAAAAAAATTAACTGAAGATTATTCATTCAGTCTGTTCAAAAAGAATATGGATGGATTTTGTTTGACTCGTGTTCCATATATCTAACGAGTGAAACTCCGAGTCCTGATTTTATAATGTATGAAAAGTGACACTGTGCATGAACCTATGGCTGTCACTATTATTATTATTATTTATTGATGCTTAAGGTCATATACTTATGCACAATGGCTAATCATGACCGTGACAGTTTTACGGGTGGAGTAAGCCGGAGTACCCGGAGAGAACCACCGAGTAACGACGAGCAGCTGTCAGCTTCCCAACATCGTAACTCCGCACTGCAGCACATGCGACGTTAGATTGGTTGAAGACAACATGCATACCATCGACGTGCAGTACGCCTTAGTACACGGCGTCATCGCGCCCCCGTGTGGACAATAGGTGTTAAGTGCCTTGCCCAAGGACACAACGCGGGAGTCCGAATTTATCAATCAGAGGGTCACCCATCCAGTGATTAACCGGGCTCGACGTTGCTTAACTTCGGTGATCTGAAGAGAACTGGTTACCGCAACGCCACCACGCCCCTTATGGCTGCCACTGCCGGAAAAGCTGAATTTAGGCCTACAGTGATACCCATTCTGTACTTCAAGTTGATTTATTCAGTCAGAACAAGCAATTTCAGCAGCAGAAAATGTGTAAACAATGGTATTTTTATATGTAGAACATTTTTGCATCATGAAATGGGCCAAAAAAATTTTGAAGTTTTTTGATAAATTTCATAAGAGTAGCCATAGGCAAAAACTTGAAAAAAAAAGTTTTTCAGTTGATTAAACCAATAAGTGACACGCGTAAAGTTTTCCATTGTTCACGATTTTATTCTTGTGAAATCTTATCTTCTGAATTATTGAAGTCATTTTAACAGTTACTGTGTGGTGAGTGAACACCTCATTCACGTTATCATAAACGTTGAATTCTTAATTAGAACACTGGCGTCTACAAGTTCGCAACTTAGAATAGAAGAGTCCACAGTTTCTGCCTTTGGCTGTTACATGAAAGGCTTGAACATTCCAACGAATCCCAATTTCGTTGTGTGACCTACCTGAATTAATACTGACACAGAATTAATACAGACCAACGCATAAAATTACCTACAATTAAAGCTAGTAATCACACAAATCGGCTAACAATTCTCGGCGATAAGAAATCTTGGAAGTTTGAAGAGAGACTCTTCTTAAACTGTACATAACGTTCTCTGCGCTACAATATGGAACGAACGTTACCAATCGCTTGTTTGAAGCAAACAATCTTAAACGACAGCCGAGCAAAACCACGACGAGCGTGTTTAGGTACCAAATGCCCAGCAAATGATGAAACAAGTCGAATCTGAACGTAAATATCAGACAAACGGTTCTACTCTAAAATATTCATTCACCTTCAGTATGATACATAAAATTAATGCTCAGCCGGGATAAACAGAGGAAGAGGTAGGAACCCAGGCGGTAGGAATCTAAACTTCAGCTGTGAAACACTAATTGTCGTAACGTGAACGCTTTCCATACCCACCGTGACTCCCTGCTCTACACATCCATATCGAAAAATATTCCAGATAAACCCGTGAGCGGCAGATCAAGACGAAAAGAAGATTTAGGGATCTAAAATGTAAAACTGAAATAAAACGCTCCCTCAAAAACAAACTGCCCCATACACCCGCTTTGATGGTATGCTATCCATAAAAACTGAGACACACACTATAGCACATGGAATATTGACACTGGTCCGCCGCCCAAGTTTAGCTCCAAATGTTGTCTAACTTGTAGGTAGAGACACTACACCAGCCATTCTGTGAAAGGAACATCTTTTAACTCTAAATACACAGAAAATTTAAAGTTTGTAGTGATGGAAAGCATTTGTTTGTTTATTATTGGGGTATCGTGACTCTTTTACCAACCTGATTTGTATTGTGTCGGATGAAAGAGTACGGAGAGCACGGAGAGGACCATCCCGCGGCAGCTATCTACTACCTTACTTCCTTACTTACAGAACCGGCTCACGCAGCTCTAGCATTGGTTGAAGGCTAGTGTACTATTAACCTGCTGTATGGATCTGCACAATGCATGAGCTGTTCCAACCTGGACAGCTGAAATTAGGGGCCTCACCAATGACATAACGTAGAAGAAAGGCATTGCTTATCGTGGTAATTTATTATTTATTTATTTATTTATTTATTAGGGTTTAACGACACATTGACAGCCAAGGTCATATCGTGTCGGTGACAGTTTTACGGAAGGAGGAAGCCGGAGTACCCAGAGAGAACTACCGACCAACGACAAGCAGCTGGCAGCTCCCAAACATCGTAACTCCGCACTACTGCACAGGCAGGGTTAGTTTGGTTGAAGACATGCGCCCCATCGACGTCAAGTACATCTTAGTACACAGCGTCATCGTGCCACCATGTGGACACTCGGGGTTAAGTGCCTTGCCCAAGGACACAACGCGGGATGGTGGTAATAAAGAGTGTCAATGCACATACTCTTTTAGTTTGTCAGAAGGGCTGTTTACTAAGTGTAGTAGAGAATATTCGCAATCTTTCATTTCAAGAAAATATTAAATCTGGCAGTCAGTGGTGCGGAAGAGATAAAAGGCATTATTAAACAGTAATTAACGTCCCGTTATTTGACTTTATTTTTGCAACGTAATAACGCACCAATTAGACAATGTAGCTTCTGGAGAAATGGTCTGGTGTTTTGGGGCAATTAGTTGTTTCCCAACATTTTTGTTTAAATGTACTGATTGTGGAGTATCCCAGCCTTTCGACCAGCTAATTTGCGAAAACACGTTCTATAGATGACGTAGCAACCAGAACAAAGCAAAAAATATATGTGTTAGGATAATGGGCAAAATCTAAGAACAGGTGGGTTTTGAACACACATCGCAAAGATCACACACTTTTCATACAGCAAGGCACACGCCTGAACTTACTGATCTATAGCCCGATTCATTTTCTTGTGGCAAAATATAACTGGAAAACCTTAAACTGTTAGACCTATTTATTTATTGGTGTTTAAGGTCACATACTTATGCACAATGGCTAATCGTGACCGTGACAGTTTTACGGGTGGAGGAAGCCGGAGTACCCGGAGAGAACCACCGAGCAACGACGAGCAGCTGTCAGCTCTCCAACATCGTAACTCTGAACTCTGCACCGCAGCACAGGCAGGGTTAGAGTGGTTGAAGACATGCGCACCATCGACGTGCAGTACGCCTCAGTGCACAGCGTCATCGTGCCCCCATGTAGGCAATCGGGGTGAAGCGTCTTGCCCAAGGACACAACGCGGTTGCCGCAGGTGGGATTTGAACCGAGGACCTCTCGGCTTGCAGCCTGCACCTCTACCACCTGAGCCACCGCGCCCCCAACTGTTAGATCTCCATCATTCTGTTTCCAGTGGAGATAATAATGTACATTTTCGAGTAAATGAGGGAGATGGGTGTATAAGGAAAAATATGCTAGTTATTAATAAAATAAAAAAAATATCAACAGAAACAAAGCAGCTCTGATCTGTTAAACTATAAACCAGCGTAGTGTCTGAGCGGGCGATTTTTTGGCGGGGGATCTGTTCAGATGTCCAGAAGAGAGTCTTAACATTCAGAAGTTCTATAAATAGTAACAACTGACTGATGTTGGCAGTTATTTTGGTACAAAATATCATCACCCGGGGTCAAAATTTGAACACAAATATCCCAAAAAGGAGTGAATAGAAAGTACCGATGTTCCGGGCCAGAATCAGGAACATCTCACTAAAGAGAAAGACCCTTTTGGCCCACTGAATTTCGTGTTAATAAAAAAGCGTATTTTCAAAAATTTGTGAAATTTTACCGAATTGGCACTCATTTTTTACCCCTGTCCATATTTTCGTCCATACATCCAGTCTATTCTCAGTCACGTTACGTCTGTTTCTGTAGTACAGAATCGCCCATATATCATTTACTTTGACATTTCTGATGATTCGAGGGCCCTCTGATGAAGGGACAAAACCTATTAGGAAAAAACAATTTCAAAATTCCAAAGACTCAGAATTTAACCACCACCTAATTGTTTACTGCTATTTTAGGACACCCACCCAGTATTCATGCCTAAGTCATTGCTAATAAACATAACAAAGTGAAGTTTAGCTTATTGTTTACAAGCATGTTGCCCCTTCAGAGAGGAAACACACAAGGCTTTGTTTGGGCCCTGGGTCCTATTAAAGCAGTAACGCACAACGTGTCCACCCCAGATAACATCACTTCTGTTGTTCCCAGGGCCCCTACAAGAATACACTCATGTGTAGTATTATAAAACATAAACGCGCCAGCTGTTACGCAAATGCACTCCCCAGTCTATAGCTTCCTTGTGCGTGGGTGAGAGTGGGGGTTGGGGGTGGGGGTGCAGGGGGGGGGGGGTGCAGGGGTGGAAGTGTTGGCGGAACCAAGCATAGTTCAGCCGAGCCCTCCACTGAAAAGTACTAATCATGATAGTCTGAGATTTGGGATAAAAGCACACATCGAAAATCTGCGCCGCTGATAACTCAAAGAACTTAAAAATTGAATTTGTTCAAAACATAGTCTTTTTACTCTGACTGACCACTGACCACCTTTGCTGGACAATTTTAGTGAAAGCTCATCCCATAGCACTGAACAATTATGGGACTATACTTCGGGGTATCCCAAGCAAATCCACCCTCATCACCTCGCACACCGTTATCTACAGACACGTCATTGTGTATGTAGAAATATGAAATATCTCTCGGCCGCAAAATAACCCCACCAAGCCTGGCCTCCCGTGAGGACAAAAACCCTTCATGTGGCTGCAAATCAGTTTCTTAGATGCCTGTAATGACTGATATTCAAGCGCCATTGCTATTCGGGGTTTGCTCAGTCGTATATAATGAGGCCTTTCCATTTTCAAAAGGGAATAATCAAAGTTAGCTTCTGGAAGGCATAATTAGTTTTCAGACTCACTTACCTCCGCCTTTCTGATTAGAAGTCGCTATGGAGGTATAATCGAAGATACTACAGTCTCACAAATCGCAGAAGTTGCTTTTCTGTTGAAATACTGAAAAACAAACGATTGGAATTGACAAGTTTCTTTCTGTTGGCTGTGACTGCTATATGTTGAATAGATAGAACAATAAAAAAATTAACTGAAGATTATTCATTCAGCCTGTTCAGAAAGAATATGGATGGATTTTGTTTGACTCGTGTTCCATATATCTAACGAGTGAAACTCCGAGTCCTGATTTTAAAATGTATGAAAAGTGACACTGTGCATGAACCTATGGCTGTCACTATTATTATTATTATTTATTGGTGTTTAAGGTCATATACTTATGCACAATGGCTAATCATGACTGTGGCAGTTTTACGGGTGGAGTAAGCCGGAGTACCCAGAGAGAACCACCGAGCATCGACGAGCAGCTGTCAGCTTCCATCATCGTAACTCCGCACTGCAGCACATGCGAGGTTAGATTGGTTGAAGACATGCGTACCATCGACGTGCAGTACGCCTTAGTACACGGCGTCATCGCGCCCCCGTGTGGACAATAGGTGTTAAGTGCCTTGCCCAAGGACACAACGCGGGAGTCCGAATTTATCAATCAGAAGGTCACCCATCCAGTGATTAACCGGGCTCGACGTTGCTTAACTTCAGTGATCTGAAGAGAACTGGTTACCGCAACGCCACCACGCCCCCTTATGGCTGCCACTGCCGGAAAAGCTGAATTTAGGCCTACAGTGATACCCATTCTGTACTTCAAGTTGATTTATTCAGTCAGAACAAGCGATTTCAGCAGCAGAAAATGTGTAAACAATGGTATTTTTATATGTAGAACATTTTTGCATCATGAAATGTGCCAAAAAAATTTTGAAGTTTTTTGATAAATTTCATAAGAGTAACCATAGGCAAAAACTTGAAAAAAAAAGTTTTTCAGTTGATTAAACCAATAAGTGACACGCGTAAAGTTTTCCATTGTTCACGATTTTATTCTTGTGAAATCTTATCTTCTGAATTATTGAAGTCATTTTAACAGTTACTGTGTGGTGAGTGAACACCTCATTCACGTTATCATAAACGTTGAATAATCAATTGGAACACTGGCGTATACAAGTTCGAAACTTAGAATAGAAGAGTCCACAGTTTCTGCCTTTGGCTGTTACATGAAAGGCTTGAACATTCCAACGAATCCCAATTTCGTTGTGTGACCTACCTGAATTAATACTGACACAGAATTAATACAGACCAACGCATAAAATTACCTACAATTAAAGCTAGTAATCACACAAATCGGCTAACAATTCTCGGCGATAAGAAATCTTGGAAGTTTGAAGAGAGATTCTTCTAAAACTGTACATAGCGTTCTCTGGGCTACAATATGGAACGAACGTTACCAATCGCTTGTTTGAAGCAAACAATCTTAAACGACAGCCGAGCAAAACCACGACGAGCGTGTTTAGGTACCAAATGCCCAGCAAATGATGAAACAAGTCGAATCTGAACGTAAATATCAGACAAACGGTTCTACTCTAAAATATTCATTCACCTTCAGTATGATACATAAAATTAATGTTCAGCCGGGATAAACAGAGGAAGAGGTAGGAACCCAGGAGGTAGGAATCTAAACTTCAGCTGTGAAACACTAAAATTGTTGTAACGTGAACGCTTTCCATACCCACCGTGACTCCCTGCTCTACACATCCAGATCGAAAAATATTCCAGATAAACCCGTGAGCGGCAGATCAAGACGAAAAGAAGATTTAGGGATCTAAAATGTAAAACTGAAATAAAACGCTCCCTCAAAAACAAACTGCCCCATACACCCGCTTTGATGATATGCTATCCATAAAAACTGAGAGACACACTATAGCACATGGAATATTGACACTGGTCCGCCGCCCACGTTTAGCTCCAAATGTTGTCTAACTTGTAGGTAGAGACACTACACCAGTCATTCTGTGAAAGAAACATCTTTTAACTCTAAATACACAGAAAATTTAAAGTTTGTAGTGATGGAAAGCATTTCTTTGTTTATTATTGGGGTATCGTGACTCTTTTACCAACCTGATTTGTATTGTGTCGGATGAAAGAGTACGGAGAGCACGGAGAGAACCATCCTGCGGCAGCTATCTACTACCTTACTTCCTAACTTACAGAACCGGCTCACGCAGCTCTAGCATTGGTTGAAGGCTAGTGTACCATTAACCTGTTGTACGGATCTGCACAATGCATGAGCTGTTCCAACCTGGACAGCTGAAATTAGGGGCCTCACCAATGACATAACGTAGAAGAAAGGCATTGCTTATGGTGGTAATTTATTATTTATTTATTTATTTATTTATTTATTAGGGTTTAACGACACATTGACAGCCAAGGTGATATCGTGTCGGTGACAGTTTTACGGATGGAGGAAGCCGGAGTACCCAGAGACAACTACCGACCAACGACGAGCAGCTGCCAGCTCCCAAACATCGTAACTCCGCACTACTGCACAGGCAGGGTTAGATTGGTTGAAGACATGCGCCCCATCGACGTCAAGTACATCTTAGTACACAGCGTCATCGTGCCACCATGTGGACACTCGGGGTTAAGTGCCTTGTCCAAGGACACAACGCGGGATGGTGGTAATAAAGAGTGTCAATGCACATACTCTTCTAGTTTGTCAGAAGGGCTGTTTACTAAGTGTAGTAGAGAATATTCGCAATCTTTCATTTCAAGAAAATATTAAATCTGGCAGACAGTGGTGCGGAAGAGATAAAAGGCATTATTAAAAAAGTAATTAACGTCCCGTTATTTGACTTTATTTTTGCAACGTAATAACGCACCCAATTAGACAATGTAGCTTGTGGAGAAATGGTCTGGTGTTTTGGGGCAATTAGTTGTTTCCCAACATTTTTGTTTAAATGTCCTGATTGTGGAGTATCCCAGCCTTTCGACCAGCTAATTTGCGAAAACACGTTCTATAGATGACGAAGCCACCAGAACAAAGCAAAAAATGTATGTGAGGATAATGGTGGGTTTTGAACACACATCGCAAAGATCACACACTTTTCATACAGCAAAGCAAACGCCTGAACTTACTGATCTATAGCCCGATTCATTTTCTTGTGGCAAAATATAAGTGGAAAACCTTAAACTGTTTGACCTCCATCATTCTGTTTCCAGAGGAGATAATAATGTACATTTTCGAGCACATGAGGGAGATGGGTGTATAAGGAAAAATATGCTAGTTATTAATAAAATAAAAAAAAATATCAACAGAAACAAAGCAGCTCTGATCTGTTAAACTATAAACCAGCGTAGTGTCTGAGCAGACGATTTTTTGGCGGGGGATCTGTTCAGATGTCCAGAAGAGAGTGTTAACATTCAGAAGTTCTATAAATAGTAACAACTGACTGATGTTGGCAGTTATTTTGGTACAAAATATCATCACCCGGGGTCAAAATTTGAACACAAATATCCCAAAAAGGAGTGAATAGAAAGTACCGATGTTCCGGGCCAGAATCAGGAACATCTCACTAAAGAGAAAGACCCTTTTGGCCCACTGAATTTCGTGTTAATAAAAAAGCGTATTTTCGAAAATTTGTGAAATTTTACCGAATTGGCACTCATTTTTTACCCCTGTCCATATTTTTGTCCATACATCCAGTCTATTCTCAGTCACGTTACGTATGTTTCTGTAGTACAGAATCGCCCATATATCATTTACTTTGACATTTCTGATGATGCGAGGGCCCTCTGATGAAGGGACAACACCAATTAGGAAAAAACAATTTCAAAATTCCAAAGACTCAGAATTTAACCACCACTTAATTGTTTACTGCTATTTTAGGACACCCACCCAGTATTCATGCCTAAGTCATTGCTAATAAACATAACAAAATGAAGTTTAGCTTATTGTTTACAAGCATGTTGCTCCTTCAGAGAGGAAACACACAAGGCTTTGTTTGGGCCCTGAGTCCTATTAAAGCAGTAACGCACAACGTGTCCACCCCAGATAACATCACTTCTGTTGTTCCCAGGGCCCCTACAAGAATACACTCATGTGTAGTATTATAAAACATAAACGCGCCAGCTGTTACGCAAATGCACTCCCCAGTCTATAGCTTCCTTGTGCGTGTGTGAGAGTGGGGGTTGAGGGGGGGGGGGGTGGAGGGGTGGAAGTGTTGGCGGAACCAAACATAGTTCAGCCCAGACCTCCACTGAAAAGTACTAATCATGATAGTCTGAGATTTGGGCTAAAAGCACACATCGAAAATCTGCGCCGCTGATAACTCAAAGAACTTAAAAATTGAAGTTTTTCAAAACATAGTCTTTTTACTCTAAATGACCACTGACAACCTTTGCTGGACAATTTTAGTGAAAGCTCATCCCATAGCACTGAACAATTATGGGACTATACTTCGGGGTATCCAAAGCAAATCCACCCTCATCACCTCGCACACCGTTATCTACAGACACGTCACTGTGTATGTAGAAATATGAAATATCTCTCGGCCGCAAAATAACCCCACCAAGCCTGGCCTCCCGTGAGGATAAAAACCCTTCATGTGGCTGCAAATCAGTTTCTCAGATGCCTGTAATGACTGATATTCAAGCGCCATTGCTTTTCGGGGTTTGCTCGGTCGTTTATAATGAGGCCTTTCCATTTTCAAAAGGGAATAATCAAAGTTAGCTTCTGGAAGGCATCATTAGTTTTCAGACTCACTTACCTCCGCCTTTCTGATTAGAAGTCGCTATGGAGGTATAATCGAAAATACTACAGTCTCACAAATCCCAGAAGTTGCTTTTCTGTTGAAATACTGAAAAACAAACGATTGGAATTGACAAGTTTCTTTCTGTTGGCTGTGACTGCTATATGTTGAATAGATAGAACAATAAAAAAATTAACTGAAGATTATTCATTCAGTCTGTTCAGAAAGAATATGGATGGATTTTGTTTGACTCGTGTTCCATATATCTAACGAGTGAAACTCCGAGTCCTGATTTTATAATGTATGAAAAGTGACACTGTGCATGAACCTATGGCTGTCACTATTATTATTATTATTTATTGGTGTTTAAGGTTATATACTTATGCACAATGGCTAATCATGACTGTGACAGTTTTACGGGTGCAGTAAGCCGGAGTACCCGGAGAGAACCACCGAGCAACGACGAGCAGCTGTCAGCTTCCAACATCTTAACTCCGCACTGCAACACATGCGAGGTTAGATTGGTTGAAGACATGCGTACCATCAACGTGCAGTACGCCTTAGTACACGGCGTCATCGCGCCCCCGTGTGGACAATAGGTGTTAAGTGCCTTGCCCAAGGACACAACGCGGGAGTCCGAATTTATCAATCAGAAGGTCACCCATCCAGTGATTAACCGGGCTCGACGTTGCTTAACTTCGGTGATCTGAAGAGAACTGGTTACCGCAACGCCACCACGCCCCCTTATGGCTGCCACTGCCGGAAAAGCTGAATTTAGGCCTACAGTGATACCCATTCTGTACTTCAAGTTGATTTATTCAGTCAGAACAAGCGATTTCAGCAGCAGAAAATGTGTAAACAATGGTATTTTTATATGTAGAACATTTTTCCATCATGAAATGGGCCCAAAAAAATTTGAAGTTTTTTGATAAATTTCATAAGAGTAACCATAGGCAAAAACTTGAAAAAAAAAAGTTTTTCAGTTGATTAAACCAATAAGTGACACGCGTAAAGTTTTCCATTGTTCACGATTTTATTCTTGTGAAATCTTATCTTCTGAATTATTGAAGTCATTTTAACAGTTACTCTGTGGTGAGTGAACACCTCATTCACGTTATCATAAACGTTGAATTCTTAATTGGAACACTGGCGTATACAAGTTCGCAACTTAGAATAGAAGAGTCCACAGTTTCTGCCTTTGGCTGTTACATGAAAGAATTGAACATTCCAACGAATCCCAATTTCGTTGTGTGACCTACCTGAATTAATACTGACACAGAAGTAATACAGACCAACGCATAAAATTACCTACAATTAAAGCTAGTAATCACACAAATCGGCTAACAATTCTCGGCGATAAGAAATCTTGGAAGTTTGAAGAGAGACTCTTCTTAAACTGTACATAACGTTCTCTGGGCTACAATATGGAACGAACGTTACCAATCGCTTGTTTGAAGCAAACAATCTTAAACGACAGCCGAGCAAAACCACGACGAGCGTGTTTAGGTACCAAATGGCCAGCAAATGATGAAACAAGTCGAATCTGAACGTAAATACCAGACAAACGGTTCTACTCTATAATATTTATTCACCTTCAGTATGATACATAAAATTAATGTTCAGGCGGGATAAACAGAGGAAGAGGTAGGAACCCAGGAGGTAGGAATCTAAACTTCAGCTGTGAAACACTAATTGTTGTAACGTGAACACTTTCCATACCCACCGTGACTCCATGCTCTACACATCCATATCGAAAAATATTCCAGATAAACCCGTGAGCGGCAGATCAAGACGAAAAGAAGATTTAGGGATCTAAAATGTAAAACTGAAATAAAACGCTCCCTCAAAAACAAACTGCCCCATACACCCGCTTTGATGGTATGCTATCCATAAAAACTGAGACACACACTATAGCGCATGGAATATTGACACTGGTCCGCCGCCCAAGTTTAGCTCCAAATGTTGTCTAACTTGTAGGTAGAGACACTACACCAGTCATTCTGTGAAAGAAACATCTTTTAACTCTAAATACACAGAAAATTTAAAGTTTGTAGTGATGGAAAGCATTTGTTTGTTTATTATTGCGCTATCGTGACTCTTTTACCAACCTGATTTGTATTGTGTCGGATGAAAGAGTACGGAGAGCATGGAGAGAACCATCCTGCGGCAGCTATCTACAACCTTACTTCGTAACTGACAGAACCGGCTCACGCAGCTCTAGCATTGGTTGAAGGCTAGTGTACCATTAACCTGTTGTACGGATCTGCACAATGCATGAGCTGTTCCAACCTGGACAGCTGAAATTAGGGGCCTCACCAATGACATAACGTAGAAGAAAGGCATTGCTTATGGTGGTAATTTATTATTTATTTATTTATTTATTAGGGTTTAACGACACATTAACAGCCAAGGTCATATCGTGTCGGTGACAGTTTTACGGATGGAGGAAGCCGGAGTACCCAGAGACAACTACCGACCAACGACGAGCAGCTGCCAGCTCCCAAACATCGTAACTCCGCACTACTGCACAGGCAGGGTTAGATTGGTTGAAGACATGCGCCCCATCGACGTCAAGTACATCTTAGTACACAGCGTCATCGTGCCACCATGTGGACACTCGGGGTTAAGTGCCTTGCCCAAGGACACAACGCGGGATGGTGGTAACAAAGAGTGTCAATGCACATACTCTTTTAGTTTGTCAGAAGGGCTGTTTACTAAGAGTAGTAGAGAATATTCGCAATCTTTCATTTCAAGAAAATATTAAATCTGGCAGACAGTGGTGCGGAAGAGATAAAAGGCATTATTAAACAGTAATTAACGTCCCGTTATTTGACTTTATTTTTGCAACGTAATAACGCACCCAATTAGACAATGTAGCTTGTGGAGAAATGGTCTGGTGTTTTGGGGCAATTAGTTGTTTCGCAACATTTTTGTTTAAATGTACTGATTGTGGAGTATCCCAGCCTTTCGACCAGCTAATTTGCGAAAACACGTTCTACAGATGACGTAGCAACCAGCACAAAGCAAAAAATATATGTGCTAGGATAATGGGCAAAATGTAAGAACAGGTGGGTTTTGAACACACATCGCAACGATCACACACTTTTCATACAGCAAAGCACACGCCTGAACTTACTGATCTATTGCTCGATTCATGTTTTTGTGGCAAAATATAACTGGAAAACCTTAAACTGTTAGATCTCCATCATTCTGTTTCCAGTGGAGATAATAATGTACATTTTCGAGTACATGAGGGAGATGGGTGTATAAGGAAAAATATGCTAGTTATTAATAAAATTTAAAAAAAAAATATCAACAGAAACAAAGCAGCTCTGATCTGTTAAACTATAAACCAGCGTAGTGTCTCAGCAGACGATTTTTTGGCGGGGGATCTGTTCAGATGTCCAGAAGAGAGTCTTAACATTCAGAAGTTCTATAAATAGTAACAACTGACTGATGTTGGCAGTTATTTTGGTACAAAATATCATCACCCGGGGTCAAAATTTGAACACAAATATCCCAAAAAGGAGTGAATAGAAAGTACCGATGTTCCGGGCCAGAATCAGGAACATCTCACTAAAGAGAAAGACCCTTTTGGCCCACTGAATTTCGTGTTAATAAAAAAGCGTATTTTCGAAAATTTGTGAAATTTTACCGAATTGGCACTCATTTTTTACCCCTGTCCATATTTTTGTCCATACATCCAGTCTATTCTCAGTCACGTTACGTATGTTTCTGTAGTACAGAATCGCCCATATATCATTTACTTTGACATTTCTGATGATGCGAGGGCCCTCTGATGAAGGGACAACACCTATTAGGAAAAAAAAATTTCAAAATTCCAAAGACTCAGAATTTAACCACCACCTAATTGTTTACTGCTATTTTAGGACACCCACCCAGTATTCATGCCTAAGTCATTGCTAATAAACATAACAAAATGAAGTTTAGCTTATTGTTTACAAGCATGTTGCCCCTTCAGAGAGGAAACACACAAGGCTTTGTTTGGGCCCTGGGTCCTATTAAAGCAGTAACGCACAACGTGTCTACCCCAGTTAACATCACTTCTGTTGTTCCCAGGGCCCCTACAAGAATACACTCATGTGTAGTATTATAAAACATAAACGCGCCAGCTGTTACCCAAATGCACTCCCCAGTCTATAGCTTCCTTGTGCGTGTGTGAGAGTGGGGGTTGGGGTTGGGGGGGGGGGGTTGGGGGGGGGGGGGGGTTGGAGGGGTGGAAGTGTTGGCGGAACCAAACATAGTTCAGCCGAGCCCTCCACTGAAAAGTACTAATCATGATAGTCTGAGATTTGGGCTAAAAGCACACATCGAAAATCTGCGCCGCTGATAACTCAAAGAACTTAAAAATTGAATTTGTTCAAAACGTAGTCTTTTTACTATAAATGACCACTGAGAACCTTTGCTGGACAATTTTAGTGGAAACTCATCCCATAGCACTGAACAATTATGGGACTATACTTCGGGGTATCCCAAGCAAATCCACCCTCATCACCTCGCACACCGTTATCTACAGACACGTCACTGTGTATCTCTCGGCCGCAAAATAACCCCACCAAGCCTGGCCTCCCGTGAGGATAAAAACCCTTCATGTGGCTGCAAATCAGTTTCTTAGATGCCTGTAATGACTGATATTCAAGCGCCATTGCTATTCGGGGTTTGCTCGGTCGTATATAATGAGGCCTTTCCATTTTCAAAAGGGAATAATCAAAGTTAGCTTCTGGAAGGCATCATTAGTTTTCAGACTCACTTACATCCGCCTTTCTGATTAGAAGTCGCTATGGAGGTATAATCGAAAATACTACAGTCTCACAAATTGCAGAAGTTGCTTTTCTGTTGAAATACTGAAAAACAAACGATTGGAATTGACAAGTTTCTTGCTGTTGGCTGTGACTGCTATATGTTGAATAGATAGAACAATAAAAAAATTAACTGAAGATTATTCATTCAGTCTGTTCAGAAAGAATATGGATGGATTTTGTTTGACTCGTGTTCCATATATCTAACGAGTGAAACTCCGAGTCCTGATTTTATAATGTATGAAAAGTGACACTGTGCATGAACCTATGGCTGTCACTATTATTATTATTATTATTTATTGGTGTTTAAGGTCATATACTTATGCACAATGGCTAATCATGACTGTGACAGTTTTACGGGTGGAGTAAGCCGGAGTACCCGGAGAGAACCACCGAGCAACGACGAGCAGCTGTCAGCTTCCAACATCTTAACTCCGCACTGCAACACATGCGAGGTTAGATTGGTTGAAGACATGCGTACCATCAACGTGCAGTACGCCTTAGTACACGGCGTCATCGCGCCCCCGTGTGGACAATAGGTGTTAAGTGCCTTGCCCAAGGACACAACGCGGGAGTCCGAATTTATCAATCAGAAGGTCACCCATCCAGTGATTAACCGGGCTCGACGTTGCTTAACTTCGGTGATCTGAAGAGAACTGGTTACCGCAACGCCACCACGCCCCCTTATGGCTGCCACTGCCGGAAAAGCTGAATTTAGGCCTACAGTGATACCCATTCTGTACTTCAAGTTGATTTATTCAGTCAGAACAAGCGATTTCAGCAGCAGAAAATGTGTAAACAATGGTATTTTTATATGTAGAACATTTTTCCATCATGAAATGGGCCCAAAAAAATTTGAAGTTTTTTGATAAATTTCATAAGAGTAACCATAGGCAAAAACTTGAAAAAAAAAAGTTTTTCAGTTGATTAAACCAATAAGTGACACGCGTAAAGTTTTCCATTGTTCACGATTTTATTCTTGTGAAATCTTATCTTCTGAATTATTGAAGTCATTTTAACAGTTACTCTGTGGTGAGTGAACACCTCATTCACGTTATCATAAACGTTGAATTCTTAATTGGAACACTGGCGTATACAAGTTCGCAACTTAGAATAGAAGAGTCCACAGTTTCTGCCTTTGGCTGTTACATGAAAGAATTGAACATTCCAACGAATCCCAATTTCGTTGTGTGACCTACCTGAATTAATACTGACACAGAAGTAATACAGACCAACGCATAAAATTACCTACAATTAAAGCTAGTAATCACACAAATCGGCTAACAATTCTCGGCGATAAGAAATCTTGGAAGTTTGAAGAGAGACTCTTCTTAAACTGTACATAACGTTCTCTGGGCTACAATATGGAACGAACGTTACCAATCGCTTGTTTGAAGCAAACAATCTTAAACGACAGCCGAGTAAAACCACGACGAGCGTGTTTAGGTACCAAATGGCCAGCAAATGATGAAACAAGTCGAATCTGAACGTAAATACCAGACAAACGGTTCTACTCTATAATATTTATTCACCTTCAGTATGATACATAAAATTAATGTTCAGGCGAGATAAACAGAGGAAGAGGTAGGAACCCAGGAGGTAGGAATCTAAACTTCAGCTGTGAAACACTAATTGTTGTAACGTGAACACTTTCCATACCCACCGTGACTCCATGCTCTACACATCCATATCGAAAAATATTCCAGATAAACCCGTGAGCGGCAGATCAAGACGAAAAGAAGATTTAGGGATCTAAAATGTAAAACTGAAATAAAACGCTCCCTCAAAAACAAACTGCCCCATACACCCGCTTTGATGGTATGCTATCCATAAAAACTGAGACACACACTATAGCGCATGGAATATTGACACTGGTCCGCCGCCCAAGTTTAGCTCCAAATGTTGTCTAACTTGTAGGTAGAGACACTACACCAGTCATTCTGTGAAAGAAACATCTTTTAACTCTAAATACACAGAAAATTTAAAGTTTGTAGTGATGGAAAGCATTTGTTTGTTTATTATTGGGGTATCGTGACTCTTTTACCAACCTGATTTGTATTGTGTCGGATGAAAGAGTACGGAGAGCATGGAGAGAACCATCCTGCGGCAGCTATCTACAACCTTACTTCGTAACTGACAGAACCGGCTCACGCAGCTCTAGCATTGGTTGAAGGCTAGTGTACCATTAACCTGTTGTACGGATCTGCACAATGCATGAGCTGTTCCAACCTGGACAGCTGAAATTAGGGGCCTCACCAATGACATAACGTAGAAGAAAGGCATTGCTTATGGTGGTAATTTATTATTTATTTATTTATTTATTAGGGTTTAACGACACATTAACAGCCAAGGTCATATCGTGTCGGTGACAGTTTTACGGATGGAGGAAGCCGGAGTACCCAGAGACAACTACCGACCAACGA
Organism: Pictodentalium vernedei; assembly: GCA_031216915.1. Taxonomy (NCBI): domain Eukaryota; kingdom Metazoa; phylum Mollusca; class Scaphopoda; order Dentaliida; family Dentaliidae; genus Pictodentalium; species Pictodentalium vernedei. Next base: position 87,201,945 of record CM062290.1, on the reverse strand, counting down.
CGAGCAGCTGCCAGCTCCCAAACATCGTAACTCCGCACTACTGCACAGGCAGGGTTAGATTGGTTGAAGACATGCGCCCCATCGACGTCAAGTACATCTTAGTACACAGCGTCATCGTGCCACCATGTGGACACTCGGGGTTAAGTGCCTTGCCCAAGGACACAACGCGGGATGGTGGTAACAAAGAGTGTCAATGCACATACTCTTTTAGTTTGTCAGAAGGGCTGTTTACTAAGAGTAGTAGAGAATATTCGCAATCTTTCATTTCAAGAAAATATTAAATCTGGCAGACAGTGGTGCGGAAGAGATAAAAGGCATTATTAAACAGTAATTAACGTCCCGTTATTTGACTTTATTTTTGCAACGTAATAACGCACCCAATTAGACAATGTAGCTTGTGGAGAAATGGTCTGGTGTTTTGGGGCAATTAGTTGTTTCCCAACATTTTTGTTTAAATGTACTGATTGTGGAGTATCCCAGCCTTTCGACCAGCTAATTTGCGAAAACACGTTCTACAGATGACGTAGCAACCAGCACAAAGCAAAAAATATATGTGCTAGGATAATGGGCAAAATGTAAGAACAGGTGGGTTTTGAACACACATCGCAACGATCACACACTTTTCATACAGCAAAGCACACGCCTGAACTTACTGATCTATTGCTCGATTCATTTTCTTGTGGCAAAATATAACTGGAAAACCTTAAACTGTTAGATCTCCATCATTCTGTTTCCAGTGGAGATAATAATGTACATTTTCGAGTACATGAGGGAGATGGGTGTATAAGGAAAAATATGCTAGTTATTAATAAAAATTAAAAAAAAAAAATATCAACAGAAACAAAGCAGCTCTGATCTGTTAAACTATAAACCAGCGTAGTGTCTGAGCAGACGATTTTTTGGCGGGGGATCTGTTCAGATGTCCAGAAGAGAGTCTTAATATTCAGAAGTTCTATAAATAGTAACAACTGACTGATGTTGGCAGTTATTTTGGTACAAAATATCATCACCCGGGGTCAAAATTTGAACACAAATATCCCAAAAAGGAGTGAATAGAAAGTACCGATGTTCCGGGCCAGAATCAGGAACATCTCACTAAAGAGAAAGACCCTTTTGGCCCACTGAATTTCGTGTTAATAAAAAAGCGTATTTTCGAAAATTTGTGAAATTTTACCGAATTGGCACTCATTTTTTACCCCTGTCCATATTTTTGTCCATACATCCAGTCTATTCTCAGTCACGTTACGTATGTTTCTGTAGTACAGAATCGCCCATATATCATTTACTTTGACATTTCTGATGATGCGAGGGCCCTCTGATGAAGGGACAACACCTATTAGGAAAAAAAAATTTCAAAATTCCAAAGACTCAGAATTTAACCACCACCTAATTGTTTACTGCTATTTTAGGACACCCACCCAGTATTCATGCCTAAGTCATTGCTAATAAACATAACAAAATGAAGTTTAGCTTATTGTTTACAAGCATGTTGCCCCTTCAGAGAGGAAACACACAAGGCTTTGTTTGGGCCCTGGGTCCTATTAAAGCAGTAACGCACAACGTGTCTACCCCAGTTAACATCACTTCTGTTGTTCCCAGGGCCCCTACAAGAATACACTCATGTGTAGTATTATAAAACATAAACGCGCCAGCTGTTACGCAAATGCACTCCCCAGTCTATAGCTTCCTTGTGCGTGTGTGAGAGTGGGGGTTGGGGTTGGGGGGGTTGGGGGGGGGGGTTGGAGGGGTGGAAGTGTTGGCGGAACCAAACATAGTTCAGCCGAGCCCTCCACTGAAAAGTACTAATCATGATAGTCTGAGATTTGGGCTAAAAGCACACATCGAAAATCTGCGCCGCTGATAACTCAAAGAACTTAAAAATTGAATTTGTTCAAAACATAGTCTTTTTACTATAAATGACCACTGAGAACCTTTGCTGGACAATTTTAGTGGAAACTCATCCCATAGCACTGAACAATTATGGGACTATACTTCGGGGTATCCCAAGCAAATCCACCCTCATCACCTCGCACACCGTTATCTACAGACACGTCACTGTGTATCTCTCGGCCGCAAAATAACCCCACCAAGCCTGGCCTCCCGTGAGGATAAAAACCCTTCATGTGGCTGCAAATCAGTTTCTTAGATGCCTGTAATGACTGATATTCAAGCGCCATTGCTATTCGGGGTTTGCTCGGTCGTATATAATGAGGCCTTTCCATTTTCAAAAGGGAATAATCAAAGTTAGCTTCTGGAAGGCATCATTAGTTTTCAGACTCACTTACATCCGCCTTTCTGATTAGAAGTCGCTATGGAGGTATAATCGAAAATACTACAGTCTCACAAATTGCAGAAGTTGCTTTTCTGTTGAAATACTGAAAAACAAACGATTGGAATTGACAAGTTTCTTGCTGTTGGCTGTGACTGCTATATGTTGAATAGATAGAACAATAAAAAAATTAACTGAAGATTATTCATTCAGTCTGTTCAGAAAGAATATGGATGGATTTTGTTTGACTCGTGTTCCATATATCTAACGAGTGAAACTCCGAGTCCTGATTTTATAATGTATGAAAAGTGACACTGTGCATGAACCTATGGCTGTCACTATTATTATTATTATTATTTATTGGTGTTTAAGGTCATATACTTATGCACAATGGCTAATCATGACTGTGACAGTTTTACGGGTGCAGTAAGCCGGAGTACCCGGAGAGAACCACCGAGCAACGACGAGCAGCTGTCAGCTTCCAACATCTTAACTCCGCACTGCAGCACATGCGAGGTTAGATTGATTGAAGACATGCGTACCATCGACGTGCAGTACGCCTTAGTACACGGCGTCATCGCGCCCCCGTGTGGACAATAGGTGTTAAGTGCCTTGCCCAAGGACACAACGCGGGAGTCCGAATTTATCAATCAGAAGGTCACCCATCCAGTGATTAACCGGGCTCGACGTTGCTTAACTTCGGTGATCTGAAGAGAACTGGTTACCGCAACGCCACCACGCCCCCTTATGGCTGCCACTGCCGGAAAAGCTGAATTTAGGCCTACAGTGATACCCATTCTGTACTTCAAGTTGATTTATTCAGTCAGAACAAGCGATTTCAGCAGCAGAAAATGTGTAAACAATGGTATTTTTTATATGTAGAACATTTTTGCATCATGAAATGGGCCCAAAAAAATTTGAAGTTTTTTGATAAATTTCATAAGAGTAACCATAGGCAAAAACTTGAAAAAAAAAAGTTTTTCAGTTGATTAAACCAATAAGTGACACGCGTAAAGTTTTCCATTGTTCACGATTTTATTATTGTGAAATCTTATCTTCTGAATTATTGAAGTCATTTTAACAGTTACTGTGTGGTGATTGAACACCTCATTCACGTTATCATGAACGTTGAATTCTTAATTGGAACACTGGCGTATACAAGTTCGAAACTTAGAATAGAAGAGTCCACAGTTTCTGCCTTTGGCTGTTACACGAAAGGCTTGAACATTCCAACGAATCCCAATTTCGTTGTGTGACCTACCTGAATTAATACTGACACAGAAGTAATACAGACCAACGCATAAAATTACCCACCATTAAAGCTAGTAATCACACAAATCGGCTAACAATTCTCGGCGATAAGAAATCTTGGAAGTTTGAAGAGAGACTCTTCTTAAACTGTACATAACGTTCTCTGGGCTACAATATGGAACGAACGTTACCAATCGCTTGTGTGAAGCAAACAATCTTAAACGACAGCCGAGCAAAACCACGACGAGCGTGTTTAGGTACCAAACGCCCAGCAAATGATGAAACAAGTCGAATCTGAACGTAAATATCAGACAAACGGTTCTACTCTAAAATATTCATTCACCTTCAGTATGATACATAAAATTAATGTTCAGCCGGGATAAACAGAGGAAGAGGTAGGAACCCAGGAGGTAGGAATCTAAACTTCAGCTGTGAAACACTAATTGTTGTAACATGAACGCTTTCCATACCCACCGTGACTCCCTGCTCTACGCATCCATACCGAAAAATATTCCAGATAAACCCGTGAGCGGCAGATCAAGACGAAAAGAAGATTTAGGGATCTAAAATGTAAAACTGAAATAAAACGCTCCCTCAAAAACAAACTGCCCCATACACCCGCTTTGATGGTATGCTATCCATAAAAACTGAGACACACACTATAGCGCATGGAATATTGACACTGGTCCGCCGCCCAAGTTTAGCTCCAAATGTTGTCTAACTTGTAGGTAGAGACACTACACCAGTCATTCTGTGAAAGAAACATCTTTTAACTCTAAATACACAGAAAATTTAAAGTTTGTAGTGATGGAAAGCATTTGTTTGTTTATTATTGGGGTATCGTGACTCTTTTACCAACCTGATTTGTATTGTGTCGGATGAAAGAGTACGGAGAGCATGGAGAGAACCATCCTGCGGCAGCTATCTACAACCTTACTTCGTAACTGACAGAACCGGCTCACGCAGCTCTAGCATTGGTTGAAGGCTAGTGTACCATTAACCTGTTGTACGGATCTGCACAATGCATGAGCTGTTCCAACCTGGACAGCTGAAATTAGGGGCCTCACCAATGACATAACGTAGAAGAAAGGCATTGCTTATGGTGGTAATTTATTATTTATTTATTTATTTATTAGGGTTTAACGACACATTAACAGCCAAAGTCATATCGTGTCGGTGACAGTTTTACGGATGGAGGAAGCCGGAGTACCCAGAGACAACTACCGACCAACGACGAGCAGCTGCCAGCTCCCAAACATCGTAACTCCGCACTACTGCACAGGCAGGGTTAGATTGGTTGAAGACATGCGCCCCATCGACGTCAAGTACATCTTAGTACACAGCGTCATCGTGCCACCATGTGGACACTCGGGGTTAAGTGCCTTGCCCAAGGACACAACGCGGGATGGTGGTAACAAAGAGTGTCAATGCACATACTCTTTTAGTTTGTCAGAAGGGCTGTTTACTAAGAGTAGTAGAGAATATTCGCAATCTTTCATTTCAAGAAAATATTAAATCTGGCAGACAGTGGTGCGGAAGAGATAAAAGGCATTATTAAACAGTAATTAACGTCCCGTTATTTGACTTTATTTTTGCAACGTAATAACGCACCCAATTAGACAATGTAGCTTGTGGAGAAATGGTCTGGTGTTTTGGGGCAATTAGTTGTTTCCCAACATTTTTGTTTAAATGTACTGATTGTGGAGTATCCCAGCCTTTCGACCAGCTAATTTGCGAAAACACGTTCTACAGATGACGTAGCAACCAGCACAAAGCAAAAAATATATGTGCTAGGATAATGGGCAAAATGTAAGAACAGGTGGGTTTTGAACACACATCGCAACGATCACACACTTTTCATACAGCAAAGCACACGCCTGAACTTACTGATTTATTGCTCGATTCATTTTCTTGTGGCAAAATATAACTGGAAAACCTTAAACTGTTAGATCTCCATCATTCTGTTTCCAGTGGAGATAATAATGTACATTTTCGAGTACATGAGGGAGATGGGTGTATAAGGAAAAATATGCTAGTTATTAATAAAAATTAAAAAAAAAAATATCAACAGAAACAAAGCAGCTCTGATCTGTTAAACTATAAACCAGCGTAGTGTCTGAGCAGACGATTTTTTGGCGGGGGATCTGTTCAGATGTCCAGAAGAGAGTCTTAACATTCAGAAGTTCTATAAATAGTAACAACTGACTGATGTTGGCAGTTATTTTGGTACAAAATATCATCACCCGGGGTCAAAATTTGAACACAAATATCCCAAAAAGGAGTGAATAGAAAGTACCGATGTTCCGGGCCAGAATCAGGAACATCTCACTAAAGAGAAAGACCCTTTTGGCCCACTGAATTTCGTGTTAATAAAAAAGCGTATTTTCGAAAATTTGTGAAATTTTACCGAATTGGCACTCATTTTTTACCCCTGTCCATATTTTTGTCCATACATCCAGTCTATTCTCAGTCACGTTACGTATGTTTCTGTAGTACAGAATCGCCCATATATCATTTACTTTGACATTTCTGATGATGCGAGGGCCCTCTGATGAAGGGACAACACCTATTAGGAAAAAAAAATTTCAAAATTCCAAAGACTCAGAATTTAACCACCACCTAATTGTTTACTGCTATTTTAGGACACCCACCCAGTATTCATGCCTAAGTCATTGCTAATAAACATAACAAAATGAAGTTTAGCTTATTGTTTACAAGCATGTTGCCCCTTCAGAGAGGAAACACACAAGGCTTTGTTTGGGCCCTGGGTCCTATTAAAGCAGTAACGCACAACGTGTCTACCCCAGTTAACATCACTTCTGTTGTTCCCAGGGCCCCTACAAGAATACACTCATGTGTAGTATTATAAAACATAAACGCGCCAGCTGTTACGCAAATGCACTCCCCAGTCTATAGCTTCCTTGTGCGTGTGTGAGAGTGGGGGTTGGGGTTGGGGGGGGGGGGGGGTTGGGGGGGGTTGGAGGGGTGGAAGTGTTGGCGGAACCAAACATAGTTCAGCCGAGCCCTCCACTGAAAAGTACTAATCATGATAGTCTGAGATTTGGGCTAAAAGCACACATCGAAAATCTGCGCCGCTGATAACTCAAAGAACTTAAAAATTGAATTTGTTCAAAACATAGTCTTTTTACTATAAATGACCACTGAGAACCTTTGCTGGACAATTTTAGTGGAAACTCATCCCATAGCACTGAACAATTATGGGACTATACTTCGGGGTATCCCAAGCAAATCCACCCTCATCACCTCGCACACCGTTATCTACAGACACGTCACTGTGTATCTCTCGGCCGCAAAATAACCCCACCAAGCCTGGCCTGCCGTGAGGATAAAAACCCTTCATGTGGCTGCAAATCAGTTTCTTAGATGCCTGTAATGACTGATATTCAAGCGCCATTGCTATTCGGGGTTTGCTCGGTCGTATATAATGAGGCCTTTCCATTTTCAAAAGGGAATAATCAAAGTTAGCTTCTGGAAGGCATCATTAGTTTTCAGACTCACTTACATCCGCCTTTCTGATTAGAAGTCGCTATGGAGGTATAATCGAAAATACTACAGTCTCACAAATTGCAGAAGTTGCTTTTCTGTTGAAATACTGAAAAACAAACGATTGGAATTGACAAGTTTCTTGCTGTTGGCTGTGACTGCTATATGTTGAATAGATAGAACAATAAAAAAATTAACTGAAGATTATTCATTCAGTCTGTTCAGAAAGAATATGGATGGATTTTGTTTGACTCGTGTTCCATATATCTAACGAGTGAAACTCCGAGTCCTGATTTTATAATGTATGAAAAGTGACACTGTGCATGAACCTATGGCTGTCACTATTATTATTATTATTATTTATTGGTGTTTAAGGTCATATACTTATGCACAATGGCTAATCATGACTGTGACAGTTTTACGGGTGCAGTAAGCCGGAGTACCCGGAGAGAACCACCGAGCAACGACGAGCAGCTGTCAGCTTCCAACATCTTAACTCCGCACTGCAGCACATGCGAGGTTAGATTGATTGAAGACATGCGTACCATCGACGTGCAGTACGCCTTAGTACACGGCGTCATCGCGCCCCCGTGTGGACAATAGGTGTTAAGTGCCTTGCCCAAGGACACAACGCGGGAGTCCGAATTTATCAATCAGAAGGTCACCCATCCAGTGATTAACCGGGCTCGACGTTGCTTAACTTCGGTGATCTGAAGAGAACTGGTTACCGCAACGCCACCACGCCCCCTTATGGCTGCCACTGCCGGAAAAGCTGAATTTAGGCCTACAGTGATACCCATTCTGTACTTCAAGTTGATTTATTCAGTCAGAACAAGCGATTTCAGCAGCAGAAAATGTGTAAACAATGGTATTTTTTATATGTAGAACATTTTTGCATCATGAAATGGGCCCAAAAAAATTTGAAGTTTTTTGATAAATTTCATAAGAGTAACCATAGGCAAAAACTTGAAAAAAAAAAGTTTTTCAGTTGATTAAACCAATAAGTGACACGCGTAAAGTTTTCCATTGTTCACGATTTTATTATTGTGAAATCTTATCTTCTGAATTATTGAAGTCATTTTAACAGTTACTGTGTGGTGATTGAACACCTCATTCACGTTATCATGAACGTTGAATTCTTAATTGGAACACTGGCGTATACAAGTTCGAAACTTAGAATAGAAGAGTCCACAGTTTCTGCCTTTGGCTGTTACACGAAAGGCTTGAACATTCCAACGAATCCCAATTTCGTTGTGTGACCTACCTGAATTAATACTGACACAGAAGTAATACAGACCAACGCATAAAATTACCCACCATTAAAGCTAGTAATCACACAAATCGGCTAACAATTCTCGGCGATAAGAAATCTTGGAAGTTTGAAGAGAGACTCTTCTTAAACTGTACATAACGTTCTCTGGGCTACAATATGGAACGAACGTTACCAATCGCTTGTGTGAAGCAAACAATCTTAAACGACAGCCGAGCAAAACCACGACGAGCGTGTTTAGGTACCAAACGCCCAGCAAATGATGAAACAAGTCGAATCTGAACGTAAATATCAGACAAACGGTTCTACTCTAAAATATTCATTCACCTTCAGTATGATACATAAAATTAATGTTCAGCCGGGATAAACAGAGGAAGAGGTAGGAACCCAGGAGGTAGGAATCTAAACTTCAGCTGTGAAACACTAATTGTTGTAACATGAACGCTTTCCATACCCACCGTGACTCCCTGCTCTACGCATCCATACCGAAAAATATTCCAGATAAACCCGTGAGCGGCAGATCAAGACGAAAAGAAGATTTAGGGATCTAAAATGTAAAACTGAAATAAAACGCTCCCTCAAAAACAAACTGCCTCATACACCCGCTTTGATGGTATGCTATCCATAAAAACTGAGACACACACTATAGCACATGGAATATTGACACTGGTCCGCCGCCCAAGTTTAGCTCCAAATGTTGTCTAACTTGTAGGTAGAGACACTACACCAGTCATTCTGTGAAAGAAACATCTTTTAACTCTAAATACACAGAAAATTTAAAGTTTGTAGTGATGGAAAGCATTTGTTTGTTTATTATTGGGGTATCGTGACTCTTTTACCAACCTGATTTGTATTGTGTCGGATGAAAGAGTACGGAGAGCACGGAGAGAACCATCCTGCGGCAGCTATCTACTACCTTACTTCCTAACTTACAGAACCGGCTCACGCAGCTCTAGCATTGGTTGAAGGCTAGTGTACCATTAACCTGTTGTACGGATCTGCACAATGCATGAGCTGTTCCAACCTGGACAGCTGAAATTAGGGGCCTCACCAATGACATAACGTAGAAGAAAGGCATTGCTTATGGTGGTAATTTATTATTTATTTATTTATTTATTAGGGTTTAACGACACATTGACAGCCAAGGTCATATCGTGTCGGTGACAGTTTTACGGATGGAGGAAGCCGGAGTACCCAGAGACAACTACCAACCAACGACGAGCAGCTGCCAGCTCCCAAACATCGTAACTCCGCACTACTGCACAGGCAGGGTTAGATTGGTTGAAGACATGCGCAGCATCGACGTCAAGTACATCTTAGTACACAGCGTCATCGTGACACCATGTGGACACTCGGGGTTAAGTGCCTTGCCCAAGGACACAACGCGGGATGGTGGTAACAAAGAGTGTCAATGCACATACTCTTTTAGTTTGTCAGAAGGGCTGTTTACTAACAGTAGTAGAGAATACTCGCAATCTTTCATTTCAAGAAAATATTAAATCTGGCAGACAGTGGTGCGGAAGAGATAAAAGGCATTATTAAACAGTAATTAACGTCCCGTTATTTGACTTTATTTTTGCAACGTAATAACGCACCCAATTAGACAATGTAGCTTGTGGAGAAATGGTCTGGTGTTTTGGGGCAATTAGTTGTTTCCCAACATTTTTGTTTAAATGTACTGATTGTGGAGTATCCCAGCCTTTCGAACAGCTAATTTGCGAAAACACGTTCTATAGATGACGTAGCAACCAGAACAAAGCAAAAAATATATGTGTTAGGATAATGGGCAAAATGTAAGAACAGGTGGGTTTTGAACACACATCGCAACGATCACACACTTTTCATACAGCAAAGTACACGCCTGAACTTACTGATCTATTGCCCGATTCATTTTCTTGTGGCAAAATATAACTGGAAAACCTTAAACTGTTAGATCTCCATCATTCTGTTTCCAGTGGAGATAATAATGTACATTTTCGAGTACATGAGGGAGATGGGTCTATAAGGAAAAATATGCTAGTTATTAATAAAATAAAAAAAATATCAACAGAAACAAAGCAGCTCTGATCTGTTAAACTATAAACCAGCGTAGTGTCTGAGCAGACGATTTTTTGGCGGGGGATCTGTTCAGATGTCCAGAAGAGAGTCTTAACATTCAGAAGTTCTATAAATAGTAACAACTGACTGATGTTGGCAGTTATTTTGGTACAAAATATCATCACCCGGGGTCAAAATTTGAACACAAATATCCCAAAAAGGAGTGAATAGAAAGTACCGATGTTCCGGGCCAGAATCAGGAACATCTCACTAAAGAGAAAGACCCTTTTGGCCCACTGAATTTCGTGTTAATAAAAAAGCGTATTTTCGAAAATTTGTGAAATTTTACCGAATTGGCACTCATTTTCTACCCCTGTCCATATTTTTGTCCATACATCCAGTCTATTCTCAGTCACGTTACGTATGTTTCTGTAGTACAGAATCGCCCAAATATCATTTACTTTGACATTTCTGATGATGTGAGGGCCCTCTGATGAAGGGACAACACCTATTAGGAAACAACAATTTCAAAATTCCAAAGACTCAGAATTTAACCACCACCTAATTGTTTACTGCTATTTTAGGACACCCACCCAGTATTCATGCCTAAGTCATTGCTAATAAACATAACAAAATGAAGTTTAGCTTATTGTTTACAAGCATGTTGCCCCTTCAGAGAGGAAACACACAAGGCTTTGTTTGGGCCCTGGGTCCTATTAAAGCAGTAACGCACAACGTGTCCACCCCAGTTAACATCACTTCTGTTGTTCCCAGGGCCCCTACAAGAATACACTCATGTGTAGTATTATAAAACATAAACGCGCCAGCTGTTACGCAAATGCACTCCCCAGTCTATAGCTTCCTTGTGCGTGTGTGAGAGTGGGGGTTGGTGGGGGGGGGGGGGGGGTTGGAGGGGTGGAAGTGTTGGCGGAACCAAACATAGTTCAGTCGAGCCCTCCACTGAAAAGTACTAATCATGATAGTCTGAGATTTCGGCTAAAAGCACACATCGAAAATCTGCGCCGCTGATAACTCAAAGAACTTAAAAATTGAATTTGTTCAAAACATAGTCTTTTTACTCTAAATGACCACTGACAACCTTTGCTAGACAATTTTAGTGAAAGCTCATCCCATAGCACTGAACAATTATGGGACTATACTTCGGGGTATCCCAAGCAAATCCACCCTCATCACCTCGCACACCGTTATCTACAGACACGTCATTGTGTATGTAGAAATATGAAATATCTCTCGGCCGCAAAATAACCCAACCAAGCCTGGCCTCCCGTGAGGATAAAAACCCTTCATGTGGCTGCAAATCAGTTTCTTAGATGCCTGTAATGACTGATATTCAAGCGCCCTTGCTATTCGGGGTTTGCTCGGTCGTATATAATGAGGCCTTTCCATTTTCAAAAGGGAATAATCAAAGTTAGCTTCTGGAAGGCATCATTAGTTTTCAGACTCACTTACCTCCGCCTTTCTGATTAGAAGTCGCTATGGAGGTATAATCGAAAATACTACAGTCTCACAAATCCCAGAAGTTGCTTTTCTGTTGAAATACTGAAAAACAAACGATTGGAATTGACAAGTTTCTTTCTGTTGGCTGTGACTGCTATATGTTGAATAGATAGAACAATAAAAAAATTAACTGAAGATTATTCATTCAGTCTGTTCAGAAAGAATATGGATGGATTTTGTTTGACTCGTGTTCCATATATCTAACGAGTGAAACTCCGAGTCCTGATTTTATAATGTATGAAAAGTGACACTGTGCATGAACCTATGGCTGTCACTATTATTATTATTATTTATTGGTGTTTAAGGTCATATACTTATGCACAATGGCTAATCATGACTGTGACAGTTTTACGGGTGCAGTAAGCCGGAGTACCCGGAGAGAACCACCGAGCAACGACGAGCAGCTGTAAGCTTCCAACATCTTAACTCCGCACTGCAGCACATGCGAGGTTAGATTGGTTGAAGACATGCGTACCATCGACGTGCAGTACGCCTTAGTACACGGCGTCATCGCGCCCCCGTGTGGACAATAGGTGTTAAGTGCCTTGCCCAAGGACACAACGCGGGAGTCCGAATTTATCAATCAGAAGGTCACCCATCCAGTGATTAACCGGGCTCGACGTTGCTTAACTTCGGTGATCTGAAGAGAACTGGTTACCGCAACGCCACCACGCCCCCTTATGGCTGCCACTGCCGGAAAAGCTGAATTTAGGCCTACAGTGATACCCATTCTGTACTTCAAGTTGATTTATTCAGTCAGAACGAGCGATTTCAGCAGCAGAAAATGTGTAAACAATGGTATTTTTATATGTAGAACATTTTTGCATCATGAAATGGGCCCAAAAAAATTTGAAGTTTTTTGATAAATTTCATAAGAGTAACCATAGGGAAAAACTTGAAAAAAAAAGTTTTTCAGTTGATTAAACCAATAAGTGACACGCGTAAAGTTTTCCATTGTTCACGATTTTATTCTTGTGAACTCTTATCTTCTGAATTATTGAAGTCATTTTAACATGTACTGTGTGGTGAGTGAACACCTCATTCACGTTATCATAAACGTTGAATTCTTAATTGGAACACTGGCGTATACAAGTTCGCAACTTAGAATAGAAGAGTCCACAGTTTCTGCCTTTGGCTGTTGCATGAAAGGCTTGAACATTCCAACGAATCCCAATTTCGTTGTGTGACCTACCTGAATTAATACTGACACAGAAGTAATACAGACCAACGCATAAAATTACCCACCATTAAAGCTAGTAATCACACAAATCGGCTAACAATTCTCGGCGATAAGAAATCTTGGAAGTTTGAAGGGAGACTCTTCTTAAACTGTACATAACGTTCTCTGGGCTACAATATGGAACGAACGTTACCAATCGCTTGTTTGAAGCAAACAATCTTAAACGACAGCCGAGCAAAACCACGACGAGCGTGTTTAGGTACCAAATGCCCAGCAAATGATGAAACAAGTCGAATATGAACGTAAATATCAGACAAACGGTTCTACTCTAAAATATTCATTCACCTTCAGTATGATACATAAAATTAATGTTCAGCCGGGATAAACAGAGGAAGAGGTAGGAACCCAGGAGGTAGGAATCTAAACTTCAGCTGTGAAACACTAATTGTTGTAACGTGAACGCTTTCCATACCCACCGTGACTCCCTGCTCTACACATCCATATCGAAAAATATTCCAGATAAACCCGTGAGGGGCAGATCAAGACGAAAAGAAGATTTAGGGATCTAAAATGTAAAACTGAAATAAAACGCTCCCTCAAAAACAAACTGCCCCATACACCCGCTTTGATCGTATGCTATCCATAAAAACTGAGACACACACTATAGCACATGGAATATTGACACTGGTCCGCCGCCCAAGTTTAGCTCCAAATGTTGTCTAACTTGTAGGTAGAGACACTACACCAGTCATTCTGTGAAAGAAACATCTTTTAACTCTAAATACACAGAAAATTTAAAGTTTGTAGTGATGGAAAGCATTTGTTTGTTTATTATTGGGGTATCGTGACTCTTTTACCAACCTGATTTGTATTGTGTCGGATGAAAGAGTACGGAGAGCACGGAGAGAACCATCCTGCGGCAGCTATCTACTACCTTACTTCGTAACTTACAGAACCGGCTCACGCAGCTCTAGCATTGGTTGAAGGCTAGTGTACCATTAACCTGTTGTACGAATCTGCACAATGCATGAGCTGTTCCAATCTGGACAGCTGAAATTAGGGGCCTCACCAATGACATAACGTAGAAGAAAGGCATTGCTTATGGTGGTAATTTATTATTTATTTATTTATTTATTTATTTATTAGGGTTTAACGACACATTGACAGCCAAGGTCATATCGTGACGGTGACAGTTTTACGGATGGAGTAAGCCGGAGTACCCAGAGACAACTACCAACCAACGACGAGCAGCTGCCAGCTCCCAAACATCGTAACTCCGCACTACTGCACAAGCAGGGTTAGATTGGTTGAAGACATGCGCCCCATCACGTCAAGTACATCTTAGTACACAGCGTCATCGTGCCACCATGTGGACACTCGGGGTTAAGTGCCTTGCCCAAGGACACAACGCGGGATGGTGGTAACAAAGAGTGTCAATGCACATACTCTTTTAGTTTGTCAGAAGGGCTGTTTACTAAGAGTAGTAGAGAATATTCGCAATCTTTCATTTCAAGAAAATATTAAATCTGGCAGACAGTGGTGCGGAAGAGATAAAAGGCATTATTAAACAGTAATTAACGTCCCGTTATTTGACTTTATTTTTGCAACGTAATAACGCACCCAATTAGACAATGTAGCTTGTGGAGAAATGGTCTGGTGTTTTGGGGCAATTAGTTGTTTCCCAACATTTTTGTTTAAATGTACTGATTGTGGAGTATCCCAGCCTTTCGAACAGCTAATTTGCGAAAACACGTTCTATAGATGACGTAGCAACCAGAACAAAGCAAAAAATATATGTGTTAGGATAATGGGCAAAATGTAAGAACAGGTGGGTTTTGAACACACATCGCAACGATCACACACTTTTCATACAGCAAAGCACACGCCTGAACTTACTGATCTATTGCCCGATTCATTTTCTTGTGGCAAAATATAACTGGAAAACCTTAAACTGTTAGATCTCCATCATTCTGTTTCCAGTGGAGATAATAATGTACATTTTCGAGTACATGAGGGAGATGGGTGTATACGGAAAAATATGCTAGTTATTAATAAAATAAAAAAAATATCAACAGAAACAAAGCAGCTCTGATCTGTTAAACTATAAACCAGCGTAGTGTCTGAGCAGACGATTTTTTGGCGGGGGATCTGTTCAGATGTCCAGAAGAGAGTCTTAACATTCAGAAGTTCTATAAATAGTAACAACTGACTGATGTTGGCAGTTATTTTGGTACAAAATATCATCACCCGGGGTCAAAATTTGAACACAAATATCCCAAAAAGGAGTGAATAGAAAGTACCGATGTTCCGGGCCAGAATCAGGAACATCTCACTAAAGAGAAAGACCCTTTTGGCCCACTGAATTTCGTGTTAATAAAAAAGCGTATTTTCGAAAATTTGTGAAATTTTACCGAATTGGCACTCATTTTTTACCCCTGTCCATATTTTTGTCCATACATCCAGTCTATTCTCAGTCACGTTACGTATGTTTCTGTAGTACAGAATCGCTCATATATCATTTACTTTGACATTTCTGATGATGCGAGGGCCCTCTGATGAAGGGACAACACCTATTGGGAAAAAACAATTTCAAAATTCCAAAGACTCAGAATTTAACCACCACCTAATTGTTTACTGCTATTTTAGGACACCCACCCAGTATTCATGCCTAAGTCATTGCTAATAAACATAACAAAATGAAGTTTAGCTTATTGTTTACAAGCATGTTGCCCCTTCAGAGAGGAAACACACAAGGCTTTGTTTGGGCCCTGGGTCCTATTAAAGCAGTAACGCACAACGTGTCCACCCCAGTTAACATCACTTCTGTTGTTCCCAGGGCCCCTATAAGAATACACTCATGTGTAGTATTATAAAACATAAAAGCGCCAGCTGTTACGCAAATGCACTCCCCAGTCTATAGCTTCCTTGTGCGTGTGTGAGAGTGGGGGTTGGGAGGGGGGGTGGAGGGGTGGAAGTGTTGGCGGAACCAAACATAGTTCAGCCGAGCCCTCCACTGAAAAGTACTAATCATGATAGTCTGAGATTTGGGCTAAAAGCACACATCGAAAATCTGCGTCGCTGATAACTCAAAGAACTTAGAAATTGAATTTGTTCAAAACATAGTCTTTTTACTCTAAATGACCACTGACAACCTTTGCTGGACAATTTTAGTGAAAGCTCATCCCATAGCACTGAACAATTATGGGACTATACTTCGGGGTATCCCAAGCAAATCCACCCTCATCACCTCGCACACCGTTATCTACAGACACGTCATTGTGTATGTAGAAATATGAAATATCTCTCGGCCGCAAAATAACCCCACCAAGCCTGGCCTCCCGTGAGGATAAAAACCCTTCATGTGGCAGCAAATCAGTTTCTTAGATGCCTGTAATGACTGATATTCAAGCGCCCTTGCTATTCGGGGTTTGCTCGGTCGTATATAATGAGGCCTTTCCATTTTCAAAAGGGAATAATCAAAGTTAGCTTCTGGAAGGCATCATTAGTTTTTAGACTCACTTACCTCCGCCTTTCTGATTAGAAGTCGCTATGGAGGTATAATCGAAAACACTACAGTCTCACAAATCGCAGAAGTTGCTTTTCTGTTGAAATACTGAAAAACAAAGGATTGGAATTGACAAGTTTCTTTCTGTTGGTTGTGACTGCTATATGTTGAATAGATAGAACAATAGAAAAAATTAACTGAAGATTATTCATTCAGTCTGTTCAGAAAGAATATGGATGGATTTTGTTTGCCTCGTGTTCCATATATCTAACGAGTGAAACTCCGAGTCCTGATTTTATAATGTATGAAAAGTGACACTGTGCATGAACCTATGGCTGTCACTATTATTATTATTATTTATTGGTGTTTAAGGTCATATACTTATGCACAATGGCTAATCATGACTGTGACAGTTTTACGGATGGAGGAAGCCGGAGTACCCAGAGACAACTACCGACCAACGACGAGCAGCTGCCAGCTCCCAAACATCGTAACTCCGCACTACTGCACAGGCAGGGTTAGATTGGTTGAAGACATGCGCCCCATCGACGTCAAGTACATCTTAGTACACAGCGTCATCGTGCCACCATGTGGACACTCGGGGTTAAGTGCCTTGCCCAAGGACACAACGCGGGATGGTGGTAACAAAGAGTGTCAATGCACATACTCTTTTAGTTTGTCAGAAGGGCTGTTTACTAAGAGTAGTAGAGAATATTCGCAATCTTTCATTTCAAGAAAATATTAAATCTGGCAGACAGTGGTGCGGAAGAGATAAAAGGCATTATTAAACAGTAATTAACGTCCCGTTATTTGACTTTATTTTTGCAACGTAATAACGCACCCAATTAGACAATGTAGCTTGTGGAGAAATGGTCTGGTGTTTTGGGGCAATTAGTTGTTTCCCAACATTTTTGTTTAAATGTACTGATTGTGGAGTATCCCAGCCTTTCGACCAGCTAATTTGCGAAAACACGTTCTACAGATGACGTAGCAACCAGCACAAAGCAAAAAATATATGTGCTAGGATAATGGGCAAAATGTAAGAACAGGTGGGTTTTGAACACACATCGCAACGATCACACACTTTTCATACAGCAAAGCACACGCCTGAACTTACTGATTTATTGCTCGATTCATTTTCTTGTGGCAAAATATAACTGGAAAACCTTAAACTGTTAGATCTCCATCATTCTGTTTCCAGTGGAGATAATAATGTACATTTTCGAGTACATGAGGGAGATGGGTGTATAAGGAAAAATATGCTAGTTATTAATAAAAATTAAAAAAAAAAATATCAACAGAAACAAAGCAGCTCTGATCTGTTAAACTATAAACCAGCGTAGTGTCTGAGCAGACGATTTTTTGGCGGGGGATCTGTTCAGATGTCCAGAAGAGAGTCTTAACATTCAGAAGTTCTATAAATAGTAACAACTGACTGATGTTGGCAGTTATTTTGGTACAAAATATCATCACCCGGGGTCAAAATTTGAACACAAATATCCCAAAAAGGAGTGAATAGAAAGTACCGATGTTCCGGGCCAGAATCAGGAACATCTCACTAAAGAGAAAGACCCTTTTGGCCCACTGAATTTCGTGTTAATAAAAAAGCGTATTTTCGAAAATTTGTGAAATTTCACCGAATTGGCACTCATTTTTTACCCCTGTCCATATTTTTGTCCATACATCCAGTCTATTCTCAGTCACGTTACGTATGTTTCTGTAGTACAGAATCGCCCATATATCATTTACTTTGACATTTCTGATGATGCGAGGGCCCTCTGATGAAGGGACAACACCTATTAGGAAAAAAAAATTTCAAAATTCCAAAGACTCAGAATTTAACCACCACCTAATTGTTTACTGCTATTTTAGGACACCCACCCAGTATTCATGCCTAAGTCATTGCTAATAAACATAACAAAATGAAGTTTAGCTTATTGTTTACAAGCATGTTGCCCCTTCAGAGAGGAAACACACAAGGCTTTGTTTGGGCCCTGGGTCCTATTAAAGCAGTAACGCACAACGTGTCTACCCCAGTTAACATCACTTCTGTTGTTCCCAGGGCCCCTACAAGAATACACTCATGTGTAGTATTATAAAACATAAACGCGCCAGCTGTTACGCAAATGCACTCCCCAGTCTATAGCTTCCTTGTGCGTGTGTGAGAGTGGGGGTTGGGGTTGGGGGGGGGGGGGGGTTGGGGGGGGTTGGAGGGGTGGAAGTGTTGGCGGAACCAAACATAGTTCAGCCGAGCCCTCCACTGAAAAGTACTAATCATGATAGTCTGAGATTTGGGCTAAAAGCACACATCGAAAATCTGCGCCGCTGATAACTCAAAGAACTTAAAAATTGAATTTGTTCAAAACATAGTCTTTTTACTATAAATGACCACTGAGAACCTTTGCTGGACAATTTTAGTGGAAACTCATCCCATAGCACTGAACAATTATGGGACTATACTTCGGGGTATCCCAAGCAAATCCACCCTCATCACCTCGCACACCGTTATCTACAGACACGTCACTGTGTATCTCTCGGCCGCAAAATAACCCCACCAAGCCTGGCCTGCCGTGAGGATAAAAACCCTTCATGTGGCTGCAAATCAGTTTCTTAGATGCCTGTAATGACTGATATTCAAGCGCCATTGCTATTCGGGGTTTGCTCGGTCGTATATAATGAGGCCTTTCCATTTTCAAAAGGGAATAATCAAAGTTAGCTTCTGGAAGGCATCATTAGTTTTCAGACTCACTTACATCCGCCTTTCTGATTAGAAGTCGCTATGGAGGTATAATCGAAAATACTACAGTCTCACAAATTGCAGAAGTTGCTTTTCTGTTGAAATACTGAAAAACAAACGATTGGAATTGACAAGTTTCTTGCTGTTGGCTGTGACTGCTATATGTTGAATAGATAGAACAATAAAAAAATTAACTGAAGATTATTCATTCAGTCTGTTCAGAAAGAATATGGATGGATTTTGTTTGACTCGTGTTCCATATATCTAACGAGTGAAACTCCGAGTCCTGATTTTATAATGTATGAAAAGTGACACTGTGCATGAACCTATGGCTGTCACTATTATTATTATTATTATTTATTGGTGTTTAAGGTCATATACTTATGCACAATGGCTAATCATGACTGTGACAGTTTTACGGGTGCAGTAAGCCGGAGTACCCGGAGAGAACCACCGAGCAACGACGAGCAGCTGTCAGCTTCCAACATCTTAACTCCGCACTGCAGCACATGCGAGGTTAGATTGATTGAAGACATGCGTACCATCGACGTGCAGTACGCCTTAGTACACGGCGTCATCGCGCCCCCGTGTGGACAATAGGTGTTAAGTGCCTTGCCCAAGGACACAACGCGGGAGTCCGAATTTATCAATCAGAAGGTCACCCATCCAGTGATTAACCGGGCTCGACGTTGCTTAACTTCGGTGATCTGAAGAGAACTGGTTACCGCAACGCCACCACGCCCCCTTATGGCTGCCACTGCCGGAAAAGCTGAATTTAGGCCTACAGTGATACCCATTCTGTACTTCAAGTTGATTTATTCAGTCAGAACAAGCGATTTCAGCAGCAGAAAATGTGTAAACAATGGTATTTTTTATATGTAGAACATTTTTGCATCATGAAATGGGCCCAAAAAAATTTGAAGTTTTTTGATAAATTTCATAAGAGTAACCATAGGCAAAAACTTGAAAAAAAAAAGTTTTTCAGTTGATTAAACCAATAAGTGACACGCGTAAAGTTTTCCATTGTTCACGATTTTATTATTGTGAAATCTTATCTTCTGAATTATTGAAGTCATTTTAACAGTTACTGTGTGGTGATTGAACACCTCATTCACGTTATCATGAACGTTGAATTCTTAATTGGAACACTGGCGTATACAAGTTCGAAACTTAGAATAGAAGAGTCCACAGTTTCTGCCTTTGGCTGTTACACGAAAGGCTTGAACATTCCAACGAATCCCAATTTCGTTGTGTGACCTACCTGAATTAATACTGACACAGAAGTAATACAGACCAACGCATAAAATTACCCACCATTAAAGCTAGTAATCACACAAATCGGCTAACAATTCTCGGCGATAAGAAATCTTGGAAGTTTGAAGAGAGACTCTTCTTAAACTGTACATAACGTTCTCTGGGCTACAATATGGAACGAACGTTACCAATCGCTTGTGTGAAGCAAACAATCTTAAACGACAGCCGAGCAAAACCACGACGAGCGTGTTTAGGTACCAAACGCCCAGCAAATGATGAAACAAGTCGAATCTGAACGTAAATATCAGACAAACGGTTCTACTCTAAAATATTCATTCACCTTCAGTATGATACATAAAATTAATGTTCAGCCGGGATAAACAGAGGAAGAGGTAGGAACCCAGGAGGTAGGAATCTAAACTTCAGCTGTGAAACACTAATTGTTGTAACATGAACGCTTTCCATACCCACCGTGACTCCCTGCTCTACGCATCCATACCGAAAAATATTCCAGATAAACCCGTGAGCGGCAGATCAAGACGAAAAGAAGATTTAGGGATCTAAAATGTAAAACTGAAATAAAACGCTCCCTCAAAAACAAACTGCCCCATACACCCGCTTTGATGGTATGCTATCCATAAAAACTGAGACACACACTATAGCACATGGAATATTGACACTGGTCCGCCGCCCAAGTTTAGCTCCAAATGTTGTCTAACTTGTAGGTAGAGACACTACACCAGTCATTCTGTGAAAGAAACATCTTTTAACTCTAAATACACAGAAAATTTAAAGTTTGTAGTGATGGAAAGCATTTGTTTGTTTATTATTGGGGTATCGTGACTCTTTTACCAACCTGATTTGTATTGTGTCGGATGAAAGAGTACGGAGAGCACGGAGAGAACCATCCTGCGGCAGCTATCTACTACCTTACTTCCTAACTTACAGAACCGGCTCACGCAGCTCTAGCATTGGTTGAAGGCTAGTGTACCATTAACCTGTTGTACGGATCTGCACAATGCATGAGCTGTTCCAACCTGGACAGCTGAAATTAGGGGCCTCACCAATGACATAACGTAGAAGAAAGGCATTGCTTATGGTGGTAATTTATTATTTATTTATTTATTTATTAGGGTTTAACGACACATTGACAGCCAAGGTCATATCGTGTCGGTGACAGTTTTACGGATGGAGGAAGCCGGAGTACCCAGAGACAACTACCAACCAACGACGAGCAGCTGCCAGCTCCCAAACATCGTAACTCCGCACTACTGCACAGGCAGGGTTAGATTGGTTGAAGACATGCGCAGCATCGACGTCAAGTACATCTTAGTACACAGCGTCATCGTGACACCATGTGGACACTCGGGGTTAAGTGCCTTGCCCAAGGACACAACGCGGGATGGTGGTAACAAAGAGTGTCAATGCACATACTCTTTTAGTTTGTCAGAAGGGCTGTTTACTAACAGTAGTAGAGAATACTCGCAATCTTTCATTTCAAGAAAATATTAAATCTGGCAGACAGTGGTGCGGAAGAGATAAAAGGCATTATTAAACAGTAATTAACGTCCCGTTATTTGACTTTATTTTTGCAACGTAATAACGCACCCAATTAGACAATGTAGCTTGTGGAGAAATGGTCTGGTGTTTTGGGGCAATTAGTTGTTTCCCAACATTTTTGTTTAAATGTACTGATTGTGGAGTATCCCAGCCTTTCGAACAGCTAATTTGCGAAAACACGTTCTATAGATGACGTAGCAACCAGAACAAAGCAAAAAATATATGTGTTAGGATAATGGGCAAAATGTAAGAACAGGTGGGTTTTGAACACACATCGCAACGATCACACACTTTTCATACAGCAAAGTACACGCCTGAACTTACTGATCTATTGCCCGATTCATTTTCTTGTGGCAAAATATAACTGGAAAACCTTAAACTGTTAGATCTCCATCATTCTGTTTCCAGTGGAGATAATAATGTACATTTTCGAGTACATGAGGGAGATGGGTCTATAAGGAAAAATATGCTAGTTATTAATAAAATAAAAAAAATATCAACAGAAACAAAGCAGCTCTGATCTGTTAAACTATAAACCAGCGTAGTGTCTGAGCAGACGATTTTTTGGCGGGGGATCTGTTCAGATGTCCAGAAGAGAGTCTTAACATTCAGAAGTTCTATAAATAGTAACAACTGACTGATGTTGGCAGTTATTTTGGTACAAAATATCATCACCCGGGGTCAAAATTTGAACACAAATATCCCAAAAAGGAGTGAATAGAAAGTACCGATGTTCCGGGCCAGAATCAGGAACATCTCACTAAAGAGAAAGACCCTTTTGGCCCACTGAATTTCGTGTTAATAAAAAAGCGTATTTTCGAAAATTTGTGAAATTTTACCGAATTGGCACTCATTTTCTACCCCTGTCCATATTTTTGTCCATACATCCAGTCTATTCTCAGTCACGTTACGTATGTTTCTGTAGTACAGAATCGCCCAAATATCATTTACTTTGACATTTCTGATGATGTGAGGGCCCTCTGATGAAGGGACAACACCTATTAGGAAACAACAATTTCAAAATTCCAAAGACTCAGAATTTAACCACCACCTAATTGTTTACTGCTATTTTAGGACACCCACCCAGTATTCATGCCTAAGTCATTGCTAATAAACATAACAAAATGAAGTTTAGCTTATTGTTTACAAGCATGTTGCCCCTTCAGAGAGGAAACACACAAGGCTTTGTTTGGGCCCTGGGTCCTATTAAAGCAGTAACGCACAACGTGTCCACCCCAGTTAACATCACTTCTGTTGTTCCCAGGGCCCCTACAAGAATACACTCATGTGTAGTATCATAAAACATAAACGCGCCAGCTGTTACGCAAATGCACTCCCCAGTCTATAGCTTCCTTGTGCGTGTGTGAGAGTGGGGGTTGGTGGGGGGGGGGGGGGTTGGAGGGGTGGAAGTGTTGGCGGAACCAAACATAGTTCAGTCGAGCCCTCCACTGAAAAGTACTAATCATGATAGTCTGAGATTTCGGCTAAAAGCACACATCGAAAATCTGCGCCGCTGATAACTCAAAGAACTTAAAAATTGAATTTGTTCAAAACATAGTCTTTTTACTCTAAATGACCACTGACAACCTTTGCTAGACAATTTTAGTGAAAGCTCATCCCATAGCACTGAACAATTATGGGACTATACTTCGGGGTATCCCAAGCAAATCCACCCTCATCACCTCGCACACCGTTATCTACAGACACGTCATTGTGTATGTAGAAATATGAAATATCTCTCGGCCGCAAAATAACCCAACCAAGCCTGGCCTCCCGTGAGGATAAAAACCCTTCATGTGGCTGCAAATCAGTTTCTTAGATGCCTGTAATGACTGATATTCAAGCGCCCTTGCTATTCGGGGTTTGCTCGGTCGTATATAATGAGGCCTTTCCATTTTCAAAAGGGAATAATCAAAGTTAGCTTCTGGAAGGCATCATTAGTTTTCAGACTCACTTACCTCCGCCTTTCTGATTAGAAGTCGCTATGGAGGTATAATCGAAAATACTACAGTCTCACAAATCCCAGAAGTTGCTTTTCTGTTGAAATACTGAAAAACAAACGATTGGAATTGACAAGTTTCTTTCTGTTGGCTGTGACTGCTATATGTTGAATAGATAGAACAATAAAAAAATTAACTGAAGATTATTCATTCAGTCTGTTCAGAAAGAATATGGATGGATTTTGTTTGACTCGTGTTCCATATATCTAACGAGTGAAACTCCGAGTCCTGATTTTATAATGTATGAAAAGTGACACTGTGCATGAACCTATGGCTGTCACTATTATTATTATTATTTATTGGTGTTTAAGGTCATATACTTATGCACAATGGCTAATCATGACTGTGACAGTTTTACGGGTGCAGTAAGCCGGAGTACCCGGAGAGAACCACCGAGCAACGACGAGCAGCTGTAAGCTTCCAACATCTTAACTCCGCACTGCAGCACATGCGAGGTTAGATTGGTTGAAGACATGCGTACCATCGACGTGCAGTACGCCTTAGTACACGGCGTCATCGCGCCCCCGTGTGGACAATAGGTGTTAAGTGCCTTGCCCAAGGACACAACGCGGGAGTCCGAATTTATCAATCAGAAGGTCACCCATCCAGTGATTAACCGGGCTCGACGTTGCTTAACTTCGGTGATCTGAAGAGAACTGGTTACCGCAACGCCACCACGCCCCCTTATGGCTGCCACTGCCGGAAAAGCTGAATTTAGGCCTACAGTGATACCCATTCTGTACTTCAAGTTGATTTATTCAGTCAGAACGAGCGATTTCAGCAGCAGAAAATGTGTAAACAATGGTATTTTTATATGTAGAACATTTTTGCATCATGAAATGGGCCCAAAAAAATTTGAAGTTTTTTGATAAATTTCATAAGAGTAACCATAGGGAAAAACTTGAAAAAAAAAGTTTTTCAGTTGATTAAACCAATAAGTGACACGCGTAAAGTTTTCCATTGTTCACGATTTTATTCTTGTGAACTCTTATCTTCTGAATTATTGAAGTCATTTTAACATGTACTGTGTGGTGAGTGAACACCTCATTCACGTTATCATAAACGTTGAATTCTTAATTGGAACACTGGCGTATACAAGTTCGCAACTTAGAATAGAAGAGTCCACAGTTTCTGCCTTTGGCTGTTGCATGAAAGGCTTGAACATTCCAACGAATCCCAATTTCGTTGTGTGACCTACCTGAATTAATACTGACACAGAAGTAATACAGACCAACGCATAAAATTACCCACCATTAAAGCTAGTAATCACACAAATCGGCTAACAATTCTCGGCGATAAGAAATCTTGGAAGTTTGAAGGGAGACTCTTCTTAAACTGTACATAACGTTCTCTGGGCTACAATATGGAACGAACGTTACCAATCGCTTGTTTGAAGCAAACAATCTTAAACGACAGCCGAGCAAAACCACGACGAGCGTGTTTAGGTACCAAATGCCCAGCAAATGATGAAACAAGTCGAATATGAACGTAAATATCAGACAAACGGTTCTACTCTAAAATATTCATTCACCTTCAGTATGATACATAAAATTAATGTTCAGCCGGGATAAACAGAGGAAGAGGTAGGAACCCAGGAGGTAGGAATCTAAACTTCAGCTGTGAAACACTAATTGTTGTAACGTGAACGCTTTCCATACCCACCGTGACTCCCTGCTCTACACATCCATATCGAAAAATATTCCAGATAAACCCGTGAGGGGCAGATCAAGACGAAAAGAAGATTTAGGGATCTAAAATGTAAAACTGAAATAAAACGCTCCCTCAAAAACAAACTGCCCCATACACCCGCTTTGATCGTATGCTATCCATAAAAACTGAGACACACACTATAGCACATGGAATATTGACACTGGTCCGCCGCCCAAGTTTAGCTCCAAATGTTGTCTAACTTGTAGGTAGAGACACTACACCAGTCATTCTGTGAAAGAAACATCTTTTAACTCTAAATACACAGAAAATTTAAAGTTTGTAGTGATGGAAAGCATTTGTTTGTTTATTATTGGGGTATCGTGACTCTTTTACCAACCTGATTTGTATTGTGTCGGATGAAAGAGTACGGAGAGCACGGAGAGAACCATCCTGCGGCAGCTATCTACTACCTTACTTCGTAACTTACAGAACCGGCTCACGCAGCTCTAGCATTGGTTGAAGGCTAGTGTACCATTAACCTGTTGTACGAATCTGCACAATGCATGAGCTGTTCCAATCTGGACAGCTGAAATTAGGGGCCTCACCAATGACATAACGTAGAAGAAAGGCATTGCTTATGGTGGTAATTTATTATTTATTTATTTATTTATTTATTAGGGTTTAACGACACATTGACAGCCAAGGTCATATCGTGACGGTGACAGTTTTACGGATGGAGTAAGCCGGAGTACCCAGAGACAACTACCAACCAACGACGAGCAGCTGCCAGCTCCCAAACATCGTAACTCCGCACTACTGCACAAGCAGGGTTAGATTGGTTGAAGACATGCGCCCCATCACGTCAAGTACATCTTAGTACACAGCGTCATCGTGCCACCATGTGGACACTCGGGGTTAAGTGCCTTGCCCAAGGACACAACGCGGGATGGTGGTAACAAAGAGTGTCAATGCACATACTCTTTTAGTTTGTCAGAAGGGCTGTTTACTAAGAGTAGTAGAGAATATTCGCAATCTTTCATTTCAAGAAAATATTAAATCTGGCAGACAGTGGTGCGGAAGAGATAAAAGGCATTATTAAACAGTAATTAACGTCCCGTTATTTGACTTTATTTTTGCAACGTAATAACGCACCCAATTAGACAATGTAGCTTGTGGAGAAATGGTCTGGTGTTTTGGGGCAATTAGTTGTTTCCCAACATTTTTGTTTAAATGTACTGATTGTGGAGTATCCCAGCCTTTCGAACAGCTAATTTGCGAAAACACGTTCTATAGATGACGTAGCAACCAGAACAAAGCAAAAAATATATGTGTTAGGATAATGGGCAAAATGTAAGAACAGGTGGGTTTTGAACACACATCGCAACGATCACACACTTTTCATACAGCAAAGCACACGCCTGAACTTACTGATCTATTGCCCGATTCATTTTCTTGTGGCAAAATATAACTGGAAAACCTTAAACTGTTAGATCTCCATCATTCTGTTTCCAGTGGAGATAATAATGTACATTTTCGAGTACATGAGGGAGATGGGTGTATACGGAAAAATATGCTAGTTATTAATAAAATAAAAAAAATATCAACAGAAACAAAGCAGCTCTGATCTGTTAAACTATAAACCAGCGTAGTGTCTGAGCAGACGATTTTTTGGCGGGGGATCTGTTCAGATGTCCAGAAGAGAGTCTTAACATTCAGAAGTTCTATAAATAGTAACAACTGACTGATGTTGGCAGTTATTTTGGTACAAAATATCATCACCCGGGGTCAAAATTTGAACACAAATATCCCAAAAAGGAGTGAATAGAAAGTACCGATGTTCCGGGCCAGAATCAGGAACATCTCACTAAAGAGAAAGACCCTTTTGGCCCACTGAATTTCGTGTTAATAAAAAAGCGTATTTTCGAAAATTTGTGAAATTTTACCGAATTGGCACTCATTTTTTACCCCTGTCCATATTTTTGTCCATACATCCAGTCTATTCTCAGTCACGTTACGTATGTTTCTGTAGTACAGAATCGCTCATATATCATTTACTTTGACATTTCTGATGATGCGAGGGCCCTCTGATGAAGGGACAACACCTATTGGGAAAAAACAATTTCAAAATTCCAAAGACTCAGAATTTAACCACCACCTAATTGTTTACTGCTATTTTAGGACACCCACCCAGTATTCATGCCTAAGTCATTGCTAATAAACATAACAAAATGAAGTTTAGCTTATTGTTTACAAGCATGTTGCCCCTTCAGAGAGGAAACACACAAGGCTTTGTTTGGGCCCTGGGTCCTATTAAAGCAGTAACGCACAACGTGTCCACCCCAGTTAACATCACTTCTGTTAATACCAGGGCCCCTATAAGAATACACTCATGTGTAGTATTATAAAACATAAAAGCGCCAGCTGTTACGCAAATGCACTCCCCAGTCTATAGCTTCCTTGTGCGTGTGTGAGAGTGGGGGTTGGGAGGGGGGGTGGAGGGGTGGAAGTGTTGGCGGAACCAAACATAGTTCAGCCGAGCCCTCCACTGAAA
Source organism: Pictodentalium vernedei (assembly GCA_031216915.1). Taxonomy (NCBI): domain Eukaryota; kingdom Metazoa; phylum Mollusca; class Scaphopoda; order Dentaliida; family Dentaliidae; genus Pictodentalium; species Pictodentalium vernedei. The sequence goes on along the minus strand of CM062290.1, from coordinate 87,173,659 downwards.
AGTACTAATCATGATAGTCTGAGATTTGGGCTAAAAGCACACATCGAAAATCTGCGCCGCTGATAACTCAAAGAACTTAAAAATTGAATTTGTTCAAAACATAGTCTTCTTACTCTAAATGACCACTGACAACTTTTGCTGGACAATTTTAGTGAAAGCTCATCCCATAGCACTGAACAATTATGGGACTATACTTCGGGGTATCCCAAGCAAATCCACCCTCATCACCTCGCACACCGTTATCTACAGACACGTCATTGTGTATGTAGAAATATGAAATATCTCTCGGCCGCAAAATAACCCCCACCAAGCCTGGCCTCCAGTGAGGATAAAAACCCTTCATGTGGCTGCAAATCAGTTTCTTAGATGCCTGTAATGACTGATATTCAAGCGCCATTGCTATTCGGGGTTTGCTCGGTCGTATATAATGAGGCCTTTCCATTTTCAAAAGGGAATAATCAAAGTTAGCTTCTGGAAGGCATCATTAGTTTTCAGACTCACTTACCTCCGCCTTTCTGATTAGAAGTCGCTATGGAGGTATAATCGAAAATACTACAGTCTCACAAATCGCAGAAGTTGCTTTTCTGTTGAAATACTGAAAAACAAACGATTGGAATTGACAAGTTTCTTTCTGTTGGCTGTGACTGCTATATGTTGAATAGATAGAACAATAAAAAAATTAACTGAAGATTATTCATTCAGTCTGTTCAGAAAGAATATGGATGGATTTTGTTTGACTCGTGTTCCATATATCTAACAAGTGAAACTCCGAGTCCTGATTTTATAATGTATGAAAAGTGACACTGTGCATGAACCTATGGCTGTCACTATTATTATTATTATTTATTGGTGTTTAAGGTCATATACTTATGCACAATGGCTAATCATGACTGTGACAGTTTTACGGGTGGAGTAAGCCGGAGTACCCGGAGAGAACCACCGAGCAACGACGAGCAGCTGTAAGCTTCCAACATCTTAACTCCGCACTGCAGCACATGCGAGGTTAGATTGGTTGAAGACATGCGTACCATCGACGTGCAGTACGCCTTAGTACACGGCGTCATCGCGCCCCCGTGTGGACAATAGGTGTTAAGTGCCTTGCCCAAGGACACAACGCGGGAGTCCGAATTTATCAATCAGAAGGTCACCCATCCAGTGATTAAACGGGCTCGACGTTGCTTAACTTCGGTGATCTGAAGAGAACTGGTTACCGCAACGCCACCACGCCCCCTTATAGCTGCCACTGCCGGAAAAGCTGAATTTAGGCCTACAGTGATACCCATTCTGTACTTCAAGTTGATTTATTCAGTCAGAATAAGCGATTTCAGCAGCAGAAAATGTGTAAACAATGGTATTTTATATGTAGAACATTTTTGCATCATGAAATGGGCCCAAAAAAATTTGAAGTTTTTTGATAAATTTTATAAGAGTAACCATAGGCAAAAACTTGAAAAAAAAAAGTTTTTCAGTTGATTAAACCAATAAGTGACACGCGTAAAGTTTTCCATTGTTCACGATTTTATTCTTGCGAAATCTTATCTTCTGAATTATTGAAGTCATTTTAACAGTTACTGTTTGGTGAGTGAACACCTCATTCACGTTATCATAAACGTTGAATTCTTAATTGGAACACTGGCGTATACAAGTTCGCAACTTAGAATAGAAGAGTCCACAGTTTCTGCCTTTGGCTGTTACATGAAAGGCTTGAACACTCCAACGAATCCCAATTTCGTTGTGTGACCTACCTGAATTAATACTGACACAGAAGTATTACAGACCAACGCATAAAATTACCTACAATTAAAGCTAGTAATCACACAAATCGGCTAACAATTCTCGGCGATAAGAAATCTTGGAAGTTTGAAGAGAGACCGAGCAAAACCACAACGAGCGTGTTTAGGTACCAAATGCCCAGCAAATGATGAAACAAGTCGAATCTGAACGTAAATATCAGACAAACCGTTCTACTCTAAAATATTCATTCACCTTCAGTATGATACATAAAATTAATGTTCAGCCGGGATAAACAGAGGAAGAGGTAGGAACCCAGGAGGTAGGAATCTAAACTTCAGCTGTGAAACACTAATTGTTGTAACGTGAACGCTTTCCATACCCACCGTGAATCCCTGCTCTACACATCCATATCGAAAAATATTCCAGATAAACCCGTGAGGGGCAGATCAAGACGAAAAGAAGATTTAGGGATCTAAAATGTAAAACTGAAATAAAACGCTCCCTCAAAAACAAACTGCCCCATACACCCGCTTTGATGGTATGCTATCCATAAAAACTGAGACACACACTATAGCACATGGAATATTGACACTGGTCCGCCGCCCAAGTTTAGCTCCAAATGTTGTCTAACTTGTAGGTAGAGACACTACACCAGTCATTCTGTGACAGAAACATCTTTTAACTCTAAATACACAGAAAATTTAAAGTTTGTAGTGATGGAAAGCATTTGTTTGTTTATTATTGGGGTATCGTGACTCTTTTACCAACCTGATTTGTATTGTGTCGGATGAAAGAGTACGGAGAGCACGGAGAGAACCATCCTGCTGCAGCTATCTACTACCTTACTTCGTAACTTACAGAACCGGCTCACGCAGCTCTAGCATTGGTTGAAGGCTAGTGTACCATTAACCTGTTGTACGGATCTGCACAATGCATGAGCTGTTCCAACCTGGACAGCTGAAATTAGGGGCCTCACCAATGACATAACGTAGAAGAAAGGCATTGCTTATGGTGGTAATTTATTATTTATTTATTTATTTATTAGGGTTTAGTGACACATTGACAGCCAAGGTCATATCGTGTCGGTGACAGTTTTACGGATGGAGGAAGCCGGAGTACCCAGAGACAACTACCGACCAACGACGAGCAGCTGCCAGCTCCCAAACATCGTAACTCCGCACTACTGCACAGGCAGAGTTAGATTGGTTGAAGACATGCGCCCCATCGACGTCAAGTACATCTTAGTACACAGCGTCATCGTGCCACCATGTGGACACTCGGGGTTAAGTGCCTTGCCCAAGGACACAACGCGGGATGGTGGTAACAAAGTGTGTCAATGCACATACTCTTTTAGTTTGTCAGAAGGGTTGTTTACTAAGAGTAGTAGAGAATATTCGCAATCTTTCATTTCAAGAAAATATTAAATCTGGCAGACAGTGGTGCGGAAGAGATAAAAGGCATTATTAAACAGTAATTAACGTCCCGTTATTTGACTTTATTTTTGCAACGTAATAACGCACCCAATTAGACAATGTAGCTTGTGGAGAAATGGTCTGGTGTTTTGGGGCAATTAGTTGTTTCCCAACATTTTTGTTTAAATGTACTGATTGTGGAGTATCCCAGCCTTTCGACCAGCTAATTTGCGAAAACACATTCTATAGATGACGTAGCAACCAGAACAAAGCAAAAAATATATGTGTTAGGATAATGGGCAAATGTAAGAACAGATGGGTTTTGAAAACACATCGCAACGATCACACACTTTTCATACAGCAAAGCACACGCCTGAACTTACTGATCTATTGCCCGATTCATTTTCTTGTGGCAAAATATAACTGGAAAACCTTAAACTGTTAGATCTCCATCATTCTGTTTCCAGTGGAGATAATAATGTACATTTTCGAGTACATGAGGGAGATGGGTGTATAAGGAAAAATATGCTAGTTATTAATAAAATAAAAAAAAATATCAACAGAAACAAAGCAGCTCTGATCTGTTAAACTATAAACCAGCGTAGTGTCTGAGCAGACGATTTTTTGGCGGGGGATCTGTTCAGATGTCCAGAAGAGAGTCTTAACATTCAGAAGTTCTATAAATAGTAACAACTGACTGATGTTGGCAGTTATTTTGGTACAAAATATCATCACCCGGGGTCAAAATTTGAACACAAATATCCCAAAAAGGAGTGAATAGAAAGTACCGATGTTCCGGGCCAGAATCAGGAACATCTCACTAAAGAGAAAGACCCTTTTGGCCCAATGAATTTCGTGTTAATAAAAAAGCGTATTTTCGAAAATTTGTGAAATTTTACCGAATTGGCACTCATTTTTTACCCCTGTCCATATTTTTGTCCATAAGTCCAGTCTATTCTCAGTCACGTTACGTATGTTTCTGTAGTACAGAATCGCCCATATATCATTTACTTTGACATTTCTGATGATGCGAGGGCCCTCTGATGAAGGGACAACACCTATTGGGAAAAAACAATTTCAAAATTCCAAAGACTCAGAATTTAACCACCACCTAATTGTTTACTGCTATTTTAGGACACCCACCCAGTATTCATGCCTAAGTCATTGCTAATAAACATAACAAAATGAAGTTTAGCTTATTGTTTACAAGCATGTTGCCCCTTCAGAGAGGAAACACACAAGGCTTTGTTTGGGCCCTGGGTCCTATTAAAGCAGTAACGCACAACGTGTCCACCCCAGTTAACATCACTTCTGTTGTTCCCAGGGCCCCTACAAGAATACACTCATGTGTAGTATTATAAAACATAAACGCGCCAGCTGTTACGCAAATGCACTCCCCAGTCTATAGCTTCCTTGTGCGTGTGTGAGAGTACGGGTTGGGGGGGGGGGGGGGGGCGTGGAGGGGTGGAAGTGTTGGCGGAACCAAACATAGTTCAGCCGAGCCCTCCACTGAAAAGTACTAATCATGATAGTCTGAGATTTGGGCTAAAAGCACACATCGAAAATCTGCGCCGCTGATAACTCAAAGAACTTAAAAATTGAATTTGTTCAAAACATAGTCTTTTTACTCTAAATGACCACTGACAACCTTTGCTGGACAATTTTAGTGAAAGCTCATCCCATAGCACTGAACAATTATGGGACTATACTTCGGGGTATCCCAAGCAAATCCACCCTCATCACCTCGCACACCGTTATCTACAGACACGTCATTGTGTATGTAGAAATATGAAATATCTCTCGGCCGCAAAATAACCCCACCAAGCCTGGCCTCCAGTGAGGATAAAAACCCTTCATGTGGCTGCAAATCAGTTTCTTAGATGCCTGTAATGACTGATATTCAAGCGCCATTGCTATTCGGGGTTTGCTCGGTCGTATATAATGAGGCCTTTCCATTTTCAAAAGGGAATAATCAAAGTTAGCTTCTGGAAGGCATCATTAGTTTTCAGACTCACTTACCTCCGCCTTTCTGATTAGAAGTCGCTATGGAGGTATAATCGAAAATACTACAGTCTCACAAATCGCAGAAGTTGCTTTTCTGTTGAAATACTGAAAAACAAACGATTGGAATTGACAAGTTTCTTTCTGTTGGCTGTGACTGCTATATGTTGAATAGATAGAACAATAAAAAAATTAACTGAAGATTATTCATTCAGTCTGTTCAGAAAGAATATGGATGGATTTTGTTTGACTCGTGTTCCATATATCTAACAAGTGAAACTCCGAGTCCTGATTTTATAATGTATGAAAAGTGACACTGTGCATGAACCTATGGCTGTCACTATTATTATTATTATTTATTGGTGTTTAAGGTCATATACTTATGCACAATGGCTAATCATGACTGTGACAGTTTTACGGGTGGAGTAAGCCGGAGTACCCGGAGAGAACCACCGAGCAACGACGAGCAGCTGTAAGCTTCCAACATCTTAACTCCGCACTGCAGCACATGCGAGGTTAGATTGGTTGAAGACATGCGTACCATCGACGTGCAGTACGCCTTAGTACACGGCGTCATCGCGCCCCCGTGTGGACAATAGGTGTTAAGTGCCTTGCCCAAGGACACAACGCGGGAGTCCGAATTTATCAATCAGAAGGTCACCCATCCAGTGATTAAACGGGCTCGACGTTGCTTAACTTCGGTGATCTGAAGAGAACTGGTTACCGCAACGCCACCACGCCCCCTTATAGCTGCCACTGCCGGAAAAGCTGAATTTAGGCCTACAGTGATACCCATTCTGTACTTCAAGTTGATTTATTCAGTCAGAATAAGCGATTTCAGCAGCAGAAAATGTGTAAACAATGGTATTTTATATGTAGAACATTTTTGCATCATGAAATGGGCCCAAAAAAATTTGAAGTTTTTTGATAAATTTCATAAGAGTAACCATAGGCAAAAATTTGAAAAAACAGTTTTTCAGTTGATTAAACCAATAAGTGACACGCGTAAAGTTTTCCATTGTTCACGATTTTATTCTCGTGAAATCTTATCTTCTGAATTATTGAAGTCATTTTAACAGTTACTGTGTGGTGAGTGAACACACACCTCATTCACGTTATCATAAACGTTGAATTCTTAATTGGAACACTGGCGTATACAAGTTCGCAACTCAGAATAGAAGAGTCCACAGTTTCTGCCTTTGGCTGTTACATGAAAGGCTTGAACATTCCAACGAATCCCAATTTCGTTGTGTGACCTACCTGAATTAATACTGATACAGAAGTAATGCAGACCAACGCATAAAATTACCTACAATTAAAGCTAGTAATCACACAAATCGGCTAACAATTCTCGGCGATAAGAAATCTTGGAAGTTTGAAGAGAGACTCTTCTTAAACTGTACATAACGTTCTCTGGGCTACAATATGGAACGAACGTTACCAATCGCTTGTTTGAGGCAAACAATCTTAAACGACAGCCGAGCAAAACCACGACGAGCGTGTTTAGGTACCAAATGCCCAGCAAATGATGAAACAAGTCGAATCTGAACGTAAATATCAGACAAACGGTTCTACTCTAAAATATTCATTCACCTTCAGTATGATACATAAAATTAATGTTCAGCCGGGATAAACAGAGGAAGAGGTAGGAACCCTGGAGGTAGGAATCTAAACTTCAGCTGTGAAACACTAATTGTTGTAACGTGAACGCTTTCCATACCCACCGTGACTGCCTACTCTACACATCCATATCGAAAAATATTCCAGATAAACCCGTGAGCGGCAGATCAAGACGAAAAGAAGATTTAGGGATCTAAAATGTAAAACTGAAATAAAACGCTCCCTCAAAAACAAACTGCCCCATACACCCGCTTTGATGGTATGCTATCCATAAAAACTGAGACACACACTATAGCACATGGAATATTGACACTGGTCCGCCGCCCAAGTTTAGCTCCAAATGTTGTCTAACTTGTAGGTAGAGACACTACACCAGTCATTCTGTGAAAGAAACATCTTTTAACTCTAAATACACAGAAAATTTAAAGTTTGTAGTGATGGAAAGCATTTGTTTGTTTATTATTGGGGTATCGTGACTCTTTTACCAACCTGATTTGTATTGTTTCGGATGAAAGAGTACGGAGAGCACGGAGAGAACCATCCTGTGGCAGCTATCTACTACCTTACTTCGTAACTTATAGAACCGGCTCACGCAGCTCTAGCATTGGTTGAAGGCTAGTGTACCATTAACCTGTTGTACGGATCTGCACAATGCATGAGCTGTTCCAACCTGGACAGCTGAAATTAGGGGCCTCACCAATGACATAACGTAGAAGAAAGGCATTGCTTATGGTGGTAATTTATTATTTATTTATTTATTTATTAGAGTTTAACGACACATTGACAGCCAAGGTCATATCGTGTCGGTGACAGTTTTACGGATGGAGGAAGCCGGAGTACCCAGAGACAACTACCGACCAACGACGAGCAGCTGCCAGCTCCCAAACATCGTAACTCCGCACTACTGCACAGGCAGGGTTAGATTGGTTGAAGAATTGCGCCCCATCGACGTCAAGTACATCTTAGTACGCAGCGTCATCGTGCCACCATGTGGACACTCGGGGTTAAGTGTCTTGCCCAAGGACACAACGCGGGATGGTGGTAACAAAGAGTGTCAATGCACATACTCTTTTAGTTTGTCAGAAGGGCTGTTTACTAAGAGTAGTAGAGAATATTCGCAATCTTTCATTTCAAGAAAATATTAAATCTGGCAGACAGTGGTGCGGAAGAGATAAAAGGCATTATTAAACAGTAATTAACGTCCCGTTATTTGACTTTATTTTTGCAACGTAATAACGCACCCAATTAGACAATGTAGCTTGTGGAGAAATGGTCTGGTGTTTTGGGGCAATTAGTTGTTTCCCAACATTTTTGTTTAAATGTACTGATTGTGGAGTATCCCAGCCTTTCGACCAGCTAATTTGTGAAAACACGTTCTATAGATGACGTAGCAACCAGAACAAAGCAAAAAATATATGTGTTAGGATAATGGGCAATATGTAAGAACAGGTGGGTTTTGAACACACATCGCAACGATCACACACTTTTCATACAGCAAAGCACACGCCTGAACTTACTGATCTATTGCCCGATTCATTTTCTTGTGGCAAAATATAACTGGAAAACCTTAAACTGTTAGATCTCCATCATTCTGTTTCCAGTGGAGATAATAATGTACATTTTCGAGTACATGAGGGAGATGGGTGTATAAGGAAAAATATGCTAGTTATTAATAAAAAAAAAAAAAAAATATCAACAGAAACAAAGCAGCTCTGATCTGTTAAACTATAAACCAGCGTAGTGTCTGAGCAGACGATTTTTTGGCGGGGGATCTGTTCAGATGTCCAGAAGAGAGTATTAACATTCAGAAGTTCTATAAATAGTAACAACTGACTGATGTTGGCAGTTATTTTGGTACAAAATATCATCACCCGGGGTCAAAATTTGAACACAAATATCCCAAAAAGGAGTGCATAGAAAGTACCGATGTTCCGGGCCAGAATCAGGAACATCTCACTAAAGAGAAAGACCCTTTTGGCCCACTGAATTTCGTGTTAATAAAAAAGCGTATTTTCGAAAATTTGTGAAATTTTACCGAATTGGCACTCATTTTTTACCCCTGTCCATATTTTTGTCCATACATCCAGTCTATTCTCAGTCACGTTACGTATGTTTCTGTAGTACAGAATCGCCCATATATCATTTACTTTGACATTTCTAATGATGCGAGGGCCCTATGATGAAGGGACAACACCTATTAGGAAAAAACAATTTCAAAATTCCAAAGACTAAGAATTTAACCACCACCTAATTGTTTACTGCTATTTTAGGACACCCACCCAGTATTCATGCCTAAGTCATTGCTAATAAACATAACAAAATGAAGTTTAGCTTATTGTTTACAAGCATGTTGCCCCTTCAGAGAGGAAACACACAAGGCTTTGTTTGGGCCCTGGGTCCTATTAAAGCAGTAACGCACAACGTGTCCACCCCAGTTAACATCACTTCTGTTGTTCCCAGGGCCCCTACAAGAATACACTCATGTGTAGTGTTTTAAAACATAAACGCGCCAGCTGTTACGCAAATGCATTCCCCAGTCTATAGCTTCCTTGTGCGTGTGTGAGAGTACGGGTTGGGGGGGGGGGGTGGAGGTTTGGAAGTGTTGGCGGAACCAAACATAGTTCAGCCGAGCCCTCCACTGAAAAGTACTAATCATGATAGTCTGAGATTTGGGCGAAAAGCACACATCGAAAATCTGCGCCGCTGATAACTCAAAGAACTTAAAAATTGAATTTGTTCAAAACATAGTCTTCTTACTCTAAATGACCACTGACAACTTTTGCTGGACAATTTTAGTGAAAGCTCATCCCATAGCACTGAACAATTATGGGACTATACTTCGGGGTATCCCAAGCAAATCCACCCTCATCACCTCGCACACCGTTATCTACAGACACGTCATTGTGTATGTAGAAATATGAAATATCTCTCGGCCGCAAAATAACCCCCACCAAGCCTGGCCTCCCGTGAGGATAAAAACCCTTCATGTGGCTGCAAATCAGTTTCTTAGATGCCTGTAATGACTGATATTCAAGCGCCATTGCTATTCGGGGTTTGCTCGGTCGTATATAATGAGGCCTTTCCATTTTCAAAAGGGAATAATCAAAGTTAGCTTCTGGAAGGCATCATTAGTTTTCAGACTCACTTACCTCCGCCTTTCTGATTAGAAGTCGCTATGGAGGTATAATCGAAAATACTACAGTCTCACAAATCGCAGAAGTTGCTTTTCTGTTCAAATACTGAAAAACAAACGATTGGAATTGACAAGTTTCTTTCTGTTGGCTGTGACTGCTATATGTTGAATAGATAGAACAATAAAAAAATAAACTGAAGATTATTCATTCAGTCTGTTCAGAAAGAATATGGATGGATTTTGTTTGACTCGTGTTCCATATATCTAACAAGTGAAACTCCGAGTCCTGATTTTATAATGTATGAAAAGTGACACTGTGCATGAACCTATGGCTGTCACTATTATTATTATTATTTATTGGTGTTTAAGGTCATATACTTATGCACAATGGCTAATCATGACTGTGACAGTTTTACGGGTGGAGTAAGCCGGAGTACCCGGAGAGAACCACCGAGCAACGACGAGCAGCTGTAAGCTTCCAACATCTTAACTCCGCACTGCAGCACATGCGAGGTTAGATTGGTTGAAGACATGCGTACCATCGACGTGCAGTACGCCTTAGTACACGGCGTCATCGCGCCCCCGTGTGGACAATAGGTGTTAAGTGCCTTGCCCAAGGACACAACGCGGGAGTCCGAATTTATCAATCAGAAGGTCACCCATCCAGTGATTAACCGGGCTCGACGTTGCTTAACTTCGGTGATCTGAAGAGAACTGGTTACCGCAACGCCACCACGCCCCCTTATAGCTGCCACTGCCGGAAAAGCTGAATTTAGGCCTACAGTGATACCCATTCTGTACTTCAAGTTGATTTATTCAGTCAGAACAAGCGATTTCAGCAGCAGAAAATGTGTAAACAATGGTATTTTTATATGTAGAACATTTTTGCATCATGAAATGGGCCCAAAAAAATTTGAAGTTTTTTGATGAATTTCATAAGAGTAACCATAGGCAAAAATTTGAAAAAAACAGTTTTTCAGTTGATTAAACCAATAAGTGACACGCGTAAAGTTTTCCATTGTTCACGATTTTATTCTTGTGAAATCTTATCTTCTGAATTATTGAAGTCATTTTAACAGTTACTGTGTGGTGAGTGAACACACACCTCATTCACGTTATCATAAACGTTGAATTCTTAATTGGAACACTGGCGTACACAAGTTCGCAACTCAGAATAGAAGAGTCCACAGTTTCTGCCTTTGGCTGTTACATGAAAGGCTTGAACATTCCAACGAATCCCAATTTCGTTGTGTGACCTACCTGAATTAATACTGACACAGAAGTAATACAGACCAACGCATAAAATTACCCACCATTAAAGCTAGTAATCACACAAATCGGCTAACAATTCTCGGCGATAAGAAATCTTGGAAGTTTGAAGGGAGACTCTTCTTAAACTGTACATAACGTTCTCTGGGCTACAATATGGAACGAACGTTACCAATCGCTTGTTTGAAGCAAACAATCTTAAACGACAGCCGAGCAAAACCACGACGAGCGTGTTTAGGTACCAAATGCCCAGCAAATGATGAAACAAGTCGAATCTGAACGTAAATATCAGACAAACGGTTCTACTCTAAAATATTCATTCACCTTCAGTATGATACATAAAATTAATGTTCAGCCGGGATAAACAGAGGAAGAGGTAGGAACCCAGGAGGTAGGAATCTAAACTTCAGCTGTGAAACACGAATTGTTGTAACGTGAACGCTTTCCATACCCACCGTGACTCCCTGCTCTACACATCCATATCGAAAAATATTCCAGATAAACCCGTGAGGGGCAGATCAAGACGAAAAGAAGATTTAGGGATCTAAAATGTAAAACTGAAATAAAACGCTCCCTCAAAAACAAACTGCCCCATACACCCGCTTTGATCGTATGCTATCCATAAAAACTGAGACACACACTATAGCACATGGAATATTGACACTGGTCCGCCGCCCAAGTTTAGCTCCAAATGTTGTCTAACTTGTAGGTAGAGACACTACACCAGTCATTCTGTGAAAGAAACATCTTTTAACTCTAAATACACAGAAAATTTAAAGTTTGTAGTGATGGAAAGCATTTGTTTGTTTATTATTGGGGTATCGTGACTCTTTTACCAACCTGATTTGTATTGTGTCGGATGAAAGAGTACGGAGAGCACGGAGAGAACCATCCTGCGGCAGCTATCTACTACCTTACTTCGTAACTTACAGAACCGGCTCACGCAGCTCTAGCATTGGTTGAAGGCTAGTGTACCATTAACCTGTTGTACGAATCTGCACAATGCATGAGCTGTTCCAATCTGGACAGCTGAAATTAGGGGCCTCACCAATGACATAACGTAGAAGAAAGGCATTGCTTATGGTGGTAATTTATTATTTATTTATTTATTTATTTATTAGGGTTTAACGACACATTGACAGCCAAGGTCATATCGTGACGGTGACAGTTTTACGGATGGAGTAAGCCGGAGTACCCAGAGACAACTACCAACCAACGACGAGCAGCTGCCAGCTCCCAAACATCGTAACTCCGCACTACTGCACAAGCAGGGTTAGATTGGTTGAAGACATGCGCCCCATCACGTCAAGTACATCTTAGTACACAGCGTCATCGTGCCACCATGTGGACACTCGGGGTTAAGTGCCTTGCCCAAGGACACAACGCGGGATGGTGGTAACAAAGAGTGTCAATGCACATACTCTTTTAGTTTGTCAGAAGGGCTGTTTACTAAGAGTAGTAGAGAATATTCGCAATCTTTCATTTCAAGAAAATATTAAATCTGGCAGACAGTGGTGCGGAAGAGATAAAAGGCATTATTAAACAGTAATTAACGTCCCGTTATTTGACTTTATTTTTGCAACGTAATAACGCACCCAATTAGACAATGTAGCTTGTGGAGAAATGGTCTGGTGTTTTGGGGCAATTAGTTGTTTCCCAACATTTTTGTTTAAATGTACTGATTGTGGAGTATCCCAGCCTTTCGACCAGCTAATTTGCGAAAACACGTTCTATAGATGACGTAGCAACCAGAACAAAGCAAAAAATATATGTGTTAGGATAATGGGCAAAATGTAAGAACAGGTGGGTTTTGAACACACATCGCAACGATCACACACTTTTCATACAGCAAAGCACACGCCTGAACTTACTGATCTATTGCCCGATTCATTTTCTTGTGGCAAAATATAACTGGAAAACCTTAAACTGTTAGATCTCCATCATTCTGTTTCCAGTGGAGATAATAATGTACATTTTCGAGTACATGAGGGAGATGGGTGTATACGGAAAAATATGCTAGTTATTAATAAAATAAAAAAAATATCAACAGAAACAAAGCAGCTCTGATCTGTTAAACTATAAACCAGCGTAGTGTCTGAGCAGACGATTTTTTGGCGGGGGATCTGTTCAGATGTCCAGAAGAGAGTCTTAACATTCAGAAGTTCTATAAATAGTAACAACTGACTGATGTTGGCAGTTATTTTGGTACAAAATATCATCACCCGGGGTCAAAATTTGAACACAAATATCCCAAAAAGGAGTGAATAGAAAGTACCGATGTTCCGGGCCAGAATCAGGAACATCTCACTAAAGAGAAAGACCCTTTTGGCCCACTGAATTTCGTGTTAATAAAAAAGCGTATTTTCGAAAATTTGTGAAATTTTACCGAATTGGCACTCATTTTTTACCCCTGTCCATATTTTTGTCCATACATCCAGTCTATTCTCAGTCACGTTACGTATGTTTCTGTAGTACAGAATCGCCCATATATCATTTACTTTGACATTTCTGATGATGCGAGGGCCCTCTGATGAAGGGACAACACCTATTGGGAAAAAACAATTTCAAAATTCCAAAGACTCAGAATTTAACCACCACCTAATTGTTTACTGCTATTTTAGGACACCCACCCAGTATTCATGCCTAAGTCATTGCTAATAAACATAACAAAATGAAGTTTAGCTTATTGTTTACAAGCATGTTGCCCCTTCAGAGAGGAAACACACAAGGCTTTGTTTGGGCCCTGGGTCCTATTAAAGCAGTAACGCACAACGTGTCCACCCCAGTTAACATCACTTCTGTTGTTCCCAGGGCCCCTACAAGAATACACTCATGTGTAGTATTATAAAACATAAAAGCGCCAGCTGTTACGCAAATGCACTCCCCAGTCTATAGCTTCCTTGTGCGTGTGTGAGAGTGGGGGTTGGGAGGGGGGGTGGAGGGGTGGAAGTGTTGGCGGAACCAAACATAGTTCAGCCGAGCCCTCCACTGAAAAGTACTAATCATGATAGTCTGAGATTTGGGCTAAAAGCACACATCGAAAATCTGCGTTGCTGATAACTCAAAGAACTTAGAAATTGAATTTGTTCAAAACATAGTCTTTTTGCTCTAAATGACCACTGACAACCTTTGCTGGACAATTTTAGTGAAAGCTCATCCCATAGCACTGAACAATTATGGGACTATACTTCGGGGTATCCCAAGCAAATCCACCCTCATCACCTCGCACACCGTTATCTACAGACACGTCATTGTGTATGTAGAAATATGAAATATCTCTCGGCCGCAAAATAACCCCACCAAGCCTGGCCTCCCGTGAGGATAAAAACCCTTCATGTGGCAGCAAATCAGTTTCTTAGATGCCTGTAATGATTGATATTCAAGCGCCCTTGCTATTCGGGGTTTGCTCGGTCGTATATAATGAGGCCTTTCCATTTTCAAAAGGGAATAATCAAAGTTAGCTTCTGGAAGGCATCAGTAGTTTTTAGACTCACTTACCTCCGCCTTTCTGATTAGAAGTCGCTATGGAGGTATAATCGAAAACACTACAGTCTCACAAATCGCAGAAGTTGCTTTTCTGTTGAAATACTGAAAAACAAAGGATTGGAATTGACAAGTTTCTTTCTGTTGGTTGTGACTGCTATATGTTGAATAGATAGAACAATAGAAAAAATTAACTGAAGATTATTCATTCAGTCTGTTCAGAAAGAATATGGATGGATTTTGTTTGCCTCGTGTTCCATATATCTAACGAGTGAAACTCCGAGTCCTGATTTTATAATGTATGAAAAGTGACACTGTGCATGAACCTATGGCTGTCACTATTATTATTATTATTTATTGGTGTTTAAGGTCATATACTTATGCACAATGGCTAATCATGACTGTGACAGTTTTACGGGTGCAGTAAGCCGGAGTACCCGGAGAGAACCACCGAGCAACGACGAGCAGCTGTAAGCTTCCAACATCTTAACTCCGCACTGCAGCACATGCGAGGTTAGATTGGTTGAAGACATGCGTACCATCGACGTGCAGTACGCCTTAGTACACGGCGTCATCGCGCCCCCGTGTGGACAATAGGTGTTAAGTGCCTTGCCCAAGGACACAACGCGGGAGTCTGAATTTATCAATCAGAAGGTCACCCATCCAGTGATTAACCGGGCTCGACGTTGCTTAACTTCGGTGATCTGAAGAGAACTGGTTACCGCAACGCCACCACGCCCCCTTATGGCTGCCACTGCAGGAAAAGCTGAATTTAGGCCTACAGTGATACCCATTCTGTACTTCAAGTTGATTTATTCAGTCAGAACAAGCGATTTCAGCAGCAGAAAATGTGTAAACAATGGTATTTTTATATGTAGAACATTTTTGCATCATGAAATGGGCCCAAAAAAATTTGAAGTTTTTTGATAAATTTTATAAGAGTAACCATAGGCAAAAACTTGAAAAAAAAAAGTTTTTCAGTTGATTAAACCAATAAGTGACACGCGTAAAGTTTCTCATTGTTCACGATTTTATTCTTGCGAAATCTTATCTTCTGAATTATTGAAGTCATTTTAACAGTTACTGTTTGGTGAGTGAACACCTCATTCACGTTATCATAAACGTTGAATTCTTAATTGGAACACTGGCGTATACAAGTTCGCAACTTAGAATAGAAGAGTCCACAGTTTCTGCCTTTGGCTGTTACATGAAAGGCTTGAACATTCCAACGAATCCCAATTTCGTTGTGTGACCTACCTGAATTAATACTGACACAGAAGTATTACAGACCAACGCATAAAATTACCTACAATTAAAGCTAGTAATCACACAAATCGGCTAACAATTCTCGGCGATAAGAAATCTTGGAAGTTTGAAGAGAGACCGAGCAAAACCACAACGAGCGTGTTTAGGTACCAAATGCCCAGCAAATGATGAAACAAGTCGAATCTGAACGTAAATATCAGACAAACCGTTCTACTCTAAAATATTCATTCACCTTCAGTATGATACATAAAATTAATGTTCAGCCGGGATAAACAGAGGAAGAGGTAGGAACCCAGGAGGTAGGAATCTAAACTTCAGCTGTGAAACACTAATTGTTGTAACGTGAACGCTTTCCATACCCACCGTGAATCCCTGCTCTACACATCCATATCGAAAAATATTCCAGATAAACCCGTGAGCGGCAGATCAAGACGAAAAGAAGATTTAGGGATCTAAAATGTAAAACTGAAATAAAACGCTCCCTCAAAAACAAACTGCCCCATACACCCGCTTTGATGGTATGCTATCCATAAAAACTGAGACACACACTATAGCACATGGAATATTGACACTGGTCCGCCGCCCAAGTTTAGCTCCAAATGTTGTCTAACTTGTAGGTAGAGACACTACACCAGTCATTCTGTGACAGAAACATCTTTTAACTCTAAATACACAGAAAATTTAAAGTTTGTAGTGATGGAAAGCATTTGTTTGTTTATTATTGGGGTATCGTGACTCTTTTACCAACCTGATTTGTATTGTGTCGGATGAAAGAGTACGGAGAGCACGGAGAGAACCATCCTGCTGCAGCTATCTACTACCTTACTTCGTAACTTACAGAACCGGCTCACGCAGCTCTAGCATTGGTTGAAGCCTAGTGTACCATTAACCTGTTGTACGGATCTGCACAATGCATGAGCTTTTCCAACCTGGACAGCTGAAATTAGGGGCCTCACCAATGACATAACGTAGAAGAAAGGCATTGCTTATGGTGGTAATTTATTATTTATTTATTTATTTATTAGGGTTTAGTGACACATTGACAGCCAAGGTCATATCGTGTCGGTGACAGTTTTACGGATGGAGGAAGCCGGAGTACCCAGAGACAACTACCGACCAACGACGAGCAGCTGCCAGCTCCCAAACATCGTAACTCCGCACTACTGCACAGGCAGAGTTAGATTGGTTGAAGACATGCGCCCCATCGACGTCAAGTACATCTTAGTACACAGCGTCATCGTGCCACCATGTGGACACTCGGGGTTAAGTGCCTTGCCCAAGGACACAACGCGGGATGGTGGTAACAAAGTGTGTCAATGCACATACTCTTTTAGTTTGTCAGAAGGGTTGTTTACTAAGAGTAGTAGAGAATATTCGCAATCTTTCATTTCAAGAAAATATTAAATCTGGCAGACAGTGGTGCGGAAGAGATAAAAGGCATTATTAAACAGTAATTAACGTCCCGTTATTTGACTTTATTTTTGCAACGTAATAACGCACCCAATTAGACAATGTAGCTTGTGGAGAAATGGTCTGGTGTTTTGGGGCAATTAGTTGTTTCCCAACATTTTTGTTTAAATGTACTGATTGTGGAGTATCCCAGCCTTTCGACCAGCTAATTTGCGAAAACACATTCTATAGATGACGTAGCAACCAGAACAAAGCAAAAAATATATGTGTTAGGATAATGGGCAAATGTAAGAACAGATGGGTTTTGAAAACACATCGCAACGATCACACACTTTTCATACAGCAAAGCACACGCCTGAACTTACTGATCTATTGCCCGATTCATTTTCTTGTGGCAAAATATAACTGGAAAACCTTAAACTGTTAGATCTCCATCATTCTGTTTCCAGTGGAGATAATAATGTACATTTTCGAGTACATGAGGGAGATGGGTGTATAAGGAAAAATATGCTAGTTATTAATAAAATAAAAAAAAATATCAACAGAAACAAAGCAGCTCTGATCTGTTAAACTATAAACCAGCGTAGTGTCTGAGCAGACGATTTTTTGGCGGGGGATCTGTTCAGATGTCCAGAAGAGAGTCTTAACATTCAGAAGTTCTATAAATAGTAACAACTGACTGATGTTGGCAGTTATTTTGGTACAAAATATCATCACCCGGGGTCAAAATTTGAACACAAATATCCCAAAAAGGAGTGAATAGAAAGTACCGATGTTCCGGGCCAGAATCAGGAACATCTCACTAAAGAGAAAGACCCTTTTGGCCCAATGAATTTCGTGTTAATAAAAAAGCGTATTTTCGAAAATTTGTGAAATTTTACCGAATTGGCACTCATTTTTTACCCCTGTCCATATTTTTGTCCATAAGTCCAGTCTATTCTCAGTCACGTTACGTATGTTTCTGTAGTACAGAATCGCCCATATATCATTTACTTTGACATTTCTGATGATGCGAGGGCCCTCTGATGAAGGGACAACACCTATTAGGAAAAAACAATTTCAAAATTCCAAAGACTCAGAATTTAACCACCACCTAATTGTTTACTGCTATTTTAGGACACCCACCCAGTATTCATGCCTAAGTCATTGCTAATAAACATAACAAAATGAAGTTTAGCTTATTGTTTACAAGCATGTTGCCCCTTCAGAGAGGAAACACACAAGGCTTTGTTTGGGCCCTGGGTCCTATTAAAGCAGTAACGCACAACGTGTCCACCCCAGTTAACATCACTTCTGTTGTTCCCAGGGCCCCTACAAGAATACACTCATGTGTAGTATTATAAAACATAAACGCGCCAGCTGTTACGCAAATGCACTCCCCAGTCTATAGCTTCCTTGTGCGTGTGTGAGAGTACGGGTTGGGGGGGGGGGGGCGTGGAGGGGTGGAAGTGTTGGCGGAACCAAACATAGTTCAGCCGAGCCCTCCACTGAAAAGTACTAATCATGATAGTCTGAGATTTGGGCTAAAAGCACACATCGAAAATCTGCGCCGCTGATAACTCAAAGAACTTAAAAATTTAATTTGTTCAAAACATAGTCTTCTTACTCTAAATGACCACTGACAACTTTTGCTGGACAATTTTAGTGAAAGCTCATCCCATAGCACTGAACAATTATGGGACTATACTTCGGGGTATCCCAAGCAAATCCACCCTCATCACCTCGCACACCGTTATCTACAGACACGTCATTGTGTATGTAGAAATATGAAATATCTCTCGGCCGCAAAATAACCCCCACCAAGCCTGGCCTCCAGTGAGGATAAAAACCCTTCATGTGGCTGCAAATCAGTTTCTTAGATGCCTGTAATGACTGATATTCAAGCGCCATTGCTATTCGGGGTTTGCTCGGTCGTATATAATGAGGCCTTTCCATTTTCAAAAGGGAATAATCAAAGTTAGCTTCTGGAAGGCATCATTAGTTTTCAGACTCACTTACCTCCGCCTTTCTGATTAGAAGTCGCTATGGAGGTATAATCGAAAATACTACAGTCTCACAAATCGCAGAAGTTGCTTTTCTGTTGAAATACTGAAAAACAAACGATTGGAATTGACAAGTTTCTTTCTGTTGGCTGTGACTGCTATATGTTGAATAGATAGAACAATAAAAAAATTAACTGAAGATTATTCATTCAGTCTGTTCAGAAAGAATATGGATGGATTTTGTTTGACTCGTGTTCCATATATCTAACAAGTGAAACTCCGAGTCCTGATTTTATAATGTATGAAAAGTGATACTGTGCATGAACCTATGGCTGTCACTATTATTATTATTATTTATTGGTGTTTAAGGTCATATACTTATGCACAATGGCTAATCATGACTGTGACAGTTTTACGGGTGGAGTAAGCCGGAGTACCCGGAGAGAACCACCGAGCAACGACGAGCAGCTGTAAGCTTCCAACATCTTAACTCCGCACTGCAGCACATGCGAGGTTAGATTGGTTGAAGACATGCGTACCATCGACGTGCAGTACGCCTTAGTACACGGCGTCATCGCGCCCCCGTGTGGACAATAGGTGTTAAGTGCCTTGCCCAAGGACACAACGCGGGAGTCCGAATTTATCAATCAGAAGGTCACCCATCCAGTGATTAAACGGGCTCGACGTTGCTTAACTTCGGTGATCTGAAGAGAACTGGTTACCGCAACGCCACCACGCCCCCTTATAGCTGCCACTGCCGGAAAAGCTGAATTTAGGCCTACAGTGATACCCATTCTGTACTTCAAGTTGATTTATTCAGTCAGAACAAGCGATTTCAGCAGCAGAAAATGTGTAAACAATGGTATTTTTATATGTAGAACATTTTTGCATCATGAAATGGGCCCAAAAAAATTTGAAGTTTTTTGATAAATTTCATAAGAGTAACCATAGGCAAAAATTTGAAAAAACAGTTTTTCAGTTGATTAAACCAATAAGTGACACGCGTAAAGTTTTCCATTGTTCACGATTTTATTCTCGTGAAATCTTATCTTCTGAATTATTGAAGTCATTTTAACAGTTACTGTGTGGTGAGTGAACACACACCTCATTCACGTTACCATAAACGTTGAATTCTTAATTGGAACACTGGCGTATACAAGTTCGCAACTCAGAATAGAAGAGTCCACAGTTTCTGCCTTTGGCTGTTACATGAAAGGCTTGAACATTCCAACGAATCCCAATTTCGTTGTGTGACCTACCTGAATTAATACTGATACAGAAGTAATGCAGACCAACGCATAAAATTACCTACAATTAAAGCTAGTAATCACACAAATCGGCTAACAATTCTCGGCGATAAGAAATCTTGGAAGTTTGAAGAGAGACTCTTCTTAAACTGTACATAACGTTCTCTGGGCTACAATATGGAACGAACGTTACCAATCGCTTGTTTGAGGCAAACAATCTTAAACGACAGCCGAGCAAAACCACGACGAGCGTGTTTAGGTACCAAATGCCCAGCAAATGATGAAACAAGTCGAATCTGAACGTAAATATCAGACAAACGGTTCTACTCTACAATATTCATTCACCTTCAGTATGATACATAAAATTAATGTTCAGCCGGGATAAACAGAGGAAGAGGTAGGAACCCTGGAGGTAGGAATCTAAACTTCAGCTGTGAAACACTAATTGTTGTAACGTGAACGCTTTCCATACCCACCGTGACTGCCTACTCTACACATCCATATCGAAAAATATTCCAGATAAACCCGTGAGCGGCAGATCAAGACGAAAAGAAGATTTAGGGATCTAAAATGTAAAACTGAAATAAAACGCTCCCTCAAAAACAAACTGCCCCATACACCCGCTTTGATGGTATGCTGTCCATAAAAACTGAGACACACACTATAGCACATGGAATATTGACACTGGTCCGCCGCCCAAGTTTAGCTCCAAATGTTGTCTAACTTGTAGGTAGAGACACTACACCAGTCATTCTGTGAAAGAAACATCTTTTAACTCTAAATACACAGAAAATTTAAAGTTTGTAGTGATGGAAAGCATTTGTTTGTTTATTATTGGGGTATCGTGACTCTTTTACCAACCTGATTTGTATTGTTTCGGATGAAAGAGTACGGAGAGCACGGAGAGAACCATCCTGTGGCAGCTATCTACTACCTTACTTCGTAACTTATAGAACCGGCTCACGCAGCTCTAGCATTGGTTGAAGGCTAGTGTACCATTAACCTGTTGTACGGATCTGCACAATGCATGAGCTGTTCCAACCTGGACAGCTGAAATTAGGGGCCTCACCAATGACATAACGTAGAAGAAAGGCATTGCTTATGGTGGTAATTTATTATTTATTTATTTATTTATTTATTAGGGTTTAACGACACATTGACAGCCAAGGTCATATCGTGTCGGTGACAGTTTTACGGATGGAGGAAGCCGGAGTACCCAGAGACAACTACCGACCAACGACGAGCAGCTGCCAGCTCCCAAACATCGTAACTCCGCACTACTGCACAGGCAGGGTTAGATTGGTTGAAGAATTGCGCCCCATCGACGTCAAGTACATCTTAGTACGCAGCGTCATCGTGCCACCATGTGGACACTCGGGGTTAAGTGTCTTGCCCAAGGACACAACGCGGGATGGTGGTAACAAAGAGTGTCAATGCACATACTCTTTTAGTTTGTCAGAAGGGCTGTTTACTAAGAGTAGTAGAGAATATTCGCAATCTTTCATTTCAAGAAAATATTAAATCTGGCAGACAGTGGTGCGGAAGAGATAAAAGGCATTATTAAACAGTAATTAACGTCCCGTTATTTGACTTTATTTTTGCAACGTAATAACGCACCCAATTAGACAATGTAGCTTGTGGAGAAATGGTCTGGTGTTTTGGGGCAATTAGTTGTTTCCCAACATTTTTGTTTAAATGTACTGATTGTGGAGTATCCCAGCCTTTCGACCAGCTAATTTGTGAAAACACGTTCTATAGATGACGTAGCAACCAGAACAAAGCAAAAAATATATGTGTTAGGATAATGGGCAATATGTAAGAACAGGTGGGTTTTGAACACACATCGCAACGATCACACACTTTTCATACAGCAAAGCACACGCCTGAACTTACTGATCTATTGCCCGATTCATTTTCTTGTGGCAAAA
This sequence comes from Pictodentalium vernedei, assembly GCA_031216915.1. Taxonomy (NCBI): domain Eukaryota; kingdom Metazoa; phylum Mollusca; class Scaphopoda; order Dentaliida; family Dentaliidae; genus Pictodentalium; species Pictodentalium vernedei. The sequence continues at coordinate 87,151,174 of CM062290.1, read as the reverse complement.
TATAACTGGAAAACCTTAAACTGTTAGATCTCCATCATTCTGTTTCCAGTGGAGATAATAATGTACATTTTCGAGTACATGAGGGAGATGGGTGTATAAGGAAAAATATGCTAGTTATTAATAAAAAAAAAAAAAAAAAATATCAACAGAAACAAAGCAGCTCTGATCTGTTAAACTATAAACCAGCGTAGTGTCTGAGCAGACGATTTTTTGGCGGGGGATCTGTTCAGATATCCAGAAGAGAGTATTAACATTCAGAAGTTCTATAAATAGTAACAACTGACTGATGTTGGCAGTTATTTTGGTACAAAATATCATCACCCGGGGTCAAAATTTGAACACAAATATCCCAAAAAGGAGTGCATAGAAAGTACCGATGTTCCGGGCCAGAATCAGGAACATCTCACTAAAGAGAAAGACCCTTTTGGCCCACTGAATTTCGTGTTAATAAAAAAGCGTATTTTCGAAAATTTGTGAAATTTTACCGAATTGGCACTCATTTTTTACCCCTGTCCATATTTTTGTCCATACATCCAGTCTATTCTCAGTCACGTTACGTATGTTTCTGTAGTACAGAATCGCCCATATATCATTTACTTTGACATTTCTAATGATGCGAGGGCCCTATGATGAAGGGACAACACCTATTAGGAAAAAACAATTTCAAAATTCCAAAGACTAAGAATTTAACCACCACCTAATTGTTTACTGCTATTTTAGGACACCCACCCAGTATTCATGCCTAAGTCATTGCTAATAAACATAACAAAATGAAGTTTAGCTTATTGTTTACAAGCATGTTGCCCCTTCAGAGAGGAAACACACAAGGCTTTGTTTGGGCCCTGGGTCCTATTAAAGCAGTAACGCACAACGTGTCCACCCCAGTTAACATCACTTCTGTTGTTCCCAGGGCCCCTACAAGAATACACTCATGTGTAGTGTTTTAAAACATAAACGCGCCAGCTGTTACGCAAATGCATTCCCCAGTCTATAGCTTCCTTGTGCGTGTGTGAGAGTACGGGTTGGGGGGGGGGGGGTGGAGGTTTGGAAGTGTTGGCGGAACCAAACATAGTTCAGCCGAGCCCTCCACTGAAAAGTACTAATCATGATAGTCTGAGATTTGGGCTAAAAGCACGCATCGAAAATCTGCGCCGCTGATAACTCAAAGAACTTAAAAATTGAATTTGTTCAAAACATAGTCTTCTTACTCTAAATGACCACTGACAACTTTTGCTGGACAATTTTAGTGAAAGCTCATCCCATAGCACTGAACAATTATGGGACTATACTTCGGGGTATCCCAAGCAAATCCACCCTCATCACCTCGCACACCGTTATCTACAGACACGTCATTGTGTATGTAGAAATATGAAATATCTCTCGGCCGCAAAATAACCCCCACCAAGCCTGGCCTCCCGTGAGGATAAAAACCCTTCATGTGGCTGCAAATCAGTTTCTTAGATGCCTGTAATGACTGATATTCAAGCGCCATTGCTATTCGGGGTTTGCTCGGTCGTATATAATGAGGCCTTTCCATTTTCAAAAGGGAATAATCAAAGTTAGCTTCTGGAAGGCATCATTAGTTTTCAGACTCACTTACCTCCGCCTTTCTGATTAGAAGTCGCTATGGAGGTATAATCGAAAATACTACAGTCTCACAAATCGCAGAAGTTGCTTTTCTGTTCAAATACTGAAAAACAAACGATTGGAATTGACAAGTTTCTTTCTGTTGGCTGTGACTGCTATATGTTGAATAGATAGAACAATAAAAAAATAAACTGAAGATTATTCATTCAGTCTGTTCAGAAAGAATATGGATGGATTTTGTTTGACTCGTGTTCCATATATCTAACAAGTGAAACTCCGAGTCCTGATTTTATAATGTATGAAAAGTGACACTGTGCATGAACCTATGGCTGTCACTATTATTATTATTATTTATTGGTGTTTAAGGTCATATACTTATGCACAATGGCTAATCATGACTGTGACAGTTTTACGGGTGGAGTAAGCCGGAGTACCCGGAGAGAACCACCGAGCAACGACGAGCAGCTGTAAGCTTCCAACATCTTAACTCCGCACTGCAGCACATGCGAGGTTAGATTGGTTGAAGACATGCGTACCATCGACGTGCAGTACGCCTTAGTATACGGCGTCATCGCGCCCCCGTGTGGACAATAGGTGTTAAGTGCCTTGCCCAAGGACACAACGCGGGAGTCCGAATTTATCAATCAGAAGGTCACCCATCCAGTGATTAACCGGGCTCGACGTTGCTTAACTTCGGTGATCTGAAGAGAACTGGTTACCGCAACGCCACCACGCCCCCTTATAGCTGCCACTGCCGGAAAAGCTGAATTTAGGCCTACAGTGATACCCATTCTGTACTTCAAGTTGATTTATTCAGTCAGAACAAGCGATTTCAGCAGCAGAAAATGTGTAAACAATGGTATTTTTATATGTAGAACATTTTTGCATCATGAAATGGGCCCAAAAAAATTTGAAGTTTTTTGATGAATTTCATAAGAGTAACCATAGGCAAAAATTTGAAAAAAACAGTTTTTCAGTTGATTAAACCAATAAGTGACACGCGTAAAGTTTTCCATTGTTCACGATTTTATTCTTGTGAAATCTTATCTTCTGAATTATTGAAGTCATTTTAACAGTTACTGTGTGGTGAGTGAACACACACCTCATTCACGTTATCATAAACGTTGAATTCTTAATTGGAACACTGGCGTACACAAGTTCGCAACTCAGAATAGAAGAGTCCACAGTTTCTGCCTTTGGCTGTTACATGAAAGGCTTGAACATTCCAACGAATCCCAATTTCGTTGTGTGACCTACCTGAATTAATACTGATACAGAAGTAATACAGACCAACGCATAAAATTACCTACAATTAAAGCTAGTAATCACACAAATCGGCTAACAATTCTCGGCGATAAGAAATCTTGGAAGTTTGAAGAGAGACTCTTCTTAAACTGTACATAACGTTCTCTGGGCTACAATATGGAACGAACGTTACCAATCGCTTGTTTGAGGCAAACAATCTTAAACGACAGCCGAGCAAAACCACGACGAGCGTGTTTAGGTACCAAATGCCCAGCAAATGATGAAACAAGTCGAATCTGAACGTAAATATCAGACAAACGGTTCTACTCTAAAATATTCATTCACCTTCAGTATGATACATAAAATTAATGTTCAGCCGGGATAAACAGAGGAAGAGGTAGGAACCCAGAGGTAGGAATCTAAACTTCAGCTGTGAAACACTAATTGTTGTAACGTGAACGCTTTCCATACCCACCGTGACTCCCTACTCTACACATCCATATCGAAAAATATTCCAGATAAACCCGTGAGCGGCAGATCAAGACGAAAAGAAGATTTAGGGATCTAAAATGTAAAACTGAAATAAAACGCTCCCTCAAAAACAAACTGCCCCATACACCCGCTTTGATGGTATGCTATCCATAAAAACTGAGACACACACTATAGCACATGGAATATTGACACTGGTCCGCCGCCCAAGTTTAGCTCCAAATGTTGTCTAACTTGTAGGTAGAGACACTACACCAGTCATTCTGTGAAAGAAACATCTTTTAACTCTAAATACACAGAAAATTTAAAGTTTGTAGTGATGGAAAGCATTTGTTTGTTTATTATTGGGGTATCGTGACTCTTTTACCAACCTGATTTGTATTGTTTCGGATGAAAGAGTACGGAGAGCACGGAGAGAACCATCCTGCGGCAGCTATCTACTACCTTACTTCGTAACTTATAGAACCGGCTCACGCAGCTCTAGCATTCGTTGAAGGCTAGTGTACCATTAACCTGTTGTACGGATCTGCACAATGCATGAGCTGTTCCAACCTGGACAGCTGAAATTAGGGGCCTCACCAATGACATAACGTAGAAGAAAGGCATTGCTTATGGTGGTAATTTATTATTTATTTATTTATTTATTAGGGTTTAACGACACATTGACAGCCAAGGTCATATCGTGTCGGTGACAGTTTTACGGATGGAGGAAGCCGGAGTACCCAGAGACAACTACCGACCAACGACGAGCAGCTGCCAGCTCCCAAACATCGTAACTCCGCACTACTGCACAGGCAGGGTTAGATTGGTTGAAGAATTGCGCCCCATCGACGTCAAGTACATCTTAGTACGCAGCGTCATCCTGCCACCATGTGGACACTCGGGGTTAAGTGTCTTGCCCAAGGACACAACGCGGGATGGTGGTAACAAAGAGTGTCAATGCACATACTCTTTTAGTTTGTCAGAAGGGCTGTTTACTAAGAGTAGTAGAGAATATTCGCAATCTTTCATTTCAAGAAAATATTAAATCTGGCAGACAGTGGTGCGGAAGAGATAAAAGGCATTATTAAACAGTAATTAACGTCCCGTTATTTGACTTTATTTTTGCAACGTAATAACGCACCCAATTAGACAATGTAGCTTGTGGAGAAATGGTCTGGTGTTTTGGGGCAATTAGTTGTTTCCCAACATTTTTGTTTAAATGTACTGATTGTGGAGTATCCCAGCCTTTCGACCAGCTAATTTGTGAAAACACGTTCTATAGATGACGTAGCAACCAGAACAAAGCAAAAAATATATGTGTTAGGATAATGGGCAATATGTAAGAACAGGTGGGTTTTGAACACACATCGCAACGATCACACACTTTTCATACAGCAAAGCACACGCCTGAACTTACTGATCTATTGCCCGATTCATTTTCTGGTGGCAAAATATAACTTGAAAACCTTAAGCTGTTAGATCTCCATCATTCTGTTTCCAGTGGAGATAATAATGTACATTTTCGAGTACATGAGGGAGATGGGTGTATAAGGAAAAATATGCTAGTTCTTAATAAAAAAAATAAAAAAAATATCAACAGAAACAAAGCAGCTCTGATCTGTTAAACTATAAACCAGCGTAGTGTCTGAGCAGACGATTTTTTGGCGGGGGATCTGTTCAGATGTCCAGAAGAGAGTATTAACATTCAGAAGTTCTATAAATAGTAACAACTGACTGATGTTGGCAGTTATTTTGGTACAAAATATCATCACCCGGGGTAAAAATTTGAACACAAATATCCCAAAAAGGAGTGCATAGAAAGTACCGATGTTCAGGGCCAGAATCAGGAACATCTCACTAAAGAGAAAGACCCTTTTGGCCCACTGAATTTCGTGTTAATAAAAAAGCGTATTTTCGAAAATTTGTGAAATTTTACCGAATTGGCACTCATTTTTTACCCCTGTCCATATTTTTGTCCATACATCCAGTCCATTCTCAGTCACGTTACGTATGTTTCTGTAGTACAGAATCGCCCATATATCATTTACTTTGACATTTCTGATGATGCGAGGGCCCTCTGATGAAGGGACAACACCTATTAGGAAAAAACAATTTCAAAATTCCAAAGACTCAGAATTTAACCACCACCTAATTGTTTACTGCTATTTTAGGACACCCACCCAGTATTCATGCCTAAGTCATTGCTAATAAACATAACAAAATGAAGTTTAGCTTATTGTTTACAAGCATGTTGCCCCTTCAGAGAGGAAACACACAAGGCTTTGTTTGGGCCCTGGGTCCTATTAAAGCAGTAACGCACAACGTGTCCACCCCAGTTAACATCACTTCTGTTGTTCCCAGGGCCCCTACAAGAATACACTCATGTGTAGTGTTTTAAAACATAAACGCGCCAGCTGTTACGCAAATGCACCCCCCCAGTCTATAGCTTCCTTGTGCATGTTTGAGAGTGGGGGTTGGGGGGGGGGTTGGAGGGGTGGAAGTGTTGGCGGAACGAAACATAGTTCAGCCGAGCCCTCCACTGAAAAGTACTAATCATGATAGTCTGAGATTTGGGCTAAAAGCGCACATCGAAAATCTGCGCCGCTGATAACTCAAAGAACTTAAAAATTTAATTTGTTCAAAACATAGTCTTTTTACTCTAAATGACCACTGACAACCTTTGCTGGACAATTTTAGTGAAAGCTCATCCCATAGCACTGAACAATTATGGGACTATACTTCGGGGTATCCCAAGCAAATCCACCCTCATCACCTCGCACACCGTTATCTACAGACACGTCATTGTGTATGTAGAAATATGAAATATCTCTCGGCCGCAAAATAACCCCACCAAGCCTGGCCTCCCGTGAGGATAAAAACCCTTCATGTGGCTGCAAATCAGTTTCTTTGATGCCTGTAATGACTGATATTCAAGCGCCATTGCTATTCGGGGTTTGCTCGGTCGTATATAATGAGGCCTTTCCATTTTCAAAAGGGAATAATCAAAGTTAGCTTCTGGAAGGCATCATTACTTTTCAGACTCACTTACCTCCGCCTTTCTGATTAGAAGTCGCTATGGAGGTATAATCGAAAATACTACAGTCTCACAAATCGCAAAAGTTGCTTTTCTGTTGAAATACTGAAAAACAAACGATTGGAATTGACAAGTTTCTTTCTGTTGGCTGTGACTGCTATATGTTGAATAGATAGAACAATAAAAAAATTAACTGAAGATTATTCATTCAGTCTGTTCAGAAAGAATATGGATGGATTTTGTTTGACTCGTGTTCCATATATCTAACGAGTGAAACTCCGAGTCCTGATTTTATAATGTATGAAAAGTGACACTGTGCATGAACCTATGGCTGTCACTATTATTATTATTATTTATTGGTGTTTAAGGTCATATACTAATGCACAATGGCTAATCATGACTGTGACAGTTTCACGGGTGGAGTAAGCCGGAGTACCCGGAGAGAACCACCGAGCAACGACGAGCAGCTGTAAGCTTCCAACATCTTAACTCCGCACTGCAGCACATGCGAGGTTAGATTGGTTGAAGACATGCGTACCATCGACGTGCAGTACGCCTTAGTACAGGGCGTCATCGCGCCCCCGTGTGGACAATAGGTGTTAAGTGCCTTGCCCAAGGACACAACGCGGGAGTCCGAATTTATCAATCAGAAGGTCACCCATCCAGTGATTAACCGGGCTCGACGTTGCTTAACTTCGGTGATCTGAAGAGAACTGGTTACCGCAACGCCACCACGCCCCCTTATGGCTGCCACTGCCGGAAAAGCTGAATTTAGGCCTACAGTGATACCCATTCTGTACTTCAAGTTGATTTATTCAGTCAGAACAAGCGATTTCAGCAGCAGAAAATCTGTAAACAATGGTATTTTTATATGTAGAACATTTTTGCATCATGAAATGGGCCCAAAAAAATTTGAAGTTTTTTGATAAATTTCATAAGAGTAACCATAGGCAAAGACTTGAAAAAAAAAAGTTTTTCAGTTGATTAAACCAATAAGTGACACGCGTAAAGTTTTCCATTGTTCACGATTTTATTCTTGTGAAATCTTATCTTCTGAATTATTGAAGTCATTTTAACAGTTACTGTGTGGTGAGTGAACACCTCATTCACGTTATCATAAACGTTGAATTCTTAATTGGAACACTGGCGTATACAAGTTCGCAACTTAGAATAGAAGAGTCCAAAGTTTCTGCCTTTGGCTGTTACATGAAAGGCTTGAACATTCCAACGAATCCCAATTTCGTTGTGTGACCTACCTGAATTAATAGACACAGAAGTAATACAGACCAACGCATAAAATTACCTACAATTAAAGCTAGTAATCACACAAATCGGCTAACAATTCTCGGCGATAAGAAATCTTGGAAGTTTGAAGAGAGACTCTTCTTAAACTGTACATAACGTTCTCTGGGCTACAATATGGAACGAACGTTACCAATCGCTTGTTTGAAGCAAACAATCTTAAACGACAGCCGAGCAAAACCACGACGAGCGTGTTTAGGTACCAAATGCCCAGCAAATGATGAAACAAGTCGAATCTGAACGTAAATATCAGACAAATGGTTCTACTCTAAAATATTCATTCACCTTCAGTATGATACATAAAATTAATGTTCAGCCGGGATAAACAGAGGAAGAGGTAGGAACCCAGGAGGTAGGAATCTAAACTTCAGCTGTGAAACACTAATTGTTGTAACGTGAACGCTTTCCATGCCCACCGTGACTCCCTGCTCTATACATCCATATCGAAAAATATTCCAGATAAATCCGTGAGCGGCAGATCAAGACGAAAAGAAGATTTAGGGATCTAAAATGTAAAACTGAAATAAAACGCTCCCTCAAAAACAAACTGCCCCATACACCCGCTTTGATGGTATGCTATCCATAAAAACTGAGACACACACTATAGCACATGGAATATTGACACTGGTCCGCCGCCCAAGTTTAGCTCCAAATGTTGTCTAACTTGTAGGTAGAGACACTACACCAGTCATTCTGTGAAAGAAACATCTTTTAACTCTAAATACACAGAAAATTTAAAGTTTGTAGTGATGGAAAGCATTTGTTTGTTTATTATTGGGGTATAGTGACTCTTTTATCAACCTGATTTGTATTGTGTCGGATGAAAGAGTACGGAGGGCACGGAGAGAACCATCCTGCGGCAGATATCTACTACCTTACTTCGTAACTTACAGAACCGGCCCACGCAGCTCTAGCATTGGTTGAAGGCTAGTGTACCATTAACCTGTTGTACGGATCTGCACAATGCATGAGCTGTTCCAACCTGGACAGCTGAAATTAGGGGCCTCACCAATGACATAACGTAGAAGAAAGGCATTGCTTATGGTGGTAATTTATTATTTATTTATTTATTTATTAGGGTTTAACGACACATTGATAGCCAAGGTCATATCGTGTCGGTGACAGTTTTACGGATGGAGGAAGAAGCCGGAGTACCCAGAGACAACTACCGACCAACGACGAGCAGCTGCCAGCTCCCAAACATCGTAACTTCGCACTACTGCACAGGCAGGGTTAGATTGGTTGAAGACATGCGCCCCATCGACGTCAAGTACATCTTAGTACACAGCGTCATCGTGCCACCATGTGGACACTCGGGGTTAAGTGCCTTGCCCAAGGACACAACGCGGGATGGTGGTAACAAAGAGTGTCAATGCACATACTCTTTTAGTTTGTCAGAAGGGCTGTTTACTAAGAGTAGTAGAGAATATTCGCAATCTTTCATTTCAAGAAAATATTAAATCTGGCAGACAGTGGTGCGGAAGAGATAAAAGGCATTATTAAACAGTAATTAACGTCCCGTTATTTGACTTTATTTTTGCAACGTAATAACGCACCCAATTAGACAATGTAGCTTGTGGAGAAATGGTCTGGTGTTTTGGGGCAATTAGTTGTTTCCCAACATTTTTGTTTAAATGTACTGATTGTGGAGTATCCCAGCCTTTCGACCAGCTAATTTGCGAAAACACGTTCTATAGATGACGTAGCAACCAGAACAAAGCAAAAAATATATGTGTTAGGATAATGGGCAAAATGTAAGAACAGGTGGGTTTTGAACACACATCGCAACGATCACACACTTTTCATACAGCAAAGCACACGCCTGAACTTACTGATCTATTGCCCGATTCATTTTCTTGTGGCAAAATATAACTGGAAAACCTTAAACTGTTAGATCTCCATCATTCTGTTTCCAGTGGAGATAATAATGTACATTTTCGAGTACATGAGGGAGATGGGTGTATAAGGAAAAATATGCTAGTTATTAATAAAAATAAAAAAAATATCAACAGAAACAAAGCAGCTCTGATCTGTTAAACTATAAACCAGCGTAGTGTCTGAGCAGACGAATTTTTGGCGGGGGATCTGTTCAGATGTCCAGAAGAGAGTCTTAACATTCAGAAGTTCTATAAATAGTAACAACTGACTGATGTTGGCAGTTATTTTGGTACAAAATATCATCACCCGGGGTAAAAATTTGAACACAAATATCCCAAAAAGGAGTGAATAGAAAGTACCGATGTTCCGGGCCAGAATCAGGAACATCTCACTAAAGAGAAAGACCCTTTTGGCCCACTGAATTTCGTGTTAATAAAAAAGCGTATTTTCGAAAATTTGTGAAATTTTACCGAATTGGCACTCATTTTTTACCCCTGTCCATATTTTTGTCCATACATCCAGTCTATTCTCAGTCACGTTACGTATGTTTCTGTAGTACAGAATCGCCCATATATCATTTACTTTGACATTTCTGATGATGCAAGGGCCCTCTGATGAAGGGACAACACCTATTAGGAAAAAACAATTTCAAAATTCCAAAGACTCAGAATTTAACCACCACCTAATTGTTTACTGCTATTTTAGGACACTCACCCAGTATTCATGCCTAAATCATTGCTAATAAACATAACAAAATGAAGTTTAGCTTATTGTTTACAAGCATGTTGCCCCTTCAGAGAGGAAACACACAAGGCTTTGTTTGGGCCCTGGGTCCTATTAAAGCAGTAACGCACAACGTGTCCACCCCAGTTAACATCACTTCTGTTGTTCCCAGGGCCCCTACAAGAATACACTCATGTGTAGTGTTTTAAAACATAAACGCGCCAGCTGTTACGCAAATGCACTCACCAGTCTACAGCTTCCTTGTGCGTGTTTGAGAATGGGGGTTGGGGGGGGGTGGAGGGGTGGAAGTGTTGGCGGAACCAAACATAGTTCAGCCGAGCCCTCCACTGAAAAGTACTAATCATGATAGTCTGAGATTTGGGCTAAAAGCGCACATCGAAAATCTGCGCCGCTGATAACTCAAAGAACTTAAAAATTTAATTTGTTCAGAACATAGTCTTTTTACTCTAAATGACCACTGACAACCTTTGCTGGACAATTTTAGTGAAAGCTCATCCCATAGCACTGAACAATTATGGGACTATACTTCGGGGTATCCCAAGCAAATCCACCCTCATCACCTCGCACACCGTTATCTACAGACACGTCATTGTGTATGTAGAAATATGGAATATCTCTCGGCCGCAAAATAACCCCACCAAGCCTGGCCTCCCGTGAGGATAAAAACCCTTCATGTGGCTGCAAATCAGTCTCTTTGATGTCTGTAATGACTGATATTCAAGCGCCATTGCTATTCGGGGTTTGCTCGGTCGTACATAATGAGGCCTTTCCATTTTCAAAAGGGAATAATCAAAGTTAGCTTCTGGAAGGCATCATTACTTTTCAGACTCACTTACCTCCGCCTTTCTGATTAGAAGTCGCTATGGAGGTATAATCGAAAATACTACAGTCTCACAAATCGCAGAAGTTGCTTTTCTGTTGAAATACTGAAAAACAAACGATTGGAATTGACAAGTTTCTTTCTGTTGGCTGTGACTGCTATATGTTGAATAGATAGAACAATAAAAAAATTAACTGAAGATTATTCATTCAGTCTGTTCAGAAAGAATATGGATGGATTTTGTTTGACTCGTGTTCCATATATCTAACGAGTGAAACTCCGAGTCCTGATTTTATAATGTATGAAAAGTGACACTGTGCATGAACCTATGGCTGTCACTATTATTATTATTATTTATTGGTGTTTAAGGTCATATACTTATGCACAATGGCTAATCATGACTGTGACAGTTTTACGGGTGGAGTAAGCCGGAGTACCCGGAGAGAACCACCGAGCAACGATGAGCAGCTGTAAGCTTCCAACATCTTAACTCCGCACTGCAGCACATGCGAGGTTAGATTGGTTGAAGACATGCGTACCATCGACGTGCAGTACGCCTTAGTACACGGCGTCATCGCGCCCCCGTGTGGACAATAGGTGTTAAGTGCCTTGCCCAAGGACACAACGCGGGAGTCCGAATTTATCAATCAGAAGGTCACCCATCCAGTGATTAACCGGGCTCGACGTTGCTTAACTTCGGTGATCTGAAGAGAACTGGTTACCGCAACGCCACCACGCCCCCTTATGGCTGCCACTGCCGGAAAAGCTGAATTTAGGCCTACAGTGATACCCATTCTGTACTTCAAGTTGATTTATTCAGTCAGAACAAGCGATTTCAGCAGCAGAAAATCTGTAAACAATGGTATTTTTATATGTAGAACATTTTTGCATCATGAAATGGGCCCCAAAAAATTTGAAGTTTTTTGATAGATTTCATAAGAGTAACCATAGGCAAAAACTTGAAAAAAAAAGTTTTTCAGTTGATTAAACCAATAAGTGACACGCGTAAAGTTTTCCATTGTTCACGATTTTATTCTTGTGAAATCTTATCTTCTGAATTATTGAAGTCATTTTAACAGTTACTGTGTGGTGAGTGAACACCTCATTCACGTTATCATAAACATTGAATTCTTAATTGGAACAGTGGCGTATACAAGTTCGCAACTTAGAATAGAAGAGTCCACAGTTTCTGCCTTTGGCTGTTACATGAAAGGCTTGAACATTCCAACGAATCCCAATTTCGTTGTGTGACCTACCTGAATTAATACTGACACAGAAGTAATACAGACCAAAGCATAAAATTACCTACAATTAAAGCTAGTAATCAAACAAATCGGTTAACAATTCTCGGCGATCAGAAATCTTGGAAGTTTGAAGAGAGACTCTTCTTAAACTGTACATAACGTTCTCTGGGCTACAAGATGGAACGAACGTTACCAATCGCTTGTTTGAAGCAAACAATCTTAAACGACAGCCGAGCAAAACCACGACGAGCGTGTTTAGGTACCAAATGCCCAGCAAATGATGAAACAAGTCGAATCTGAACGTAAATATCAGACAAACGGTTCTACTCTAAAATATTCATTCACCTTCAGTATGGTACATAAAATTAATGTTCAGCCGGGATAAACAGAGGAAGAGGTAGGAACCCAGGAGGTAGGAATCTAAACTTCAGCTGTGAAACACTAATTGTTGTAACGTGAACGCTTTCCATACCCACCGTGACCCCCTGCTCTATACATCCATATCGAAAAATATTCCAGATAAACCCGTGAGCGGCAGATCAAGACGAAAAGAAGATTTAGGGATCTAAAATGTAAAACTGAAATAAAACGCTCCCTCAAAAACAAATTGCCCCATACACCCGCTTTGATGGTATGCTATCCATAAGAACTGAGACACACACTATAGCACATGGAATATTGACACTGGTCCGCCGCCCAAGTTTAGCTCCAAATGTTGTCTAACTTGTAGGTAGAGACACTACACCAGTCATTCTGTGAAAGAAACATCTTTTAACTCTAAATACACAGAAAATTTAAAGTTTGTAGTGATGGAAAGCATTTGTTTGTTTATTATTGGGGAATCGTGACTCTTTTATCAACCTGATTTGTATTGTGTCGGATGAAAGAGTACGGAGAGCACGGAGAGAACCATCCTGCGGCAGATATCTACTACCTTACTTCGTAACTTACAGAACTGGCTCACGCAGCTCTAGCATTGGTTGAAGGCTAGTGTACTATTAACCTGTTGTACGGATCTGCACAATGCATGAGCTGTTCCAACCTGGACAGCTGAAATTAGGGGCCTCACCAATGACATAACGTAGAAGAAAGGCATTGCTTATGGTGGTAATTTATTTATTTATTTATTTATTTATTTATTTATTTATTTATTTAATTTATTTATTTATTTATTTATTTATTTATTTATTTATTTATTTATTTATTTATTTATTTATTTATTTATTTATTTATTTATTAGGGTTTAACGACACATTGACAGCCAAGGTCATATCGTGTCGGTGACAGTTTTACGGATGGAGGAAGCCGGAGTACCCAGAGACAACTACCGACCAACGACGAGCAGCTGCCAGCTCCCAAACATCGTAACTCCGCACTACTGCACAGGCAGGGTTAGATTGGTTGAAGACATGCGCCCCATCGACGTCAAGTACATCTTAGTACACAGCGTCATCGTGCCACCATGTGGACACTCGGGGTTAAGTGCCTTGCCCAAGGACACAACGCGGGATGGTGGTAACAAAGAGAGTCAATGCACATACTCTTTTAGTTTGTCAGAAGGGCTGTTTACTAAGAGTAGTAGAGAATATTCGCAATCTTTCATTTCAAGAAAATATTAAATCTGGCAGACAGTGGTGCGGAAGAGATAAAAGGCATTATTAAACAGTAATTAACGTCCCGTTATTTGACTTTATTTTTGCAACGTAATAACACACCCAATTAGACAATGTAGCTTGTGGAGAAATGGTCTGGTGTTTTGGGGCAATTAGTTGTTTCCCAACATTTTTGTTTAAATGTACTGATTGTGGAGTATCCCAGCCTTTCGACCAGCTAATTTGCGAAAACACGTTCTATAGATGACGTAGCAACCAGAACAAAGCAAAAAAATATATGTGTTAGGATAATGGGCAAAATGTAAGAACAGGTGGGTTTTGAACACACATCGCAACGATCACACACCTTTCATACAGCAAAGCACACGCCTGAACTTACTGATCTATTGCCCGATTCATTTTCTTGTGGCAAAATATAACTGGAAAACCTTAAACTGTTAGATCTCCATCATTCTGTTTCCAGTGGAGATAATAATGTACATTTTCGAGTACATGAGGGAGATGGGTGTATAAGGAAAAATATGCTAGTTATTAATAAAAATAAAAAAAATATCAACAGAAACAAAGCAGCTCTAATCTGTTAAACTATAAACCAGCGTAGTGTCTGAGCAGACGATTTTTTGGCGGGGGATCTGTTCAGATGTCCAGAAGAGAGTCTTAACATTCAGAAGTTCTATAAATAGTAACAACTGACTGATGTTGGCAGTTATTTTGGTACAAAATATCATCACCCGGGGTCAAAATTTGAACACGAATATCCCAAAAAGGAGTGAATAGAAAGTACCGATGTTCCGGGCCAGAATCAGGAACATCTCACTAAAGAGAAAGACCCTTTTGGCCCACTGAATTTCGTGTTAATAAAAAAGCGTATTTTCGAAAATTTGTGAAATTTTACCGGATTGGCACTCATTTTTTACTCCTGTCCATATTTTTGTCCATACATCCAGTCTATTCTCAGTCACGTTACGTATGTTTCTGTAGTACAGAATCGCCCATATATCATTTACTTTGACATTTCTGATGATGCGAGGGCCCTCTGATGAAGGGACAACACCTATTAGGAAAAAACAATTTCAAAATTCCAACGACTCAGAATTTAACCACCACCTAATTGTTTACTGCTATTTTAGGACACCCACCCAGTATTCATGCCTAAGTCATTGCTAATAAACATAACAAAATGAAGTTTAGCTTATTGTTTACAAGCATGTTGCCCCTTCAGAGAGGAAACACACAAGGCTTTGTTTGGGCCCTGGGTCCTATTAAAGCAGTAACGCACAACGTGTCCACCCCAGTTAACATCACTTCTGTTGTTCCCAGGGCCCCTACAAGAATACACTCATGTGTAGTGTTTTAAGACATAAACGCGCCAGCTGTTACGCAAATGCACTCCCCAGTCTATAGCTTCCTTGTGCATGTTTGAGAGTGGGGGTTGGGGGGGGGGGGGGGTTGGAGGGGTGGAAGTGTTGGCGGAACCAAACATGGTTCAGCCGAGCCCTCAACTGAAAAGTACTAATCATGATAGTCTGAGACTTGGGCTAAAAGCGCAAATCGAAAATCTGCGCCGCTGATAACTCAAAGAACTTAAAAATTTAATTTGTTCAAAACATAGTCTTTTTACTCTAAATGACCACTGACAACCTTTGCTGGACAATTTTAGTGAAAGCTCATCCCATAGCACTGAACAATTATGGGAGTATACTTCGGGGTATCCCAAGCAAATCCACCCTCATCACCTCGCACACCGTTATCTACAGACACGTCATTGTGTATGTAGAAATATGAAATATCTCTCGGCCGCAAAATAACCCCACCGAGCCTGGCCTCCCGTGAGGATAAAAACCCTTCATGTGGCTGCAAATCAGGTTCTTTGATGCCTGTAATGACTGATATTCAAGCGCCATTGCTATTCGGGGTTTGCTCGGTCGTATATAGTGAGGCCTTTCCATTTTCAAAAGGGAATAATCAAAGTTAGCTTCTGGAAGGCATCATTACTTTTCAGACTCACTTACCTCCGCCTTTCTGATTAGAAGTCGCTATGGAGGTATAATCGAAAATACTACAGTCTCACAAATCGCAGAAGTTGCTTTTCTGTTGAAATATTGAAAAACAAACGATTGGAACTGACAAGTTTCTTTCTGTTGGCTGTGACTGCTATATGTTGAATAGATAGAACAATAAAAAAATTAACTGAAGATTATTCATTCAGTCTGTTCAGAAAGAATATGGATGGATTTTGTTTGACTCGTGTTCCATATATCTAACGAGTGAAACTCCGAGTCCCGATTTTATAATGTATGAAAAGTGACACTGTGCATGAACCTATGGCTGTCACTATTATTATTATTATTTATTGGTGTTTAAGGTCATATACTTATGCACAATGGCTAATCATGACTGTGACAGTTTTACGGGTGGAGTAAGCCGGAGTACCCGGAGAGAACCACCGAGCAACGATGAGCAGCTGTAAGCTTCCAACATCTTAACTCCGCACTGCAGCACATGCGAGGTTAGATTGGTTGAAGACATGCGTACCATCGACGTGCAGTACGCCTTAGTACACGGCGTCATCGCGCCCCCGTGTGGACAATAGGTGTTAAGTGCCTTGCCCAAGGACACAACGCGGGAGTCCGAATTTATCAATCAGAAGGTCACCCATCCAGTGATTAACCGGGCTCGACGTTGCTTAACTTCGGTGATCTGAAGAGAACTGGTTACCGCAACGCCACCACGCCCCCTTATGGCTGCCACTGCCGGAAAAGCTGAATTTAGGCCTACAGTGATACCCATTCTGTACTTCAAGTTGATTTATTCAGTCAGAACAAGCGATTTCAGCAGCAGAAAATCTGTAAACAATGGTATTTTTATATGTAGAACATTTTTGCATCATGAAATGGGCCCCAAAAAATTTGAAGTTTTTTGATAAATTTCATAAGAGTAACCATAGGCAAAAACTTGAAAAAAAAAGTTTTTCAGTTGATTAAACCAATAAGTTACACGCGTAAAGTTTTCCATTGTTCACGATTTTATTCTTGTGAAATCTTATCTTCTGAATTATTGAAGTCATTTTAACAGTTACTGTGTGGTGAGTGAACACCTCATTCACGTTATCATAAACATTGAATTCTTAATTGGAACACTGGCGTATACAAGTTCGCAACTTAGAATAGAAGAGTCCACAGTTTCTGCCTTTGGCTGTTACATGAAAGGCTTGAACATTCCAACGAATCCCAATTTCGTTGTGTGACCTACCTGAATTAATACTGACACAGAAGTAATACAGACCAAAGCATAAAATTACCTACAATTAAAGCTAGTAATCAAACAAATCGGTTAACAATTCTCGGCGATCAGAAATCTTGGAAGTTTGAAGAGAGACTCTTCTTAAACTGTACATAACGTTCTCTGGGCTACAAGATGGAACGAACGTTACCAATCGCTTGTTTGAAGCAAACAATCTTAAACGACAGCCGAGCAAAACCACGACGAGCGTGTTTAGGTACCAAATGCCCAGCAAATGATGAAACAAGTCGAATCTGAACGTAAATATCAGACAAACGGTTCTACTCTAAAATATTCATTCACCTTCAGTATGATACATAAAATTAATGTTCAGCCGGGATAAACAGAGGAAGAGGTAGGAACCCAGGAGGTAGGAATCTAAACTTCAGCTGTGAAACACTAATTGTTGTAACGTGAACGCTTTCCATACCCACCGTGACCCCCTGCTCTATACATCCATATCGAAAAATATTCCAGATAAACCCGTGAGCGGCAGATCAAGACGAAAAGAAGATTTAGGGATCTAAAATGTAAAACTGAAATAAAACGCTCCCTCAAAAACAAATTGCCCCATACACCCGCTTTGATGGTATGCTATCCATAAGAACTGAGACACACACTATAGCACATGGAATATTGACACTGGTCCGCCGCCCAAGTTTAGCTCCAAATGTTGTCTAACTTGTAGGTAGAGACACTACACCAGTCATTCTGTGAAAGAAACATCTTTTAACTCTAAATACACAGAAAATTTAAAGTTTGTAGTGATGGAAAGCATTTGTTTGTTTATTATTGGGGAATCGTGACTCTTTTATCAACCTGATTTGTATTGTGTCGGATGAAAGAGTACGGAGAGCACGGAGAGAACCATCCTGCGGCAGATATCTACTACCTTACTTCGTAACTTACAGAACTGGCTCACGCAGCTCTAGCATTGGTTGAAGGCTAGTGTACCATTAACCTGTTGTACGGATCTGCACAATGCATGAGCTGTTCCAACCTGGACAGCTGAAATTAGGGGCCTCACCAATGACATAACGTAGAAGAAAGGCATTGCTTATGGTGGTAATTTATTTATTTATTTATTTATTTATTTATTTATTTATTTATTTATTTATTTATTTATTTATTTATTAGGGTTTAACGACACATTGACAGCCAAGGTCATATCGTGTCGGTGACAGTTTTACGGATGGAGGAAGCCGGAGTACCCAGAGACAACTACCGACCAACGACGAGCAGCTGCCAGCTCCCAAACATCGTAACTCCGCACTACTGCACAGGCAGGGTTAGATTGGTTGAAGACATGCGCCCCATCGACGTCAAGTACATCTTAGTACACAGCGTCATCGTGCCACCATGTGGACACTCGGGGTTAAGTGCCTTGCCCAAGGACACAACGCGGGATGGTGGTAACAAAGAGTGTCAATGCACATACTCTTTTAGTTTGTCAGAAGGGCTGTTTACTAAGAGTAGTAGAGAATATTCGCAATCTTTCATTTCAAGAAAATATTAAATCTGGCAGACAGTGGTGCGGAAGAGATAAAAGGCATTATTAAACAGTAATTAACGTCCCGTTATTTGACTTTATTTTTGCAACGTAATAACACACCCAATTAGACAATGTAGCTTGTGGAGAAATGGTCTGGTGTTTTGGGGCAATTAGTTGTTTCCCAACATTTTTGTTTAAATGTACTGATTGTGGAGTATCCCAGCCTTTCGACCAGCTAATTTGCGAAAACACGTTCTATAGATGACGTAGCAACCAGAACAAAGCAAAAAAATATATGTGTTAGGATAATGGGCAAAATGTAAGAACAGGTGGGTTTTGAACACACATCGCAACGATCACACACCTTTCATACAGCAAAGCACACGCCTGAACTTACTGATCTATTGCCCGATTCATTTTCTTGTGGCAAAATATAACTGGAAAACCTTAAACTGTTAGATCTCCATCATTCTGTTTCCAGTGGAGATAATAATGTACATTTTCGAGTACATGAGGGAGATGGGTGTATAAGGAAAAATATGCTAGTTATTAATAAAAATAAAAAAAATATCAACAGAAACAAAGCAGCTCTAATCTGTTAAACTATAAACCAGCGTAGTGTCTGAGCAGACGATTTTTTGGCGGGGGATCTGTTCAGATGTCCAGAAGAGAGTCTTAACATTCAGAAGTTCTATAAATAGTAACAACTGACTGATGTTGGCAGTTATTTTGGTACAAAATATCATCACCCGGGGTCAAAATTTGAACACGAATATCCCAAAAAGGAGTGAATAGAAAGTACCGATGTTCCGGGCCAGAATCAGGAACATCTCACTAAAGAGAAAGACCCTTTTGGCCCACTGAATTTCGTGTTAATAAAAAAGCGTATTTTCGAAAATTTGTGAAATTTTACCGAATTGGCACTCATTTTTTACCCCTGTCCATATTTTTGTCCATACATCCAGTCTATTCTCAGTCACGTTACGTATGTTTCTGTAGTACAGAATCGCCCATATATCATTTACTTTGACATTTCTGATGATGCGAGGGCCCTCTGATGAAGGGACAACACCTATTAGGAAAAAACAATTTCAAAATTCCAACGACTCAGAATTTAACCACCACCTAATTGTTTACTGCTATTTTAGGACACCCACCCAGTATTCATGCCTAAGTCATTGCTAATAAACATAACAAAATGAAGTTTAGCTTATTGTTTACAAGCATGTTGCCCCTTCAGAGAGGAAACACACAAGGCTTTGTTTGGGCCCTGGGTCCTATTAAAGCAGTAACGCACAACGTGTCCACCCCAGTTAACATCACTTCTGTTGTTCCCAGGGCCCCTACAAGAATACACTCATGTGTAGTGTTTTAAAACATAAACGCGCCAGCTGTTACGCAAATGCACTCCCCAGTCTATAGCTTCCTTGTGCATGTTTGAGAGTGGGGGTTGGGGGGGGGGGTTGGAGGGGTGGAAGTGTTGGCGGAACCAAACATGGTTCAGCCGAGCCCTCCACTGAAAAGTACTAATCATGATAGTCTGAGATTTGGGCTAAAAGCGCACATCGAAAATCTGCGCCGCTGATAACTCAAAGAACTTAAAAATTTAATTTGTTCAAAACATAGTCTTTTTACTCTAAATGACCACTGAAAACCTTTGCTGGACAATTTTAGTGAAAGCTCATCCCATAGCACTGAACAATTATGGGACTAAACTTCGGGGTATCCCAAACAAATCCACCCTCATCACCTCGCACACCGTTATCTACAGACACGTCATTGTGTATGTAGAAATATGAAATATCTCTCGGTCGCAAAATAACCCCACCAAGCCTGGCCTCCCGTGAGGATAAAAACCCTTCATGTGGCTGCAAATCAGTTTCTTTGATGCCTGTAATGACTGATATTCAAGCGCCATTGCTATTCGGGGTTTGCTCGGTCGTATATAATGAGGCCTTTCCATTTTCAAAAGGGAATAATCAAAGTTAGCTTCTGGAAGGCATCATTACTTTTCAGACTCACTTACCTCCGCCTTTCTGATTAGAAGTCGCTATGGAGGTATAATCGAAAATACTACAGTCTCACAAATCGCAGAAGTTGCTTTTCTGTTGAAATACTGAAAAACAAACGATTGGAATTGACAAGTTTCTTTCTGTTGGCTGTGACTGCTATATGTTGTATAGATAGAACAATAAAAAAATTAACTGAAGATTATTCATTCAGTCTGTTCAGAAAGAATATGGATGGATTTTGTTTGACTCGTGTTCCATATATCTAACGAGTGAAACTCCGAGTCCCGATTTTATAATGTATGAAAAGTGACACTGTGCATGAACCTATGGCTGTCACTATTATTATTATTATTTATTGGTGTTTAAGGTCATATACTTATGCACAATGGCTAATCATGACTGTGACAGTTTTACGGGTGGAGTAAGTCGGAGTACCCGGAGAGAACCACCGAGCAACGACGAGCAGCTGTAAGCTTCCAACATCTTAACACCGCACTGCAGCACATGCGAGGTTAGATTGGTTGAAGACATGCGTACCATCGACGTGCAGTACGCCTTAGTACACGGCGTCATCGCGCCCCCGTGTGGACAATAGGTGTTAAGTGCCTTGCCCAAGGACACAACGCGGGAGTCCGAATTTATCAATCAGAAGGCCACCCATCCAGTGATTAACCGGGCTCGACGTTGCTTAACTTCGGTGATCTGAAGAGAACTGGTTACCGCAACGCCACCACGCCCCCTTATGGCTGCCACTGCCGGAAAAGCTGAATTTAGGCCTACAGTGATACCCATTCTGTACTTCAAGTTGATTTATTCAGTCAGAACAAGCGATTTCAGCAGCAGAAAATGTGTAAACAATGGTATTTTTATATGTAGAACATTTTTGCATCATGAAATGGGCCCAAAAAAATTTGAAGTTTTTTGATAAATTTCATAAGAGTAACCATAGGCAAAAACTTGAAAAAAAAAGTTTTTCAGTTGATTAAACCAATAAGTGACACGCGTAAAGTTTTCCATTGTTCACGATTTTATTCTTGTGAAATCTTATCTTCTGAATTATTGAAGTCATTTTAACAGTTACTGTGTGGTGAGTGAACACCTCATTCACGTTATCATAAACGTTGAATTCTTAATTGGAACACTGGCGTATACAAGTTCGCAACTTAGAATAGAAGAGTCCACAGTTTCTGCCTTTGGCTGTTACATGAAAGGCTTGAACATTCCAACGACACCCAATTTCGTTGTGTGACCTACCTGAATTAATACTGACACAGAAGTAATACAGACCAAAGCATAAAATTACCTACAATTAAAGCTAGTTATCACACAAATCGGTTAACAATTCTCGGCGATCAGAAATCTTGGAAGTTTGAAGAGAGACTCTTCTTAAACTGTACATAACGTTCTCTGGGCTACAATATGGAACGAACGTTACCAATCGCTTGTTTGAAGCAAACAATCTTAAACGACAGCCGAGCAAAACCACGACGAGCGTGTTTAGGTACCAAATGCCCAGCAAATGATGAAACAAGTCGAATCTGAACGTAAATATCAGACAAACGGTTCTACTCTAAAATATTCATTCACCTTCAGTATGATACATAAAATTAATGTTCAGCCGGGATAAACAGAGGAAGAGGTAGGAACCCAAGAGGTAGGAATCTAAACTTCAGCTGTGAAACACTAATTGTTGTAACGTGAACGCTTTCCATACCCACCGTGACTCCCTGCTCTATACATCCATATCGAAAAATATTCCAGATAAACCCGTGAGCGGCAGATCAAGACGAAAAGAAGATTTAGGGATCTAAAATGTAAAACTGAAATAAAACGCTCCCTCAAAAACAAACTGCCCCATACACCCGCTTTGATGGTATGCTATCCATAAAAACTGAGACACACACTACAGCACATGGAATATTGACACTGGTCCGCCGCCCAAGTTTAGCTCCAAATGTTGTCTAACTTGTAGGTACAGACACTACACCAGTCATTCTGTGAAAGAAACATCTTTTAACTCTAAATACACAGAAAATTTAAAGTTTGTAGTGATGGAAAGCATTTGTTTGTTTATTATTGGGGTATCGTGACTCTTTTACCAACCGGATTTGTATTGTGTCGGATGAAAGAGTACGGAGAGCACGGAGAGAACCATCCTGCGGCAGCTATCTACTACCATACTTCGTAACTTACAGAACCGGCTCACGCAGCTCTAGCATTGGTTGAAGGCTAGTGTACCATTAACCTGTTGTACGGATCTGCACAATGCTTGAGCTGTTCCAACCTGGACAGCTGAAATTAGGGGCCTAACCAATGACATAACGTAGAAGAAAGGCATTGCTTATGGTGGTAATTTATTATTTATTTATTTATTTATTAGGGTTTAACGACACATTGACAGCCAAGGTCATATCGTGTCGGTGACAGTTTTACGGATGGAGGAAGAAGCCGGAGTACCCAGAGACAACTAATGACCAACGACGAGCAGCTGCCAGCTCCCAAACATCGTAACTCCGCACTACTGCACAGGCAGGGTTAGATTGGTTGAAGACATGCGCCCCATCGACGTCAAGTACATCTTAGTACACAGCGTCATCGTGCCACCATGTGGACACTCGGGGTTAAGTGCCTTGCCCAAGGACACAACGCGGGATGGTGGTAACAAAGAGTGTCAATGCACATACTCTTTTAGTTTGTCAGAAGGGCTGTTTACTAAGAGTAGTAGAGAATATTCGCAATCTTTCATTTCAAGAAAATATTAAATCTGGCAGACAGTGGTGCGGAAGAGATAAAAGGCATTATTAAACAGTAATTAACGTCCCGTTATTTCACTTTATTTTTGCAACGTAATAACGCACCCAATTAGACAATGTAGCTTGTGGAGAAATGGTCTGGTGTTTTGGGGCAATTAGTTGTTTCCCAACATTTTTGTTTAAATGTACTGATTGTGGAGTATCCCAGCCTTTCGACCAGCTAATTTGCGAAAACACGTTCTATAGATGACGTAGCAACCAGAACAAAGCAAAAAATATATGTGTTAGGATAATGGGCAAAATGTAAGAACAGGTGGGTTTTGAACACACATCGCAACGATCACACACTTTTCATACAGCAAAGCACACGCCTGAACTTACTGATCTATTGCCCGATTCATTTTCTAGCGGCAAAATATAACTGGAAAACCTTAAACTGTTAGATCTCCATCATTCTGTTTCCAGTGGAGATAATAATGTACATTTTCGAGTACATGAGGGAGATGGGTGTATAAGGAAAAATATGCTAGTTATTAATAAAATAAAAAAAATATCAACAGAAACAAAGCAGCTCTGATCTGTTAAACTATAAACCAGCGTAGTGTCTGAGCAGACGATTTTTTGGCGGGGGATCTGTTCAGATGTCCAGAAGAGAGTCTTAACATTCAGAAGTTCTATAAATAGTAACAACTGACTGATGTTGGCAGTTATTTTGGTACAAAATATCATCACCCGGGGTCAAAATTTGAACACAAATATCCCCAAAAGGAGTGAATAGAAAGTACCGATGTTCCGGGCCAGAATCAGGAACATCTCACTAAAGAGAAAGACCCTTTTGGCCCACTGAATTTCGTGTTAATAAAAAAGTGTATTTTCGAAAATTTGTGAAATTTTACCGAATTGGCACTTATTTTTTACCCCTGTCCATATTTTTGTCCATACATCCAGTCTATTCTCAGTCACGTTACGTATGTTTCTGTAGTACAGAATCGCCCATATATCATTTACTTTGACATTTCTGATGATGCGAGGGCCCTCTGATGAAGGGACAACACCTATTAGGAAAAAACAATTTCAAAATTCCAAAGACTCAGAATTTAACCACCACCTAATTGTTTACTGCTATTTTAGGACACCCACCCAGTATTCATGCCTAAGTCATTGCTAATAAACATAACAAAATAAAGTTTAGCTTATTGTTTACAAGCATGTTGCCCCTTCAGAGAGGAAACACACAAGGTTTTGTTTGGGCCCTGGGTCCTATTAAAGCAGTAACGCACAACGTGTCCATCCCAGTTAACATCACTTCTGTTGTTCCCAGGGCCCCTACAAGAATACACTCATGTGTAGTGTTTTAAAACATAAACGCGCCAGCTGTTACGCAAATGCACTCCCCCAGTCTATAGCTTCCTTGTGCGTGTTTGAGAGTGGGGGTTGGGGGGGGGGGGTTGGAGGGGTGGAAGTGTTGGCGGAACCAAACATAGTTCAGCCGAGCCCTCCACTGAAAAGTACTAATCATGATAGTCTGAGATTTGGGCTAAAAGCGCACATCGAAAATCTGCGCCGCTGATAACTCAAAGAACTTAAAAATTTAATTTGTTCAAAACATAGTCTTTTTACTCTAAATGACCACTGAAAACCTTTGCTGGACAATTTTAGTGAAAGCTCATCCCATAGCACTGAACAATTATGGGACTAAACTTCGGGGTATCCCAAACAAATCCACCCTCATCACCTCGCACACCGTTATCTACAGACACGTCATTGTGTATGTAGAAATATGAAATATCTCTCGGTCGCAAAATAACCCCACCAAGCCTGGCCTCCCGTGAGGATAAAAACCCTTCATGTGGCTGCAAATCAGTTTCTTTGATGCCTGTAATGACTGATATTCAAGCGCCATTGCTATTCTGGGTTTGCTCGGTCGTATATAATGAGGCCTTTCCATTTTCAAAAGGGAATAATCAAAGTTAGCTTCTGGAAGGCATCATTACTTTTCAGACTCACTTACCTCCGCCTTTCTGATTAGAAGTCGCTATGGAGGTATAATCGAAAATACTACAGTCTCACAAATCGCAGAAGTTGCTTTTCTGTTGAAATACTGAAAAACAAACGATTGGAATTGACAAGTTTCTTTCTG
Organism: Pictodentalium vernedei; assembly: GCA_031216915.1. NCBI lineage: Eukaryota > Metazoa > Mollusca > Scaphopoda > Dentaliida > Dentaliidae > Pictodentalium > Pictodentalium vernedei. Next base: position 87,125,557 of record CM062290.1, on the reverse strand, counting down.
TTGGCTGTGACTGCTATATGTTGTATAGATAGAACAATAAAAAAATTAACTGAAGATTATTCATTCAGTCTGTTCAGAAAGAATATGGATGGATTTTGTTTGACTCGTGTTCCATATATCTAACGAGTGAAACTCCGAGTCCTGATTTTATAATGTATGAAAAGTGACACTGTGCATGAACCTATGGCTGTCACTATTATTATTATTATTTATTGGTGTTTAAGGTCATATACTTATGCACAATGGCTAATCATGACTGTGACAGTTTTACGGGTGGAGTAAGTCGGAGTACCCGGAGAGAACCACCGAGCAACGACGAGCAGCTGTAAGCTTCCAACATCTTAACACCGCACTGCAGCACATGCGAGGTTAGATTGGTTGAAGACATGCGTACCATCGACGTGCAGTACGCCTTAGTACACGGCGTCATCGCGCCCCGTGTGGACAATAGGTGTTAAGTGCCTTGCCCAAGGACACAACGCGGGAGTCCGAATTTATCAATCAGAAGGCCACCCATCCAGTGATTAACCGGGCTCGACGTTGCTTAACTTCGGTGATCTGAAGAGAACTGGTTACCGCAACGCCACCACGCCCCCTTATGGCTGCCACTGCCGGAAAAGCTGAATTTAGGCCTACAGTGATACCCATTCTGTACTTCAAGTTGATTTATTCAGTCAGAACAAGCGATTTCAGCAGCAGAAAATCTGTAAACAATGGTATTTTTATATGTAGAACATTTTTGCATCATGAAATGGGCCCAAAAAAATTTGAAATTTTTTGATAAATTTCATAAGAGTAACCATAGGCAAAAACTTGAAAAAAAAAGTTTTTCAGTTGATTAAACCAATAAGTGACACGGGTAAAGTTTTCCATTGTTCACGATTTTATTCTTGTGAAATCTTATCTTCTGAATTATTGAAGTCATTTTAACAGTTACTGTGTGGTGAGTGAACACCTCATTCACGTTATCATAAACGTTGAATTCTTAATTGGAACACTGGCGTATACAAGTTCGCAACTTAGAATAGAAGAGTCCACAGTTTCTGCCTTTGGCTGTTACATGAAAGGCTTGAACATTCCAACGAATCCCAATTTCGTTGTGTGACCTACCTGAATTAATACTGACACAGAAGTAATACAGACCAAAGCATAAAATTACCTACAATTAAAGCTAGTAATCACACAAATCGGCAAACAATTCTCGGTGATCAGAAATCTTGGAAGTTTGAAGAGAGACTCTTCTTAAACTGTACATAACGTTCTCTGGGCTACAATATGGAACGAACGTTACCAATCGCTTGTTTGAAGCAAACAATCTTAAACGACAGCCGAGCAAAACCACGACGAGCGTGTTTAGGTACCAAATGCCCAGCAAATGATGAAACAAGTCGAATCTGAACGTAAATATCAGACAAACGGTTCTACTCTAAAATATTCATTCACCTTCAGTATGATACATAAAATTAAAGTTCAGCCGGGATAAACAGAGGAAGAGGTAGGAACCCAGGAGGTAGGAATCTAAACTTTAGCTGTGAAACACTAATTGTTGTAACGTGAACGCTTTCCATACCCACCGTGACTCCCTGCTCTATACATCCATATCGAAAAATATTCCAGATAAACCCGTGAGCGGCAGATCAAGACGAAAAGAAGATTTAGGGATCTAAAATGTAAAACTGAAATAAAACGCTCCCTCAAAAACAAACTGCCCCATACACCCGCTTTGATGGAATGCTATCCATAAAAACTGAGACACACACTATAGCACATGGAATATTGACACTGGCCCGCCGCCCAAGTTTAGCTCCAAATGTTGTCTAACTTGTAGGTAGAGACACTACACCAGTCATTCTGCGAAAGAAACATCTTTTAACTCTAAATACACAGAAAATTTAAAGTTTGTAGTGATGGAAAGCATTTGTTTGTTTATTATTGGGGTATCGTGACTCTTTTATCAACCTGATTTGTATTGTGTCGGATGAGAGAGTACGGAGGGCACGGAGAGAACTATCCTGCGGCAGCTATCTACTACCTTACTTCGTAACTTACAGAGCCGGCTCACGCAGCTCTAGCATTGGTTGAAGGCTAGTGTACCATTAACCTGTTGTACGTATCTGCACAATGCATGAGCTGTTCCAACCTGGACAGCTGAAATTAGGGGCCTCACCAATGACATAACGTAGAAGAAAGGCATTGCTTATGGTGGTAATTTATTATTTATTTATTTATTTATTAGGTTTTAACGACACATTGACAGCCAAGGTCATATCGTGTCGGTGACAGTTTTACGGATGGAGGAAGCCGGAGTACCCAGAGACAACTACCGACCAACGACGAGCAGCTGCCAGCTCCCAAACATCGTAACTCCGCACTACTGCACAGGCAGGGTTAGATTGGTTGGAGACATGCGCCCCATCGACGTCAAGTACATCTTAGTACACAGGGTCATCGTGCCACCATGTGGACACTCGGGGTTAAGTGCCTTGCCCAAGGACACAACGCGGGATGGTGGTAACAAAGAGTGTCAATGCACATACTCTTTTAGTTTGTCAGAAGGGCTGTTTACTAAGAGTAGTAGAGAATATTCGCAATCTTTCATTTCAAGAAAATATTAAATCTGGCAGACAGTGGTGCGGAAGAGATAAAAGGCATTATTAAACAGTAATTAACGTCCCGTTATTTCACTTTATTTTTGCAACGTAATAACGCACCCAATTAGACAATGTAGCTTGTGGAGAAATGGTCTGGTGTTTTGGGGCAATTAGTTGTTTCCCAACATTTTTGTTTAAATGTACTGATTGTGGAGTATCCCAGCCTTTCGACCAGCTAATTTGCGAAAACACGTTCTATAGATGACGTAGCAACCAGAACAAAGCAAAAAATATATGTGTTAGGATAATGGGCAAAATGTAAGAACAGGTGGGTTTTGAACACACATCGCAACGATCACACACTTTTCATACAGCAAAGCACACGCCTGAACTTACTGATCTATTGCCCGATTCTTTTTCATGTGGCAAAATATAACTGGAAAACCTTAAACTGTTAGATCTCCATCATTCTGTTTCCAGTGGAGATAATAATGTACATTTTCGAGTACATGAGGGAGATGGGTGTATAAGGAAAAATATGCTAGTTATTAATACAATAAAAAAAATATCAACAGAAACAAAGCAGCTCTGATCTGTTAAACTATAAACCAGCGCAGTGTCTGAGCAGACGATTTTTTGGCGGGGGATCTGTTCAGATGTCCAGAAGAGAGTCTTAACATTCAGAAGTTCTATAAATAGTAACAACTGACTGATGTTGGCAGTTATTTTGGTACAAAATATCATCACCCGGGGTCAAAATTTGAACACAAATATCCCAAAAAGGAGTGAATAGAAAGTACCGATGTTCCGGGCCAGAATCAGGAACATCTCACTAAAGAGAAAGACCCTTTTGGCCCACTGAATTTCGTGTTAATAAAAAAGTGTATTTTCGAAAATTTGTGAAATTTTACCGAATTGGCACTTATTTTTTACCCCTGTCCATATTTTTGTCCATACATCCAGTCTATTCTCAGTCACGTTACGTATGTTTCTGTAGTACAGAATCGCCCATATATCATTTACTTTGACATTTCTGATGATGCGAGGGCCCTCTGATGAAGGGACAACACCTATTAGGAAAAAACAATTTCAAAATTCCAAAGACTCAGAATTTAACCACCACCTAATTGTTTACTGCTATTTTAGGACACCCACCCAGTATTCATGCCTAAGTCATTGCTAATAAACATAACAAAATAAAGTTTAGCTTATTGTTTACAAGCATGTTGCCCCTTCAGAGAGGAAACACACAAGGTTTTGTTTGGGCCCTGGGTCCTATTAAAGCAGTAACGCACAACGTGTCCATCCCAGTTAACATCACTTCTGTTGTTCCCAGGGCCCCTACAAGAATACACTCATGTGTAGTGTTTTAAAACATAAACGCGCCAGCTGTTACGCAAATGCACTCCCCCAGTCTATAGCTTCCTTGTGCGTGTTTGAGAGTGGGGGTTGGGGGGGGGGGGGTTGGAGGGGTGGAAGTGTTGGCGGAACCAAACATAGTTCAGCCGAGCCCTCCACTGAAAAGTACTAATCATGATAGTCTGAGATTTGGGCTAAAAGCGCACATCGAAAATCTGCGCCGCTGATAACTCAAAGAACTTAAAAATTTAATTTGTTCAAAACATAGTCTTTTTACTCTAAATGACCACTGAAAACCTTTGCTGGACAATTTTAGTGAAAGCTCATCCCATAGCACTGAACAATTATGGGACTAAACTTCGGGGTATCCCAAACAAATCCACCCTCATCACCTCGCACACCGTTATCTACAGACACGTCATTGTGTATGTAGAAATATGAAATATCTCTCGGTCGCAAAATAACCCCACCAAGCCTGGCCTCCCGTGAGGATAAAAACCCTTCATGTGGCTGCAAATCAGTTTCTTTGATGCCTGTAATGACTGATATTCAAGCGCCATTGCTATTCTGGGTTTGCTCGGTCGTATATAATGAGGCCTTTCCATTTTCAAAAGGGAATAATCAAAGTTAGCTTCTGGAAGGCATCATTACTTTTCAGACTCACTTACCTCCGCCTTTCTGATTAGAAGTCGCTATGGAGGTATAATCGAAAATACTACAGTCTCACAAATCGCAGAAGTTGCTTTTCTGTTGAAATACTGAAAAACAAACGATTGGAATTGACAAGTTTCTTTCTGTTGGCTGTGACTGCTATATGTTGTATAGATAGAACAATAAAAAAATTAACTGAAGATTATTCATTCAGTCTGTTCAGAAAGAATATGGATGGATTTTGTTTGACTCGTGTTCCATATATCTAACGAGTGAAACTCCGAGTCCTGATTTTATAATGTATGAAAAGTGACACTGTGCATGAACCTATGGCTGTCACTATTATTATTATTATTTATTGGTGTTTAAGGTCATATACTTATGCACAATGGCTAATCATGACTGTGACAGTTTTACGGGTGGAGTAAGTCGGAGTACCCGGAGAGAACCACCGAGCAACGACGAGCAGCTGTAAGCTTCCAACATCTTAACACCGCACTGCAGCACATGCGAGGTTAGATTGGTTGAAGACATGCGTACCATCGACGTGCAGTACGCCTTAGTACACGGCGTCATCGCGCCCCGTGTGGACAATAGGTGTTAAGTGCCTTGCCCAAGGACACAACGCGGGAGTCCGAATTTATCAATCAGAAGGCCACCCATCCAGTGATTAACCGGGCTCGACGTTGCTTAACTTCGGTGATCTGAAGAGAACTGGTTACCGCAACGCCACCACGCCCCCTTATGGCTGCCACTGCCGGAAAAGCTGAATTTAGGCCTACAGTGATACCCATTCTGTACTTCAAGTTGATTTATTCAGTCAGAACAAGCGATTTCAGCAGCAGAAAATCTGTAAACAATGGTATTTTTATATGTAGAACATTTTTGCATCATGAAATGGGCCCAAAAAAATTTGAAATTTTTTGATAAATTTCATAAGAGTAACCATAGGCAAAAACTTGAAAAAAAAAGTTTTTCAGTTGATTAAACCAATAAGTGACACGGGTAAAGTTTTCCATTGTTCACGATTTTATTCTTGTGAAATCTTATCTTCTGAATTATTGAAGTCATTTTAACAGTTACTGTGTGGTGAGTGAACACCTCATTCACGTTATCATAAACGTTGAATTCTTAATTGGAACACTGGCGTATACAAGTTCGCAACTTAGAATAGAAGAGTCCACAGTTTCTGCCTTTGGCTGTTACATGAAAGGCTTGAACATTCCAACGAATCCCAATTTCGTTGTGTGACCTACCTGAATTAATACTGACACAGAAGTAATACAGACCAAAGCATAAAATTACCTACAATTAAAGCTAGTAATCACACAAATCGGCAAACAATTCTCGGTGATCAGAAATCTTGGAAGTTTGAAGAGAGACTCTTCTTAAACTGTACATAACGTTCTCTGGGCTACAATATGGAACGAACGTTACCAATCGCTTGTTTGAAGCAAACAATCTTAAACGACAGCCGAGCAAAACCACGACGAGCGTGTTTAGGTACCAAATGCCCAGCAAATGATGAAACAAGTCGAATCTGAACGTAAATATCAGACAAACGGTTCTACTCTAAAATATTCATTCACCTTCAGTATGATACATAAAATTAAAGTTCAGCCGGGATAAACAGAGGAAGAGGTAGGAACCCAGGAGGTAGGAATCTAAACTTTAGCTGTGAAACACTAATTGTTGTAACGTGAACGCTTTCCATACCCACCGTGACTCCCTGCTCTATACATCCATATCGAAAAATATTCCAGATAAACCCGTGAGCGGCAGATCAAGACGAAAAGAAGATTTAGGGATCTAAAATGTAAAACTGAAATAAAACGCTCCCTCAAAAACAAACTGCCCCATACACCCGCTTTGATGGAATGCTATCCATAAAAACTGAGACACACACTATAGCACATGGAATATTGACACTGGCCCGCCGCCCAAGTTTAGCTCCAAATGTTGTCTAACTTGTAGGTAGAGACACTACACCAGTCATTCTGCGAAAGAAACATCTTTTAACTCTAAATACACAGAAAATTTAAAGTTTGTAGTGATGGAAAGCATTTGTTTGTTTATTATTGGGGTATCGTGACTCTTTTATCAACCTGATTTGTATTGTGTCGGATGAGAGAGTACGGAGGGCACGGAGAGAACTATCCTGCGGCAGCTATCTACTACCTTACTTCGTAACTTACAGAGCCGGCTCACGCAGCTCTAGCATTGGTTGAAGGCTAGTGTACCATTAACCTGTTGTACGTATCTGCACAATGCATGAGCTGTTCCAACCTGGACAGCTGAAATTAGGGGCCTCACCAATGACATAACGTAGAAGAAAGGCATTGCTTATGGTGGTAATTTATTATTTATTTATTTATTTATTAGGTTTTAACGACACATTGACAGCCAAGGTCATATCGTGTCGGTGACAGTTTTACGGATGGAGGAAGCCGGAGTACCCAGAGACAACTACCGACCAACGACGAGCAGCTGCCAGCTCCCAAACATCGTAACTCCGCACTACTGCACAGGCAGGGTTAGATTGGTTGGAGACATGCGCCCCATCGACGTCAAGTACATCTTAGTACACAGGGTCATCGTGCCACCATGTGGACACTCGGGGTTAAGTGCCTTGCCCAAGGACACAACGCGGGATGGTGGTAACAAAGAGTGTCAATGCACATACTCTTTTAGTTTGTCAGAAGGGCTGTTTACTAAGAGTAGTAGAGAATATTCGCAATCTTTCATTTCAAGAAAATATTAAATCTGGCAGACAGTGGTGCGGAAGAGATAAAAGGCATTATTAAACAGTAATTAACGTCCCGTTATTTCACTTTATTTTTGCAACGTAATAACGCACCCAATTAGACAATGTAGCTTGTGGAGAAATGGTCTGGTGTTTTGGGGCAATTAGTTGTTTCCCAACATTTTTGTTTAAATGTACTGATTGTGGAGTATCCCAGCCTTTCGACCAGCTAATTTGCGAAAACACGTTCTATAGATGACGTAGCAACCAGAACAAAGCAAAAAATATATGTGTTAGGATAATGGGCAAAATGTAAGAACAGGTGGGTTTTGAACACACATCGCAACGATCACACACTTTTCATACAGCAAAGCACACGCCTGAACTTACTGATCTATTGCCCGATTCTTTTTCATGTGGCAAAATATAACTGGAAAACCTTAAACTGTTAGATCTCCATCATTCTGTTTCCAGTGGAGATAATAATGTACATTTTCGAGTACATGAGGGAGATGGGTGTATAAGGAAAAATATGCTAGTTATTAATACAATAAAAAAAATATCAACAGAAACAAAGCAGCTCTGATCTGTTAAACTATAAACCAGCGCAGTGTCTGAGCAGACGATTTTTTGGCGGGGGATCTGTTCAGATGTCCAGAAGAGAGTCTTAACATTCAGAAGTTCTATAAATAGTAACAACTGACTGATGTTGGCAGTTATTTTGGTACAAAATATCATCACCCGGGGTCAAAATTTGAACACAAATATCCCAAAAAGGAGTGAATAGAAAGTACCGATGTTCCGGGCCAGAATCAGGAACATCTCACTAAAGAGAAAGACCCTTTTGGCCCACTGAATTTCGTGTTAATAAAAAAGCGTATTTTCGAAAATTTGTGAAATTTTACCGAATTGGCACTCATTTTTTACCCCTGTCCATATTTTTGTCCATACATCCAGTCTATTCTCAGTCACGTTACGTATGTTTCTGTAGTACAGAATCGCCCATATATCATTTACTTTGACATTTCTGATGATGCGAGGGCCGTCTGGTGAAGGGACAACACCTATTAGGAAAAAACAATTTCAAAATTCCAAAGACTCAGAATTTAACCACCACCTAATTGTTTACTGCTATTTTAGGACACCCACCCAGTATTCATGCCTAAGTCATTGCTAATAAACATAACAAAATGAAGTTTAGCTTATTGTTTACAAGCATGTTGCCCCTTCAGAGAGGAAACACACAAGGCTTTGTTTGGGCCCTGGGTCCTATTAAAGCAGTAACGCACAACGTGTCCACCCCAGTTAACACCACTTCTGTTGTTCCCAGGGCCCCTACAAGAATACACTCATGTGTAGTATTAAAAACATAAACGCGCCAGCTGTTACGCAAATGCACTCCCCAGTCTATAGCTTCCTTGTGCGTGTTTGAGAGTGGGGGTTGGGGGGGGGGGGGGTTGGAGGGGTGGAAGTGTTGGCGGAACCAAACATAGTTCAGCCGAGCCCTCCACTGAAAAGTACTAATCATGATAGTCTGAGATTTGGGCTAAAAGCGCACATCGAAAATCTGCGCCGCTGATAACTCAAAGAACTTAAAAATTTAATTTGTTCAAAACATAGTCTTTTTACTCTAAATGACCACTGACAACCTTTGCTGGACAATTTTAGTGAAAGCTCATCCCATAGCACTGAACAATTATGGGACTATACTTCGGGGTATCCCAAGCAAATCCACCCTCATCACCTCGCACACCGTTATCTACAGACACGTCATTGTGTATGTAGAAATATGAAATATCTCTCGGCCGCAAAATAACCCCACCAAGCCTGGCCTCCCGTGAGGATAAAAACCCTTCATGTGGCTGCAAATCAGTTTCTTTGATGCCTGTAATGACTGATATTCAAGCGCCATTGCTATTCGGGGTTTGCTCAGTCGTATATAATGAGGCCTTTCCATTTTCAAAAGGGAATAATCAAAGTTAGCTTCTGGAAGGCATCATTACTTTTCAGACTCACTTACCTCCGCCTTTCTGATTAGAAGTCGCTATGGAGGTATAATCGAAAATACTACAGTCTCACAAATCGCAGAAGTTGCTTTTCTGTTGAAATACTGAAAAACAAACGATTGGAATTGACAAGTTTCTTTCTGTTGGCTGTGACTGCTATATGTTGAATAGATAGAACAATAAAAAAATTAACTGAAGATTATTCATTCAGTCTGTTCAGAAAGAATATAGATGGATTTTGTTTGACTCGTGTTCCATATATCATGAAACTCCGAGTCCTGATTTTATAATGTATGAAAAGTGACACTGTGCATGAACCTATGGCTGTCACTATTATTATTATTATTTATTGGTGTTTAAGGTCATATACTTATGCACAATGGCTAATCATGACTGTGACAGTTTTACGGGTGGAGTAAGCCGGAGTACCCGGAGAGAACCACCGAGCAACGACGAGCAGCTGTAAGCTTCCAACATCTTAACTCCGCACTGCAGCACATGCGAGGTTAGATTGGTTGAAGACATGCGTACCATCGACGTGCAGTACGCCTTAGTACACGGCGTCATCGCGCCCCCGTGTGGACAATAGGTGTTAAGTGCCTTGCCCAAGGACACAACGCGGGAGTCCGAATTTATCAATCAGAAGGTCACCCATCCAGTGATTAACCGGGCTCGACGTTGCTTAACTTCGGTGATCTGAAGAGAACTGGTTACCGCAACGCCACCACGCCCCCTTATGGCTGCCACTGCCGGAAAAGCTGAATTTAGGCCTACAGTGATACCCATTCTGTACTTCAAGTTGATTTATTCAGTCAGAACAAGCGATTTCAGCAGCAGAAAATCTGTAAACAATGGTATTTTTATATGTAGAACATTTTTGCATCATGAAATGGGCCCAAAAAAATTTGAAGTTTTTTGATAAATTTCATAAGAGTAACCATAGGCAAAGACTTGAAAAAAAATTTTTTCAGTTGATTAAACCAATAAGTGACACGCGTAAAGTTTTCCATTGTTCACGATTTTATTCTTGTGAAATCTTATCTTCTGAATTATTGAAGTCATTTTAACAGTTACTGTGTGGTGAGTGAACACCTCATTCACGTTATCATAAACGTTGAATTCTTAATTGGAACACTGGCGTATACAAGTTCGCAACTTAGAATAGATGAGTCCACAGTTTCTGCCTTTGGCTGTTACATGAAAGGCTTGAACATTCCAACGAATCCCAATTTCGTTGTGTGACCTACCTGAATTAATACTGACACAGAAGTAATACAGACCAAAGCATAAAATTACCTACAATTAAAGCTAGTAATCACACAAATCGGTTAACAATTCTCGGCGATCAGAAATCTTGGAAGTTTGAAGAGAGACTCTTCTTAAACTGTACATAACGATCTCTGGGCTACAATATGGAACGAACGTTACCAATCGCTTGTTTGAAGCAAACAGTCTTAAACGACAGCCGAACAAAACCACGACGAGCGTGTTTAGGTACCAAATGCCCAGCAAATGATGAAACAAGTCGAATCTGAACGTAAATATCAGACAAACGGTTCTACTCTAAAATATTCATTCCCCTTCAGTATGATACATAAAATTAATGTTCAGCCGGGATAAACAGAGGAAGAGGTAGGAACCCAGGAGGTAGGAATCTAAACTTCAGCTGTGAAACACTAATTGTTGTAACGTGAACGCTTTCCATACCCACCGTGACTCCCTGCTCTATACATCCATATCGAAAAATATTCCAGATAAACCCGTGAGCGGCAGATCAAGACGAAAAGAAGATTTAGGGATCTAAAATGTAAAACTGAAATAAAACGCTCCCTCAAAAACAAACTGCCCCATACACCCGCTTTGATGGTATGCTATCCATAAAAACTGAGACACACACTATAGCACATGGAATATTGACACTGGTCCGCCGCCCAAGTTTAGCTCCAAATGTTGTCTAACTTGTAGGTAGAGACACTACACCAGTCATTCTGTGAAAGAAACATCTTTTAACTCTAAATACACAGAAAATTTAAAGTTTGTAGTGATGGAAAGCATTTGTTTGTTTATTATTGGGGTATCGTGACTCTTTTATCAACCTGATTTGTATTGTGTCGGATGAAAGAGTACGGAGAGCACGGAGAGAACCATCCTGCGGCAGCTATCTACTACCTTACTTCGTAACTTACAGAACCGGCTCACGCAGCTCTAGCATTGGTTGAAGGCTAGTGTACCATTAACCTGTTGTACGGATCTGCACAATGCATGAGCTGTTCCAACCTGGACAGCTGAAATTAGGGGCCTCACCAATGACATAACGTAGAAGAAAGGCATTGCTTATGGTGGTAATTTATTATTTATTTATTTATTTATTTATTTAGGGTTTAACGACACATTGACAGCCAAGGTCATATCGTGTCGGTGACAGTTTTACTGATGGAGGAAGCCGGAGTACCCAGAGACAACTACCGACCAACGACGAGCAGCTGCCAGCTCCCAAACATCGTAACTCCGCACTACTGCACAGGCAGGGTTAGATTGATTAAAGACATGCGCCCCATCGACGTCAAGTACATCTTAGTACACAGCGTCATCGTGCCACCATGTGGACACTCGGGGTTAAGTGCCTTGCCCGAGGACACAACGCGGGATGGTGGTAACAAAGAGTGTCAATGCACATACTCTTTTAGTTTGTCAGAAGGGCTGTTTACTAAGAGTAGTAGAGAATATTCGCAATCTTTCATTTCAAGAAAATATTAAATCTGGCAGACAGTGGTGCGGAAGAGATAAAAGGCATTATTAAACAGTAATTAACGTCCCGTTATTTGACTTTATTTTTGCAACGTAATAACACACCCAATTAGACAATGTAGCTTGTGGAGAAATGGTCTGGTGTTTTGGGGCAATTAGTTGTTTCCCAACATTTTTGTTTAAATGTACTGATTGTGGAGTATCCCAGCCTTTCGACCAGCTAATTTGCGAAAACACGTTCTATAGATGACGTAGCAACCAGAACAAAGCAAAAAATATATGTGTTAGGATAATGGGCAAAATGTAAGAACAGGTGGGTTTTGAACACACATCGCAACGATCACACACTTTTCATACAGCATAGCACACACCTGAACTTACTGATCTATTGCCCGATTCATTTTCTTGTGGCAAAATATAACTGGAAAACCTTAAACTGTTAGATCTCCATCATTCTGTTTCCAGTGGAGATAATAACATACATTTTCGAGTACATGAGGGAGATGGGTGTATAAGGAAAAATATGCTAGTTATTAATAAAATAAAAAAAATATCAACAGAAACAAAGCAGCTCTGATCTGTTAAACTATAAACCAGCGTAGTGTCTGCGCAGACGATTTTTTGGCGGGGGATCTGTTCAGATGTCCAGAAGAGAGTCTTAACATTCAGAAGTTCTATAAATAGTAACAACTGACTGATGTTGGCAGTTATTTTGGTACAAAATATCATCACCCGGGGTCAAAATTTGAACACAAATATCCCAAAAAGGAGTGAATAGAAAGTACCGATGTTCCGGGCCAGAATCAGGACCATCTCACTAAAGAGAAAGACCCTTTTGGCCCACTGAATTTCGTGTTAATAAAAAAGCGTATTTTCGAAAATTTGTGAAATTTTACCGAATTGGCACTCATTTTTTACCCCTGTCCATATTTTTGTCCATACATCCAGTCTATTCTCAGTCACGTTACGTTGTTTCTGTAGTACAGAATCGCCCATATATCATTTACTTTGACATTTCTGATGATGCGAGGGCCCTCTGATGAAGGGACAACACCTATTAGGAAAAAACAATTTCAAAATTCCAAAGACTCAGAATTTAACCACCACCTAATTGTTTACTGCTATTTTAGGACACCCACCCAGTATTCATGCCTAAGTCATTGCTAATAAACATAACAAAATGAAGTTTAGCTTATTGTTTACAAGCATGTTGCCCCTTCAGAGAGGAAACACACAAGGCTTTGTTTGGGCCCTGGGTCCTATTAAAGCAGTAACGCACAACGTGTCCACCCCAGTTAACATCACTTCTGTTGTTCCCAGGGCCCCTACAAGAATACACTCATGTGTAGTGTTTTAAAACATAAACGCGCCAGCTGTTACGCAAATGCACTCCCCAGTCTATAGCTTCCTTGTGCGTGTTTGAGAGTAGGGGTTGGGGGGGGGGGGGGTTGGAGGGGTGGAAGTGTTGGCGGAACCAAACATAGTTCAGCCGAGCCCTCCACTGAAAAGTACTAATCATGATAGTCTGAGATTTGGGCTAAAAGCGCACATCGAAAATCTGCGCCGCTGATAACTCAAAGAACTTAAAAATTTAATTTGTTCAAAACATAGTCTTTTTACTCTAAATGACCACTGACAACCTTTGCTGGACAATTTTAGTGAAAGCTCATCCCATAGCACTGAACAATTATGGGACTATACTTCGGGGTATCCCAAGCAAATCCACCCTCATCACCTCGCACACCGTTATCTACAGACACGTCATTGTGTATGTAGAAATATGAAATATCTCTCGGCCGCAAAATAACCCCACCAAGCCTGGCCTCCCGTGAGGATAAAAACCCTTCATGTGGCTTCAAATCAGTTTCTTTGATGCCTGTAATGACTGATATTCAAGCGCCATTGCTATTCGGGGTTTGCTCGGTCGTATATAATGAGGCCTTTCCATTTTCAAAAGGGAATAATCAAAGTTAGCTTCTGGAAGGCATCATTACTTTTCAGACTCACTTACCTCCGCCTTTCTGATTAGAAGTCGCTATGGAGGTATAATCGAAAATACTACAGTCTCACAAATCGCAGAAGTTGCTTTTCTGTTGAAATACTGAAAAACAAACGATTGGAATTGACAAGTTTCTTTCTGTTGGCTGTGACTGCTATATGTTGAATAGATAGAACAATAAAAAAATTAACTGAAGATTATTCATTCAGTCTGTTCAGAAAGAATATGGATGGATTTTGTTTGACTCGTGTTCCATATATCTAACGAGTGAAACTCCGAGTCCTGATTTTATAATGTATGAAAAGTGACACTGTGCATGAACCTATGGCTATCACTATTATTATTATTATTTATTGGTGTTTAAGGTCATATACTTATGCACAATGGCTAATCATGACTGTGACAGTTTTACGGGTGGAGTTAGCCGGAGTACCCGGAGAGAACCACCGAGCAACGATGAGCAGCTGTAAGCTTCCAACATCTTAACTCCGCACTGCAGCACATGCGAGGTTAGATTGGTTGAAGACATGCGTACCATCGACGCGCAGTACGCCTTAGTACACGGCGTCATCGCGCCCCCGTGTGGACAATAGGTGTTCAGTGCCTTGCCCAAGGACACAACGCGGGAGTCCGAATTTATAAATCAGAAGGTCACCCATCCAGTGATTAACCGGGCTCGACGTTGCTTAACTTCGGTGATCTGAAGAGAACGGGTTACCGCAACGCCACCACGCCCCCTTATGGCTGCCACTGCCGGAAAAGCTGAATTTAGGCCTACAGTGATACCCATTCTGTACTTCAAGTTGATTTATTCAGTCAGAACAAGCGATTTCAGCAGCAGAAAATGTGTAAACAATGGTATTTTTATATGTAGAACATTTTTGCATCATGAAATGGGCCCAAAAAAATTTGAAGTTTTTTGATAAATCTCATAAGAGTAACCATAGGCAAAAACTTGAAAAAAAAGTTTTTCAGTTGATTAAACCAATAAGTGACACGCGTAAAGTTTTCCATTGTTCACGATTTTATTCTTGTGAAATCTTATCTTCTGAATTATTGAAGTCATTTTAACAGTTACTGTGTGGTGAGTGAACACCTCATTCACCATATCATAAACGTTGAATTCTTAATTGGAACACTGGCGTATACAAGTTCGCAACTTAGAATAGAAGAGTCCACAGTTTCTGCCTTTGGCTGTTACATGAAAGGCTTGAACATTCCAACGAATCCCAATTTCGTTGTGTGACCTACCTGAATTAATACTGACACAGAAGTAATACAGACCAAAGCATAAAATTACCTACAATTAAAGCAAGTAATCACACAAATCGGTTAACAATTCTCGGCGATCAGAAATCTTGGAAGTTTGAAGAGAGACTCTTCTTAAACTGTACATAACGTTCTCTGGGCTACAATGTGGAACGAACGTTACCAATCGCTTGTTTGAAGCAAACAATCTTAAACGACAGCCGAGCAAAACCACGACCAGCGTGTTTAGGTACCAAATGCCCAGCAAATGATGAAACAAGTCGAATCTGAACGTAAATATCAGACAAACGGTTCTACTCTAAAATATTCATTCACCTTCAGTATGGTACATAAAATTAATGTTCAGCCGGGATAAACAGAGGAAGAGGTAGGAACCCAGGAGGTAGGAATCTAAACTTCAGCTGTGAAACGCTAATTGTTGTAACGTGAACGCTTTCCATACCCACCGTGACTCCCTGCTCTATACATCCATATCGAAAAATATTCGAGATAAACCCGTGAGCGGCAGATCAAAACGAAAAGAAGATTTAGGGATCTAAAATGTAAAACTGAAATAAAACGCTCCCTCCAAAACAAACTGCCCCATACACCCGCTTTGATGGTATGCTATCCATAAAAACTGAGACACACACTATAGCACATGGAATATTGACACTGGTCCGCCGCCCAAGTTTAGCTCCAAATGTTGTCTAACTTGTAGGTAGAGACACTACACCAGTCATTCTGTGAAAGAAACATCTTTTAACTCTAAATACACAGAAAATTTAAAGTTTGTAGTGATGGAAAGCATTTGTTTGTTTATTATTGGGGTATCGTGACTCTTTTATCAACCTGATTTGTATTGTGTCGGATGAAAGAGTACGGAGAGCACGGAGAGAACCATCCTGCGGCAGCTATCTACTACCTTACTTTGTAACTTACAGAACCGGCTCACGCAGCTCTAGCATTGGTTGAAGGCTAGTGTACCATTAACCTGTTGTACGGATCTGCACAATGCATGAGCGGTTCCAACCTGGACAGCTGAAATTAAGGGCCTCACCAATGACATAACGTAGAAGAAAGGCATTGCTTATGGTGGTAATTTATTATTTATTTATTTATTAGGGTTTAACGACACATTGACAGCCAAGGTCATATCGTGTCGGTGACAGTTTTACGGATGGAGGAAGCCGGAGTACCCAGAGACAACTACCGACCAACGACGAGCAGCTGCCAGCTCCCAAACATCGTAACTCCGCACTACTGCACAGGCAGGGTTAGATTGGTTGAAGACATGCGTCCCATCGACGTCAAGTACATCTTAGTACACAGCGTCATCGTGCCACCATGTGGACACTCGGGGTTAAGTGCCTTGCCCAAGGACACAACGCGGGATGGTGGTAACAAAGAGTTTCAATGCACATACTCTTTTAGTTTGTCAGAAGGGCTGTTTACTAAGAGTAGTAGAGAATATTCGCAATCTTTCATTTCAAGAAAATATTAAATCTGGCAGACAGTGGTGCGGAAGAGATAAAAGGCATTATTAAACAGTAATTAACGTCCCGTTATTTGACTTTATTTTTGCAACGTAATAACACACCCAATTAGACAATGTAGCTTGTGGAGAAATGGTCTGGTGTTTTGGGGCAATTAGTTGTTTCCCAACATTTTTGTTTAAATGTACTGATTGTGGAGTATCCCAGCCTTTCGACCAGCTAATTTGCGAAAACACGTTCTATAGATGACGTAGCAACCAGAACAAAGCAAAAAATATATGTGTTAGGATAATGGGCAAAATGTAAGAACAGGTGGGTTTTGAACACACATCGCAACGATCACACACTTTTCATACAGCAAAGCACACGCCTGAACTCACTGATCTATTGCCCGATTCATTTTCTTGTGGCAAAATATAACTGGAAAACCTTAAACTGTTAGATCTCCATCATTCTGTTTCCAGTGGAGATAGTAATGTACATTTTCGAGTACATGAGGGAGATGGGTGTATAAGGAAAAATATGCTAATTATTAATAAAATAAAAAAATATCAACAGAAACAAAGCAGCTCTGATCTGTTAAACTATAAACCAGCGTAGTGTCTGAGCAGACGATTTTTTGGCGGGGGATCTGTTCAGATGTCCAGAAGAGAGTCTTAACTTTCAGAAGTTCTATAAATAGTAACAACTGACTGATGTTGGCAGTTATTTTGGTACAAAATATCATCACCCGGGGTCAAAATTTGAACACAAATATCCCAAAAAGGAGTGAATAGAAAGTACCGATGTTCCGGGCCAGAATCAGGAACATCTCACTAAAGAGAAAGACCCTTTTGGCCCACTGAATTTCGTGTTAATAAAAAAGCGTATTTTCGAAAATTTGTGAAATTTTACCGAATTGGCACTCATTTTTTACCCCTGTCCATATTTTTGTCCATACATCCAGTCTATTCTCAGTCACGTTACGTATGTTTCTGTAGTACAGAATCGCCCATATATCATTTACTTTGACATTTCTGATGATGCGAGGGCCCTCTGATGAAGGGACAACACCTATTAGGAAAAAACAATTTCAAAATTCCAAAGACTCAGAATTTAACCACCACCTAATTGTTTACTGCTATTTTAGGACACCCACCCAGTATTCATGCCTAAGTCATTGCTAATAAACATAACAAAATGAAGTTTAGCTTATTGTTTACAAGCATGTTGCCCCTTCAGAGAGGAAACACACAAGGCTTTGTTTGGGCCCTGGGTCCTATTAAAGCAGTAACGCACAACGTGTCCACCCCAGTTAACACCACTTCTGTTGTTCCCAGGGCCCCTACAAGAATACACTCATGTGTAGTGTTTTAAAACATAAACGCGCCAGCTGTTACGCAAATGCACTCCCCAGTCTATAGCTTCCTTGTGCGTGTTTGAGAGTGGGGGTTGGGGGGGGGGGGGTTGGAGGGGTGGAAGTGTTGGCGGAACCAAACATAGTTCAGCCGAGCCCTCCACTGAAAAGTACTAATCATGATAGTCTGAGATTTGGGCTAAAAGCGCACATGGAAAATCTGCGCCGCTGATAACTCAAAGAACTTAAAAATTTAATTTGTTCAAAACATAGTCTTTTTACTCTAAATGACCACTGACAACCTTTGCTGGACAATTTTAGTGAAAGCTCATCCCATAGCACTGAACAATTATGGGACTATACTTCGGGGTATCCCAAGCAAATCCACCCTCATCACCTCGCACACCGTTATCTACAGACACGTCATTGTGTATGTAGAAATATGAAATATCTCTCGGCCGCAAAATAACCCCACCAAGCCTGGCCTCCCGTGAGGATAAAAACTCTTCATGTGGCTGCAAATCAGTTTCTTTGATGCCTGTAATGACTGATATTCAAGCGCCATTGCTATTCGGGGTTTGCTCGGTCGTATATAATGAGGCCTTTCCATTTTCAAAAGGGAATAATCAAAGTTAGCTTCTGGAAGGCATCATTACTTTTCAGACTCACTTACCTCCGCCTTTCTGATTAGAAGTCGCTATGGAGGTATAATCGAAAATACTACAGTCTCACAAATCGCAGAAGTTGCTTTTCTGTTGAAACACTGAAAAACAAACGATTGGAATTGACAAGTTTCTTTCTGTTGGCTGTGACTGCTATATGTTGAATAGATAGAACAATAAAAAAATTAACTGAAGATTATTCATTCAGTCTGTTCAGAAAGAATATGGATGGATTTTGTTTGACTCGTGTTCCATATATCTAACGAGTGAAACTCCGAGTCCTGATTTTATAATGTATGAAAAGTGACACTGTGCATGAACCTATGGCTGTCACTATTATTATTATTATTTATTGGTGTTTAAGGTCATATACTTATGCACAATGGCTAATCATGACTGTGACAGTTTTACGGGTGGAGTAAGCCGGAGTACCCGGAGAGAACCACCGAGCAACGATGAGCAGCTGTAAGCTTCCAACATCTTAACTCCGCACTGCAGCACATGCGAGGTTAGATTGGTTGAAGACATGCGTACCATCGACGTGCAGTACGCCTTAGTACACGGCGTCATCGCGCCCCCGTGTGGACAATAGGTGTTAAGTGCCTTGCCCAAGGACACAACGCGGGAGTCCGAATTTATCAATCAGAAGGTCACCCATCCAGTGATTAACCGGGCTCGACGTTGCTTAACTTCGGTGATCTGAAGAGAACTGGTTACCGCAAAGCCACCACGCCCCCTTATGGCTGCCACTGCCGGAAAAGCTGAATTTAGGCCTACAGTGATACCCATTCTGTACTTCAAGTTGATTTATTCAGTCAGAACAAGCGATTTCAGCAGCAGAAAATGTGTAAACAATGGTATTTTTATATGTAGAACATTTTTGCATCATGAAATGGGCCCAAAAAAATTTGAAGTTTTTTGATAAATTTCATAAGAGTAACCATAGGCAAAAACTTGAAAAAAAAAGTTTTTCAGTTGATTAAACCAATAAGTGACACGCGTAAAGTTTTCCATTGTTCACGATTTTATTCTTGTGAAATCTTATCTTCTGAATTATTGAAGTCATTTTAACAGTTACTGTGTGGTGAGTGAACACCTCATTCACGTTATCATAAACGTTGAATTCTTAATTGGAACACTGGCGTATACAAGTTCGCAACTTAGAATAGAAAAGTCCACAGTTTCTGCCTTTGGCTGTTACATGAAAGGCTTGAACATTCCAACGAATCCCAATTTCGTTGTGTGACCTACCTGAATTAATACTGACACAGAAGTAATACAGACCAAAGCATAAAATTAACTACAATTAAAGCTAGTAATCACACAAATCGGTTAACAATTCTCGGCGATCAGAAATCTTGGAAGTTTGAAGAGAGACTCTTCTTAAACTGTACATAACGTTCTCTGGGCTACAATATGGAACGAACGTTACCAATCGCTTGTTTGAAGCAAACAATCTTAAACGACAGCCGAGCAAAACCACGACGAGCGTGTTTAGGTACCAAATGCCCAGCAAATGATGAAACAAGTCGAATCTGAACGTAAATATCAGACAAACGGTTCTACTCTAAAATATTCATTCACCTTCAGTATGATACATAAAATTAATGTTCAGCCGGGATAAACAGAGGAAGAGGTAGGAACCCAGGAGGTAGGAATCTAAACTTCAGCTGTGAAACACTAATTGTTGTAACGTGAACGCTTTCCATACCCACCGTGACTCCCTGCTCTATACATCCATATCGAAAAATATTCCAGATAAACCCGTGAGCGGCAGATCAAGACGAAAAGAAGATTTAGGGATCTAAAATGTAAAACTGAAATAAAACGCTCCCTCAAAAGCAAACTGCCCCATACACCCGCTTTGATGGTATGCTATCCATAAAAACTGAGACACACACTATAGCACATGGAATATTGACACTGGTCCGCCGCCCAAGTTTAGCTCCAAATGTTGTCTAACTTGTAGGTAGAGGAGACACTACACCAGTCATTCTGTGAAAGAAACATCTTTTAACTCTAAATACACAGAAAATTTAAAGTTTGTAGTGATGGAAAGCATTTGTTTGTTTATTATTGGGGTATCGTGACTCTTTTATCAACCTGATTTGTATTGTGTCGGATGAAAGAGTACGGAGAGCACGGAGAGAACCATCCTGCGGCAGCTATCTACTACCTTACTTCGTAACTTACAGAACCGGCTCACGCAGCTCTAGCATTGGTTGAAGGCTAGTGTACCATTAACCTGTTGTACGGATCTGCACAATGCATGAGCTGTTCCAACCTGGACAGCTGAAATTAGGGGCCTCACCAATGACATAACGTAGAAGAAAGGCATTGCTTATGGTGGTAATTTATTATTTATTTATTTATTAGGGTTTAACGACACATTGACAGCCAAGGTCATATCGTGTCGGTGACAGTTTTACGGATGGAGGAAGCCGGAGTACCCAGAGACAACTACCGACCAACGACGAGCAGCTGCCAGCTCCCAAACATCGTAACTCCGCACTACTGCACAGGCAGGGTTAGATTGGTTGAAGACATGCGCCCCATCGACGTCAAGTACATCTTAGTACACAGCGTCATCGTGCCACCATGTGGACACTCGGGGTTAAGTGCCTTGCCCAAGGACACAACGCGGGATGGTGGTAACAAAGAGTGTCAATGCACATACTCTTTTAGTTTGTCAGAAGGGCTGTTTACTAAGAGTAGTAGAGAATATTCGCAATCTTTCATTTCAAGAAAATATTAAATCTGGCAGACAGTGGTGCGGAAGAGATAAAAGGCATTATTAAACAGTAATTAACGTCCCGTTATTTGACTTTATTTTTGCAACGTAATAACGCACCCAATTAGACAATGTAGCTTGTGGAGAAATGGTCTGGTGTTTTGGGGCAATTAGTTGTTTCCCAACATTTTTGTTTAAATGTACTGATTGTGGAGTATCCCAGCCTTTCGACCAGCTGATTTGCGAAAACACGTTCTATAGATGACGTAGCAACCAGAACAAAGCAAAAAATATATGTGTTAGGATAATGGGCAAAATGTAAGAACAGGTGGGTTTTGAACACACATCGCAACGATCACACACTTTTCATACAGCAAAGCACACGCCTGAACTTACTGATCTATTGCCCGATTAATTTTCTTGTGGCAAAATATAACTGGAAAACCTTAAACTGTTAGATCTCCATCATTCTGTTTCCAGTGGAGATAATAATGTACATTTTCGAGTACATGAGGGAGATGGGTGTATAAGGAAAAATATGCTAGTTATTAATAAAAATAAAAAAAATATCAACAGAAACAAAGCAGCTCTGATCTGTTAAACTATAAACCAGCGTAGTGTCTGAGCAGACGAATTTTTGGCGGGGGATCTGTTCAGATGTCCAGAAGAGAGTCTTAACATTCAGAAGTTCTATAAATAGTAACAACTGACTGATGTTGGCAGTTATTTTGGTACAAAATATCATCACCCGGGGTAAAAATTTGAACACAAATATCCCAAAAAGGAGTGAATAGAAAGTACCGATGTTCCGGGCCAGAATCAGGAACATCTCACTAAAGAGAAAGACCCTTTTGGCCCACTGAATTTCGTGTTAATAAAAAAGCGTATTTTCGAAAATTTGTGAAATTTTACCGAATTGGCACTCATTTTTTACCCCTGTCCATATTTTTGTCCATACATCCAGTCTATTCTCAGTCACGTTACGTATGTTTCTGTAGTACAGAATCGCCCATATATCATTTACTTTGACATTTCTGATGATGCAAGGGCCCTCTGATGAAGGGACAACACCTATTAGGAAAAAACAATTTCAAAATTTCAAAGACTCAGAATTTAACCACCACCTAATTGTTTACTGCTATTTTAGGACACCCACCCAGTATTCATGCCTAAATCATTGCTAATAAACATAACAAAATGAAGTTTAGCTTATTGTTTACAAGCATGTTGCCCCTTCAGAGAGGAAACACACAAGGCTTTGTTTGGGCCCTGGGTCCTATTAAAGCAGTAACGCACAACGTGTCCACCCCAGTTAACATCACTTCTGTTGTTCCCAGGGCCCCTACAAGAATACACTCATGTGTAGTGTTTTAAAACATAAACGCGCCAGCTGTTACGCAAATGCACTCACCAGTCTACAGCTTCCTTGTGCGTGTTTGAGAATGGGGGTTGGGGGGGGGGGGGGTTGGAGGGGTGGAAGTGTTGGCGGAACCAAACATAGTTCAGCCGAGCCCTCCACTGAAAAGTACTAATCATGATAGTCTGAGATTTGGGCTAAAAGCGCACATCGAAAATCTGCGCCGCTGATAACTCAAAGAACTTAAAAATTTAATTTGTTCAAAACATAGTCTTTTTACTCTAAATGACCACTGACAACCTTTGCTGGACAATTTTAGTGAAAGCTCATCCCATAGCACTGAACAATTATGGGACTATACTTCGGGGTATCCCAAGCAAATCCACCCTCATCACCTCGCACACCGTTATCTACAGACACGTCATTGTGTATGTAGAAATATGGAATATCTCTCGGCCGCAAAATAACCCCACCAAGCCTGGCCTCCCGTGAGGATAAAAACCCTTCATGTGGCTGCAAATCAGTCTCTTTGATGTCTGTAATGACTGATATTCAAGCGCCATTGCTATTCGGGGTTTGCTCGGTCGTACATAATGAGGCCTTTCCATTTTCAAAAGGGAATAATCAAAGTTAGCTTCTGGAAGGCATCATTACTTTTCAGACTCACTTAATTC
This sequence comes from Pictodentalium vernedei, assembly GCA_031216915.1. Taxonomy (NCBI): domain Eukaryota; kingdom Metazoa; phylum Mollusca; class Scaphopoda; order Dentaliida; family Dentaliidae; genus Pictodentalium; species Pictodentalium vernedei. Next base: position 87,101,956 of record CM062290.1, on the reverse strand, counting down.
CGCCTTTCTGATTAGAAGTCGCTATGGAGGTATAATCGAAAATACTACAGTCTCACAAATCGCAGAAGTTGCTTTTCTGTTGAAATACTGAAAAACAAACGATTGGAATTGACAAGTTTCTTTCTGTTGGCTGTGACTGCTATATGTTGAATAGATAGAACAATAAAAAAATTAACTGAAGATTATTCATTCAGTCTGTTCAGAAAGAATATGGATGGATTTTGTTTGACTCGTGTTCCATATATCTAACGAGTGAAACTCCGAGTCCTGATTTTATAATGTATGAAAAGTGACACTGTGCATGAACCTATGGCTGTCACTATTATTATTATTATTTATTGGTGTTTAAGGTCATATACTTATGCACAATGGCTAATCATGACTGTGACAGTTTTACGGGTGGAGTAAGCCGGAGTACCCGGAGAGAACCACCGAGCAACGATGAGCAGCTGTAAGCTTCCAACATCTTAACTCCGCACTGCAGCACATGCGAGGTTACATTGGTTGAAGACATGCGTACCATCGACGTGCAGTACGCCTTAGTACACGGCGTCATCGCGCCCCCGTGTGGACAATAGGTGTTAAGTGCCTTGCCCAAGGACACAACGCGGGAGTCCGAATTTATCAATCAGAAGGTCACCCATCCAGTGATTAACCGGGCTCGACGTTGCTTAACTTCGGTGATCTGAAGAGAACTGGTTACCGCAACGCCACCACGCCCCCTTATGGCTGCCACTGTCGGAAAAGCTGAATTTAGGCCTACAGTGATACCCATTCTGTACTTCAAGTTGATTTATTCAGTCAGAACAAGCGATTTCAGCAGCAGAAAATCTGTAAACAATGGTATTTTTATATGTAGAACATTTTTGCATCATGAAATGGGCCCCAAAAAATTTGAAGTTTTTTGATAGATTTCATAAGAGTAACCATAGGCAAAAACTTGAAAAAAAAAGTTTTTCAGTTGATTAAACCAATAAGTGACACGCGTAAAGTTTTCCATTGTTCACGATTTTATTCTTGTGAAATCTTATCTTCTGAATTATTGAAGTCATTTTAACAGTTACTGTGTGGTGAGTGAACACCTCATTCACGTTATCATAAACATTGAATTCTTAATTGGAACACTGGCGTATACAAGTTCGCAACTTAGAATAGAAGAGTCCACAGTTTCTGCCTTTGGCTGTTACATGAAAGGCTTGAACATTCCAACGAATCCCAATTTCGTTGTGTGACCTACCTGAATTAATACTGACACAGAAGTAATACAGACCAAAGCATAAAATTACCTACAATTAAAGCTAGTAATCAAACAAATCGGTTAACAATTCTCGGCGATCAGAAATCTTGGAAGTTTGAAGAGAGACTCTTCTTAAACTGTACATAACGTTCTCTGGGCTACAAGATGGAACGAACGTTACCAATCGCTTGTTTGAAGCAAACAATCTTAAACGACAGCCGAGCAAAACCACGACGAGCGTGTTTAGGTACCAAATGCCCAGCAAATGATGAAACAAGTCGAATCTGAACGTAAATATCAGACAAACGGTTCTACTCTAAAATATTCATTCACCTTCAGTATGATACATAAAATTAATGTTCAGCCGGGATAAACAGAGGAAGAGGTAGGAACCCAGGAGGTAGGAATCTAAACTTCAGCTGTGAAACACTAATTGTTGTAACGTGAACGCTTTCCATACCCACCGTGACCCCCTGCTCTATACATCCATATCGAAAAATATTCCAGATAAACCCGTGAGCGGCAGATCAAGACGAAAAGAAGATTTAGGGATCTAAAATGTAAAACTGAAATAAAACGCTCCCTCAAAAACAAATTGCCCCATACACCCGCTTTGATGGTATGCTATCCATAAGAACTGAGACACACACTATAGCACATGGAATATTGACACTGGTCCGCCGCCCAAGTTTAGCTCCAAATGTTGTCTAACTTGTAGGTAGAGACACTACACCAGTCATTCTGTGAAAGAAACATCTTTTAACTCTAAATACACAGAAAATTTAAAGTTTGTAGTGATGGAAAGCATTTGTTTGTTTATTATTGGGGAATCGTGACTCTTTTATCAACCTGATTTGTATTGTGTCGGATGAAAGAGTACGGAGAGCACGGAGAGAACCACCCTGCGGCAGATATCTACTACCTTACTTCGTAACTTACAGAACTGGCTCACGCAGCTCTAGCATTGGTTGAAGGCTAGTGTACCATTAACCTGTTGTACGGATCTGCACAATGCATGAGCTGTTCCAACCTGGACAGCTGAAATTAGGGGCCTCACCAATGACATAACGTAGAAGAAAGGCATTGCTTATGGTGGTAATTTATTTATTTATTTATTTATTTATTTATTTATTTATTTATTTATTTATTTATTTATTTATTTATTTATTTATTAGGGTTTAACGACACATTGACAGCCAAGGTCATATCGTGTCGGTGACAGTTTTACGGATGGAGGAAGCCGGAGTACCCAGAGACAACTACCGACCAACGACGAGCAGCTGCCAGCTCCCAAACATCGTAACTCCGCACTACTGCACAGGCAGGGTTAGATTGGTTGAAGACATGCGCCCCATCGACGTCAAGTACATCTTAGTACACAGCGTCATCGTGCCACCATGTGGACACTCGGGGTTAAGTGCCTTGCCCAAGGACACAACGCGGGATGGTGGTAACAAAGAGTGTCAATGCACATACTCTTTTAGTTTGTCAGAAGGGCTGTTTACTAAGAGTAGTAGAGAATATTCGCAATCTTTCATTTCAAGAAAATATTAAATCTGGCAGACAGTGGTGCGGAAGAGATAAAAGGCATTATTAAACAGTAATTAACGTCCCGTTATTTGACTTTATTTTTGCAACGTAATAACACACCCAATTAGACAATGTAGCTTGTGGAGAAATGGTCTGGTGTTTTGGGGCAATTAGTTGTTTCCCAACATTTTTGTTTAAATGTACTGATTGTGGAGTATCCCAGCCTTTCGACCAGCTAATTTGCGAAAACACGTTCTATTGATGACGTAGCAACCAGAACAAAGCAAAAAAATATATGTGTTAGGATAATGGGCAAAATGTAAGAACAGGTGGGTTTTGAACACACATCGCAACGATCACACACCTTTCATACAGCAAAGCACACGCCTGAACTTACTGATCTATTGCCCGATTCATTTTCTTGTGGCAAAATATAACTGGAAAACCTTAAACTGTTAGATCTCCATCATTCTGTTTCCAGTGGAGATAATAATGTACATTTTCGAGTACATGAGGGAGATGGGTGTATAAGGAAAAATATGCTAGTTATTAATAAAAATAAAAAAAATATCAACAGAAACAAAGCAGCTCTAATCTGTTAAACTATAAACCAGCGTAGTGTCTGAGCAGACGATTTTTTGGCGGGGGATCTGTTCAGATGTCCAGAAGAGAGTCTTAACATTCAGAAGTTCTATAAATAGTAACAACTGACTGATGTTGGCAGTTATTTTGGTACAAAATATCATCACCCGGGGTCAAAATTTGAACACGAATATCCCAAAAAGGAGTGAATAGAAAGTACCGATGTTCCGGGCCAGAATCAGGAACATCTCACTAAAGAGAAAGACCCTTTTGGCCCACTGAATTTCGTGTTAATAAAAAAGCGTATTTTCGAAAATTTGTGAAATTTTACCGAATTGGCACTCATTTTTTACCCCTGTCCATATTTTTGTCCATACATCCAGTCTATTCTCAGTCACGTTACGTATGTTTCTGTAGTACAGAATCGCCCATATATCATTTACTTTGACATTTCTGATGATGCGAGGGCCCTCTGATGAAGGGACAACACCTATTAGGAAAAAACAATTTCAAAATTCCAACGACTCAGAATTTAACCACCACCTAATTGTTTACTGCTATTTTAGGACACCCACCCAGTATTCATGCCTAAGTCATTGCTAATAAACATAACAAAATGAAGTTTAGCTTATTGTTTACAAGCATGTTGCCCCTTCAGAGAGGAAACACACAAGGCTTTGTTTGGGCCCTGGGTCCTATTAAAGCAGTAACGCACAACGTGTCCACCCCAGTTAACATCACTTCTGTTGTTCCCAGGGCCCCTACAAGAATACACTCATGTGTAGTGTTTTAAAACATAAACGCGCCAGCTGTTACGCAAATGCACTCCCCAGTCTATAGCTTCCTTGTGCATGTTTGAGAGTGGGGGTTGGGGGGGGGGGGTTGGAGGGGTGGAAGTGTTGGCGGAACCAAACACGGTTCAGCCGAGCCCTCCACTGAAAAGTACTAATCATGATAGTCTGAGACTTGGGCTAAAAGCGCAAATCGAAAATCTGCGCCGCTGATAACTCAAAGAACTTAAAAATTTAATTTGTTCAAAACATAGTCTTTTTACTCTAAATGACCACTGACAACCTTTGCTGGACAATTTTAGTGAAAGCTCATCCCATAGCACTGAACAATTATGGGAGTATACTTCGGGGTATCCCAAGCAAATCCACCCTCATCACCTCGCACACCGTTATCTACAGACACGTCATTGTGTATGTAGAAATATGAAATATCTCTCGGCCGCAAAATAACCCCACCGAGCCTGGCCTCCCGTGAGGATAAAAACCCTTCATGTGGCTGCAAATCAGGTTCTTTGATGCCTGTAATGACTGATATTCAAGCGGCATTGCTATTCGGGGTTTGCTCGGTCGTATATAGTGAGGCCTTTCCATTTTCAAAAGGGAATAATCAAAGTTAGCTTCTGGAAGGCATCATTACTTTTCAGACTCACTTACCTCCGCCTTTCTGATTAGAAGTCGCTATGGAGGTATAATCGAAAATACTACAGTCTCACAAATCGCAGAAGTTGCTTTTCTGTTGAAATATTGAAAAACAAACGATTGGAACTGACAAGTTTCTTTCTGTTGGCTGTGACTGCTATATGTTGAATAGATAGAACAATAAAAAAATTAACTGAAGATTATTCATTCAGTCTGTTCAGAAAGAATATGGATGGATTTTGTTTGACTCGTGTTCCATATATCTAACGAGTGAAACTCCGAGTCCTGATTTTATAATGTATGAAAAGTGACACTGTGCATGAACCTATGGCTGTCACTATTATTATTATTATTTATTGGTGTTTAAGGTCATATACTTATGCACAATGGCTAATCATGACTGTGACAGTTTTATGGGTGGAGTAAGCCGGAGTACCCGGAGAGAACCACCGAGCAACGATGAGCAGCTGTAAGCTTCCAACATCTTAACTCCGCACTGCAGCACATGCGAGGTTAGATTGGTTGAAGACATGCGTACCATCGACGTGCAGTACGCCTTAGTACACGGCGTCATCGCGCCCCCGTGTGGACAATAGGTGTTAAGTGCCTTGCCCAAGGACACAACGCGGGAGTCCGAATTTATCAATCAGAAGGTCACCCATCCAGTGATTAACCGGGCTCGACGTTGCTTAACTTCGGTGATCTGAAGAGAACTGGTTACCGCAACGCCACCACGCCCCCTTATGGCTGCCACTGCCGGAAAAGCTGAATTTAGGCCTACAGTGATACCCATTCTGTACTTCAAGTTGATTTATTCAGTCAGAACAAGCGATTTCAGCAGCAGAAAATGTGTAAACAATGGTATTTTTATATGTAGAACATTTTTGCATCATGAAATGGGCCCAAAAAAATTTGAAGTTTTTTGATAAATTTCATAAGAGTAACCATAGGCAAAAACTTGAAAAAAAAAGTTTTTCAGTTGATTAAACCAATAAGTGACACGCGTAAAGTTTTCCATTGTTCACGATTTTATTCTTGTGAAATCTTATCTTCTGAATTATTGAAGTCATTTTAACAGTTACTGTGTGGTGAGTGAACACCTCATTCACGTTATCATAAACGTTGAATTCTTAATTGGAACACTGGCGTATACAAGTTCGCAACTTAGAATAGAAGAGTCCACAGTTTCTGCCTTTGGCTGTTACATGAAAGGCTTGAACATTCCAACGACACCCAATTTCGTTGTGTGACCTACCTGAATTAATACTGACACAGAAGTAATACAGACCAAAGCATAAAATTACCTACAATTAAAGCTAGTTATCACACAAATCGGTTAACAATTCTCGGCGATCAGAAATCTTGGAAGTTTGAAGAGAGACTCTTCTTAAACTGTACATAACGTTCTCTGGGCTACAATATGGAACGAACGTTACCAATCGCTTGTTTGAAGCAAACAATCTTAAACGACAGCCGAGCAAAACCACGACGAGCGTGTTTAGGTACCAAATGCCCAGCAAATGATGAAACAAGTCGAATCTGAACGTAAATATCAGACAAACGGTTCTACTCTAAAATATTCATTCACCTTCAGTATGATACATAAAATTAATGTTCAGCCGGGATAAACAGAGGAAGAGGTAGGAACCCAAGAGGTAGGAATCTAAACTTCAGCTGTGAAACACTAATTGTTGTAACGTGAACGCTTTCCATACCCACCGTGACTCCCTGCTCTATACATCCATATCGAAAAATATTCCAGATAAACCCGTGAGCGGCAGATCAAGACGAAAAGAAGATTTAGGGATCTAAAATGTAAAACTGAAATAAAACGCTCCCTCAAAAACAAACTGCCCCATACACCCGCTTTGATGGTATGCTATCCATAAAAACTGAGACACACACTACAGCACATGGAATATTGACACTGGTCCGCCGCCCAAGTTTAGCTCCAAATGTTGTCTAACTTGTAGGTACAGACACTACACCAGTCATTCTGTGAAAGAAACATCTTTTAACTCTAAATACACAGAAAATTTAAAGTTTGTAGTGATGGAAAGCATTTGTTTGTTTATTATTGGGGTATCGTGACTCTTTTACCAACCGGATTTGTATTGTGTCGGATGAAAGAGTACGGAGAGCACGGAGAGAACCATCCTGCGGCAGCTATCTACTACCATACTTCGTAACTTACAGAACCGGCTCACGCAGCTCTAGCATTGGTTGAAGGCTAGTGTACCATTAACCTGTTGTACGGATCTGCACAATGCTTGAGCTGTTCCAACCTGGACAGCTGAAATTAGGGGCCTAACCAATGACATAACGTAGAAGAAAGGCATTGCTTATGGTGGTAATTTATTATTTATTTATTTATTTATTAGGGTTTAACGACACATTGACAGCCAAGGTCATATCGTGTCGGTGACAGTTTTACGGATGGAGGAAGAAGCCGGAGTACCCAGAGACAACTAATGACCAACGACGAGCAGCTGCCAGCTCCCAAACATCGTAACTCCGCACTACTGCACAGGCAGGGTTAGATTGGTTGAAGACATGCGCCCCATCGACGTCAAGTACATCTTAGTACACAGCGTCATCGTGCCACCATGTGGACACTCGGGGTTAAGTGCCTTGCCCAAGGACACAACGCGGGATGGTGGTAACAAAGAGTGTCAATGCACATACTCTTTTAGTTTGTCAGAAGGGCTGTTTACTAAGAGTAGTAGAGAATATTCGCAATCTTTCATTTCAAGAAAATATTAAATCTGGCAGACAGTGGTGCGGAAGAGATAAAAGGCATTATTAAACAGTAATTAACGTCCCGTTATTTCACTTTATTTTTGCAACGTAATAACGCACCCAATTAGACAATGTAGCTTGTGGAGAAATGGTCTGGTGTTTTGGGGCAATTAGTTGTTTCCCAACATTTTTGTTTAAATGTACTGATTGTGGAGTATCCCAGCCTTTCGACCAGCTAATTTGCGAAAACACGTTCTATAGATGACGTAGCAACCAGAACAAAGCAAAAAATATATGTGTTAGGATAATGGGCAAAATGTAAGAACAGGTGGGTTTTGAACACACATCGCAACGATCACACACTTTTCATACAGCAAAGCACACGCCTGAACTTACTGATCTATTGCCCGATTCATTTTCTAGCGGCAAAATATAACTGGAAAACCTTAAACTGTTAGATCTCCATCATTCTGTTTCCAGTGGAGATAATAATGTACATTTTCGAGTACATGAGGGAGATGGGTGTATAAGGAAAAATATGCTAGTTATTAATAAAATAAAAAAAATATCAACAGAAACAAAGCAGCTCTGATCTGTTAAACTATAAACCAGCGTAGTGTCTGAGCAGACGATTTTTTGGCGGGGGATCTGTTCAGATGTCCAGAAGAGAGTCTTAACATTCAGAAGTTCTATAAATAGTAACAACTGACTGATGTTGGCAGTTATTTTGGTACAAAATATCATCACCCGGGGTCAAAATTTGAACACAAATATCCCAAAAAGGAGTGAATAGAAAGTACCGATGTTCCGGGCCAGAATCAGGAACATCTCACTAAAGAGAAAGACCCTTTTGGCCCACTGAATTTCGTGTTAATAAAAAAGTGTATTTTCGAAAATTTGTGAAATTTTACCGAATTGGCACTTATTTTTTACCCCTGTCCATATTTTTGTCCATACATCCAGTCTATTCTCAGTCACGTTACGTATGTTTCTGTAGTACAGAATCGCCCATATATCATTTACTTTGACATTTCTGATGATGCGAGGGCCCTCTGATGAAGGGACAACACCTATTAGGAAAAAACAATTTCAAAATTCCAAAGACTCAGAATTTAACCACCACCTAATTGTTTACTGCTATTTTAGGACACCCACCCAGTATTCATGCCTAAGTCATTGCTAATAAACATAACAAAATAAAGTTTAGCTTATTGTTTACAAGCATGTTGCCCCTTCAGAGAGGAAACACACAAGGCTTTGTTTGGGCCCTGGGTCCTATTAAAGCAGTAACGCACAACGTGTCCACCCCAGTTAACATCACTTCTGTTGTTCCCAGGGCCCCTACAAGAATACACTCATGTGTAGTGTTTTAAAACATAAACGCGCCAGCTGTTACGCAAATGCACTCCCCCAGTCTATAGCTTCCTTGTGCGTGTTTGAGAGTGGGGGTTGGGGGGGGGGGTTGGAGGGCTGGAAGTGTTGGCGGAACCAAACATAGTTCAGCCGAGCCCTCCACTGAAAAGTACTAATCATGATAGTCTGAGATTTGGGCTAAAAGCGCACATCGAAAATCTGCGCCGCTGATAACTCAAAGAACTTAAAAATTTAATTTGTTCAAAACATAGTCTTTTTACTCTAAATGACCACTGAAAACCTTTGCTGGACAATTTTAGTGAAAGCTCATCCCATAGCACTGAACAATTATGGGACTAAACTTCGGGGTATCCCAAACAAATCCACCCTCATCACCTCGCACACCGTTATCTACAGACACGTCATTGTGTATGTAGAAATATGAAATATCTCTCGGTCGCAAAATAACCCCACCAAGCCTGGCCTCCCGTGAGGATAAAAACCCTTCATGTGGCTGCAAATCAGTTTCTTTGATGCCTGTAATGACTGATATTCAAGCGCCATTGCTATTCGGGGTTTGCTCGGTCGTATATAATGAGGCCTTTCCATTTTCAAAAGGGAATAATCAAAGTTAGCTTCTGGAAGGCATCATTACTTTTCAGACTCACTTACCTCCGCCTTTCTGATTAGAAGTCGCTATGGAGGTATAATCGAAAATACTACAGTCTCACAAATCGCAGAAGTTGCTTTTCTGTTGAAATACTGAAAAACAAACGATTGGAATTGACAAGTTTCTTTCTGTTGGCTGTGACTGCTATATGTTGTATAGATAGAACAATAAAAAAATTAACTGAAGATTATTCATTCAGTCTGTTCAGAAAGAATATGGATGGATTTTGTTTGACTCGTGTTCCATATATCTAACGAGTGAAACTCCGAGTCCTGATTTTATAATGTATGAAAAGTGACACTGTGCATGAACCTATGGCTGTCACTATTATTATTATTATTTATTGGTGTTTAAGGTCATATACTTATGCACAATGGCTAATCATGACTGTGACAGTTTTACGGGTGGAGTAAGTCGGAGTACCCGGAGAGAACCACCGAGCAACGACGAGCAGCTGTAAGCTTCCAACATCTTAACACCGCACTGCAGCACATGCGAGGTTAGATTGGTTGAAGACATGCGTACCATCGACGTGCAGTACGCCTTAGTACACGGCGTCATCGCGCCCCCGTGTGGACAATAGGTGTTAAGTGCCTTGCCCAAGGACACAACGCGGGAGTCCGAATTTATCAATCAGAAGGCCACCCATCCAGTGATTAACCGGGCTCGACGTTGCTTAACTTCGGTGATCTGAAGAGAACTGGTTACCGCAACGCCACCACGCCCCCTTATGGCTGCCACTGCCGGAAAAGCTGAATTTAGGCCTACAGTGATACCCATTCTGTACTTCAAGTTGATTTATTCAGTCAGAACAAGCGATTTCAGCAGCAGAAAATGTGTAAACAATGGTATTTTTATATGTAGAACATTTTTGCATCATGAAATGGGCCCAAAAAAATTTGAAGTTTTTTGATAAATTTCATAAGAGTAACCATAGGCAAAAACTTGAAAAAAAAAGTTTTTCAGTTGATTAAACCAATAAGTGACACGCGTAAAGTTTTCCATTGTTCACGATTTTATTCTTGTGAAATCTTATCTTCTGAATTATTGAAGTCATTTTAACAGTTACTGTGTGGTGAGTGAACACCTCATTCACGTTATCATAAACGTTGAATTCTTAATTGGAACACTGGCGTATACAAGTTCGCAACTTAGAATAGAAGAGTCCACAGTTTCTGCCTTTGGCTGTTACATGAAAGGCTTGAACATTCCAACGACACCCAATTTCGTTGTGTGACCTACCTGAATTAATACTGACACAGAAGTAATACAGACCAAAGCATAAAATTACCTACAATTAAAGCTAGTTATCACACAAATCGGTTAACAATTCTCGGCGATCAGAAATCTTGGAAGTTTGAAGAGAGACTCTTCTTAAACTGTACATAACGTTCTCTGGGCTACAATATGGAACGAACGTTACCAATCGCTTGTTTGAAGCAAACAATCTTAAACGACAGCCGAGCAAAACCACGACGAGCGTGTTTAGGTACCAAATGCCCAGCAAATGATGAAACAAGTCGAATCTGAACGTAAATATCAGACAAACGGTTCTACTCTAAAATATTCATTCACCTTCAGTATGATACATAAAATTAATGTTCAGCCGGGATAAACAGAGGAAGAGGTAGGAACCCAAGAGGTAGGAATCTAAACTTCAGCTGTGAAACACTAATTGTTGTAACGTGAACGCTTTCCATACCCACCGTGACTCCCTGCTCTATACATCCATATCGAAAAATATTCCAGATAAACCCGTGAGCGGCAGATCAAGACGAAAAGAAGATTTAGGGATCTAAAATGTAAAACTGAAATAAAACGCTCCCTCAAAAACAAACTGCCCCATACACCCGCTTTGATGGTATGCTATCCATAAAAACTGAGACACACACTACAGCACATGGAATATTGACACTGGTCCGCCGCCCAAGTTTAGCTCCAAATGTTGTCTAACTTGTAGGTACAGACACTACACCAGTCATTCTGTGAAAGAAACATCTTTTAACTCTAAATACACAGAAAATTTAAAGTTTGTAGTGATGGAAAGCATTTGTTTGTTTATTATTGGGGTATCGTGACTCTTTTACCAACCGGATTTGTATTGTGTCGGATGAAAGAGTACGGAGAGCACGGAGAGAACCATCCTGCGGCAGCTATCTACTACCATACTTCGTAACTTACAGAACCGGCTCACGCAGCTCTAGCATTGGTTGAAGGCTAGTGTACCATTAACCTGTTGTACGGATCTGCACAATGCTTGAGCTGTTCCAACCTGGACAGCTGAAATTAGGGGCCTAACCAATGACATAACGTAGAAGAAAGGCATTGCTTATGGTGGTAATTTATTATTTATTTATTTATTTATTAGGGTTTAACGACACATTGACAGCCAAGGTCATATCGTGTCGGTGACAGTTTTACGGATGGAGGAAGAAGCCGGAGTACCCAGAGACAACTAATGACCAACGACGAGCAGCTGCCAGCTCCCAAACATCGTAACTCCGCACTACTGCACAGGCAGGGTTAGATTGGTTGAAGACATGCGCCCCATCGACGTCAAGTACATCTTAGTACACAGCGTCATCGTGCCACCATGTGGACACTCGGGGTTAAGTGCCTTGCCCAAGGACACAACGCGGGATGGTGGTAACAAAGAGTGTCAATGCACATACTCTTTTAGTTTGTCAGAAGGGCTGTTTACTAAGAGTAGTAGAGAATATTCGCAATCTTTCATTTCAAGAAAATATTAAATCTGGCAGACAGTGGTGCGGAAGAGATAAAAGGCATTATTAAACAGTAATTAACGTCCCGTTATTTCACTTTATTTTTGCAACGTAATAACGCACCCAATTAGACAATGTAGCTTGTGGAGAAATGGTCTGGTGTTTTGGGGCAATTAGTTGTTTCCCAACATTTTTGTTTAAATGTACTGATTGTGGAGTATCCCAGCCTTTCGACCAGCTAATTTGCGAAAACACGTTCTATAGATGACGTAGCAACCAGAACAAAGCAAAAAATATATGTGTTAGGATAATGGGCAAAATGTAAGAACAGGTGGGTTTTGAACACACATCGCAACGATCACACACTTTTCATACAGCAAAGCACACGCCTGAACTTACTGATCTATTGCCCGATTCATTTTCTAGCGGCAAAATATAACTGGAAAACCTTAAACTGTTAGATCTCCATCATTCTGTTTCCAGTGGAGATAATAATGTACATTTTCGAGTACATGAGGGAGATGGGTGTATAAGGAAAAATATGCTAGTTATTAATAAAATAAAAAAAATATCAACAGAAACAAAGCAGCTCTGATCTGTTAAACTATAAACCAGCGTAGTGTCTGAGCAGACGATTTTTTGGCGGGGGATCTGTTCAGATGTCCAGAAGAGAGTCTTAACATTCAGAAGTTCTATAAATAGTAACAACTGACTGATGTTGGCAGTTATTTTGGTACAAAATATCATCACCCGGGGTCAAAATTTGAACACAAATATCCCCAAAAGGAGTGAATAGAAAGTACCGATGTTCAGGGCCAGAATCAGGAACATCTCACTAAAGAGAAAGACCCTTTTGGCCCACTGAATTTCGTGTTAATAAAAAAGTGTATTTTCGAAAATTTGTGAAATTTTACCGAATTGGCACTTATTTTTTACCCCTGTCCATATTTTTGTCCATACATCCAGTCTATTCTCAGTCACGTTACGTATGTTTCTGTAGTACAGAATCGCCCATATATCATTTACTTTGACATTTCTGATGATGCGAGGGCCCTCTGATGAAGGGACAACACCTATTAGGAAAAAACAATTTCAAAATTCCAAAGACTCAGAATTTAACCACCACCTAATTGTTTACTGCTATTTTAGGACACCCACCCAGTATTCATGCCTAAGTCATTGCTAATAAACATAACAAAATAAAGTTTAGCTTATTGTTTACAAGCATGTTGCCCCTTCAGAGAGGAAACACACAAGGTTTTGTTTGGGCCCTGGGTCCTATTAAAGCAGTAACGCACAACGTGTCCATCCCAGTTAACATCACTTCTGTTGTTCCCAGGGCCCCTACAAGAATACACTCATGTGTAGTGTTTTAAAACATAAACGCGCCAGCTGTTACGCAAATGCACTCCCCCAGTCTATAGCTTCCTTGTGCGTGTTTGAGAGTGGGGGTTGGGGGGGGGGGGTTGGAGGGGTGGAAGTGTTGGCGGAACCAAACATAGTTCAGCCGAGCCCTCCACTGAAAAGTACTAATCATGATAGTCTGAGATTTGGGCTAAAAGCGCACATCGAAAATCTGCGCCGCTGATAACTCAAAGAACTTAAAAATTTAATTTGTTCAAAACATAGTCTTTTTACTCTAAATGACCACTGAAAACCTTTGCTGGACAATTTTAGTGAAAGCTCATCCCATAGCACTGAACAATTATGGGACTAAACTTCGGGGTATCCCAAACAAATCCACCCTCATCACCTCGCACACCGTTATCTACAGACACGTCATTGTGTATGTAGAAATATGAAATATCTCTCGGTCGCAAAATAACCCCACCAAGCCTGGCCTCCCGTGAGGATAAAAACCCTTCATGTGGCTGCAAATCAGTTTCTTTGATGCCTGTAATGACTGATATTCAAGCGCCATTGCTATTCGGGGTTTGCTCGGTCGTATATAATGAGGCCTTTCCATTTTCAAAAGGGAATAATCAAAGTTAGCTTCTGGAAGGCATCATTACTTTTCAGACTCACTTACCTCCGCCTTTCTGATTAGAAGTCGCTATGGAGGTATAATCGAAAATACTACAGTCTCACAAATCGCAGAAGTTGCTTTTCTGTTGAAATACTGAAAAACAAACGATTGGAATTGACAAGTTTCTTTCTGTTGGCTGTGACTGCTATATGTTGTATAGATAGAACAATAAAAAAATTAACTGAAGATTATTCATTCAGTCTGTTCAGAAAGAATATGGATGGATTTTGTTTGACTCGTGTTCCATATATCTAACGAGTGAAACTCCGAGTCCTGATTTTATAATGTATGAAAAGTGACACTGTGCATGAACCTATGGCTGTCACTATTATTATTATTATTTATTGGTGTTTAAGGTCATATACTTATGCACAATGGCTAATCATGACTGTGACAGTTTTACGGGTGGAGTAAGTCGGAGTACCCGGAGAGAACCACCGAGCAACGACGAGCAGCTGTAAGCTTCCAACATCTTAACACCGCACTGCAGCACATGCGAGGTTAGATTGGTTGAAGACATGCGTACCATCGACGTGCAGTACGCCTTAGTACACGGCGTCATCGCGCCCCGTGTGGACAATAGGTGTTAAGTGCCTTGCCCAAGGACACAACGCGGGAGTCCGAATTTATCAATCAGAAGGCCACCCATCCAGTGATTAACCGGGCTCGACGTTGCTTAACTTCGGTGATCTGAAGAGAACTGGTTACCGCAACGCCACCACGCCCCCTTATGGCTGCCACTGCCGGAAAAGCTGAATTTAGGCCTACAGTGATACCCATTCTGTACTTCAAGTTGATTTATTCAGTCAGAACAAGCGATTTCAGCAGCAGAAAATCTGTAAACAATGGTATTTTTATATGTAGAACATTTTTGCATCATGAAATGGGCCCAAAAAAATTTGAAATTTTTTGATAAATTTCATAAGAGTAACCATAGGCAAAAACTTGAAAAAAAAAGTTTTTCAGTTGATTAAACCAATAAGTGACACGGGTAAAGTTTTCCATTGTTCACGATTTTATTCTTGTGAAATCTTATCTTCTGAATTATTGAAGTCATTTTAACAGTTACTGTGTGGTGAGTGAACACCTCATTCACGTTATCATAAACGTTGAATTCTTAATTGGAACACTGGCGTATACAAGTTCGCAACTTAGAATAGAAGAGTCCACAGTTTCTGCCTTTGGCTGTTACATGAAAGGCTTGAACATTCCAACGAATCCCAATTTCGTTGTGTGACCTACCTGAATTAATACTGACACAGAAGTAATACAGACCAAAGCATAAAATTACCTACAATTAAAGCTAGTAATCACACAAATCGGCTAACAATTCTCGGTGATCAGAAATCTTGGAAGTTTGAAGAGAGACTCTTCTTAAACTGTACATAACGTTCTCTGGGCTACAATATGGAACGAACGTTACCAATCGCTTGTTTGAAGCAAACAATCTTAAACGACAGCCGAGCAAAACCACGACGAGCGTGTTTAGGTACCAAATGCCCAGCAAATGATGAAACAAGTCGAATCTGAACGTAAATATCAGACAAACGGTTCTACTCTAAAATATTCATTCACCTTCAGTATGATACATAAAATTAAAGTTCAGCCGGGATAAACAGAGGAAGAGGTAGGAACCCAGGAGGTAGGAATCTAAACTTTAGCTGTGAAACACTAATTGTTGTAACGTGAACGCTTTCCATACCCACCGTGACTCCCTGCTCTATACATCCATATCGAAAAATATTCCAGATAAACCCGTGAGCGGCAGATCAAGACGAAAAGAAGATTTAGGGATCTAAAATGTAAAACTGAAATAAAACGCTCCCTCAAAAACAAACTGCCCCATACACCCGCTTTGATGGAATGCTATCCATAAAAACTGAGACACACACTATAGCACATGGAATATTGACACTGGCCCGCCGCCCAAGTTTAGCTCCAAATGTTGTCTAACTTGTAGGTAGAGACACTACACCAGTCATTCTGCGAAAGAAACATCTTTTAACTCTAAATACACAGAAAATTTAAAGTTTGTAGTGATGGAAAGCATTTGTTTGTTTATTATTGGGGTATCGTGACTCTTTTATCAACCTGATTTGTATTGTGTCGGATGAGAGAGTACGGAGGGCACGGAGAGAACTATCCTGCGGCAGCTATCTACTACCTTACTTCGTAACTTACAGAGCCGGCTCACGCAGCTCTAGCATTGGTTGAAGGCTAGTGTACCATTAACCTGTTGTACGTATCTGCACAATGCATGAGCTGTTCCAACCTGGACAGCTGAAATTAGGGGCCTCACCAATGACATAACGTAGAAGAAAGGCATTGCTTATGGTGGTAATTTATTATTTATTTATTTATTTATTAGGTTTTAACGACACATTGACAGCCAAGGTCATATCGTGTCGGTGACAGTTTTACGGATGGAGGAAGCCGGAGTACCCAGAGACAACTACCGACCAACAACGAGCAGCTGCCAGCTCCCAAACATCGTAACTCCGCACTACTGCACAGGCAGGGTTAGATTGGTTGGAGACATGCGCCCCATCGACGTCAAGTACATCTTAGTACACAGGGTCATCGTGCCACCATGTGGACACTCGGGGTTAAGTGCCTTGCCCAAGGACACAACGCGGGATGGTGGTAACAAAGAGTGTCAATGCACATACTCTTTTAGTTTGTCAGAAGGGCTGTTTACTAAGAGTAGTAGAGAATATTCGCAATCTTTCATTTCAAGAAAATATTAAATCTGGCAGACAGTGGTGCGGAAGAGATAAAAGGCATTATTAAACAGTAATTAACGTCCCGTTATTTCACTTTATTTTTGCAACGTAATAACGCACCCAATTAGACAATGTAGCTTGTGGAGAAATGGTCTGGTGTTTTGGGGCAATTAGTTGTTTCCCAACATTTTTGTTTAAATGTACTGATTGTGGAGTATCCCAGCCTTTCGACCAGCTAATTTGCGAAAACACGTTCTATAGATGACGTAGCAACCAGAACAAAGCAAAAAATATATGTGTTAGGATAATGGGCAAAATGTAAGAACAGGTGGGTTTTGAACACACATCGCAACGATCACACACTTTTCATACAGCAAAGCACACGCCTGAACTTACTGATCTATTGCCCGATTCTTTTTCATGTGGCAAAATATAACTGGAAAACCTTAAACTGTTAGATCTCCATCATTCTGTTTCCAGTGGAGATAATAATGTACATTTTCGAGTACATGAGGGAGATGGGTGTATAAGGAAAAATATGCTAGTTATTAATACAATAAAAAAAATATCAACAGAAACAAAGCAGCTCTGATCTGTTAAACTATAAACCAGCGCAGTGTCTGAGCAGACGATTTTTTGGCGGGGGATCTGTTCAGATGTCCAGAAGAGAGTCTTAACATTCAGAAGTTCTATAAATAGTAACAACTGACTGATGTTGGCAGTTATTTTGGTACAAAATATCATCACCCGGGGTCAAAATTTGAACACAAATATCCCAAAAAGGAGTGAATAGAAAGTACCGATGTTCCGGGCCAGAATCAGGAACATCTCACTAAAGAGAAAGACCCTTTTGGCCCACTGAATTTCGTGTTAATAAAAAAGCGTATTTTCGAAAATTTGTGAAATTTTACCGAATTGGCACTCATTTTTTACCCCTGTCCATATTTTTCTCCATACATCCAGTCTATTCTCAGTCACGTTACGTATGTTTCTGTAGTACAGAATCGCCCATATATCATTTACTTTGACATTTCTGATGATGCGAGGGCCGTCTGGTGAAGGGACAACACCTATTAGGAAAAAACAATTTCAAAATTCCAAAGACTCAGAATTTAACCACCACCTAATTGTTTACTGCTATTTTAGGACACCCACCCAGTATTCATGCCTAAGTCATTGCTAATAAACATAACAAAATGAAGTTTAGCTTATTGTTTACAAGCATGTTGCCCCTTCAGAGAGGAAACACACAAGGCTTTGTTTGGGCCCTGGGTCCTATTAAAGCAGTAACGCACAACGTGTCCACCCCAGTTAACACCACTTCTGTTGTTCCCAGGGCCCCTACAAGAATACACTCATGTGTAGTATTAAAAACATAAACGCGCCAGCTGTTACGCAAATGCACTCCCCAGTCTATAGCTTCCTTGTGCGTGTTTGAGAGTGGGGGTTGGGGGGGGGGGGGGTTGGAGGGGTGGAAGTGTTGGCGGAACCAAACATAGTTCAGCCGAGCCCTCCACTGAAAAGTACTAATCATGATAGTCTGAGATTTGGGCTAAAAGCGCACATCGAAAATCTGCGCCGCTGATAACTCAAAGAACTTAAAAATTTAATTTGTTCAAAACATAGTCTTTTTACTCTAAATGACCACTGACAACCTTTGCTGGACAATTTTAGTGAAAGCTCATCCCATAGCACTGAACAATTATGGGACTATACTTCGGGGTATCCCAAGCAAATCCACCCTCATCACCTCGCACACCGTTATCTACAGACACGTCATTGTGTATGTAGAAATATGAAATATCTCTCGGCCGCAAAATAACCCCACCAAGCCTGGCCTCCCGTGAGGATAAAAACCCTTCATGTGGCTGCAAATCAGTTTCTTTGATGCCTGTAATGACTGATATTCAAGCGCCATTGCTATTCGGGGTTTGCTCAGTCGTATATAATGAGGCCTTTCCATTTTCAAAAGGGAATAATCAAAGTTAGCTTCTGGAAGGCATCATTACTTTTCAGACTCACTTACCTCCGCCTTTCTGATTAGAAGTCGCTATGGAGGTATAATCGAAAATACTACAGTCTCACAAATCGCAGAAGTTGCTTTTCTGTTGAAATACTGAAAAACAAACGATTGGAATTGACAAGTTTCTTTCTGTTGGCTGTGACTGCTATATGTTGAATAGATAGAACAATAAAAAAATTAACTGAAGATTATTCATTCAGTCTGTTCAGAAAGAATATGGATGGATTTTGTTTGACTCGTGTTCCATATATCTAACAAGTGAAACTCCGAGTCCTGATTTTATAATGTATGAAAAGTGACACTGTGCATCAAACCTATGGCTGTCACTATTATTATTATTATTTATTGGTGTTTAAAGTCATATACTTATGCACAATGGCTAATCATGACTGTGACAGTTTTACGGGTGGAGTAAGCCGGAGTACCCGGAGAGAACCACCGAGCAACGACGAGCAGCTGTAAGCTTCCAACATCTTAACTCCGCACTGCAGCACATGCGAGGTTAGATTGGTTGAAGACATGCGTACCATCGACGTGTAGTACGCCTTAGGACACGGCGTCATCGCGCCCCCGTGTGGACAATAGGTGTTAAGTGCCTTGCCCAAGGACACAACGCGGGAGTCCGAATTTATCAATCAGAAGGTCACCCATCCAGTGATTAACCGGGCTCGACGTTGCTTAACTTCGGTGATCTGAAGAGAACTGGTTACCGCAACGCCACCACGCCCCCTTATGGCTGCCACTGCCGGAAAAGCTGAATTTAGGCCTACAGTGATACCCATTCTGTACTTCAAGTTGATTTATTCAGTCAGAACAAGCGATTTCAGCAGCAGAAAATGTGTAAACAATGGTATTTTTATATGTAGAACATTTTTGCATCATGAAATGGGCCCAAAAAAATTTGAAGTTTTTTGATAAATTTCATAAGAGTAACCATAGGCAAAAACTTGAAAAAAACAGTTTTTCAGTTGATTAAACCAATAAGTGACACGCGTAAAGTTTTCCATTGTTCACGATTTTATTCTTGTGAAATCTTATCTTCTGAATTATTGAAGTCATTTTAACAGTTACTGTGTGGTGAGTGAACACCTCATTCACGTTATCATAAACGTTGAATTCTTAATTGGAACACTGGCGTATACAAGTTCGCAACTCAGAATAGAAGAGTCCACAGTTTCTGCCTTTGGCTGTTACATGAAAGGCTTGAACATTCCAACGAATCCCAATTTCGTTGTGTGACCTACCTGAATTAATGCTGACACAGAAGTAATACAGACCAACGCATAAAATTACCTACAATTAAAGCTAGTAATCACACAAATCGGCTAACAATTCTCGGCGATAAGAAATCTTGGAAGTTTGAAGAGAGACTCTTCTTAAACTGTACATAACGTTCCCTGGGCTACAATATGGAACGAACGTTACCAATCGCTTGTTTGAAGCAAACAATCTTAAACGACAGCCGAGCAAAACCACGACGAGCGTGTTTAGGTACCAAATGCCCGGCAAATGATGAAACAAGTCGAATCTGAACGTAAATATCAGACAAACGGTTCTACTCTAAAATATTCATTCACCTTTAGTATGATACATAAAATTAATGTTCAGCCGGGATAAACAGAGGAAGAGGTAGGAACCCAGGAGGTAGGAATCTAAACTTCAGCTGTGAAACACTAATTGTTGTAACGTGAACGCTTTCCATACCCACCGTGACTCCCTACTCTGCACACCCATATCGAAAAATATTCCAGATAAACCTGTGAGCGGCAGATCAAGACGAAAAGAAGATTTAGGGATCTAAAATGTAAAACTGAAATAAAACGCTCCCTCAAAAACAAACTGCCCCATACACCCGCTTTGATGGTATGCTATCCATAAAAACTGAGACACACACTATAGCACATGGAATATTGACACTGGTCTGCCGCCCAAGTTTAGCTCCAAATGTTGTCTAACTTGTAGGTAGAGACACTACACCAGTCATTCTGTGAAAGAAACATCTTTTAACTCTAAATACACCGAAAATTTAAAGTTTGTAGTGATGGAAAGCATTTGTTTGTTTATTATTGGGGTATCGTGACTCTTTTACCAACCTGATTTGTATTGTTTCGGATGAAAGAGTACTGAGGGCACGGAGAGAACCATCCTGCGGCAGCTATCTACTACCTTACTTCGTAACTTACAGAACCGGCTCACGCAGCTCTAGCATTGGTTGAAGGCTAGTGTACCATTAACCTGTTGTACGGATCTGCACAATGCATGAGCTGTTCCAACCTGGACAGCTGAAATTAGGGGCCTCACCAATGACATAACGTAGAAGAAAGGCATTGCTTATGGTGGTAATTTATTATTTATTTATTTATTTATTTATTAGGGTTTAACGACACATTGACAGCCAAGGTCATATCGTGTCGGTGACAGTTTTACGGATGGAGGAAGCCGGAGTACCCAGAGACAACTACCGACCAACGACGAGCAGCTGCCAGCTCCCAAACATCGTAACTCCGCACTACTGCACAGGCAGGGTTAGATTGGTTGAAGACATGCGCCCCATCGACGTCAAGTACATCTTAGTACACAGCGTCATCGTGCCACCATGTGGACACTCGGGGTTAAGTGCCTTGCCCAAGGACACAACGCGGGATGGTGGTAACAAAGAGTGTCAATGCACATACTCTTTTAGTTTGTCAGAAGGGCTGTTTACTAAGAGTAGTAGAGAATATTCGCAATCTTTCATTTCAAGAAAATATTAAATCTGGCAGACAGTGGTGCGGAAGAGATAAAAGGCATTATTAAACAGTAATTAACGTCCCGTTATTTGACTTTATTTTTGCAACGTAATAACGCACCCAATTAGACAATGTAGCTTGTGGAGAAATGGTCTGGTGTTTTGGGGCAATTAGTTGTTTCCCAACATTTTTGTTTAAATGTACTGATTGTGGAGTATCCCAGCGTTTCGACCAGCTAATTTGCGAAACCACGTTCTATAGATGACGTAGCAACCAGAACAAAGCAAAAAATATATGTGTTAGGATAATGGGCAAAATGTAAGAACAGGTGGGTTTTGAACACACATCGCAACGATCACACATTTTCATTAAGCAAAGCACACGCCTGAATTTACTGATCTATTGCCCGATTCATTTTCTTGTGGCAAAATATAACTGGAAAACCTTAAACTGTTAGATCTCCATCATTCTGTTTCCAGTGGAGATAATAATGTACATTTTCGAGTACATGAGGGAGATGGGTGTATAAGGAAAAATATGCTAGTTATTAATAAAATAAAAAAAATATCAACAGAAACAAAAAAGCTCTGATCTGTTAAACTATAAACCAGCGTAGTGTCTGAGCAGACGATTTTTTGGCGGTGGATCTGTTCAGATGTCCAGAAGAGAGTATTAACATTCAGAAGTTCTATAAATAGTAACAACTGACTGATGTTGGCAGTTATTTTGGTACAAAATATCATCACCCGGGGTCAAAATTTGAACACAAATATCCCAAAAAGGAGTGAATAGAAAGTACCGATGTTCCGGGCCAGAATCAGGAACATCTCACTAAAGAGAAAGACCCTTTTGGCCCACTGAATTTCGTGTTAATAAAAAAGCGTATTTTCGAAAATTTGTGAAATTTTACCGAATTGGCACTCATTTTTTACCCCTGTCCATATTTTTGTCCATACATCCAGTCTATTCTCAGTCACGTTACGTATGTTTCTGTAGTACAGAATCGCCCATATATCATTTACTTTGACGTTTCTGATGATGCGAGGGCCCTCTGATGAAGGGACAACACCTATTAGGAAAAAACAATTTCAAAATTCCAAAGACTCAGAATTTAACCACCACCTAATTGTTTACTGCTATTTTAGGACACCCACCCAGTATTCATGCCTAAGTCATTGCTAATAAACATAACAAAATGAAGTTTAGCTTATTGTTTACAAGCATGTTGCCCCTTCAGAGAGGAAACACACAAGGCTTTGTTTGGGCCCTGGGTCCTATTAAAGCAGTAACGCACAACGTGTCCACCCCAGTTAACATCACTTCTGTTGTTCCCAGGGCCCCTACAAGAATACACTCATGTGTATTGTTTTAAAACATAAACGCGCCAGCTGTTACGCAAATGCACTCCCCAGTCTA
The DNA here is from genome assembly GCA_031216915.1 of Pictodentalium vernedei. Taxonomy (NCBI): domain Eukaryota; kingdom Metazoa; phylum Mollusca; class Scaphopoda; order Dentaliida; family Dentaliidae; genus Pictodentalium; species Pictodentalium vernedei. The sequence goes on along the minus strand of CM062290.1, from coordinate 87,078,775 downwards.
TAGCTTCCCTGTGCGTGTTTGGGAGTGGGGGTTGGGGGGGTGGGGTTGGAGGGGTGGAAGTGTTGGCGGAACCAAACATAGTTCAGCCGAGCCCTCCACTGAAAAGTACTAATCATGATAGTCTGAGATTTGGGCTAAAAGCGCACATCGAAAATCTGCGCCGCTGATAACTCAAAGAACTTAAAAATTTAATTTGTTCAAAACATAGTCTTTTTACTCTAAATGACCACTGACAACCTTTGCTGGACAATTTTAGTGAAAGCTCATCCCATAGCACTGAACAATCATGGGACTATACTTCGGGGTATCCCAAGCAAATCCACCCTCATCACCTCGCACACCGTTATCTACAGACACGTCATTGTGTATGTAGAAATATGAAATATCTCTCGGCCGCAAAATAACCCCACCAAGCCTGGCCTCCCGTGAGGATAAAAACCCTTCATGTGGCTGCAAATCAGTTTCTTTGATGCCTGTAATGACTGATATTCAAGCGCCATTGCTATTCGGGGTTTGCTCGGTCGTATATAATGAGGCCTTTCCATTTTCAAAAGGGAATAATCAAAGTTAGCTTCTGGAAGGCATCATTACTTTTCAGACTCACTTACCTCCGCCTTTCTGATTAGAAAGTCGCTATGGAGGTATAATCGAAAATACTACAGTCTCACAAATCGCAGAAGTTGCTTTTCTGTTGAAATACTGAAAAACAAACGATGGGAATTGACAAGTGTCTTTCTGTTGGCTGTGACTGCTATATGTTGAATAGATAGAACAATAAAAAAATTAACTGAAGATTATTCATTCAGTCTGTTCAGAAAGAATATGGATGGATTTTGTTTTACTCGTGTTCCAAATATCTAACGAGTGAAACTCCGAGTCCTGATTTTATAAAGTATGAAAAGTGACACTGTGTATGAACCTATGGCTGTCACTATTATTATTGTTATTTATTGGTGTTTAAGGTCATATACTTATGCACAATGGCTAATCATGACTGTGACAGTTTTACGGGTGGAGTAAGCCGGAGTACCCGGAGAGAACCACCGAGCAACGATGAGCAGCTGTAAGCTTCCAACATCTTAACTCCGCACTGCAGCACATGCGAGGTTAGATTGGTTGAAGACATGCGTACCATCGACGTGCAGCGCCTTAGTACACGGCGTCATCGCGCCCCCGTGTGGACAACAGGTGTTAAGTGCCTTGCCCAAGGGCACAACGCGGGAGTCCGAATTTATCAATCAGAAGGTCACCCATCCAGTGATTAACCGGGCTCGACGTTGCTTAACTTCGGTGATCTGAAGAGAACTGGTTACCGCAACGCCACCACGCCCCCTTATGGCTGCCACTGCCGGAAAAGCTGAATTTAGGCCTACAGTGATACCCATTCTGTACTTCAAGTTGATTTATTCAGTCAGAACAAGCGATTTCAGCAGCAGAAAATGTGTAAACAATGGTATTTTTATATGTAGAACATTTTTGCATCATGAAATGGGCCCAAAAAAATTTGAAGTTTTTTGATAAATTTCATAAGAATAACCATAGGCAAAAACTTGAAAAAAAAAAAGTTTTTCAGTTGATTAAACCAATAAGTGACACGCGTAAAGTTTTCCATTGTTCACGATTTTATTCTTGTGAAATCTTATCTTCTGAATTATTGAAGTCATTTTAACAGTTAATGTGTGGTGAGTGAACACCTCATTCACGTTATCATAAACGTTGAATTCTTAATTGGAACACTGGCGTATACAAGTTCGCAACTTGGAATAGAAGAGTCCAAAGTTTCTGCCTATGGCTGTTACATGAAAGGCTTGAACATTCCAACGAATCCCAATTTCGTTGTGTGACGTACCTGAATTAATAGACACAGAAGTAATACAGACCAACGCATAAAATTACCTACAATTAAAGCTAGTAATCACACAAATCGGCTAACAATTCTCGGCCATAAGAAATCTTGGAAGTTTGAAGAGAGACTCTTCTTAAACTGTACAAAACGTTCTCTGGGCTACAATATGGAACGAACGTTACCAATCGCTTGTTTGAAGCAAACAATCTTAAACGACAGCCGAGCAAAACCTCGACGAGCGTGTTTAGGTACCAAATGCCCAGCAAATGATGAAACAAGTCGAATCTGAACGTAAATATCAGACAAACGGTTCTACTCTAAAATATTCATTCACCTTCAGTATGATACATAAAATTAATGTTCAGCCGGGATAAACAGAGGAAGAGGTAGGAACCCAGGAGGTAGGAATCTAAACTTCAGCTGTGAAACACTAATTGTTGTAACGTGAACGCTTTCCATACCCACCGTGACTCCCTGCTCTACACATCCATATCGAAAAATATTCCAGATAAACCCGTGAGCGGCAGATCAAGACGAAAAGAAGATTTAGGGATCTAAAATGTAAAACTGAAATAAAACGCTCCCTCAAAAACAAACTGCCCCATACACCCGCTTTGATGGTATGCTATCCATAAAAAACTGAGACACACACTATAGCACATGGAATATTGACACTGGTCCGCCGCCCAAGTTTAGCTCCAAATGTTGTCTAACTTGTAGGTAGAGACACTACACCAGTCATTCTGTGAAAGAAACATCTTTTAACTCTAAATACACAGAAAATTTAAAGTTTGTAGTGATGGAAAGCATTTGTTTGTTTATTATTGGGGTATCGTGACTCTTTTACCAACCTGATTTGTATTGTGTCGGATGAAAGAGTACGGAGAGCACGGAGAGAACCATCCTGCGGCAGCTATCTACTACCTTACTTCGTAACTTACAGAACCGGCTCACGCAGCTCTAGCATTGGTTGAAGGCTAGTGTACCATTAACCTGTTGTACGGATCTGCACAATGCATGAGCTGTTCCAACCTGGACAGCTGAAATTAGGGGCCTCACCAATGACATAACGTAGAAGAAAGGCATTGCTTATGGTGGTAATTTATTATTTATTTACTTATTTATTTATTTATTAGGGTTTAACGACACATTGACAGCCAAGGTCATATCGTGTCGGTGACAGTTTTACGGATGGAGGAAGCCGGAGTACCCAGAGACAACTACCGACCAACGACGAGCAGCTGCCAGCTCCCAAACATCGTAACTCCGCACTACTGCACAGGCAGGGTTAGATTGGTTGAAGACATGCGCCCCATCGACGTCAAGTACATCTTAGTACACAGCGTCATCGTGCCACCATGTGGACACTCGGGGTTAAGTGCCTTGCCCAAGGACACAACGCGGGATGGTGGTAACAAAGAGTGTCAATACACATACTCTTTTAGTTTGTCAGAAGGGCTGTTTACTAAGAGTAGTAGAGAATATTCGCAATCTTTCATTTCAAGAAAATATTAAATCTGGCAGACAGTGGTGCGGAAGAGATAAAAGGCATTATTAAACAGTAATTAACGTCCCGTTATTTGACTTTATTTTTGCAACGTAATAACGCACCCAATTAGACAATGTAGCTTGTGGAGAAATGGTCTGGTGTTTTGGGGCAATTAGTTGTTTCCCAACATTTTTGTTTAAATGTACTGATTGTGGAGTATCCCAGCCTTTCGACCAGCTAATTTTCGAAAACACGTTCTATAGATGACGTAGCAACCAGAACAAAGCAAAAAATATATGTGTTAGGATAATGGGCAAAATGTAAGAACAGGTGGGTTTTGAACACACATCGCAACGATCACACACTTTTCATACAGCAAAGCACACGCCTGAACTTACTGATCTATTGCCCGATTCATTTTCTTGTGGCAAAATATAACTGGAAAACCTTAAACTGTTAGATCTCCATCATTCTGTTTCCAGTGGAGATAATAATGTACATTTTCGAGTACATGAGGGAGATGGGTGTATAAGGAGAAATATGCTAGTTATTAATAAAATAAAAAAAAATATCAACAGAAACAAAGCTGCTCTGATCTGTTAAACTATAAACCAGCGTAGTGTCTGAGCAGACGATTTTTTGGCGGGGGATCTGTTCAGATGTCCAGAAGAGAGTCTTAACATTCAGAAGTTCTATAAATAGTAACAACTGACTGATGTTGGCAGTTATTTTGGTACAACATATTATCACCCGGGGTCAATATTTGAACACAAATATCCCAAAAAGGAATGAATAGAAAGTACCGATGTTCCGGGCCAGAATCAGGAACATCTCACTAAAGAGAAAGACCCTTTTGGCCCACTGAATTTCGTGTTAATAAAAAAGCGTATTTTCGAAAATTTGTGAAATTTTACCGAATTGGCACTCATTTTTGACCCCTGTCCATATTTTTGTCCATACATCCAGTCTATTCTCAGTCACGTTACGTATGTTTCTGTAGTACAGAATCGCCCATATATCATTTACTTTGACATTTCTGATGATGCGAGGGCCCTATGATGAAGGGACAACACCTATTAGGAAAAAACAATTTCAAAATTCCAAAGACTCAGAATTTAACCACCACCTAATTGTTTACTGCTATTTTAGGACACCCACCCAGTATTCATGCCTAAATCATTGCTAATAAACATAACAAAATGAAGTTTAGCTTATTGTTTACAAGCATGTTGCCCCTTCAGAGAGGAAACACACAAGGCTTTGTTTGGGCCCTGGGTCCTATTAAAGCAGTAACGCACAACGTGTCCACCCCAGTTAACATCACTTCTGTTGTTCCCAGGGCCCCTACAAGAATACACTCATGTGTAGTATTATAAAACATAAACGCGCCAGCTGTTACGCAAATGCACTCCCCAGTCTATAGCTTCCTTGTGCGTGTGTGAGAGTGGGGGTTGGGGGGGGGGTTGGAGGGGTGGAAGTGTTGGCGGAACCAAACATAGTTCAGCCGAGCCCTCCACTGAAAAGTACTAATCATGATAGTCTGAGATTTGGGCTAAAAGCGCACATCGAAAATCTGCGCCGCTGATAACTCAAAGAACTTGAAAATTGAATTTGTTCAAAACATAGTCTTTTTACTCTAAATGACCACTGACAACCTTTGCTGGACAATTTTAGTGAAAGCTCATCCCATAGCACTGAACAATTATGGGACTATACTTCGGGGTATCCCAAGCAAATCCACCCTCATCACCTCGCACACCGTTATCTACAGACACGTCATTGTGTATGTAGAAATATGAAATATCTCTCGGCCGCAAAATAACCCCACCAAGCCTGGCCTCCAGTGAGGATAAAAACCCTTCATGTGGCTGCAAATCAGTTTCTTAGATGCCTGTAATGACTGATATTCAAGCGCCATTGCTATTCGGGGTTTGCTCGGTCGTATATAATGAGGCCTTTCCATTTTCAAAAGGGAATAATCAAAGTTAGCTTCTGGAAGGCATCATTAGTTTTCAGACTCACTTACCTCCGCCTTTCTGATTAGAAGTCGCTATGGAGGTATAATCGAAAATACTACAGTCTCACAAATCGCAGAAGTTGCTTTTCTGTTGAAATACTGAAAAACAAACGATTGGAATTGACAAGTTTCTTTCTGTTGGCTGTGACTGCTATATGTTGAATAGAGAGAACAATAAAAAAATTAACTGAAGATTATTCATTCAGTCTGTTCAGAAAGAATATGGATGGATTTTGTTTGACTCGTGTTCCATATATCTAACAAGTGAAACTCCGAGTCCTGATTTTATAATGTATGAAAAGTGACACTGTGCATCAAACCTATGGCTGTCACTATTATTATTATTATTTATTGGTGTTTAAAGTCATATACTTATGCACAATGGCTAATCATGACTGTGACAGTTTTACGGGTGGAGTAAGCCGGAGTACCCGGAGAGAACCACCGAGCAACGACGAGCAGCTGTAAGCTTCCAACATCTTAACTCCGCACTGCAGCACATGCGAGGTTAGATTGGTTGAAGACATGCGTACCATCGACGTGCAGTACGCCTTAGGACACGGCGTCATCGCGCCCCCGTGTGGACAATAGGTGTTAAGTGCCTTGCCCAAGGACACAACGCGGGAGTCCGAATTTATCAATCAGAAGGTCACCCATCCAGTGATTAACCGGGCTCGACGTTGCTTAACTTCGGTGATCTGAAGAGAACTGGTTACCGCAACGCCACCACGCCCCCTTATGGCTGCCACTGCCGGAAAAGCTGAATTTAGGCCTACAGTGATACCCATTCTGTACTTCAAGTTGATTTATTCAGTCAGAACAAGCGATTTCAGCAGCAGAAAATGTGTAAACAATGGTATTTTTATATGTAGAACATTTTTGCATCATGAAATGGGCCCAAAAAAATTTGAAGTTTTTTGATAAATTTCATAAGAGTAACCATAGGCAAAAACTTGAAAAAAACAGTTTTTCAGTTGATTAAACCAATAAGTGACACGCGTAAAGTTTTCCATTGTTCACGATTTTATTCTTGTGAAATCTTATCTTCTGAATTATTGAAGTCATTTTAACAGTTACTGTGTGGTGAGTGAACACCTCATTCACGTTATCATAAACGTTGAATTCTTAATTGGAACACTGGCGTATACAAGTTCGCAACTCAGAATAGAAGAGTCCACAGTTTCTGCCTTTGGCTGTTACATGAAAGGCTTGAACATTCCAACGAATCCCAATTTCGTTGTGTGACCTACCTGAATTAATGCTGACACAGAAGTAATACAGACCAACGCATAAAATTACCTACAATTAAAGCTAGTAATCACACAAATCGGCTAACAATTCTCGGCGATAAGAAATCTTGGAAGTTTGAAGAGAGACTCTTCTTAAACTGTACATAACGTTCCCTGGGCTACAATATGGAACGAACGTTACCAATCGCTTGTTTGAAGCAAACAATCTTAAACGACAGCCGAGCAAAACCACGACGAGCGTGTTTAGGTACCAAATGCCCGGCAAATGATGAAACAAGTCGAATCTGAACGTAAATATCAGACAAACGGTTCTACTCTAAAATATTCATTCACCTTCAGTATGATACATAAAATTAATGTTCAGCCGGGATAAACAGAGGAAGAGGTAGGAACCCAGGAGGTAGGAATCTAAACTTCAGCTGTGAAACACTAATTGTTGTAACGTGAACGCTTTCCATACCCACCGTGACTCCCTACTCTGCACACCCATATCGAAAAATATTCCAGATAAACCTGTGAGCGGCAGATCAAGACGAAAAGAAGATTTAGGGATCTAAAATGTAAAACTGAAATAAAACGCTCCCTCAAAAACAAACTGCCCCATACACCCGCTTTGATGGTATGCTATCCATAAAAACTGAGACACACACTATAGCACATGGAATATTGACACTGGTCTGCCGCCCAAGTTTAGCTCCAAATGTTGTCTAACTTGTAGGTAGAGACACTACACCAGTCATTCTGTGAAAGAAACATCTTTTAACTCTAAATACACAGAAAATTTAAAGTTTGTAGTGATGGAAAGCATTTGTTTGTTTATTATTGGGGTATCGTGACTCTTTTACCAACCTGATTTGTATTGTTTCGGATGAAAGAGTACTGAGAGCACGGAGAGAACCATCCTGCGGCAGCTATCTACTACCTTACTTCGTAACTTACAGAACCGGCTCACGCAGCTCTAGCATTGGTTGAAGGCTAGTGTACCATTAACCTGTTGTACGGATCTGCACAATGCATGAGCTGTTCCAACCTGGACAGCTGAAATTAGGGGCCTCACCAATGACATAACGTAGAAGAAAGGCATTGCTTATGGTGGTAATTTATTATTTATTTATTTATTTATTTATTAGGGTTTAACGACACATTGACAGCCAAGGTCATATCGTGTCGGTGACAGTTTTACGGATGGAGGAAGCCGGAGTACCCAGAGACAACTACCGACCAACGACGAGCAGCTGCCAGCTCCCAAACATCGTAACTCCGCACTACTGCACAGGCAGGGTTAGATTGGTTGAAGACATGCGCCCCATCGACGTCAAGTACATCTTAGTACACAGCGTCATCGTGCCACCATGTGGACACTCGGGGTTAAGTGCCTTGCCCAAGGACACAACGCGGGATGGTGGTAACAAAGAGTGTCAATGCACATACTCTTTTAGTTTGTCAGAAGGGCTGTTTACTAAGAGTAGTAGAGAATATTCGCAATCTTTCATTTCAAGAAAATATTAAATCTGGCAGACAGTGGTGCGGAAGAGATAAAAGGCATTATTAAACAGTAATTAACGTCCCGTTATTTGACTTTATTTTTGCAACGTAATAACGCACCCAATTAGACAATGTAGCTTGTGGAGAAATGGTCTGGTGTTTTGGGGCAATTAGTTGTTTCCCAACATTTTTGTTTAAATGTACTGATTGTGGAGTATCCCAGCCTTTCGACCAGCTAATTTGCGAAAACACGTTCTATAGATGACGTAGCAACCAGAACAAAGCAAAAAATATATGTGTTAGGATAATGGGCAAAATGTAAGAACAGGTGGGTTTTGAACACACATCGCAACGATCACACATTTTCATTAAGCAAAGCACACGCCTGAATTTACTGATCTATTGCCCGATTCATTTTCTTGTGGCAAAATATAACTGGAAAACCTTAAACTGTTAGATCTCCATCATTCTGTTTCCAGTGGAGATAATAATGTACATTTTCGAGTACATGAGGGAGATGGGTGTATAAGGAAAAATATGCTAGTTATTAATAAAATAAAAAAAATATCAACAGAAACAAAAAAGCTCTGATCTGTTAAACTATAAACCAGCGTAGTGTCTGAGCAGACGATTTTTTGGCGGGGGATCTGTTCAGATGTCCAGAAGAGAGTATTAACATTCAGAAGTTCTATAAATAGTAACAACTGACTGATGTTGGCAGTTATTTTGGTACAAAATATCATCACCCGGGGTCAAAATTTGAACACAAATATCCCAAAAAGGAGTGAATAGAAAGTACCGATGTTCCGGGCCAGAATCAGGAACATCTCACTAAAGAGAAAGACCCTTTTGGCCCACTGAATTTCGTGTTAATAAAAAAGCGTATTTTCGAAAATTTGTGAAATTTTACCGAATTGGCACTCATTTTTTACCCCTGTCCATATTTTTGTCCATACATCCAGTCTATTCTCAGTCACGTTACGTATGTTTCTGTAGTACAGAATCGCCCATATATCATTTACTTTGACATTTCTGATGATGCGAGGGCCCTATGATGAAGGGACAACACCTATTAGGAAAAAACAATTTCAAAATTCCAAAGACTCAGAATTTAACCACCACCTAATTGTTTACTGCTATTTTAGGACACCCACCCAGTATTCATGCCTAAATCATTGCTAATAAACATAACAAAATGAAGTTTAGCTTATTGTTTACAAGCATGTTGCCCCTTCAGAGAGGAAACACACAAGGCTTTGTTTGGGCCCTGGGTCCTATTAAAGCAGTAACGCACAACGTGTCCACCCCAGTTAACATCACTTCTGTTGTTCCCAGGGCCCCTACAAGAATACACTCATGTGTAGTATTATAAAACATAAACGCGCCAGCTGTTACGCAAATGCACTCCCCAGTCTATAGCTTCCTTGTGCGTGTGTGAGAGTGGGGGTTGGGGGGGGGGGGGGGGGTTGGAGGGGTGGAAGTGTTGGCGGAACCAAACATAGTTCAGCCGAGCCCTCCACTGAAAAGTACTAATCATGATAGTCTGAGATTTGGGCTAAAAGCGCACATCGAAAATCTGCGCCGCTGATAACTCAAAGAACTTGAAAATTGAATTTGTTCAAAACATAGTCTTTTTACTCTAAATGACCACTGACAACCTTTGCTGGACAATTTTAGTGAAAGCTCATCCCATAGCACTGAACAATTATGGGACTATACTTCGGGGTATCCCAAGCAAATCCACCCTCATCACCTCGCACACCGTTATCTACAGACACGTCATTGTGTATGTAGAAATATGAAATATCTCTCGGCCGCAAAATAACCCCACCAAGCCTGGCCTCCAGTGAGGATAAAAACCCTTCATGTGGCTGCAAATCAGTTTCTTAGATGCCTGTAATGACTGATATTCAAGCGCTATTGCTATTCGGGGTTTGCTCGGTCGTATATAATGAGGCCTTTCCATTTTCAAAAGGGAATAATCAAAGTTAGCTTCTGGAAGGCATCATTAGTTTTCAGACTCACTTACCTCCGCCTTTCTGATTAGAAGTCGCTATGGAGGTATAATCGAAAATACTACAGTCTCACAAATCGCAGAAGTTGCTTTTCTGTTGAAATACTGAAAAACAAACGATTGGAATTGACAAGTTTCTTTCTGTTGGCTGTGACTGCTATATGTTGAATAGAGAGAACAATAAAAAAATTAACTGAAGATTATTCATTCAGTCTGTTCAGAAAGAATATGGATGGATTTTGTTTGACTCGTGTTCCATATATCTAACAAGTGAAACTCCGAGTCCTGATTTTATAATGTATGAAAAGTGACACTGTGCATCAAACCTATGGCTGTCACTATTATTATTATTATTTATTGGTGTTTAAAGTCATATACTTATGCACAATGGCTAATCATGACTGTGACAGTTTTACGGGTGGAGTAAGCCGGAGTACCCGGAGAGAACCACCGAGCAACGACGAGCAGCTGTAAGCTTCCAACATCTTAACTCCGCACTGCAGCACATGCGAGGTTAGATTGGTTGAAGACATGCGTACCATCGACGTGCAGTACGCCTTAGGACACGGCGTCATCGCGCCCCCGTGTGGACAATAGGTGTTAAGTGCCTTGCCCAAGGACACAACGCGGGAGTCCGAATTTATCAATCAGAAGGTCACCCATCCAGTGATTAACCGGGCTCGACGTTGCTTAACTTCGGTGATCTGAAGAGAACTGGTTACCGCAACGCCACCACGCCCCCTTATGGCTGCCACTGCCGGAAAAGCTGAATTTAGGCCTACAGTGATACCCATTCTGTACTTCAAGTTGATTTATTCAGTCAGAACAAGCGATTTCAGCAGCAGAAAATGTGTAAACAATGGTATTTTTATATGTAGAACATTTTTGCATCATGAAATGGGCCCAAAAAAATTTGAAGTTTTTTGATAAATTTCATAAGAGTAACCATAGGCAAAAACTTGAAAAAAACAGTTTTTCAGTTGATTAAACCAATAAGTGACACGCGTAAAGTTTTCCATTGTTCACGATTTTATTCTTGTGAAATCTTATCTTCTGAATTATTGAAGTCATTTTAACAGTTACTGTGTGGTGAGTGAACACCTCATTCACGTTATCATAAACGTTGAATTCTTAATTGGAACACTGGCGTATACAAGTTCGCAACTCAGAATAGAAGAGTCCACAGTTTCTGCCTTTGGCTGTTACATGAAAGGCTTGAACATTCCAACGAATCCCAATTTCGTTGTGTGACCTACCTGAATTAATGCTGACACAGAAGTAATACAGACCAACGCATAAAATTACCTACAATTAAAGCTAGTAATCACACAAATCGGCTAACAATTCTCGGCGATAAGAAATCTTGGAAGTTTGAAGAGAGACTCTTCTTAAACTGTACATAACGTTCCCTGGGCTACAATATGGAACGAACGTTACCAATCGCTTGTTTGAAGCAAACAATCTTAAACGACAGCCGAGCAAAACCACGACGAGCGTGTTTAGGTACCAAATGCCCGGCAAATGATGAAACAAGTCGAATCTGAACGTAAAAATCAGACAAACGGTTCTACTCTAAAATATTCATTCACCTTCAGTATGATACATAAAATTAATGTTCAGCCGGGATAAACAGAGGAAGAGGTAGGAACCCAGGAGGTAGGAATCTAAACTTCAGCTGTGAAACACTAATTGTTGTAACGTGAACGCTTTCCATACCCACCGTGACTCCCTACTCTGCACACCCATATCGAAAAATATTCCAGATAAACCTGTGAGCGGCAGATCAAGACGAAAAGAAGATTTAGGGATCTAAAATGTAAAACTGAAATAAAACGCTCCCTCAAAAACAAACTGCCCCATACACCCGCTTTGATGGTATGCTATCCATAAAAACTGAGACACACACTATAGCACATGGAATATTGACACTGGTCTGCCGCCCAAGTTTAGCTCCAAATGTTGTCTAACTTGTAGGTAGAGACACTACACCAGTCATTCTGTGAAAGAAACATCTTTTAACTCTAAATACACAGAAAATTTAAAGTTTGTAGTGATGGAAAGCATTTGTTTGTTTATTATTGGGGTATCGTGACTCTTTTACCAACCTGATTTGTATTGTTTCGGATGAAAGAGTACTGAGAGCACGGAGAGAACCATCCTGCGGCAGCTATCTACTACCTTACTTCGTAACTTACAGAACCGGCTCACGCAGCTCTAGCATTGGTTGAAGGCTAGTGTACCATTAACCTGTTGTACGGATCTGCACAATGCATGAGCTGTTCCAACCTGGACAGCTGAAATTAGGGGCCTCACCAATGACATAACGTAGAAGAAAGGCATTGCTTATGGTGGTAATTTATTATTTATTTATTTATTTATTTATTAGGGTTTAACGACACATTGACAGCCAAGGTCATATCGTGTCGGTGACAGTTTTACGGATGGAGGAAGCCGGAGTACCCAGAGACAACTACCGACCAACGACGAGCAGCTGCCAGCTCCCAAACATCGTAACTCCGCACTACTGCACAGGCAGGGTTAGATTGGTTGAAGACATGCGCCCCATCGACGTCAAGTACATCTTAGTACACAGCGTCATCGTGCCACCATGTGGACACTCGGGGTTAAGTGCCTTGCCCAAGGACACAACGCGGGATGGTGGTAACAAAGAGTGTCAATGCACATACTCTTTTAGTTTGTCAGAAGGGCTGTTTACTAAGAGTAGTAGAGAATATTCGCAATCTTTCATTTCAAGAAAATATTAAATCTGGCAGACAGTGGTGCGGAAGAGATAAAAGGCATTATTAAACAGTAATTAACGTCCCGTTATTTGACTTTATTTTTGCAACGTAATAACGCACCCAATTAGACAATGTAGCTTGTGGAGAAATGGTCTGGTGTTTTGGGGCAATTAGTTGTTTCCCAACATTTTTGTTTAAATGTACTGATTGTGGAGTATCCCAGCCTTTCGACCAGCTAATTTGCGAAAACACGTTCTATAGATGACGTAGCAACCAGAACAAAGCAAAAAATATATGTGTTAGGATAATGGGCAAAATGTAAGAACAGGTGGGTTTTGAACACACATCGCAACGATCACACATTTTCATTAAGCAAAGCACACGCCTGAATTTACTGATCTATTGCCCGATTCATTTTCTTGTGGCAAAATATAACTGGAAAACCTTAAACTGTTAGATCTCCATCATTCTGTTTCCAGTGGAGATAATAATGTACATTTTCGAGTACATGAGGGAGATGGGTGTATAAGGAAAAATATGCTAGTTATTAATAAAATAAAAAAAATATCAACAGAAACAAAAAAGCTCTGATCTGTTAAACTATAAACCAGCGTAGTGTCTGAGCAGACGATTTTTTGGCGGGGGATCTGTTCAGATGTCCAGAAGAGAGTATTAACATTCAGAAGTTCTATAAATAGTAACAACTGACTGATGTTGGCAGTTATTTTGGTACAAAATATCATCACCCGGGGTCAAAATTTGAACACAAATATCCCAAAAAGGAGTGAATAGAAAGTACCGATGTTCCGGGCCAGAATCAGGAACATCTCACTAAAGAGAAAGACCCTTTTGGCCCACTGAATTTCGTGTTAATAAAAAAGCGTATTTTCGAAAATTTGTGAAATTGTACCGAATTGGCACTCATTTTTTACCCCTGTCCATATTTTTGTCCATACATCCAGTCTATTCTCAGTCACGTTACGTATGTTTCTGTAGTACAGAATCGCCCATATATCATTTACTTTGACGTTTCTGATGATGCGAGGGCCCTCTGATGAAGGGACAACACCTATTAGGAAAAAACAATTTCAAAATTCCAAAGACTCAGAATTTAACCACCACCTAATTGTTTACTGCTATTTTAGGACACCCACCCAGTATTCATGCCTAAGTCATTGCTAATAAACATAACAAAATGAAGTTTAGCTTATTGTTTACAAGCATGTTGCCCCTTCAGAGAGGAAACACACAAGGCTTTGTTTGGGCCCTGGGTCCTATTAAAGCAGTAACGCACAACGTGTCCACCCCAGTTAACATCACTTCTGTTGTTCCCAGGGCCCCTACAAGAATACACTCATGTGTATTGTTTTAAAACATAAACGCGCCAGCTGTTACGCAAATGCACTCCCCAGTCTATAGCTTCCCTGTGCGTGTTTGGGAGTGGGGGTTGGGGGGGGGGGTTGGAGGGGTGGAAGTGTTGGCGGAACCAAACATAGTTCAGCCGAGCCCTCCACTGAAAAGTACTAATCATGATAGTCTGAGATTTGGGCTAAAAGCGCACATCGAAAATCTGCGCCGCTGATAACTCAAAGAACTTAAAAATTTAATTTGTTCAAAACATAGTCTTTTTACTCTAAATGACCACTGACAACCTTTGCTGGACAATTTTAGTGAAAGCTCATCCCATAGCACTGAACAATCATGGGACTATACTTCGGGGTATCCCAAGCAAATCCACCCTCATCACCTCGCACACCGTTATCTACAGACACGTCATTGTGTATGTAGAAATATGAAATATCTCTCGGCCGCAAAATAACCCCACCAAGCCTGGCCTCCCGTGAGGATAAAAACCCTTCATGTGGCTGCAAATCAGTTTCTTTGATGCCTGTAATGACTGATATTCAAGCGCCATTGCTATTCGGGGTTTGCTCGGTCGTATATAATGAGGCCTTTCCATTTTCAAAAGGGAATAATCAAAGTTAGCTTCTGGAAGGCATCATTACTTTTCAGACTCACTTACCTCCGCCTTTCTGATTAGAAAGTCGCTATGGAGGTATAATCGAAAATACTACAGTCTCACAAATCGCAGAAGTTGCTTTTCTGTTGAAATACTGAAAAACAAACGATGGGAATTGACAAGTGTCTTTCTGTTGGCTGTGACTGCTATATGTTGAATAGACAGAACAATAAAAAAATTAACTGAAGATTATTCATTCAGTCTGTTCAGAAAGAATATGGATGGATTTTGTTTTACTCGTGTTCCAAATATCTAACGAGTGAAACTCCGAGTCCTGATTTTATAAAGTATGAAAAGTGACACTGTGTATGAACCTATGGCTGTCACTATTATTATTGTTATTTATTGGTGTTTAAGGTCATATACTTATGCACAATGGCTAATCATGACTGTGACAGTTTTACGGGTGGAGTAAGCCGGAGTACCCGGAGAGAACCACCGAGCAACGATGAGCAGCTGTAAGCTTCCAACATCTTAACTCCGCACTGCAGCACATGCGAGGTTAGATTGGTTGAAGACATGCGTACCATCGACGTGCAGTACGCCTTAGTACACGGCGTCATCGCGCCCCCGTGTGGACAACAGGTGTTAAGTGCCTTGCCCAAGGGCACAACGCGGGAGTCCGAATTTATCAATCAGAAGGTCACCCATCCAGTGATTAACCGGGCTCGACGTTGCTTAACTTCGGTGATCTGAAGAGAACTGGTTACCGCAACGCCACCACGCCCCCTTATGGCTGCCACTGCCGGAAAAGCTGAATTTAGGCCTACAGTGATACCCATTCTGTACTTGAAGTTGATTTATTCAGTCAGAACAAGCGATTTCAGCAGCAGAAAATGTGTAAACAATGGTATTTTTATATGTAGAACATTTTTGCATCATGAAATGGGCCCAAAAAAATTTGAAGTTTTTTGATAAATTTCATAAGAATAACCATAGGCAAAAACTTGAAAAAAAAAAAGTTTTTCAGTTGATTAAACCAATAAGTGACACGCGTAAAGTTTTCCATTGTTCACGATTTTATTCTTGTGAAATCTTATCTTCTGAATTATTAAAGTCATTTTAACAGTTAATGTGTGGTGAGTGAACACCTCATTCACGTTATCATAAACGTTGAATTCTTAATTGGAACACTGGCGTATACAAGTTCGCAACTTGGAATAGAAGAGTCCAAAGTTTCTGCCTATGGCTGTTACATGAAAGGCTTGAACATTCCAACGAATCCCAATTTCGTTGTGTGACGTACCTGAATTAATAGACACAGAAGTAATACAGACCAACGCATAAAATTACCTACAATTAAAGCTAGTAATCACACAAATCGGCTAACAATTCTCGGCCATAAGAAATCTTGGAAGTTTGAAGAGAGACTCTTCTTAAACTGTACATAACGTTCTCTGGGCTACAATATGGAACGAACGTTACCAATCGCTTGTTTGAAGCAAACAATCTTAAACGACAGCCGAGCAAAACCTCGACGAGCGTGTTTAGGTACCAAATGCCCAGCAAATGATGAAACAAGTCGAATCTGAACGTAAATATCAGACAAACGGTTCTACTCTAAAATATTCATTCACCTTCAGTATGATACATAAAATTAATGTTCAGCCGGGATAAACAGAGGAAGAGGTAGGAACCCAGGAGGTAGGAATCTAAACTTCAGCTGTGAAACACTAATTGTTGTAACGTGAACGCTTTCCATACCCACCGTGACTCCCTGCTCTACACATCCATATCGAAAAATATTCCAGATAAACCCGTGAGCGGCAGATCAAGACGAAAAGAAGATTTAGGGATCTAAAATGTAAAACTGAAATAAAACGCTCCCTCAAAAACAAACTGCCCCATACACCCGCTTTGATGGTATGCTATCCATAAAAAACTGAGACACACACTATAGCACATGGAATATTGACACTGGTCCGCCGCCCAAGTTTAGCTCCAAATGTTGTCTAATTTGTAGGTAGAGACACTACACCAGTCATTCTGTGAAAGAAACATCTTTTAACTCTAAATACACAGAAAATTTAAAGTTTGTAGTGATGGAAAGCATTTGTTTGTTTATTATTGGGGTATCGTGACTCTTTTATCAACCTGATTTGTATTGTGTCGGATGAAAGAGTACGGAGAGCACGGAGAGAACCATCCTGCGGCAGCTATCTTCTACCTTACTTCGTAACTTACAGAACCGGCTCACGCAGCTCTAGCATTGGTTGAAGGCTAGTGTACCATTAACCTGTTGTACGGATCTGCACAATGCATGAGCTGTTCCAACCTGGACAGCTGAAATTAGGGGCCTCACCAATGACATAACGTAGAAGAAAGGCATTGCTTATGGTGGTAATTTATTATTTATTTACTTATTTACTTATTTATTAGGGTTTAACGACACATTGACAGCCAAGGTCATATCGTGTCGGTGACAGTTTTACGGATGGAGGAAGCCGGAGTACCCAGAGACAACTACCGACCAACGACGAGCAGCTGCCAGCTCCCAAACATCGTAACTCCGCACTACTGCACAGGCAGGGTTAGATTGGTTGAAGACATGCGCCCCATCGACGTCAAGTACATCTTAGTACACAGCGTCATCGTGCCACCATGTGGACACTCGGGGTTAAGTGCCTTGCCCAAGGACACAACGCGGGATGGTGGTAACAAAGAGTGTCAATGCACATACTCTTTTAGTTTGTCAAAAGGGCTGTTTACTAAGAGTAGTAGAGAATATTCGCAATCTTTCATTTCAAGAAAATATTAAATCTGGCAGACAGTGGTGCGGAAGAGATAAAAGGCATTATTAAACAGTAATTAACGTCCCGTTATTTGACTTTATTTTTGCAACGTAATAACGCACCCAATTAGACAATGTAGCTTGTGGAGAAATGGTCTGGTGTTTTGGGGCAATTAGTTGTTTCCCAACATTTTTGTTTAAATGTACTGATTGTGGAGTATCCCAGCCTTTCGACCAGCTAATTTGCGAAAACACGTTCTATAGATGACGTAGCAACCAGAACAAAGCAAAAAATATATGTGTTAGGATAATGGGCAAAATGTAAGAACAGGTGGGTTTTGAACACACATCGCAACGATCACACACTTTTCATACAGCAAAGCACACGCCTGAACTTACTGATCTATTGCCCGATTCATTTTCTTGTGGCAAAATATAACTGGAAAACCTTAAACTGTTAGATCTCCATCATTCTGTTTCCAGTGGAGATAATAATGTACATTTTCGAGTACATGAGGGAGATGGGTGTATAAGGAGAAATATGCTAGTTATTAATAAAATAAAAAAAAATATCAACAGAAACAAAGCTGCTCTGATCTGTTAAACTATAAACCAGCGTAGTGTCTGAGCAGACGATTTTTTGGCGGGGGATCTGTTCAGATGTCCAGAAGAGAGTCTTAACATTCAGAAGTTCTATAAATAGTAACAACTGACTGATGTTGGCAGTTATTTTGGTACAACATATTATCACCCGGGGTCAATATTTGAACACAAATATCCCAAAAAGGAATGAATAGAAAGTACCGATGTTCCGGGCCAGAATCAGGAACATCTCACTAAAGAGAAAGACCCTTTTGGCCCACTGAATTTCGTGTTAATAAAAAAGCGTATTTTCGAAAATTTGTGAAATTTTACCGAATTGGCACTCATTTTTTACCCCTGTCCATATTTTTGTCCATACATCCAGTCTATTCTCAGTCACGTTACGTATGTTTCTGTAGTACAGAATCGCCCATATATCATTTACTTTGACATTTCTGATGATGCGAGGGCCCTATGATGAAGGGACAACACCTATTAGGAAAAAACAATTTCAAAATTCCAAAGACTCAGAATTTAACCACCACCTAATTGTTTACTGCTATTTTAGGACACCCACCCAGTATTCATGCCTAAATCATTGCTAATAAACATAACAAAATGAAGTTTAGCTTATTGTTTACAAGCATGTTGCCCCTTCAGAGAGGAAACACACAAGGCTTTGTTTGGGCCCTGGGTCCTATTAAAGCAGTAACGCACAACGTGTCCACCCCAGTTAACATCACTTCTGTTGTTCCCAGGGCCCCTACAAGAATACACTCATGTGTAGTATTATAAAACATAAACGCGCCAGCTGTTACGCAAATGCACTCCCCAGTCTATAGCTTCCTTGTGCGTGTGTGAGAGTGGGGGTTGGGGGGGGGGGGGTTGGAGGGGTGGAAGTGTTGGCGGAACCAAACATAGTTCAGCCGAGCCCTCCACTGAAAAGTACTAATCATGATAGTCTGAGATTTGGGCTAAAAGCGCACATCGAAAATCTGCGCCGCTGATAACTCAAAGAACTTGAAAATTGAATTTGTTCAAAACATAGTCTTTTTACTCTAAATGACCACTGACAACCTTTGCTGGACAATTTTAGTGAAAGCTCATCCCATAGCACTGAACAATTATGGGACTATACTTCGGGGTATCCCAAGCAAATCCACCCTCATCACCTCGCACACCGTTATCTACAGACACGTCATTGTGTATGTAGAAATATGAAATATCTCTCGGCCGCAAAATAACCCCACCAAGCCTGGCCTCCAGTGAGGATAAAAACCCTTCATGTGGCTGCAAATCAGTTTCTTAGATGCCTGTAATGACTGATATTCAAGCGCCATTGCTATTCGGGGTTTGCTCGGTCGTATATAATGAGGCCTTTCCATTTTCAAAAGGGAATAATCAAAGTTAGCTTCTGGAAGGCATCATTAGTTTTCAGACTCACTTACCTCCGCCTTTCTGATTAGAAGTCGCTATGGAGGTATAATCGAAAATACTACAGTCTCACAAATCGCAGAAGTTGCTTTTCTGTTGAAATACTGAAAAACAAACGATTGGAATTGACAAGTTTCTTTCTGTTGGCTGTGACTGCTATATGTTGAATAGAGAGAACAATAAAAAAATTAACTGAAGATTATTCATTCAGTCTGTTCAGAAAGAATATGGATGGATTTTGTTTGACTCGTGTTCCATATATCTAACAAGTGAAACTCCGAGTCCTGATTTTATAATGTATGAAAAGTGACACTGTGCATCAAACCTATGGCTGTCACTATTATTATTATTATTTATTGGTGTTTAAAGTCATATACTTATGCACAATGGCTAATCATGACTGTGACAGTTTTACGGGTGGAGTAAGCCGGAGTACCCGGAGAGAACCACCGAGCAACGACGAGCAGCTGTAAGCTTCCAACATCTTAACTCCGCACTGCAGCACATGCGAGGTTAGATTGGTTGAAGACATGCGTACCATCGACGTGCAGTACGCCTTAGGACACGGCGTCATCGCGCCCCCGTGTGGACAATAGGTGTTAAGTGCCTTGCCCAAGGACACAACGCGGGAGTCCGAATTTATCAATCAGAAGGTCACCCATCCAGTGATTAACCGGGCTCGACGTTGCTTAACTTCGGTGATCTGAAGAGAACTGGTTACCGCAACGCCACCACGCCCCCTTATGGCTGCCACTGCCGGAAAAGCTGAATTTAGGCCTACAGTGATACCCATTCTGTACTTCAAGTTGATTTATTCAGTCAGAACAAGCGATTTCAGCAGCAGAAAATGTGTAAACAATGGTATTTTTATATGTAGAACATTTTTGCATCATGAAATGGGCCCAAAAAAATTTGAAGTTTTTTGATAAATTTCATAAGAGTAACCATAGGCAAAAACTTGAAAAAAACAGTTTTTCAGTTGATTAAACCAATAAGTGACACGCGTAAAGTTTTCCATTGTTCACGATTTTATTCTTGTGAAATCTTATCTTCTGAATTATTGAAGTCATTTTAACAGTTACTGTGTGGTGAGTGAACACCTCATTCACGTTATCATAAACGTTGAATTCTTAATTGGAACACTGGCGTATACAAGTTCGCAACTCAGAATAGAAGAGTCCACAGTTTCTGCCTTTGGCTGTTACATGAAAGGCTTGAACATTCCAACGAATCCCAATTTCGTTGTGTGACCTACCTGAATTAATGCTGACACAGAAGTAATACAGACCAACGCATAAAATTACCTACAATTAAAGCTAGTAATCACACAAATCGGCTAACAATTCTCGGCGATAAGAAATCTTGGAAGTTTGAAGAGAGACTCTTCTTAAACTGTACATAACGTTCCCTGGGCTACAATATGGAACGAACGTTACCAATCGCTTGTTTGAAGCAAACAATCTTAAACGACAGCCGAGCAAAACCACGACGAGCGTGTTTAGGTACCAAATGCCCGGCAAATGATGAAACAAGTCGAATCTGAACGTAAATATCAGACAAACGGTTCTACTCTAAAATATTCATTCACCTTCAGTATGATACATAAAATTAATGTTCAGCCGGGATAAACAGAGGAAGAGGTAGGAACCCAGGAGGTAGGAATCTAAACTTCAGCTGTGAAACACTAATTGTTGTAACGTGAACGCTTTCCATACCCACCGTGACTCCCTACTCTGCACACCCATATCGAAAAATATTCCAGATAAACCTGTGAGCGGCAGATCAAGACGAAAAGAAGATTTAGGGATCTAAAATGTAAAACTGAAATAAAACGCTCCCTCAAAAACAAACTGCCCCATACACCCGCTTTGATGGTATGCTATCCATAAAAACTGAGACACACACTATAGCACATGGAATATTGACACTGGTCTGCCGCCCAAGTTTAGCTCCAAATGTTGTCTAACTTGTAGGTAGAGACACTACACCAGTCATTCTGTGAAAGAAACATCTTTTAACTCTAAATACACAGAAAATTTAAAGTTTGTAGTGATGGAAAGCATTTGTTTGTTTATTATTGGGGTATCGTGACTCTTTTACCAACCTGATTTGTATTGTTTCGGATGAAAGAGTACTGAGAGCACGGAGAGAACCATCCTGCGGCAGCTATCTACTACCTTACTTCGTAACTTACAGAACCGGCTCACGCAGCTCTAGCATTGGTTGAAGGCTAGTGTACCATTAACCTGTTGTACGGATCTGCACAATGCATGAGCTGTTCCAACCTGGACAGCTGAAATTAGGGGCCTCACCAATGACATAACGTAGAAGAAAGGCATTGCTTATGGTGGTAATTTATTATTTATTTATTTATTTATTTATTTATTAGGGTTTAACGACACATTGACAGCCAAGGTCATATCGTGTCGGTGACAGTTTTACGGATGGAGGAAGCCGGAGTACCCAGAGACAACTACCGACCAACGACGAGCAGCTGCCAGCTCCCAAACATCGTAACTCCGCACTACTGCACAGGCAGGGTTAGATTGGTTGAAGACATGCGCCCCATCGACGTCAAGTACATCTTAGTACACAGCGTCATCGTGCCACCATGTGGACACTCGGGGTTAAGTGCCTTGCCCAAGGACACAACGCGGGATGGTGGTAACAAAGAGTGTCAATGCACATACTCTTTTAGTTTGTCAGAAGGGCTGTTTACTAAGAGTAGTAGAGAATATTCGCAATCTTTCATTTCAAGAAAATATTAAATCTGGCAGACAGTGGTGCGGAAGAGATAAAAGGCATTATTAAACAGTAATTAACGTCCCGTTATTTGACTTTATTTTTGCAACGTAATAACGCACCCAATTAGACAATGTAGCTTGTGGAGAAATGGTCTGGTGTTTTGGGGCAATTAGTTGTTTCCCAACATTTTTGTTTAAATGTACTGATTGTGGAGTATCCCAGCCTTTCGACCAGCTAATTTGCGAAAACACGTTCTATAGATGACGTAGCAACCAGAACAAAGCAAAAAATATATGTGTTAGGATAATGGGCAAAATGTAAGAACAGGTGGGTTTTGAACACACATCGCAACGATCACACATTTTCATTAAGCAAAGCACACGCCTGAATTTACTGATCTATTGCCCGATTCATTTTCTTGTGGCAAAATATAACTGGAAAACCTTAAACTGTTAGATCTCCATCATTCTGTTTCCAGTGGAGATAATAATGTACATTTTCGAGTACATGAGGGAGATGGGTGTATAAGGAAAAATATGCTAGTTATTAATAAAATAAAAAAAATATCAACAGAAACAAAAAAGCTCTGATCTGTTAAACTATAAACCAGCGTAGTGTCTGAGCAGACGATTTTTTGGCGGGGGATCTGTTCAGATGTCCAGAAGAGAGTATTAACATTCAGAAGTTCTATAAATAGTAACAACTGACTGATGTTGGCAGTTATTTTGGTACAAAATATCATCACCCGGGGTAAAAATTTGAACACAAATATCCCAAAAAGGAGTGGATAGAAAGTACCGATGTTCCGGGCCAGAATCAGGAACATCTCACTAATGAGAAAGACCCTTTTGGCCCACTGAATTTCGTGTTAATAAAAAAGCGTATTTTCGAAAATTTGTGAAATTTTACCGAATTGGCACTCATTTTTTACCCCTGTCCATATTTTTGTCCATACATCCAGTCTATTCTCAGTCACGTTACGTATGTTTCTGTAGTACAGAATCGCCCATATATCATTTACTTTGACGTTTCTGATGATGCGAGGGCCCTCTGATGAAGGGACAACACCTATTAGGAAAAAACAATTTCAAAATTCCAAAGACTCAGAATTTAACCACCACCTAATTGTTTACTGCTATTTTAGGACACCCACCCAGTATTCATGCCTAAGTCATTGCTAATAAACATAACAAAATGAAGTTTAGCTTATTGTTTACAAGCATGTTGCCCCTTCAGAGAGGAAACACACAAGGCTTTGTTTGGGCCCTGGGTCCTATTAAAGCAGTAACGCACAACGTGTCCACCCCAGTTAACATCACTTCTGTTGTTCCCAGGGCCCCTACAAGAATACACTCATGTGTATTGTTTTAAAACATAAACGCGCCAGCTGTTACGCAAATGCACTCCCCAGTCTATAGCTTCCTTGTGCGTGTTTGGGAGTGGGGGTTGGGGGGGGGGTTGGAGGGGTGGAAGTGTTGGCGGAACCAAACATAGTTCAGCCGAGCCCTCCACTGAAAAGTACTAATCATGATAGTCTGAGATTTGGGCTAAAAGCGCACATCGAAAATCTGCGCCGCTGATAACTCAAAGAACTTAAAAATTTAATTTGTTCAAAACATAGTCTTTTTACTCTAAATGACCACTGACAACCTTTGCTGGACAATTTTAGTGAAAGCTCATCCCAGAGCACTGAACAATCATGGGACTATACTTCGGGGTATCCCAAGCAAATCCACCCTCATCACCTCGCACACCGTTATCTACAGACACGTCATTGTGTATGTAGAAATATGAAATATCTCTCGGCCGCAAAATAACCCCACCAAGCCTGGCCTCCCGTGAGGATAAAAACCCTTCATGTGGCTGCAAATCAGTTTCTTTGATGCCTGTAATGACTGATATTCAAGCGCCATTGCTATTCGGGGTTTGCTCGGTCGTATATAATGAGGCCTTTCCATTTTCAAAAGGGAATAATCAAAGTTAGCTTCTGGAAGGCATCATTACTTTTCAGACTCACTTACCTCCGCCTTTCTGATTAGAAAGTCGCTATGGAGGTATAATCGAAAATACTACAGTCTCACAAATCGCAGAAGTTGCTTTTCTGTTGAAATACTGAAAAACAAACGATGGGAATTGACAAGTGTCTTTCTGTTGGCTGTGACTGCTATATGTTGAATAGATAGAACAATAAAAAAATTAACTGAAGATTATTCATTCAGTCTGTTCAGAAAGAATATGGATGGATTTTGTTTTACTCGTGTTCCAAATATCTAACGAGTGAAACTCCGAGTCCTGATTTTATAAAGTATGAAAAGTGACACTGTGTATGAACCTATGGCTGTCACTATTATTATTGTTATTTATTGGTGTTTAAGGTCATATACTTATGCACAATGGCTAATCATGACTGTGACAGTTTTACGGGTGGAGTAAGCCGGAGTACCCGGAGAGAACCACCGAGCAACGATGAGCAGCTGTAAGCTTCCAACATCTTAACTCCGCACTGCAGCACATGCGAGGTTAGATTGGTTGAAGACATGCGTACCATCGACGTGCAGTACGCCTTAGTGCACGGCGTCATCGCGCCCCCGTGTGGACAACAGGTGTTAAGTGCCTTGCCCAAGGGCACAACGCGGGAGTCCGAATTTATCAATCAGAAGGTCACCCATCCAGTGATTAACCGGGCTCGACGTTGCTTAACTTCGGTGATCTGAAGAGAACTGGTTACCGCAACGCCACCACGCCCCCTTATGGCTGCCACTGCCGGAAAAGCTGAATTTAGGCCTACAGTGATACCCATTCTGTACTTCAAGTTTATTCAGTCAGAACAAGCGATTTCAGCAGCAGAAAATGTGTAAACAATGGTATTTTTATATGTAGAACATTTTTGCATCATGAAATGGGCCCAAAAAAATTTGAAGTTATTTGATAAATTTCATAAGAATAACCATAGGCAAAAACTTGAAAAAAAAAGAAGTTTTTCAGTTGATTAAACCAATAAGTGACACGCGTAAAGTTTTCCATTGTTCACGATTTTATTCTTGTGAAATCTTATCTTTAGAATTATTGAAGTCATTTTAACAGTTAATGTGTGGTGAGTGAACACCTCATTCACGTTATCATAAACGTTGAATTTTTAATTGGAACACTGGCGTATACAAGTTCGCAACTTGGAATAGAAGAGTCCAAAGTTTCTGCCTATGGCTGTTACATGAAAGGCTTGAACATTCCAACGAATCCCAATTTCGTTGTGTGACGTACCTGAATTAATAGACACAGAAGTAATACAGACCAACGCATAAAATTACCTACAATTAAAGCTAGTAATCACACAAATCGGCTAACAATTCTCGGCCATAAGAAATCTTGGAAGTTTGAAGAGAGACTCTTCTTAAACTGTACATAACGTTCTCTGGGCTACAATATGGAACGAACGTTACCAATCGCTTGTTTGAAGCAAACAATCTTAAACGACAGCCGAGCAAAACCTCGACGAGCGTGTTTAGGTACCAAATGCCCAGCAAATGAAGAAACAAGTCGAATCTGAACGTAAATATCAGACAAACGGTTCTACTCTAAAATATTCATTCACCTTCAGTATGATACATAAAATTAATGTTCAGCCGGGATAAACAGAGGAAGAGGTAGGAACCCAGGAGGTAGGAATCTAAACTTCAGCTGTGAAACACTAATTGTTGTAACGTGAACGCTTTCCATACCCACCGTGACTCCCTGCTCTACACATCCATATCGAAAAATATTCCAGATAAACCCGTGAGCGGCAGATCAAGACGAAAAGAAGATTTAGGGATCTAAAATGTAAAACTGAAATAAAACGCTCCCTCAAAAACAAACTGCCCCATACACCCGCTTTGATGGTATGCTATCCATAAAAAACTGAGACACACACTATAGCACATGGAATATTGACACTGGTCCGCCACCCAAGTTTAGCTCCAAATGTTGTCTAATTTGTAGGTAGAGACACTACACCAGTCATTCTGTGAAAGAAACATCTTTTAACTCTAAATACACAGAAAATTTAAAGTTTGTAGTGATGGAAAGCATTTGTTTGTTTATTATTGGGGTATCGTGACTCTTTTATCAACCTGATTTGTATTGTGTCGGATGAAAGAGTACGGAGAGCACGGAGAGAACCATCCTGCGGCAGCTATCTACTACCTTACTTCGTAACTTACAGAACCGGCTCACGCAGCTCTAGCATTGGTTGAAGGCTAGTGTACCATTAACCTGTTGTACGGATCTGCACAATGCATGAGCTGTTCCAACCTGGACAGCTGAAATTAGGGGCCTCACCAATGACATAACGTAGAAGAAAGGCATTGCTTATGGTGGTAATTTATTATTTATTTACTTATTTATTTATTTATTAGGGTTTAACGACACATTGACAGCCAAGGTCATATCGTGTCGGTGACAGTTTTACGGATGGAGGAAGCCGGAGTACCCAGAGACAACTACCGACCAACGACGAGCAGCTGCCAGCTCCCAAACATCGTAACTCCGCACTACTGCACAGGCAGGGTTAGATTGGTTGAAGACATGCGCCCCATCGACGTCAAGTACATCTTAGTACACAGCGTCATCGTGCCACCATGTGGACACTCGGGGTTAAGTGCCTTGCCCAAGGACACAACGCGGGATGGTGGTAACAAAGAGTGTCAATGCACATACTCTTTTAGTTTGTCAGAAGGGCTGTTTACTAAGAGTAGTAGAGAATATTCGCAATCTTTCATTTCAAGAAAATATTAAATCTGGCAGACAGTGGTGCGGAAGAGATAAAAGGCATTATTAAACAGTAATTAACGTCCCGTTATTTGACTTTATTTTTGCAACGTAATAACGCACCCAATTAGACAATGTAGCTTGTGGAGAAATGGTCTGGTGTTTTGGGGCAATTAGTTGTTTCCCAACATTTTTGTTTAAATGTACTGATTGTGGAGTATCCCAGCCTTTCGACCAGCTAATTTTCGAAAACACGTTCTATAGATGACGTAGCAACCAGAACAAAGCAAAAAATATATGTGTTAGGATAATGGGCAAAATGTAAAAACAGGTGGGTTTTGAACACACATCGCAACGATCACACACTTTTCATACAGCAAAGCACACGCCTGAACTTACTGATCTATTGCCCGATTCATTTTCTTGTGGCAAAATATAACTGGAAAACCTTAAACTGTTAGATCTCCATCATTCTGTTTCCAGTGGAGATAATAATGTACATTTTCGAGTACATGAGGGAGATGGGTGTATAAGGAGAAATATGCTAGTTATTAATAAAATAAAAAAAAAATATCAACAGAAACAAAGCTGCTCTGATCTGTTAAACTATAAACCAGCGTAGTGTCTGAGCAGACGATTTTTTGGCGGGGGATCTGTTCAGATGTCCAGAAGAGAGTCTTAACATTCAGAAGTTCTATAAATAGTAACAACTGACTGATGTTGGCAGTTATTTTGGTACAACATATTATCACCCGGGGTCAATATTTGAACACAAATATCCCAAAAAGGAATGAATAGAAAGTACCGATGTTCCGGGCCAGAATCAGGAACATCTCACTAAAGAGAAAGACCCTTTTGGCCCACTGAATTTCGTGTTAATAAAAAAGCGTATTTTCGAAAATTTGTGAAATTTTACCGAATTGGCACTCCTTTTTTACCCCTGTCCATATTTTTGTCCATACATCCAGTCTATTCTCAGTCACGTTACGTATGTTTCTGTAGTACAGAATCGCCCATATATCATTTACTTTGACATTTCTGATGATGCGAGGGCCCTATGATGAAGGGACAACACCTATTAGGAAAAAACAATTTCAAAATTCCAAAGACTCAGAATTTAACCACCACCTAATTGTTTACTGCTATTTTAGGACACCCACCCAGTATTCATGCCTAAATCATTGCTAATAAACATAACAAAATGAAGTTTAGCTTATTGTTTACAAGCATGTTGCCCCTTCAGAGAGGAAACACACAAGGCTTTGTTTGGGCCCTGGGTCATATTAAAGCAGTAACGCACAACGTGTCCACCCCAGTTAACATCACTTCTGTTGTTCCCAGGGCCCCTACAAGAATACACTCATGTGTAGTATTATAAAACATAAACGCGCCAGCTGTTACGCAAATGCACTCCCCAGTCTATAGCTTCCTTGTGCGTGTGTGAGAGTGGGGGTTGGGGGGGGGGGGGGGGTTGGAGGGGTGGAAGTGTTGGCGGAACCAAACATAGTTCAGCCGAGCCCTCCACTGAAAAGTACTAATCATGATAGTCTGAGATTTGGGCTAAAAGCGCACATCGAAAATCTGCGCCGCTGATAACTCAAAGAACTTGAAAATTGAATTTGTTCAAAACATAGTCTTTTTACTCTAAATGACCACTGACAACCTTTGCTGGACAATTTTAGTGAAAGCTCATCCCATAGCACTGAACAATTATGGGACTATACTTCGGGGTATCCCAAGCAAATCCACCCTCATCACCTCGCACACCGTTATCTACAGACACGTCATTGTGTATGTAGAAATATGAAATATCTCTCGGCCGCAAAATAACCCCACCAAGCCTGGCCTCCAGTGAGGATAAAAACCCTTCATGTGGCTGCAAATCAGTTTCTTAGATGCCTGTAATGACTGATATTCAAGCGCCATTGCTATTCGGGGTTTGCTCGGTCGTATATAATGAGGCCTTTCCATTTTCAAAAGGGAATAATCAAAGTTAGCTTCTGGAAGGCATCATTAGTTTTCAGACTCACTTACCTCCGCCTTTCTGATTAGAAGTCGCTATGGAGGTATAATCGAAAATACTACAGTCTCACAAATCGCAGAAGTTGCTTTTCTGTTGAAATACTGAAAAACAAACGATTGGAATTGACAAGTTTCTTTCTGTTGGCTGTGACTGCTATATGTTGAATAGAGAGAACAATAAAAAAATTAACTGAAGATTATTCATTCAGTCTGTTCAGAAAGAATATGGATGGATTTTGTTTGACTCGTGTTCCATATATCTAACAAGTGAAACTCCGAGTCCTGATTTTATAATGTATGAAAAGTGACACTGTGCATCAAACCTATGGCTGTCACTATTATTATTATTATTTATTGGTGTTTAAAGTCATATACTTATGCACAATGGCTAATCATGACTGTGACAGTTTTACGGGTGGAGTAAGCCGGAGTACCCGGAGAGAACCACCGAGCAACGACGAGCAGCTGTAAGCTTCCAACATCTTAACTCCGCACTGCAGCACATGCGAGGTTAGATTGGTTGAAGACATGCGTACCATCGACGTGCAGTACGCCTTAGGACACGGCGTCATCGCGCCCCCGTGTGGACAATAGGTGTTAAGTGCCTTGCCCAAGGACACAACGCGGGAGTCCGAATTTATCAATCAGAAGGTCACCCATCCAGTGATTAACCGGGCTCGACGTTGCTTAACTTCGGTGATCTGAAGAGAACTGGTTACCGCAACGCCACCACGCCCCCTTATGGCTGCCACTGCCGGAAAAGCTGAATTTAGGCCTACAGTGATACCCATTCTGTACTTCAAGTTGATTTATTCAGTCAGAACAAGCGATTTCAGCAGCAGAAAATGTGTAAACAATGGTATTTTTATATGTAGAACATTTTTGCATCATGAAATGGGCCCAAAAAAATTTGAAGTTTTTTGATAAATTTCATAAGAGTAACCATAGGCAAAAACTTGAAAAAAACAGTTTTTCAGTTGATTAAACCAATAAGTGACACGCGTAAAGTTTTCCATTGTTCACGATTTTATTCTTGTGAAATCTTATCTTCTGAATTATTGAAGTCATTTTAACAGTTACTGTGTGGTGAGTGAACACCTCATTCACGTTATCATAAACGTTGAATTCTTAATTGGAACACTGGCGTATACAAGTTCGCAACTCAGAATAGAAGAGTCCACAGTTTCTGCCTTTGGCTGTTACATGAAAGGCTTGAACATTCCAACGAATCCCAATTTCGTTGTGTGACCTACCTGAATTAATGCTGACACAGAAGTAATACAGACCAACGCATAAAATTACCTACAATTAAAGCTAGTAATCACACAAATCGGCTAACAATTCTCGGCGATAAGAAATCTTGGAAGTTTGAAGAGAGACTCTTCTTAAACTGTACATAACGTTCCCTGGGCTACAATATGGAACGAACGTTACCAATCGCTTGTTTGAAGCAAACAATCTTAAACGACAGCCGAGCAAAACCACGACGAGCGTGTTTAGGTACCAAATGCCCGGCAAATGATGAAACAAGTCGAATCTGAACGTAAATATCAGACAAACAGTTCTACTCTAAAATATTCATTCACCTTCAGTATGATACATAAAATTAATGTTCAGCCGGGATAAACAGAGGAAGAGGTAGGAACCCAGGAGGTAGGAATCTAAACTTCAGCTGTGAAACACTAATTGTTGTAACGTGAACGCTTTCCATACCCACCGTGACTCCCTACTCTGCACACCCATATCGAATAATATTCCAGATAAACCTGTGAGCGGCAGATCAAGACGAAAAGAAGATTTAGGGATCTAAAATGTAAAACTGAAATAAAACGCTCCCTCAAAAACAAACTGCCCCATACACCCGCTTTGATGGTATGCTATCCATAAAAACTGAGACACACACTATAGCACATGGAATATTGACACTGGTCTGCCGCCCAAGTTTAGCTCCAAATGTTGTCTAACTTGTAGGTAGAGACACTACACCAGTCATTCTGTGAAAGAAACATCTTTTAACTCTAAATACACAGAAAATTTAAAGTTTGTAGTGATGGAAAGCATTTGTTTGTTTATTATTGGGGTATCGTGACTCTTTTACCAACCTGATTTGTATTGTTTCGGATGAAAGAGTACTGAGAGCACGGAGAGAACCATCCTGCGGCAGCTATCTACTACCTTACTTCGTAACTTATAGAACCGGCTCACGCAGCTCTAGCATTGGTTGAAGGCTAGTGTACCATTAACCTGTTGTACGGATCTGCACAATGCATGAGCTGTTCCAACCTGGACAGCTGAAATTAGGGGCCTCACCAATGACATAACGTAGAAGAAAGGCATTGCTTATGGTGGTAATTTATTATTTATTTATTTATTTATTTATTTATTAGGGTTTAACGACACATTGACAGCCAAGGTCATATCGTGTCGGTGACAGTTTTACGGATGGAGGAAGCCGGAGTACCCAGAGACAACTACCGACCAACGACGAGCAGCTGCCAGCTCCCAAACATCGTAACTCCGCACTACTGCACAGGCAGGGTTAGATTGGTTGAAGACATGCGCCCCATCGACGTCAAGTACATCTTAGTACACAGCGTCATCGTGCCACCATGTGGACACTCGGGGTTAAGTGCCTTGCCCAAGGACACAACGCGGGATGGTGGTAACAAAGAGTGTCAATGCACATACTCTTTTAGTTTGTCAGAAGGGCTGTTTACTAAGAGTAGTAGAGAATATTCGCAATCTTTCATTTCAAGAAAATATTAAATCTGGCAGACAGTGGTGCGGAAGAGATAAAAGGCATTATTAAACAGTAATTAACGTCCCGTTATTTGACTTTATTTTTGCAACGTAATAACGCACCCAATTAGACAATGTAGCTTGTGGAGAAATGGTCTGGTGTTTTGGGGCAATTAGTTGTTTCCCAACATTTTTGTTTAAATGTACTGATTGTGGAGTATCCCAGCCTTTCGACCAGCTAATTTGCGAAAACACGTTCTATAGATGACGTAGCAACCAGAACAAAGCAAAAAATATATGTGTTAGGATAATGGGCAAAATGTAAGAACAGGTGGGTTTTGAACACACATCGCAACGATCACACATTTTCATTAAGCAAAGCACACGCTTGAATTTACTGATCTATTGCCCGATTCATTTTCTTGTGGCAAAATATAACTGGAAAACCTTAAACTGTTAGATCTCCATCATTCTGTTTCCAGTGGAGATAATAATGTACATTTTCGAGTACATGAGGGAGATGGGTGTATAAGGAAAAATATGCTAGTTATTAATAAAATAAAAAAAATATCAGCAGAAACAAAAAAGCTCTGATCTGTTAAACTATAAACCAGCGTAGTGTCTGAGCAGACGATTTTTTGGCGGGGGATCTGTTCAGATGTCCAGAAGAGAGTATTAACATTCAGAAGTTCTATAAATAGTAACAACTGACTGATGTTGGTAGTTATTTTGGTACAAAATATCATCACCCGGGGTCAAAATTTGAACACAAATATCCCAAAAAGGAGTGAATAGAAAGTACCGATGTTCCGGGCCAGAATCAGGAACATCTCACTAAAGAGAAAGACCCTTTTGGCCCACTGAATTTCGTGTTAATAAAAAAGCGTATTTTCGAAAATTTGTGAAATTTTACCGAATTGGCACTCATTTTTTACCCCTGTCCATATTTTTGTCCATACATCCAGTCTATTCTCAGTCACGTTACGTATGTTTCTGTAGTACAGAATCGCCCATATATCATTTACTTTGACGTTTCTGATGATGCGAGGGCCCTCTGATGAAGGGACAACACCTATTAGGAAAAAACAATTTCAAAATTCCAAAGACTCAGAATTTAACCACCACCTAATTGTTTACTGCTATTTTAGGACACCCACCCAGTATTCATGCCTAAGTCATTGCTAATAAACATAACAAAATGAAGTTTAGCTTATTGTTTACAAGCATGTTGCCCCTTCAGAGAGGAAACACACAAGGCTTTGTTTGGGCCCTGGGTCCTATTAAAGCAGTAACGCACAACGTGTCCACCCCAGTTAACATCACTTCTGTTGTTCCCAGGGCCCCTACAAGAATACACTCATGTGTATTGTTTTAAAACATAAACGCGCCAGCTGTTACGCAAATGCACTCCCCAGTCTATAGCTTCCTTGTGCGTGTTTGGGAGTGGGGGTTGGGGGGGGGGGGGGGGTTGGAGGGGTGGAAGTGTTGGCGGAACCAAACATAGTTCAGCCGAGCCCTCCACTGAAAAGTACTAATCATGATAGTCTGAGATTTGGGCTAAAAGCGCACATCGAAAATCTGCGCCGCTGATAACTCAAAGAACTTAAAAATTTAATTTGTTCAAAACATAGTCTTTTTACTCTAAATGGCCACTGACAACCTTTGCTGGACAATTTTAGTGAAAGCTCATCCCATAGCACTGAACAATCATGGGACTCTACTTCGGGGTATCCCAAGCAAATCCACCCTCATCACCTCGCACACCGTTATCTACAGACACGTCATTGTGTATGTAGAAATATGAAATATCTCTCGGTCGCAAAATAACCCCACCAAGCCTGGCCTCCCGTGAGGATAAAAACCCTTCATGTGGCTGCAAATCAGTTTCTTTGATGCCTGTAATGACTGATATTCAAGCGCCATTGCTATTCGGGGTTTGCTCGGTCGTATATAATGAGGCCTTTCCATTTTCAAAAGGGAATAATCAAAGTTAGCTTCTGGAAGGCATCATTACTTTTCAGACTCACTTACCTCCGCCTTTCTGATTAGAAAGTCGCTATGGAGGTATAATCGAAAATACTACAGTCTCACAAATCGCAGAAGTTGCTTTTCTGTTGAAATACTGAAAAACAAACGATGGGAATTGACAAGTGTCTTTCTGTTGGCTGTGACTGCTATATGTTGAATAGATAGAACAATAAAAAAATTAACTGAAGATTATTCATTCAGTCTGTTCAGAAAGAATATGGATGGATTTTGTTTTACTCGTGTTCCAAATATCTAACGAGTGAAACTCCGAGTCCTGATTTTATAAAGTATGAAAAGTGACACTGTGTATGAACCTATGGCTGTCACTATTATTATTGTTATTTATTGGTGTTTAAGGTCATATACTTATGCACAATGGCTAATCATGACTGTGACAGTTTTACGGGTGGAGTAAGCCGGAGTACCCGGAGAGAACCACCGAGCAACGATGAGCAGCTGTAAGCTTCCAACATCTTAACTCCGCACTGCAGCACATGCGAGGTTAGATTGGTTGAAGACATGCGTACCATCGACGTGCAGTACGCCTTAGTACACGGCGTCATCGCGCCCCCGTGTGGACAACAGGTGTTAAGTGCCTTGCCCAAGGGCACAACGCGGGAGTCCGAATTTATCAATCAGAAGGTCACCCATCCAGTGATTAACCGGGCTCGACGTTGCTTAACTTCGGTGATCTGAAGAGAACTGGTTACCGCAACGCCACCACGCCCCCTTATGGCTGCCACTGCCGGAAAAGCTGAATTTAGGCCTACAGTGATACCCATTCTGTACTTGAAGTTGATTTATTCAGTCAGAACAAGCGATTTCAGCAGCAGAAAATGTGTAAACAATGGTATTTTTATATGTAGAACATTTTTGCATCATGAAATGGGCCCAAAAAAATTTGAAGTTTTTTGATAAATTTCATAAGAATAACCATAGGCAAAAACTTGAAAAAAAAAAAGTTTTTCAGTTGATTAAACCAATAAGTGACACGCGTAAAGTTTTCCATTGTTCACGATTTTATTCTTGTGAAATCTTATCTTCTGAATTATTGAAGTCATTTTAACAGTTAATGTGTGGTGAGTGAACACCTCATTCACGTTATCATAAACGTTGAATTCTTAATTGGAACACTGGCGTATACAAGTTCGCAACTTGGAATAGAAGAGTCCAAAGTTTCTGCCTATGGCTGTTACATGAAAGGCTTGAACATTCCAACGAATCCCAATTTCGTTGTGTGACGTACCTGAATTAATAGACACAGAAGTAATACAGACCAACGCATAAAATTACCTACAATTAAAGCTAGTAATCACACAAATCGGCTAACAATTCTCGGCCATAAGAAATCTTGGAAGTTTGAAGAGAGACTCTTCTTAA
Organism: Pictodentalium vernedei; assembly: GCA_031216915.1. Classification (NCBI taxonomy): domain Eukaryota; kingdom Metazoa; phylum Mollusca; class Scaphopoda; order Dentaliida; family Dentaliidae; genus Pictodentalium; species Pictodentalium vernedei. The sequence goes on along the minus strand of CM062290.1, from coordinate 87,043,506 downwards.
ACTGTACATAACGTTCTCTGGGCTACAATATGGAACGAACGTTACCAATCGCTTGTTTGAAGCAAACAATCTTAAACGACAGCCGAGCAAAACCTCGACGAGCGTGTTTAGGTACCAAATGCCCAGCAAATGATGAAACAAGTCGAATCTGAACGTAAATATCAGACAAACGGTTCTACTCTAAAATATTCATTCACCTTCAGTATGATACATAAAATTAATGTTCAGCCGGGATAAACAGAGGAAGAGGTAGGAACCCAGGAGGTAGGAATCTAAACTTCAGCTGTGAAACACTAATTGTTGTAACGTGAACGCTTTCCATACCCACCGTGACTCCCTGCTCTACACATCCATATCGAAAAATATTCCAGATAAACCCGTGAGCGGCAGATCAAGACGAAAAGAAGATTTAGGGATCTAAAATGTAAAACTGAAATAAAACGCTCCCTCAAAAACAAACTGCCCCATACACCCGCTTTGATGGTATGCTATCCATAAAAAACTGAGACACACACTATAGCACATGGAATATTGACACTGGTCCGCCGCCCAAGTTTAGCTCCAAATGTTGTCTAATTTGTAGGTAGAGACACTACACCAGTCATTCTGTGAAAGAAACATCTTTTAACTCTAAATACACAGAAAATTTAAAGTTTGTAGTGATGGAAAGCATTTGTTTGTTTATTATTGGGGTATCGTGACTCTTTTATCAACCTGATTTGTATTGTGTCGGATGAAAGAGTACGGAGAGCACGGAGAGAACCATCCTGCGGCAGCTATCTACTACCTTACTTCGTAACTTACAGAACCGGCTCACGCAGCTCTAGCATTGGTTGAAGGCTAGTGTACCATTAACCTGTTGTACGGATCTGCACAATGCATGAGCTGTTCCAACCTGGACAGCTGAAATTAGGGGCCTCACCAATGACATAACGTAGAAGAAAGGCATTGCTTATGGTGGTAATTTATTATTTATTTACTTATTTATTTATTTATTAGGGTTTAACGACACATTGACAGCCAAGGTCATATCGTGTCGGTGACAGTTTTACGGATGGAGGAAGCCGGAGTACCCAGAGACAACTACCGACCAACGACGAGCAGCTGCCAGCTCCCAAACATCGTAACTCCGCACTACTGCACAGGCAGGGTTAGATTGGTTGAAGACATGCGCCCCATCGACGTCAAGTACATCTTAGTACACAGCGTCATCGTGCCACCATGTGGACACTCGGGGTTAAGTGCCTTGCCCAAGGACACAACGCGGGATGGTGGTAACAAAGAGTGTCAATGCACATACTCTTTTAGTTTGTCAGAAGGGCTGTTTACTAAGAGTAGTAGAGAATATTCGCAATCTTTCATTTCAAGAAAATATTAAATCTGGCAGACAGTGGTGCGGAAGAGATAAAAGGCATTATTAAACAGTAATTAACGTCCCGTTATTTGACTTTATTTTTGCAACGTAATAACGCACCCAATTAGACAATGTAGCTTGTGGAGAAATGGTCTGGTGTTTTGGGGCAATTAGTTGTTTCCCAACATTTTTGTTTAAATGTACTGATTGTGGAGTATCCCAGCCATTCGACCAGCTAATTTTCGAAAACACGTTCTATAGATGACGTAGCAACCAGAACAAAGCAAAAAATATATGTGTTAGGATAATGGGCAAAATGTAAGAACAGGTGGGTTTTGAACACACATCGCAACGATCACACACTTTTCATACAGCAAAGCACACGCCTGAACTTACTGATCTATTGCCCGATTCATTTTCTTGTGGCAAAATATAACTGGAAAACCTTAAACTGTTAGATCTCCATCATTCTGTTTCCAGTGGAGATAATAATGTACATTTTCGAGTACATGAGGGAGATGGGTGTATAAGGAGAAATATGCTAGTTATTAATAAAATAAAAAAAAAATATCAACCGAAACAAAGCTGCTCTGATCTGTTAAACTATAAACCAGCGTAGTGTCTGAGCAGACGATTTTTTGGCGGGGGATCTGTTCAGATGTCCAGAAGAGAGTCTTAACATTCAGAAGTTCTATAAATAGTAACAACTGACTGATGTTGGCAGTTATTTTGGTACAACATATTATCACCCGGGGTCAATATTTGAACACAAATATCCCAAAAAGGAATGAATAGAAAGTACCGATGTTCCGGGCCAGAATCAGGAACATCTCACTAAAGAGAAAGACCCTTTTGGCCCACTGAATTTCGTGTTAATAAAAAAGCGTATTTTCGAAAATTTGTGAAATTTTACCGAATTGGCACTCATTTTTTACCCCTGTCCATATTTTTGTCCATACATCCAGTCTATTCTCAGTCACGTTACGTATGTTTCTGTAGTACAGAATCGCCCATATATCATTTACTTTGACATTTCTGATGATGCGAGGGCCCTATGATGAAGGGACAACACCTATTAGGAAAAAACAATTTCAAAATTCCAAAGACTCAGAATTTAACCACCACCTAATTGTTTACTGCTATTTTAGGACACCCACCCAGTATTCATGCCTAAATCATTGCTAATAAACATAACAAAATGAAGTTTAGCTTATTGTTTACAAGCATGTTGCCCCTTCAGAGAGGAAACACACAAGGCTTTGTTTGGGCCCTGGGTCCTATTAAAGCAGTAACGCACAACGTGTCCACCCCAGTTAACATCACTTCTGTTGTTCCCAGGGCCCCTACAAGAATACACTCATGTGTAGTATTATAAAACATAAACGCGCCAGCTGTTACGCAAATGCACTCCCCAGTCTATAGCTTCCTTGTGCGTGTGTGAGAGTGGGGGATGGGGGGGGGGGTTGGAGGGGTGGAAGTGTTGGCGGAACCAAACATAGTTCAGCCGAGCCCTCCACTGAAAAGTACTAATCATGATAGTCTGAGATTTGGGCTAAAAGCGCACATCGAAAATCTGCGCCGCTGATAACTCAAAGAACTTGAAAATTGAATTTGTTCAAAACATAGTCTTTTTACTCTAAATGACCACTGACAACCTTTGCTGGACAATTTTAGTGAAAGCTCATCCCATAGCACTGAACAATTATGGGACTATACTTCGGGGTATCCCAAGCAAATCCACCCTCATCACCTCGCACACCGTTATCTACAGACACGTCATTGTGTATGTAGAAATATGAAATATCTCTCGGCCGCAAAATAACCCCACCAAGCCTGGCCTCCAGTGAGGATAAAAACCCTTCATGTGGCTGCAAATCAGTTTCTTAGATGCCTGTAATGACTGATATTCAAGCGCCATTGCTATTCGGGGTTTGCTCGGTCGTATATAATGAGGCCTTTCCATTTTCAAAAGGGAATAATCAAAGTTAGCTTCTGGAAGGCATCATTAGTTTTCAGACTCACTTACCTCCGCCTTTCTGATTAGAAGTCGCTATGGAGGTATAATCGAAAATACTACAGTCTCACAAATCGCAGAAGTTGCTTTTCTGTTGAAATACTGAAAAACAAACGATTGGAATTGACAAGTTTCTTTCTGTTGGCTGTGACTGCTATATGTTGAATAGAGAGAACAATAAAAAAATTAACTGAAGATTATTCATTCAGTCTGTTCAGAAAGAATATGGATGGATTTTGTTTGACTCGTGTTCCATATATCTAACAAGTGAAACTCCGAGTCCTGATTTTATAATGTATGAAAAGTGACACTGTGCATCAAACCTATGGCTGTCACTATTATTATTATTATTTATTGGTGTTTAAAGTCATATACTTATGCACAATGGCTAATCATGACTGTGACAGTTTTACGGGTGGAGTAAGCCGGAGTACCCGGAGAGAACCACCGAGCAACGACGAGCAGCTGTAAGCTTCCAACATCTTAACTCCGCACTGCAGCACATGCGAGGTTAGATTGGTTGAAGACATGCGTACCATCGACGTGCAGTACGCCTTAGGACACGGCGTCATCGCGCCCCCGTGTGGACAATAGGTGTTAAGTGCCTTGCCCAAGGACACAACGCGGGAGTCCGAATTTATCAATCAGAAGGTCACCCATCCAGTGATTAACCGGGCTCGACGTTGCTTAACTTCGGTGATCTGAAGAGAACTGGTTACCGCAACGCCACCACGCCCCCCTTATGGCTGCCACTGCCGGAAAAGCTGAATTTAGGCCTACAGTGATACCCATTCTGTACTTGAAGTTGATTTATTCAGTCAGAACAAGCGATTTCAGCAGCAGAAAATGTGTAAACAATGGTATTTTTATATGTAGAACATTTTTGCATCATGAAATGGGCCCAAAAAAATTTGAAGTTTTTTGATAAATTTCATAAGAGTAACCATAGGCAAAAACTTGAAAAAAACAGTTTTTCAGTTGATTAAACCAATAAGTGACACGCGTAAAGTTTTCCATTGTTCACGATTTTATTCTTGTGAAATCTTATCTTCTGAATTATTGAAGTCATTTTAACAGTTACTGTGTGGTGAGTGAACACCTCATTCACGTTATCATAAACGTTGAATTCTTAATTGGAACACTGGCGTATACAAGTTCGCAACTCAGAATAGAAGAGTCCACAGTTTCTGCCTTTGGCTGTTACATGAAAGGCTTGAACATTCCAACGAATCCCAATTTCGTTGTGTGACCTACCTGAATTAATGCTGACACAGAAGTAATACAGACCAACGCATAAAATTACCTACAATTAAAGCTAGTAATCACACAAATCGGCTAACAATTCTCGGCGATAAGAAATCTTGGAAGTTTGAAGAGAGACTCTTCTTAAACTGTACATAACGTTCCCTGGGCTACAATATGGAACGAACGTTACCAATCGCTTGTTTGAAGCAAACAATCTTAAACGACAGCCGAGCAAAACCACGACGAGCGTGTTTAGGTACCAAATGCCCGGCAAATGATGAAACAAGTCGAATCTGAACGTAAATATCAGACAAACGGTTCTACTCTAAAATATTCATTCACCTTCAGTATGATACATAAAATTAATGTTCAGCCGGGATAAACAGAGGAAGAGGTAGGAACCCAGGAGGTAGGAATCTAAACTTCAGCTGTGAAACACTAATTGTTGTAACGTGAACGCTTTCCATACCCACCGTGACTCCCTACTCTGCACACCCATATCGAAAAATATTCCAGATAAACCTGTGAGCGGCAGATCAAGACGAAAAGAAGATTTAGGGATCTAAAATGTAAAACTGAAATAAAACGCTCCCTCAAAAACAAACTGCCCCATACACCCGCTTTGATGGTATGCTATCCATAAAAACTGAGACACACACTATAGCACATGGAATATTGACACTGGTCTGCCGCCCAAGTTTAGCTCCAAATGTTGTCTAACTTGTAGGTAGAGACACTACACCAGTCATTCTGTGAAAGAAACATCTTTTAACTCTAAATACACAGAAAATTTAAAGTTTGTAGTGATGGAAAGCATTTGTTTGTTTATTATTGGGGTATCGTGACTCTTTTACCAACCTGATTTGTATTGTTTCGGATGAAAGAGTACTGAGAGCACGGAGAGAACCATCCTGCGGCAGCTATCTACTACCTTACTTCGTAACTTATAGAACCGGCTCACGCAGCTCTAGCATTGGTTGAAGGCTAGTGTACCATTAACCTGTTGTACGGATCTGCACAATGCATGAGCTGTTCCAACCTGGACAGCTGAAATTAGGGGCCTCACCAATGACATAACGTAGAAGAAAGGCATTGCTTATGGTGGTAATTTATTATTTATTTACTTATTTATTTATTTATTAGGGTTTAACGACACATTGACAGCCAAGGTCATATCGTGTCGGTGACAGTTTTACGGATGGAGGAAGCCGGAGTACCCAGAGACAACTACCGACCAACGACGAGCAGCTGCCAGCTCCCAAACATCGTAACTCCGCACTACTGCACAGGCAGGGTTAGATTGGTTGAAGACATGCGCCCCATCGACGTCAAGTACATCTTAGTACACAGCGTCATCGTGCCACCATGTGGACACTCGGGGTTAAGTGCCTTGCCCAAGGACACAACGCGGGATGGTGGTAACAAAGAGTGTCAATGCACATACTCTTTTAGTTTGTCAGAAGGGCTGTTTACTAAGAGTAGTAGAGAATATTCGCAATCTTTCATTTCAAGAAAATATTAAATCTGGCAGACAGTGGTGCGGAAGAGATAAAAGGCATTATTAAACAGTAATTAACGTCCCGTTATTTGACTTTATTTTTGCAACGTAATAACGCATCCAATTAGACAATGTAGCTTGTGGAGAAATGGTCTGGTGTTTTGGGGCAATTAGTTGTTTCCCAACATTTTTGTTTAAATGTACTGATTGTGGAGTATCCCAGCCTTTCGACCAGCTAATTTTCGAAAACACGTTCTATAGATGACGTAGCAACCAGAACAAAGCAAAAAATATATGTGTTAGGATAATGGGCAAAATGTAAGAACAGGTGGGTTTTGAACACACATCGCAACGATCACACACTTTTCATACAGCAAAGCACACGCCTGAACTTACTGATCTATTGCCCGATTCATTTTCTTGTGGCAAAATATAACTGGAAAACCTTAAACTGTTAGATCTCCATCATTCTGTTTCCAGTGGAGATAATAATGTACATTTTCGAGTACATGAGGGAGATGGGTGTATAAGGAGAAATATGCTAGTTATTAATAAAATAAAAAAAAAATATCAACAGAAACAAAGCTGCTCTGATCTGTTAAACTATAAACCAGCGTAGTGTCTGAGCAGACGATTTTTTGGCGGGGGATCTGTTCAGATGTCCAGAAGAGAGTCTTAACATTCAGAAGTTCTATAAATAGTAACAACTGACTGATGTTGGCAGTTATTTTGGTACAACATATTATCACCCGGGGTCAATATTTGAACACAAATATCCCAAAAAGGAATGAATAGAAAGTACCGATGTTCCGGGCCAGAATCAGGAACATCTCACTAAAGAGAAAGACCCTTTTGGCCCACTGAATTTCGTGTTAATAAAAAAGCGTATTTTCGAAAATTTGTGAAATTTTACCGAATTGGCACTCATTTTTTACCCCTGTCCATATTTTTGTCCATACATCCAGTCTATTCTCAGTCACGTTACGTATGTTTCTGTAGTACAGAATCGCCCATATATCATTTACTTTGACATTTCTGATGATGCGAGGGCCCTATGATGAAGGGACAACACCTATTAGGAAAAAACAATTTCAAAATTCCAAAGACTCAGAATTTAACCACCACCTAATTGTTTACTGCTATTTTAGGACACCCACCCAGTATTCATGCCTAAATCATTGCTAATAAACATAACAAAATGAAGTTTAGCTTATTGTTTACAAGCATGTTGCCCCTTCAGAGAGGAAACACACAAGGCTTTGTTTGGGCCCTGGGTCCTATTAAAGCAGTAACGCACAACGTGTCCACCCCAGTTAACATCACTTCTGTTGTTCCCAGGGCCCCTACAAGAATACACTCATGTGTAGTATTATAAAACATAAACGCGCCAGCTGTTACGCAAATGCACTCCCCAGTCTATAGCTTCCTTGTGCGTGTGTGAGAGTGGGGGTTGGGGGGGGGTTGGAGGGGTGGAAGTGTTGGCGGAACCAAACATAGTTCAGCCGAGCCCTCCACTGAAAAGTACTAATCATGATAGTCTGAGATTTGGGCTAAAAGCGCACATCGAAAATCTGCGCCGCTGATAACTCAAAGAACTTGAAAATTGAATTTGTTCAAAACATAGTCTTTTTACTCTAAATGACCACTGACAACCTTTGCTGGACAATTTTAGTGAAAGCTCATCCCATAGCACTGAACAATTATGGGACTATACTTCGGGGTATCCCAAGCAAATCCACCCTCATCACCTCGCACACCGTTATCTACAGACACGTCATTGTGTATGTAGAAATATGAAATATCTCTCGGCCGCAAAATAACCCCACCAAGCCTGGCCTCCAGTGAGGATAAAAACCCTTCATGTGGCTGCATATCAGTTTCTTAGATGCCTGTAATGACTGATATTCAAGCGCCATTGCTATTCGGGGTTTGCTCGGTCGTATATAATGAGGCCTTTCCATTTTCAAAAGGGAATAATCAAAGTTAGCTTCTGGAAGGCATCATTAGTTTTCAGACTCACTTACCTCCGCCTTTCTGATTAGAAGTCGCTATGGAGGTATAATCGAAAATACTACAGTCTCACAAATCGCAGAAGTTGCTTTTCTGTTGAAATACTGAAAAACAAACGATTGGAATTGACAAGTTTCTTTCTGTTGGCTGTGACTGCTATATGTTGAATAGAGAGAACAATAAAAAAATTAACTGAAGATTATTCATTCAGTCTGTTCAGAAAGAATATGGATGGATTTTGTTTGACTCGTGTTCCATATATCTAACAAGTGAAACTCCGAGTCCTGATTTTATAATGTATGAAAAGTGACACTGTGCATCAAACCTATGGCTGTCACTATTATTATTATTATTTATTGATGTTTAAAGTCATATACTTATGCACAATGGCTAATCATGACTGTGACAGTTTTACGGGTGGAGTAAGCCGGAGTACCCGGAGAGAACCACCGAGCAACGACGAGCAGCTGTAAGCTTCCAACATCTTAACTCCGCACTGCAGCACATGCGAGGTTAGATTGGTTGAAGACATGCGTACCATCGACGTGCAGTACGCCTTAGGACACGGCGTCATCGCGCCCCCGTGTGGACAATAGGTGTTAAGTGCCTTGCCCAAGGACACAACGCGGGAGTCCGAATTTATCAATCAGAAGGTCACCCATCCAGTGATTAACCGGGCTCGACGTTGCTTAACTTCGGTGATCTGAAGAGAACTGGTTACCGCAACGCCACCACGCCCCCTTATGGCTGCCACTGCCGGAAAAGCTGAATTTAGGCCTACAGTGATACCCATTCTGTACTTCAAGTTGATTTATTCAGTCAGAACAAGCGATTTCAGCAGCAGAAAATGTGTAAACAATGGTATTTTTATATGTAGAACATTTTTGCATCATGAAATGGGCCCAAAAAAATTTGAAGTTTTTTGATAAATTTCATAAGAGTAACCATAGGCAAAAACTTGAAAAAAACAGTTTTTCAGTTGATTAAACCAATAAGTGACACGCGTAAAGTTTTCCATTGTTCACGATTTTATTCTTGTGAAATCTTATCTTCTGAATTATTGAAGTCATTTTAACAGTTAATGTGTGGTGAGTGAACACCTCATTCACGTTATCATAAACGTTGAATTCTTAATTGGAACACTGGCGTATACAAGTTCGCAACTCAGAATAGAAGAGTCCACAGTTTCTGCCTTTGGCTGTTACATGAAAGGCTTGAACATTCCAACGAATCCCAATTTCGTTGTGTGACCTACCTGAATTAATGCTGACACAGAAGTAATACAGACCAACGCATAAAATTACCTACAATTAAAGCTAGTAATCACACAAATCGGCTAACAATTCTCGGCGATAAGAAATCTTGGAAGTTTGAAGAGAGACTCTTCTTAAACTGTACATAACGTTCCCTGGGCTACAATATGGAACGAACGTTACCAATCGCTTGTTTGAAGCAAACAATCTTAAACGACAGCCGAGCAAAACCACGACGAGCGTGTTTAGGTACCAAATGCCCGGCAAATGATGAAACAAGTCGAATCTGAACGTAAATATCAGACAAACGGTTCTACTCTAAAATATTCATTCACCTTCAGTATGATACATAAAATTAATGTTCAGCCGGGATAAACAGAGGAAGAGGTAGGAACCCAGGAGGTAGGAATCTAAACTTCAGCTGTGAAACACTAATTGTTGTAACGTGAACGCTTTCCATACCCACCGTGACTCCCTACTCTGCACACCCATATCGAAAAATATTCCAGATAAACCTGTGAGCGGCAGATCAAGACGAAAAGAAGATTTAGGGATCTAAAATGTAAAACTGAAATAAAACGCTCCCTCAAAAACAAACTGCCCCATACACCCGCTTTGATGGTATGCTATCCATAAAAACTGAGACACACACTATAGCACATGGAATATTGACACTGGTCTGCCGCCCAAGTTTAGCTCCAAATGTTGTCTAACTTGTAGGTAGAGACACTACACCAGTCATTCTGTGAAAGAAACATCTTTTAACTCTAAATACACAGAAAATTTAAAGTTTGTAGTGATGGAAAGCATTTGTTTGTTTATTATTGGGGTATCGTGACTCTTTTACCAACCTGATTTGTATTGTTTCGGATGAAAGAGTACTGAGAGCACGGAGAGAACCATCCTGCGGCAGCTATCTACTACCTTACTTCGTAACTTATAGAACCGGCTCACGCAGCTCTAGCATTGGTTGAAGGCTAGTGTACCATTAACCTGTTGTACGGATCTGCACAATGCATGAGCTGTTCCAACCTGGACAGCTGAAATTAGGGGCCTCACCAATGACATAACGTAGAAGAAAGGCATTGCTTATGGTGGTAATTTATTATTTATTTACTTATTTATTTATTTATTAGGGTTTAACGACACATTGACAGCCAAGGTCATATCGTGTCGGTGACAGTTTTACGGATGGAGGAAGCCGGAGTACCCAGAGACAACTACCGACCAACGACGAGCAGCTGCCAGCTCCCAAACATCGTAACTCCGCACTACTGCACAGGCAGGGTTAGATTGGTTGAAGACATGCGCCCCATCGACGTCAAGTACATCTTAGTACACAGCGTCATCGTGCCACCATGTGGACACTCGGGGTTAAGTGCCTTGCCCAAGGACACAACGCGGGATGGTGGTAACAAAGAGTGTCAATGCACATACTCTTTTAGTTTGTCAGAAGGGCTGTTTACTAAGAGTAGTAGAGAATATTCGCAATCTTTCATTTCAAGAAAATATTAAATCTGGCAGACAGTGGTGCGGAAGAGATAAAAGGCATTATTAAACAGTAATTAACGTCCCGTTATTTGACTTTATTTTTGCAACGTAATAACGCATCCAATTAGACAATGTAGCTTGTGGAGAAATGGTCTGGTGTTTTGGGGCAATTAGTTGTTTCCCAACATTTTTGTTTAAATGTACTGATTGTGGAGTATCCCAGCCTTTCGACCAGCTAATTTTCGAAAACACGTTCTATAGATGACGTAGCAACCAGAACAAAGCAAAAAATATATGTGTTAGGATAATGGGCAAAATGTAAGAACAGGTGGGTTTTGAACACACATCGCAACGATCACACACTTTTCATACAGCAAAGCACACGCCTGAACTTACTGATCTATTGCCCGATTCATTTTCTTGTGGCAAAATATAACTGGAAAACCTTAAACTGTTAGATCTCCATCATTCTGTTTCCAGTGGAGATAATAATGTACATTTTCGAGTACATGAGGGAGATGGGTGTATAAGGAGAAATATGCTAGTTATTAATAAAATAAAAAAAAAATATCAACAGAAACAAAGCTGCTCTGATCTGTTAAACTATAAACCAGCGTAGTGTCTGAGCAGACGATTTTTTGGCGGGGGATCTGTTCAGATGTCCAGAAGAGAGTCTTAACATTCAGAAGTTCTATAAATAGTAACAACTGACTGATGTTGGCAGTTATTTTGGTACAACATATTATCACCCGGGGTCAATATTTGAACACAAATATCCCAAAAAGGAATGAATAGAAAGTACCGATGTTCCGGGCCAGAATCAGGAACATCTCACTAAAGAGAAAGACCCTTTTGGCCCACTGAATTTCGTGTTAATAAAAAAGCGTATTTTCGAAAATTTGTGAAATTTTACCGAATTGGCACTCATTTTTTACCCCTGTCCATATTTTTGTCCATACATCCAGTCTATTCTCAGTCACGTTACGTATGTTTCTGTAGTACAGAATCGCCCATATATCATTTACTTTGACATTTCTGATGATGCGAGGGCCCTATGATGAAGGGACAACACCTATTAGGAAAAAACAATTTCAAAATTCCAAAGACTCAGAATTTAACCACCACCTAATTGTTTACTGCTATTTTAGGACACCCACCCAGTATTCATGCCTAAATCATTGCTAATAAACATAACAAAATGAAGTTTAGCTTATTGTTTACAAGCATGTTGCCCCTTCAGAGAGGAAACACACAAGGCTTTGTTTGGGCCCTGGGTCCTATTAAAGCAGTAACGCACAACGTGTCCACCCCAGTTAACATCACTTCTGTTGTTCCCAGGGCCCCTACAAGAATACACTCATGTGTAGTATTATAAAACATAAACGCGCCAGCTGTTACGCAAATGCACTCCCCAGTCTATAGCTTCCTTGTGCGTGTGTGAGAGTGGGGGTTGGGGGGGGGTTGGAGGGGTGGAAGTGTTGGCGGAACCAAACATAGTTCAGCCGAGCCCTCCACTGAAAAGTACTAATCATGATAGTCTGAGATTTGGGCTAAAAGCGCACATCGAAAATCTGCGCCGCTGATAACTCAAAGAACTTGAAAATTGAATTTGTTCAAAACATAGTCTTTTTACTCTAAATGACCACTGACAACCTTTGCTGGACAATTTTAGTGAAAGCTCATCCCATAGCACTGAACAATTATGGGACTATACTTCGGGGTATCCCAAGCAAATCCACCCTCATCACCTCGCACACCGTTATCTACAGACACGTCATTGTGTATGTAGAAATATGAAATATCTCTCGGCCGCAAAATAACCCCACCAAGCCTGGCCTCCAGTGAGGATAAAAACCCTTCATGTGGCTGCATATCAGTTTCTTAGATGCCTGTAATGACTGATATTCAAGCGCCATTGCTATTCGGGGTTTGCTCGGTCGTATATAATGAGGCCTTTCCATTTTCAAAAGGGAATAATCAAAGTTAGCTTCTGGAAGGCATCATTAGTTTTCAGACTCACTTACCTCCGCCTTTCTGATTAGAAGTCGCTATGGAGGTATAATCGAAAATACTACAGTCTCACAAATCGCAGAAGTTGCTTTTCTGTTGAAATACTGAAAAACAAACGATTGGAATTGACAAGTTTCTTTCTGTTGGCTGTGACTGCTATATGTTGAATAGAGAGAACAATAAAAAAATTAACTGAAGATTATTCATTCAGTCTGTTCAGAAAGAATATGGATGGATTTTGTTTGACTCGTGTTCCATATATCTAACAAGTGAAACTCCGAGTCCTGATTTTATAATGTATGAAAAGTGACACTGTGCATCAAACCTATGGCTGTCACTATTATTATTATTATTTATTGGTGTTTAAAGTCATATACTTATGCACAATGGCTAATCATGACTGTGACAGTTTTACGGGTGGAGTAAGCCGGAGTACCCGGAGAGAACCACCGAGCAACGACGAGCAGCTGTAAGCTTCCAACATCTTAACTCCGCACTGCAGCACATGCGAGGTTAGATTGGTTGAAGACATGCGTACCATCGACGTGCAGTACGCCTTAGGACACGGCGTCATCGCGCCCCCGTGTGGACAATAGGTGTTAAGTGCCTTGCCCAAGGACACAACGCGGGAGTCCGAATTTATCAATCAGAAGGTCACCCATCCAGTGATTAACCGGGCTCGACGTTGCTTAACTTCGGTGATCTGAAGAGAACTGGTTACCGCAACGCCACCACGCCCCCTTATGGCTGCCACTGCCGGAAAAGCTGAATTTAGGCCTACAGTGATACCCATTCTGTACTTCAAGTTGATTTATTCAGTCAGAACAAGCGATTTCAGCAGCAGAAAATGTGTAAACAATGGTATTTTTATATGTAGAACATTTTTGCATCATGAAATGGGCCCAAAAAAATTTGAAGTTTTTTGATAAATTTCATAAGAGTAACCATAGGCAAAAACTTGAAAAAAACAGTTTTTCAGTTGATTAAACCAATAAGTGACACGCGTAAAGTTTTCCATTGTTCACGATTTTATTCTTGTGAAATCTTATCTTCTGAATTATTGAAGTCATTTTAACAGTTAATGTGTGGTGAGTGAACACCTCATTCACGTTATCATAAACGTTGAATTCTTAATTGGAACACTGGCGTATACAAGTTCGCAACTTGGAATAGAAGAGTCCAAAGTTTCTGCCTATGGCTGTTACATGAAAGGCTTGAACATTCCAACGAATCCCAATTTCGTTGTGTGACGTACCTGAATTAATAGACACAGAAGTAATACAGACCAACGCATAAAATTACCTACAATTAAAGCTAGTAATCACACAAATCGGCTAACAATTCTCGGCCATAAGAAATCTTGGAAGTTTGAAGAGAGACTCTTCTTAAACTGTACATAACGTTCTCTGGGCTACAATATGGAACGAACGTTACCAATCGCTTGTTTGAAGCAAACAATCTTAAACGACAGCCGAGCAAAACCTCGACGAGCGTGTTTAGGTACCAAATGCCCAGCAAATGATGAAACAAGTCGAATCTGAACGTAAATATCAGACAAACGGTTCTACTCTAAAATATTCATTCACCTTCAGTATGATACATAAAATTAATGTTCAGCCGGGATAAACAGAGGAAGAGGTAGGAACCCAGGAGGTAGGAATCTAAACTTCAGCTGTGAAACACTAATTGTTGTAACGTGAACGCTTTCCATACCCACCGTGACTCCCTGCTCTACACATCCATATCGAAAAATATTCCAGATAAACCCGTGAGCGGCAGATCAAGACGAAAAGAAGATTTAGGGATCTAAAATGTAAAACTGAAATAAAACGCTCCCTCAAAAACAAACTGCCCCATACACCCGCTTTGATGGTATGCTATCCATAAAAAACTGAGACACACACTATAGCACATGGAATATTGACACTGGTCCGCCGCCCAAGTTTAGCTCCAAATGTTGTCTAATTTGTAGGTAGAGACACTACACCAGTCATTCTGTGAAAGAAACATCTTTTAACTCTAAATACACAGAAAATTTAAAGTTTGTAGTGATGGAAAGCATTTGTTTGTTTATTATTGGGGTATCGTGACTCTTTTATCAACCTGATTTGTATTGTGTCGGATGAAAGAGTACGGAGAGCACGGAGAGAACCATCCTGCGGCAGCTATCTACTACCTTACTTCGTAACTTACAGAACCGGCTCACGCAGCTCTAGCATTGGTTGAAGGCTAGTGTACCATTAACCTGTTGTACGGATCTGCACAATGCATGAGCTGTTCCAACCTGGACAGCTGAAATTAGGGGCCTCACCAATGACATAACGTAGAAGAAAGGCATTGCTTATGGTGGTAATTTATTATTTATTTACTTATTTATTTATTTATTAGGGTTTAACGACACATTGACAGCCAAGGTCATATCGTGTCGGTGACAGTTTTACGGATGGAGGAAGCCGGAGTACCCAGAGACAACTACCGACCAACGACGAGCAGCTGCCAGCTCCCAAACATCGTAACTCCGCACAACTGCACAGACAGGGTTAGATTGGTTGAAGACATGCGCCCCATCGACGTCAAGTACATCTTAGTACACAGCGTCATCGTGCCACCATGTGGACACTCGGGGTTAAGTGCTTTGCCCAAGGACACAACGCGGGATGGTGGTAACAAAGAGTGTCAATGCACATACTCTTTTAGTTTGTCAGAAGGGCTGTTTACTAAGAGTAGTAGAGAATATTCGCAATCTTTCATTTCAAGAAAATATTAAATCTGGCAGACAGTGGTGCGGAAGAGATAAAAGGCATTATTAAACAGTAATTAACGTCCCGTTATTTGACTTTATTTTTGCAACGTAATAACGCACCCAATTAGACAATGTAGCTTGTGGAGAAATGGTCTGGTGTTTTGGGGCAATTAGTTGTTTCCCAACATTTTTGTTTAAATGTACTGATTGTGGAGTATCCCAGCCTTTCGACCAGCTAATTTTCGAAAACACGTTCTATAGATGACGTAGCAACCAGAACAAAGCAAAAAATATATGTGTTAGGATAATGGGCAAAATGTATGAACAGGTGGGTTTTGAACACACATCGCAACGATCACACACTTTTCATACAGCAAAGCACACGCCTGAACTTACTGATCTATTGCCCGATTCATTTTCTTGTGGCAAAATATAACTGGAAAACCTTAAACTGTTAGATCTCCATCATTCTGTTTCCAGTGGAGATAATAATGTACATTTTCGAGTACATGAGGGAGATGGGTGTATAAGGAGAAATATGCTAGTTATTAATAAAATAAAAAAAAAATATCAACAGAAACAAAGCTGCTCTGATCTGTTAAACTATAAACCAGCGTAGTGTCTGAGCAGACGATTTTTTGGCGGGGTATCTGTTCAGATGTCCAGAAGAGAGTCTTAACATTCAGAAGTTCTATAAATAGTAACAACTGACTGATGTTGGCAGTTATTTTGGTACAACATATTATCACCCGGGGTCAATATTTGAACACAAATATCCCAAAAAGGAATGAATAGAAAGTACCGATGTTCCGGGCCAGAATCAGGAACATCTCACTAAAGAGAAAGACCCTTTTGGCCCACTGAATTTCGTGTTAATAAAAAAGCGTATTTTCGAAAATTTGTGAAATTTTACCGAATTGGCACTCATTTTTTACCCCTGTCCATATTTTTGTCCATACATCCAGTCTATTCTCAGTCACGTTACGTATGTTTCTGTAGTACAGAATCGCCCATATATCATTTACTTTGACATTTCTGATGATGCGAGGGCCCTATGATGAAGGGACAACACCTATTAGGAAAAAACAATTTCAAAATTCCAAAGACTCAGAATTTAACCACCACCTAATTGTTTACTGCTATTTTAGGACACCCACCCAGTATTCATGCCTAAATCATTGCTAATAAACATAACAAAATGAAGTTTAGCTTATTGTTTACAAGCATGTTGCCCCTTCAGAGAGGAAACACACAAGGCTTTGTTTGGGCCCTGGGTCCTATTAAAGCAGTAACGCACAACGTGTCCACCCCAGTTAACATCATTTCTGTTGTTCCCAGGGCCCCTACAAGAATACACTCATGTGTAGTATTATAAAACATAAACGCGCCAGCTGTTACGCAAATGCACTCCCCAGTCTATAGCTTCCTTGTGCGTGTGTGAGAGTGGGGGTTGGGGGGGGGGGGGTTGGAGGGGTGGAAGTGTTGGCGGAACCAAACATAGTTCAGCCGAGCCCTCCACTGAAAAGTACTAATCATGATAGTCTGAGATTTGGGCTAAAAGCGCACATCGAAAATCTGCGCCGCTGATAACTCAAAGAACTTGAAAATTGAATTTGTTCAAAACATAGTCTTTTTACTCTAAATGACCACTGACAACCTTTGCTGGACAATTTTAGTGAAAGCTCATCCCATAGCACTGAACAATTATGGGACTATACTTCGGGGTATCCCAAGCAAATCCACCCTCATCACCTCGCACACCGTTATCTACAGACACGTCATTGTGTATGTAGAAATATGAAATATCTCTCGGCCGCAAAATAACCCCACCAAGCCTGGCCTCCAGTGAGGATAAAAACCCTTCATGTGGCTGCAAATCAGTTTCTTAGATGCCTGTAATGACTGATATTCAAGCGCCATTGCTATTCGGGGTTTGCTCGGTCGTATATAATGAGGCCTTTCCATTTTCAAAAGGGAATAATCAAAGTTAGCTTCTGGAAGGCATCATTAGTTTTCAGACTCACTTACCTCCGCCTTTCTGATTAGAAGTCGCTATGGAGGTATAATCGAAAATACTACAGTCTCACAAATCGCAGAAGTTGCTTTTCTGTTGAAATACTGAAAAACAAACGATTGGAATTGACAAGTTTCTTTCTGTTGGCTGTGACTGCTATATGTTGAATAGAGAGAACAATAAAAAAATTAACTGAAGATTATTCATTCAGTCTGTTCAGAAAGAATATGGATGGATTTTGTTTGACTCGTGTTCCATATATCTAACAAGTGAAACTCCGAGTCCTGATTTTATAATGTATGAAAAGTGACACTGTGCATCAAACCTATGGCTGTCACTATTATTATTATTATTTATTGGTGTTTAAAGTCATATACTTATGCACAATGGCTAATCATGACTGTGACAGTTTTACGGGTGGAGTAAGCCGGAGTACCCGGAGAGAACCACCGAGCAACGACGAGCAGCTGTAAGCTTCCAACATCTTAACTCCGCACTGCAGCACATGCGAGGTTAGATTGGTTGAAGACATGCGTACCATCGACGTGCAGTACGCCTTAGGACACGGCGTCATCGCGCCCCCGTGTGGACAATAGGTGTTAAGTGCCTTGCCCAAGGACACAACGCGGGAGTCCGAATTTATCAATCAGAAGGTCACCCATCCAGTGATTAACCGGGCTCGACGTTGCTTAACTTCGGTGATCTGAAGAGAACTGGTTACCGCAACGCCACCACGCCCCCTTATGGCTGCCACTGCCGGAAAAGCTGAATTTAGGCCTACAGTGATACCCATTCTGTACTTCAAGTTGATTTATTCAGTCAGAACAAGCGATTTCAGCAGCAGAAAATGTGTAAACAATGGTATTTTTATATGTAGAACATTTTTGCATCATGAAATGGGCCCAAAAAAATTTGAAGTTTTTTGATAAATTTCATAAGAGTAACCATAGGCAAAAACTTGAAAAAAAACAGTTTTTCAGTTGATTAAACCAATAAGTGACACGCGTAAAGTTTTCCATTGTTCACGATTTTATTCTTGTGAAATCTTATCTTCTGAATTATTGAAGTCATTTTAACAGTTACTGTGTGGTGAGTGAACACCTCATTCACGTTATCATAAACGTTGAATTCTTAATTGGAACACTGGCGTATACAAGTTCGCAACTCAGAATAGAAGAGTCCACAGTTTCTGCCTTTGGCTGTTACATGAAAGGCTTGAACATTCCAACGAATCCCAATTTCGTTGTGTGACCTACCTGAATTAATGCTGACACAGAAGTAATACAGACCAACGCATAAAATTACCTACAATTAAAGCTAGTAATCACACAAATCGGCTAACAATTCTCGGCGATAAGAAATCTTGGAAGTTTGAAGAGAGACTCTTCTTAAACTGTACATAACGTTCCCTGGGCTACAATATGGAACGAACGTTACCAATCGCTTGTTTGAAGCAAACAATCTTAAACGACAGCCGAGCAAAACCACGACGAGCGTGTTTAGGTACCAAATGCCCGGCAAATGATGAAACAAGTCGAATCTGAACGTAAATATCAGACAAACGGTTCTACTCTAAAATATTCATTCACCTTCAGTATGATACATAAAATTAATGTTCAGCCGGGATAAACAGAGGAAGAGGTAGGAACCCAGGAGGTAGGAATCTAAACTTCAGCTGTGAAACACTAATTGTTGTAACGTGAACGCTTTCCATACCCACCGTGACTCCCTACTCTGCACACCCATATCGAATAATATTCCAGATAAACCTGTGAGCGGCAGATCAAGACGAAAAGAAGATTTAGGGATCTAAAATGTAAAACTGAAATAAAACGCTCCCTCAAAAACAAACTGCCCCATACACCCGCTTTGATGGTATGCTATCCATAAAAACTGAGACACACACTATAGCACATGGAATATTGACACTGGTCTGCCGCCCAAGTTTAGCTCCAAATGTTGTCTAACTTGTAGGTAGAGACACTACACCAGTCATTCTGTGAAAGAAACATCTTTTAACTCTAAATACACAGAAAATTTAAAGTTTGTAGTGATGGAAAGCATTTGTTTGTTTATTATTGGGGTATCGTGACTCTTTTACCAACCTGATTTGTATTGTTTCGGATGAAAGAGTACTGAGAGCACGGAGAGAACCATCCTGCGGCAGCTATCTACTACCTTACTTCGTAACTTATAGAACCGGCTCACGCAGCTCTAGCATTGGTTGAAGGCTAGTGTACCATTAACCTGTTGTACGGATCTGCACAATGCATGAGCTGTTCCAACCTGGACAGCTGAAATTAGGGGCCTCACCAATGACATAACGTAGAAGAAAGGCATTGCTTATGGTGGTAATTTATTATTTATTTATTTATTTATTTATTTATTAGGGTTTAACGACACATTGACAGCCAAGGTCATATCGTGTCGGTGACAGTTTTACGGATGGAGGAAGCCGGAGTACCCAGAGACAACTACCGACCAACGACGAGCAGCTGCCAGCTCCCAAACATCGTAACTCCGCACTACTGCACAGGCAGGGTTAGATTGGTTGAAGACATGCGCCCCATCGACGTCAAGTACATCTTAGTACACAGCGTCATCGTGCCACCATGTGGACACTCGGGGTTAAGTGCCTTGCCCAAGGACACAACGCGGGATGGTGGTAACAAAGAGTGTCAATGCACATACTCTTTTAGTTTGTCAGAAGGGCTGTTTACTAAGAGTAGTAGAGAATATTCGCAATCTTTCATTTCAAGAAAATATTAAATCTGGCAGACAGTGGTGCGGAAGAGATAAAAGGCATTATTAAACAGTAATTAACGTCCCGTTATTTGACTTTATTTTTGCAACGTAATAACGCACCCAATTAGACAATGTAGCTTGTGGAGAAATGGTCTGGTGTTTTGGGGCAATTAGTTGTTTCCCAACATTTTTGTTTAAATGTACTGATTGTGGAGTATCCCAGCCTTTCGACCAGCTAATTTGCGAAAACACGTTCTATAGATGACGTAGCAACCAGAACAAAGCAAAAAATATATGTGTTAGGATAATGGGCAAAATGTAAGAACAGGTGGGTTTTGAACACACATCGCAACGATCACACATTTTCATTAAGCAAAGCACACGCTTGAATTTACTGATCTATTGCCCGATTCATTTTCTTGTGGCAAAATATAACTGGAAAACCTTAAACTGTTAGATCTCCATCATTCTGTTTCCAGTGGAGATAATAATGTACATTTTCGAGTACATGAGGGAGATGGGTGTATAAGGAAAAATATGCTAGTTATTAATAAAATAAAAAAAATATCAGCAGAAACAAAAAAGCTCTGATCTGTTAAACTATAAACCAGCGTAGTGTCTGAGCAGACGATTTTTTGGCGGGGGATCTGTTCAGATGTCCAGAAGAGAGTATTAACATTCAGAAGTTCTATAAATAGTAACAACTGACTGATGTTGGTAGTTATTTTGGTACAAAATATCATCACCCGGGGTCAAAATTTGAACACAAATATCCCAAAAAGGAGTGAATAGAAAGTACCGATGTTCCGGGCCAGAATCAGGAACATCTCACTAAAGAGAAAGACCCTTTTGGCCCACTGAATTTCGTGTTAATAAAAAAGCGTATTTTCGAAAATTTGTGAAATTTTACCGAATTGGCACTCATTTTTTACCCCTGTCCATATTTTTGTCCATACATCCAGTCTATTCTCAGTCACGTTACGTATGTTTCTGTAGTACAGAATCGCCCATATATCATTTACTTTGACGTTTCTGATGATGCGAGGGCCCTCTGATGAAGGGACAACACCTATTAGGAAAAAACAATTTCAAAATTCCAAAGACTCAGAATTTAACCACCACCTAATTGTTTACTGCTATTTTAGGACACCCACCCAGTATTCATGCCTAAATCATTGCTAATAAACATAACAAAATGAAGTTTAGCTTATTGTTTACAAGCATGTTGCCCCTTCAGAGAGGAAACACACAAGGCTTTGTTTGGGCCCTGGGTCCTATTAAAGCAGTAACGCACAACGTGTCCACCCCAGTTAACATCACTTCTGTTGTTCCCAGGGCCCCTACAAGAATACACTCATGTGTATTGTTTTAAAACATAAACGCGCCAGCTGTTACGCAAATGCACTCCCCAGTCTATAGCTTCCTTGTGCGTGTTTGGGAGTGGGGGTTGGGGGGGGGGGGGTTGGAGGGGTGGAAGTGTTGGCGGAACCAAACATAGTTCAGCCGAGCCCTCCACTGAAAAGTACTAATCATGATAGTCTGAGATTTGGGCTAAAAGCGCACATCGAAAATCTGCGCCGCTGATAACTCAAAGAACTTAAAAATTTAATTTGTTCAAAACATAGTCTTTTTACTCTAAATGACCACTGACAACCTTTGCTGGACAATTTTAGTGAAAGCTCATCCCATAGCACTGAACAATCATGGGACTCTACTTCGGGGTATCCCAAGCAAATCCACCCTCATCACCTCGCACACCGTTATCTACAGACACGTCATTGTGTATGTAGAAATATGAAATATCTCTCGGCCGCAAAATAACCCCACCAAGCCTGGCCTCCCGTGAGGATAAAAACCCTTCATGTGGCTGCAAATCAGTTTCTTTGATGCCTGTAATGACTGATATTCAAGCGCCATTGCTATTCGGGGTTTGCTCGGTCGTATATAATGAGGCCTTTCCATTTTCAAAAGGGAATAATCAAAGTTAGCTTCTGGAAGGCATCATTACTTTTCAGACTCACTTACCTCCGCCTTTCTGATTAGAAAGTCGCTATGGAGGTATAATCGAAAATACTACAGTCTCACAAATCGCAGAAGTTGCTTTTCTGTTGAAATACTGAAAAACAAACGATGGGAATTGACAAGTGTCTTTCTGTTGGCTGTGACTGCTATATGTTGAATAGATAGAACAATAAAAAAATTAACTGAAGATTATTCATTCAGTCTGTTCAGAAAGAATATGGATGGATTTTGTTTTACTCGTGTTCCAAATATCTAACGAGTGAAACTCCGAGTCCTGATTTTATAAAGTATGAAAAGTGACACTGTGTATGAACCTATGCTGTCACTATTATTATTGTTATTTATTGGTGTTTAAGGTCATATACTTATGCACAATGGCTAATCATGACTGTGACAGTTTTACGGGTGGAGTAAGCCGGAGTACCCGGAGAGAACCACCGAGCAACGATGAGCAGCTGTAAGCTTCCAACATCTTAACTCCGCACTGCAGCACATGCGAGGTTAGATTGGTTGAAGACATGCGTACCATCGACGTGCAGTACGCCTTAGTACACGGCGTCATCGCGCCCCCGTGTGGACAACAGGTGTTAAGTGCCTTGCCCAAGGGCACAACGCGGGAGTCCGAATTTATCAATCAGAAGGTCACCCATCCAGTGATTAACCGGGCTCGACGTTGCTTAACTTCGGTGATCTGAAGAGAACTGGTTACCGCAACGCCACCACGCCCCCTTATGGCTGCCACTGCCGGAAAAGCTGAATTTAGGCCTACAGTGATACCCATTCTGTACTTGAAGTTGATTTATTCAGTCAGAACAAGCGATTTCAGCAGCAGAAAATGTGTAAACAATGGTATTTTTATATGTAGAACATTTTTGCATCATGAAATGGGCCCAAAAAAATTTGAAGTTTTTTGATAAATTTCATAAGAATAACCATAGGCAAAAACTTGAAAAAAAAAAAGTTTTTCAGTTGATTAAACCAATAAGTGACACGCGTAAAGTTTTCCATTGTTCACGATTTTATTCTTGTGAAATCTTATCTTCTGAATTATTGAAGTCATTTTAACAGTTAATGTGTGGTGAGTGAACACCTCATTCACGTTATCATAAACGTTGAATTCTTAATTGGAACACTGGCGTATACAAGTTCGCAACTTGGAATAGAAGAGTCCAAAGTTTCTGCCTATGGCTGTTACATGAAAGGCTTGAACATTCCAACGAATCCCAATTTCGTTGTGTGACGTACCTGAATTAATAGACACAGAAGTAATACAGACCAACGCATAAAATTACCTACAATTAAAGCTAGTAATCACACAAATCGGCTAACAATTCTCGGCCATAAGAAATCTTGGAAGTTTGAAGAGAGACTCTTCTTAAACTGTACATAACGTTCTCTGGGCTACAATATGGAACGAACGTTACCAATCGCTTGTTTGAAGCAAACAATCTTAAACGACAGCCGAGCAAAACCTCGACGAGCGTGTTTAGGTACCAAATGCCCAGCAAATGATGAAACAAGTCGAATCTGAACGTAAATATCAGACAAACGGTTCTACTCTAAAATATTCATTCACCTTCAGTATGATACATAAAATTAATGTTCAGCCGGGATAAACAGAGGAAGAGGTAGGAACCCAGGAGGTAGGAATCTAAACTTCAGCTGTGAAACACTAATTGTTGTAACGTGAACGCTTTCCATACCCACCGTGACTCCCTGCTCTACACATCCATATCGAAAAATATTCCAGATAAACCCGTGAGCGGCAGATCAAGACGAAAAGAAGATTTAGGGATCTAAAATGTAAAACTGAAATAAAACGCTCCCTCAAAAACAAACTGCCCCATACACCCGCTTTGATGGTATGCTATCCATAAAAAACTGAGACACACACTATAGCACATGGAATATTGACACTGGTCCGCCGCCCAAGTTTAGCTCCAAATGTTGTCTAATTTGTAGGTAGAGACACTACACCAGTCATTCTGTGAAAGAAACATCTTTTAACTCTAAATACACAGAAAATTTAAAGTTTGTAGTGATGGAAAGCATTTGTTTGTTTATTATTGGGGTATCGTGACTCTTTTATCAACCAGATTTGTATTGTGTCGGATGAAAGAGTACGGAGAGCACGGAGAGAACCATCCTGCGGCAGCTATCTACTACCTTACTTCGTAACTTACAGAACCGGCTCACGCAGCTCTAGCATTGGTTGAAGGCTAGTGTACCATTAACCTGTTGTACGGATCTGCACAATGCATGAGCTGTTCCAACCTGGACAGCTGAAATTAGGGGCCTCACCAATGACATAACGTAGAAGAAAGGCATTGCTTATGGTGGTAATTTATTATTTATTTACTTATTTATTTATTTATTAGGGTTTAACGACACATTGACAGCCAAGGTCATATCGTGTCGGTGACAGTTTTACGGATGGAGGAAGCCGGAGTACCCAGAGACAACTACCGACCAACGACGAGCAGCTGCCAGCTCCCAAACATCGTAACTCCGCACTACTGCACAGGCAGGGTTAGATTGGTTGAAGACATGCGCCCCATCGACGTCAAGTACATCTTAGTACACAGCGTCATCGTGCCACCATGTGGACACTCGGGGTTAAGTGCCTTGCCCAAGGACACAACGCGGGATGGTGGTAACAAAGAGTGTCAATGCACATACTCTTTTAGTTTGTCAGAAGGGCTGTTTACTAAGAGTAGTAGAGAATATTCGCAATCTTTCATTTCAAGAAAATATTAAATCTGGCAGACAGCGGTGCGGAAGAGATAAAAGGCATTATTAAACAGTAATTAACGTCCCGTTATTTGACTTTATTTTTGCAACGTAATAACGCACCCAATTAGACAATGTAGCTTGTGGAGAAATGGTCTGGTGTTTTGGGGCAATTAGTTGTTTCCCAACATTTTTGTTTAAATGTACTGATTGTGGAGTATCCCAGCCTTTCGACCAGCTAATTTTCGAAAACACGTTCTATAGATGACGTAGCAACCAGAACAAAGCAAAAAATATATGTGTTAGGATAATGGGCAAAATGTAAGAACAGGTGGGTTTTGAACACACATCGCAACGATCACACACTTTTCATACAGCAAAGCACACGCCTGAACTTACTGATCTATTGCCCGATTCATTTTCTTGTGGCAAAATATAACTGGAAAACCTTAAACTGTTAGATCTCCATCATTCTGTTTCCAGTGGAGATAATAATGTACATTTTCGAGTACATGAGGGAGATGGGTGTATAAGGAGAAATATGCTAGTTATTAATAAAATAAAAAAAAAATATCAACAGAAACAAAGCTGCTCTGATCTGTTAAACTATAAACCAGCGTAGTGTCTGAGCAGACGATTTTTTGGCGGGGGATCTGTTCAGATGTCCAGAAGAGAGTCTTAACATTCAGAAGTTCTATAAATAGTAACAACTGACTGATGTTGGCAGTTATTTTGGTACAACATATTATCACCCGGGGTCAATATTTGAACACAAATATCCCAAAAAGGAATGAATAGAAAGTACCGATGTTCCGGGCCAGAATCAGGAACATCTCACTAAAGAGAAAGACCCTTTTGGCCCACTGAATTTCGTGTTAATAAAAAAGCGTATTTTCGAAAATTTGTGAAATTTTACCGAATTGGCACTCATTTTTTACCCCTGTCCATATTTTTGTCCATACATCCAGTCTATTCTCAGTCACGTTACGTATGTTTCTGTAGTACAGAATCGCCCATATATCATTTACTTTGACATTTCTGATGATGCGAGGGCCCTATGATGAAGGGACAACACCTATTAGGAAAAAACAATTTCAAAATTCCAAAGACTCAGAATTTAACCACCACCTAATTGTTTACTGCTATTTTAGGACACCCACCCAGTATTCATGCCTAAATCATTGCTAATAAACATAACAAAATGAAGTTTAGCTTATTGTTTACAAGCATGTTGCCCCTTCAGAGAGGAAACACACAAGGCTTTGTTTGGGCCCTGGGTCCTATTAAAGCAGTAACGCACAACGTGTCCACCCCAGTTAACATCACTTCTGTTGTTCCCAGGGCCCCTACAAGAATACACTCATGTGTAGTATTATAAAACATAAACGCGCCAGCTGTTACGCAAATGCACTCCCCAGTCTATAGCTTCCTTGTGCGTGTGTGAGAGTGGGGGTTGGGGGGGGTTGGAGGGGTGGAAGTGTTGGCGGAACCAAACATAGTTCAGCCGAGCCCTCCACTGAAAAGTACTAATCATGATAGTCTGAGATTTGGGCTAAAAGCGCACATCGAAAATCTGCGCCGCTGATAACTCAAAGAACTTAAAAATTTAATTTGTTCAAAACATAGTCTTTTTACTCTAAATGACCACTGACAACCTTTGCTGGACAATTTTAGTGAAAGCTCATCCCATAGCACTGAACAATCATGGGACTCTACTTCGGGGTATCCCAAGCAAATCCACCCTCATCACCTCGCACACCGTTATCTACAGACACGTCATTGTGTATGTAGAAATATGAAATATCTCTCGGCCGCAAAATAACCCCACCAAGCCTGGCCTCCCGTGAGGATAAAAACCCTTCATGTGGCTGCAAATCAGTTTCTTTGATGCCTGTAATGACTGATATTCAAGCGCCATTGCTATTCGGGGTTTGCTCGGTCGTATATAATGAGGCCTTTCCATTTTCAAAAGGGAATAATCAAAGTTAGCTTCTGGAAGGCATCATTACTTTTCAGACTCACTTACCTCCGCCTTTCTGATTAGAAAGTCGCTATGGAGGTATAATCGAAAATACTACAGTCTCACAAATCGCAGAAGTTGCTTTTCTGTTGAAATACTGAAAAACAAACGATGGGAATTGACAAGTGTCTTTCTGTTGGCTGTGACTGCTATATGTTGAATAGATAGAACAATAAAAAAATTAACTGAAGATTATTCATTCAGTCTGTTCAGAAAGAATATGGATGGATTTTGTTTTACTCGTGTTCCAAATATCTAACGAGTGAAACTCCGAGTCCTGATTTTATAAAGTATGAAAAGTGACACTGTGTATGAACCTATGGCTGTCACTATTATTATTGTTATTTATTGGTGTTTAAGGTCATATACTTATGCACAATGGCTAATCATGACTGTGACAGTTTTACGGGTGGAGTAAGCCGGAGTACCCGGAGAGAACCACCGAGCAACGATGAGCAGCTGTAAGCTTCCAACATCTTAACTCCGCACTGCAGCACATGCGAGGTTAGATTGGTTGAAGACATGCGTACCATCGACGTGCAGTACGCCTTAGTACACGGCGTCATCGCGCCCCCGTGTGGACAACAGGTGTTAAGTGCCTTGCCCAAGGGCACAACGCGGGAGTCCGAATTTATCAATCAGAAGGTCACCCATCCAGTGATTAACCGGGCTCGACGTTGCTTAACTTCGGTGATCTGAAGAGAACTGGTTACCGCAACGCCACCACGCCCCCTTATGGCTGCCACTGCCGGAAAAGCTGAATTTAGGCCTACAGTGATACCCATTCTGTACTTGAAGTTGATTTATTCAGTCAGAACAAGCGATTTCAGCAGCAGAAAATGTGTAAACAATGGTATTTTTATATGTAGAACATTTTTGCATCATGAAATGGGCCCAAAAAAATTTGAAGTTTTTTGATAAATTTCATAAGAATAACCATAGGCAAAAACTTGAAAAAAAAAAAGTTTTTCAGTTGATTAAACCAATAAGTGACACGCGTAAAGTTTTCCATTGTTCACGATTTTATTCTTGTGAAATCTTATCTTCTGAATTATTGAAGTCATTTTAACAGTTAATGTGTGGTGAGTGAACACCTCATTCACGTTATCATAAACGTTGAATTCTTAATTGGAACACTGGCGTATACAAGTTCGCAACTTGGAATAGAAGAGTCCAAAGTTTCTGCCTATGGCTGTTACATGAAAGGCTTGAACATTCCAACGAATCCCAATTTCGTTGTGTGACGTACCTGAATTAATAGACACAGAAGTAATACAGACCAACGCATAAAATTACCTACAATTAAAGCTAGTAATCACACAAATCGGCTAACAATTCTCGGCCATAAGAAATCTTGGAAGTTTGAAGAGAGACTCTTCTTAAACTGTACATAACGTTCTCTGGGCTACAATATGGAACGAACGTTACCAATCGCTTGTTTGAAGCAAACAATCTTAAACGACAGCCGAGCAAAACCTCGACGAGCGTGTTTAGGTACCAAATGCCCAGCAAATGATGAAACAAGTCGAATCTGAACGTAAATATCAGACAAACGGTTCTACTCTAAAATATTCATTCACCTTCAGTATGATACATAAAATTAATGTTCAGCCGGGATAAACAGAGGAAGAGGTAGGAACCCAGGAGGTAGGAATCTAAACTTCAGCTGTGAAACACTAATTGTTGTAACGTGAACGCTTTCCATACCCACCGTGACTCCCTGCTCTACACATCCATATCGAAAAATATTCCAGATAAACCCGTGAGCGGCAGATCAAGACGAAAAGAAGATTTAGGGATCTAAAATGTAAAACTGAAATAAAACGCTCCCTCAAAAACAAACTGCCCCATACACCCGCTTTGATGGTATGCTATCCATAAAAAACTGAGACACACACTATAGCACATGGAATATTGACACTGGTCCGCCGCCCAAGTTTAGCTCCAAATGTTGTCTAATTTGTAGGTAGAGACACTACACCAGTCATTCTGTGAAAGAAACATCTTTTAACTCTAAATACACAGAAAATTTAAAGTTTGTAGTGATGGAAAGCATTTGTTTGTTTATTATTGGGGTATCGTGACTCTTTTATCAACCAGATTTGTATTGTGTCGGATGAAAGAGTACGGAGAGCACGGAGAGAACCATCCTGCGGCAGCTATCTACTACCTTACTTCGTAACTTACAGAACCGGCTCACGCAGCTCTAGCATTGGTTGAAGGCTAGTGTACCATTAACCTGTTGTACGGATCTGCACAATGCATGAGCTGTTCCAACCTGGACAGCTGAAATTAGGGGCCTCACCAATGACATAACGTAGAAGAAAGGCATTGCTTATGGTGGTAATTTATTATTTATTTACTTATTTATTTATTTATTAGGGTTTAACGACACATTGACAGCCAAGGTCATATCGTGTCGGTGACAGTTTTACGGATGGAGGAAGCCGGAGTACCCAGAGACAACTACCGATCAACGACGAGCAGCTGCCAGCTCCCAAACATCGTAACTCCGCACTACTGCACAGGCAGGGTTAGATTGGTTGAAGACATGCGCCCCATCGACGTCAAGTACATCTTAGTACACAGCGTCATCGTGCCACCATGTGGACACTCGGGGTTAAGTGCCTTGCCCAAGGACACAACGCGGGATGGTGGTAACAAAGAGTGTCAATGCACATACTCTTTTAGTTTGTCAGAAGGGCTGTTTACTAAGAGTAGTAGAGAATATTCGCAATCTTTCATTTCAAGAAAATATTAAATCTGGCAGACAGCGGTGCGGAAGAGATAAAAGGCATTATTAAACAGTAATTAACGTCCCGTTATTTGACTTTATTTTTGCAACGTAATAACGCACCCAATTAGACAATGTAGCTTGTGGAGAAATGGTCTGGTGTTTTGGGGCAATTAGTTGTTTCCCAACATTTTTGTTTAAATGTACTGATTGTGGAGTATCCCAGCCTTTCGACCAGCTAATTTTCGAAAACACGTTCTATAGATGACGTAGCAACCAGAACAAAGCAAAAAATATATGTGTTAGGATAATGGGCAAAATGTAAGAACAGGTGGGTTTTGAACACACATCGCAACGATCACACACTTTTCATACAGCAAAGCACACGCCTGAACTTACTGATCTATTGCCCGATTCATTTTCTTGTGGCAAAATATAACTGGAAAACCTTAAACTGTTAGATCTCCATCATTCTGTTTCCAGTGGAGATAATAATGTACATTTTCGAGTACATGAGGGAGATGGGTGTATAAGGAGAAATATGCTAGTTATTAATAAAATAAAAAAAAAATATCAACAGAAACAAAGCTGCTCTGATCTGTTAAACTATAAACCAGCGTAGTGTCTGAGCAGACGATTTTTTGGCGGGGGATCTGTTCAGATGTCCAGAAGAGAGTCTTAACATTCAGAAGTTCTATAAATAGTAACAACTGACTGATGTTGGCAGTTATTTTGGTACAACATATTATCACCCGGGGTCAATATTTGAACACAAATATCCCAAAAAGGAATGAATAGAAAGTACCGATGTTCCGGGCCAGAATCAGGAACATCTCACTAAAGAGAAAGACCCTTTTGGCCCACTGAATTTCGTGTTAATAAAAAAGCGTATTTTCGAAAATTTGTGAAATTTTACCGAATTGGCACTCATTTTTTACCCCTGTCCATATTTTTGTCCATACATCCAGTCTATTCTCAGTCACGTTACGTATGTTTCTGTAGTACAGAATCGCCCATATATCATTTACTTTGACATTTCTGATGATGCGAGGGCCCTATGATGAAGGGACAACACCTATTAGGAAAAAACAATTTCAAAATTCCAAAGACTCAGAATTTAACCACCACCTAATTGTTTACTGCTATTTTAGGACACCCACCCAGTATTCATGCCTAAATCATTGCTAATAAACATAACAAAATGAAGTTTAGCTTATTGTTTACAAGCATGTTGCCCCTTCAGAGAGGAAACACACAAGGCTTTGTTTGGGCCCTGGGTCCTATTAAAGCAGTAACGCACAACGTGTCCACCCCAGTTAACATCACTTCTGTTGTTCCCAGGGCCCCTACAAGAATACACTCATGTGTAGTATTATAAAACATAAACGCGCCAGCTGTTACGCAAATGCACTCCCCAGTCTATAGCTTCCTTGTGCGTGTGTGAGAGTGGGGGTTGGGGGGGGTTGGAGGGGTGGAAGTGTTGGCGGAACCAAACATAGTTCAGCCGAGCCCTCCACTGAAAAGTACTAATCATGATAGTCTGAGATTTGGGCTAAAAGCGCACATCGAAAATCTGCGCCGCTGATAACTCAAAGAACTTGAAAATTGAATTTGTTCAAAACATAGTCTTTTTACTCTAAATGACCACTGACAACCTTTGCTGGACAATTTTAGTGAAAGCTCATCCCATAGCACTGAACAATTATGGGACTATACTTCGGGGTATCCCAAGCAAATCCACCCTCATCACCTCGCACACCGTTATCTACAGACACGTCATTGTGTATGTAGAAATATGAAATATCTCTCGGCCGCAAAATAACCCCACCAAGCCTGGCCTCCAGTGAGGATAAAAACCCTTCATGTGGCTGCAAATCAGTTTCTTAGATGCCTGTAATGACTGATATTCAAGCGCCATTGCTATTCGGGGTTTGCTCGGTCGTATATAATGAGGCCTTTCCATTTTCAAAAGGGAATAATCAAAGTTAGCTTCTGGAAGGCATCATTAGTTTTCAGACTCACTTACCTCCGCCTTTCTGATTAGAAGTCGCTATGGAGGTATAATCGAAAATACTACAGTCTCACAAATCGCAGAAGTTGCTTTTCTGTTGAAATACTGAAAAACAAACGATTGGAATTGACAAGTTTCTTTCTGTTGGCTGTGACTGCTATATGTTGAATAGAGAGAACAATAAAAAAATTAACTGAAGATTATTCATTCAGTCTGTTCAGAAAGAATATGGATGGATTTTGTTTGACTCGTGTTCCATATATCTAACAAGTGAAACTCCGAGTCCTGATTTTATAATGTATGAAAAGTGACACTGTGCATCAAACCTATGGCTGTCACTATTATTATTATTATTTATTGGTGTTTAAAGTCATATACTTATGCACAATGGCTAATCATGACTGTGACAGTTTTACGGGTGGAGTAAGCCGGAGTACCCGGAGAGAACCACCGAGCAACGACGAGCAGCTGTAAGCTTCCAACATCTTAACTCCGCACTGCAGCACGTGCGAGGTTAGATTGGTTGAAGACATGCGTACCATCGACGTGCAGTACGCCTTAGGACACGGCGTCATCGCGCCCCCGTGTGGACAATAGGTGTTAAGTGCCTTGCCCAAGGACACAACGCGGGAGTCCGAATTTATCAATCAGAAGGTCACCCATCCAGTGATTAACCGGGCTCGACGTTGCTTAACTTCGGTGATCTGAAGAGAACTGGTTACCGCAACGCCACCACGCCCCCCTTATGGCTGCCACTGCCGGAAAAGCTGAATTTAGGCCTACAGTGATACCCATTCTGTACTTGAAGTTGATTTATTCAGTCAGAACAAGCGATTTCAGCAGCAGAAAATGTGTAAACAATGGTATTTTTATATGTAGAACATTTTTGCATCATGAAATGGGCCCAAAAAAATTTGAAGTTTTTTGATAAATTTCATAAGAGTAACCATAGGCAAAAACTTGAAAAAAACAGTTTTTCAGTTGATTAAACCAATAAGTGACACGCGTAAAGTTTTCCATTGTTCACGATTTTATTCTTGTGAAATCTTATCTTCTGAATTATTGAAGTCATTTTAACAGTTACTGTGTGGTGAGTGAACACCTCATTCACGTTATCATAAACGTTGAATTCTTAATTGGAACACTGGCGTATACAAGTTCGCAACTCAGAATAGAAGAGTCCACAGTTTCTGCCTTTGGCTGTTACATGAAAGGCTTGAACATTCCAACGAATCCCAATTTCGTTGTGTGACCTACCTGAATTAATGCTGACACAGAAGTAATACAGACCAACGCATAAAATTACCTACAATTAAAGCTAGTAATCACACAAATCGGCTAACAATTCTCGGCGATAAGAAATCTTGGAAGTTTGAAGAGAGACTCTTCTTAAACTGTACATAACGTTCCCTGGGCTACAATATGGAACGAACGTTACCAATCGCTTGTTTGAAGCAAACAATCTTAAACGACAGCCGAGCAAAACCACGACGAGCGTGTTTAGGTACCAAATGCCCGGCAAATGATGAAACAAGTCGAATCTGAACGTAAATATCAGACAAACGGTTCTACTCTAAAATATTCATTCACCTTCAGTATGATACATAAAATTAATGTTCAGCCGGGATAAACAGAGGAAGAGGTAGGAACCCAGGAGGTAGGAATCTAAACTTCAGCTGTGAAACACTAATTGTTGTAACGTGAACGCTTTCCATACCCACCGTGACTCCCTACTCTGCACACCCATATCGAAAAATATTCCAGATAAACCTGTGAGCGGCAGATCAAGACGAAAAGAAGATTTAGGGATCTAAAATGTAAAACTGAAATAAAACGCTCCCTCAAAAACAAACTGCCCCATACACCCGCTTTGATGGTATGCTATCCATAAAAACTGAGACACACACTATAGCACATGGAATATTGACACTGGTCTGCCGCCCAAGTTTAGCTCCAAATGTTGTCTAACTTGTAGGTAGAGACACTACACCAGTCATTCTGTGAAAGAAACATCTTTTAACTCTAAATACACAGAAAATTTAAAGTTTGTAGTGATGGAAAGCATTTGTTTGTTTATTATTGGGGTATCGTGACTCTTTTACCAACCTGCTTTGTATTGTTTCGGATGAAAGAGTACTGAGAGCACGGAGAGAACCATCCTGCGGCAGCTATCTACTACCTTACTTCGTAACTTATAGAACCGGCTCACGCAGCTCTAGCATTGGTTGAAGGCTAGTGTACCATTAACCTGTTGTACGGATCTGCACAATGCATGAGCTGTTCCAACCTGGACAGCTGAAATTAGGGGCCTCACCAATGACATAACGTAGAAGAAAGGCATTGCTTATGGTGGTAATTTATTATTTATTTACTTATTTATTTATTTATTAGGGTTTAACGACACATTGACAGCCAAGGTCATATCGTGTCGGTGACAGTTTTACGGATGGAGGAAGCCGGAGTACCCAGAGACAACTACCGACCAACGACGAGCAGCTGCCAGCTCCCAAACATCGTAACTCCGCACTACTGCACAGGCAGGGTTAGATTGGTTGAAGACATGCGCCCCATCGACGTCAAGTACATCTTAGTACACAGCGTCATCGTGCCACCATGTGGACACTCGGGGTTAAGTGCCTTGCCCAAGGACACAACGCGGGATGGTGGTAACAAAGAGTGTCAATGCACATACTCTTTTAGTTTGTCAGAAGGGCTGTTTACTAAGAGTAGTAGAGAATATTCGCAATCTTTCATTTCAAGAAAATATTAAATCTGGCAGACAGTGGTGCGGAAGAGATAAAAGGCATTATTAAACAGTAATTAACGTCCCGTTATTTGACTTTATTTTTGCAACGTAATAACGCATCCAATTAGACAATGTAGCTTGTGGAGAAATGGTCTGGTGTTTTGGGGCAATTAGTTGTTTCCCAACATTTTTGTTTAAATGTACTGATTGTGGAGTATCCCAGCCTTTCGACCAGCTAATTTTCGAAAACACGTTCTATAGATGACGTAGCAACCAGAACAAAGCAAAAAATATATGTGTTAGGATAATGGGCAAAATGTAAGAACAGGTGGGTTTTGAACACACATCGCAACGATCACACACTTTTCATACAGCAAAGCACACGCCTGAACTTACTGATCTATTGCCCGATTCATTTTCTTGTGGCAAAATATAACTGGAAAACCTTAAACTGTTAGATCTCCATCATTCTGTTTCCAGTGGAGATAATAATGTACATTTTCGAGTACATGAGGGAGATGGGTGTATAAGGAGAAATATGCTAGTTATTAATAAAATAAAAAAAAAATATCAACAGAAACAAAGCTGCTCTGATCTGTTAAACTATAAACCAGCGTAGTGTCTGAGCAGACGATTTTTTGGCGGGGGATCTGTTCAGATGTCCAGAAGAGAGTCTTAACATTCAGAAGTTCTATAAATAGTAACAACTGACTGATGTTGGCAGTTATTTTGGTACAACATATTATCACCCGGGGTCAATATTTGAACACAAATATCCCAAAAAGGAATGAATAGAAAGTACCGATGTTCCGGGCCAGAATCAGGAACATCTCACTAAAGAGAAAGACCCTTTTGGCCCACTGAATTTCGTGTTAATAAAAAAGCGTATTTTCGAAAATTTGTGAAATTTTACCGAATTGGCACTCATTTTTTACCCCTGTCCATATTTTTGTCCATGCATCCAGTCTATTCTCAGTCACGTTACGTATGTTTCTGTAGTACAGAATCGCCCATATATCATTTACTTTGACATTTCTGATGATGCGAGGGCCCTATGATGAAGGGACAACACCTATTAGGAAAAAACAATTTCAAAATTCCAAAGACTCAGAATTTAACCACCACCTAATTGTTTACTGCTATTTTAGGACACCCACCCAGTATTCATGCCTAAATCATTGCTAATAAACATAACAAAATGAAGTTTAGCTTATTGTTTACAAGCATGTTGCCCCTTCAGAGAGGAAACACACAAGGCTTTGTTTGGGCCCTGGGTCCTATTAAAGCAGTAACGCACAACGTGTCCACCCCAGTTAACATCACTTCTGTTGTTCCCAGGGCCCCTACAAGAATACACTCATGTGTAGTATTATAAAACATAAACGCGCCAGCTGTTACGCAAATGCACTCCCCAGTCTATAGCTTCCTTGTGCGTGTGTGAGAGTGGGGGTTGGGGGGGGGGGGGGGGGGTTGGAGGGGTGGAAGTGTTGGCGGAACCAAACATAGTTCAGCCGAGCCCTCCACTGAAAAGTACTAATCATGATAGTCTGAGATTTGGGCTAAAAGCGCACATCGAAAATCTGCGCCGCTGATAACTCAAAGAACTTGAAAATTGAATTTGTTCAAAACATAGTCTTTTTACTCTAAATGACCACTGACAACCTTTGCTGGACAATTTTAGTGAAAGCTCATCCCATAGCACTGAACAATTATGGGACTATACTTCGGGGTATCCCAAGCAAATCCACCCTCATCACCTCGCACACCGTTATCTACAGACACGTCATTGTGTATGTAGAAATATGAAATATCTCTCGGCCGCAAAATAACCCCACCAAGCCTGGCCTCCAGTGAGGATAAAAACCCTTCATGTGGCTGCAAATCAGTTTCTTAGATGCCTGTAATGACTGATATTCAAGCGCCATTGCTATTCGGGGTTTGCTCGGTCGTATATAATGAGGCCTTTCCATTTTCAAAAGGGAATAATCAAAGTTAGCTTCTGGAAGGCATCATTAGTTTTCAGACTCACTTACCTCCGCCTTTCTGATTAGAAGTCGCTATGGAGGTATAATCGAAAATACTACAGTCTCACAAATCGCAGAAGTTGCTTTTCTGTTGAAATACTGAAAAACAAACGATTGGAATTGACAAGTTTCTTTCTGTTGGCTGTGACTGCTATATGTTGAATAGAGAGAACAATAAAAAAATTAACTGAAGATTATTCATTTAGTCTGTTCAGAAAGAATATGGATGGATTTTGTTTGACTCGTGTTCCATATATCTAACAAGTGAAACTCCGAGTCCTGATTTTATAATGTATGAAAAGTGACACTGTGCATCAAACCTATGGCTGTCACTATTATTATTATTATTTATTGGTGTTTAAAGTCATATACTTATGCACAATGGCTAATCATGACTGTGACAGTTTTACGGGTGGAGTAAGCCGGAGTACCCGGAGAGAACCACCGAGCAACGACGAGCAGCTGTAAGCTTCCAACATCTTAACTCCGCACTGCAGCACATGCGAGGTTAGATTGGTTGAAGACATGCGTACCATCGACGTGCAGTACGCCTTAGGACACGGCGTCATCGTGCCCCCGTGTGGACAATAGGTGTTAAGTGCCTTGCCCAAGGACACAACGCGGGAGTCCGAATTTATCAATCAGAAGGTCACCCATCCAGTGATTAACCGGGCTCGACGTTGCTTAACTTCGGTGATCTGAAGAGAACTGGTTACCGCAACGCCACCACGCCCCCTTATGGCTGCCACTGCCGGAAAAGCTGAATTTAGGCCTACAGTGATACCCATTCTGTACTTGAAGTTGATTTATTCAGTCAGAACAAGCGATTTCAGCAGCAGAAAATGTGTAAACAATGGTATTTTTATATGTAGAACATTTTTGCATCATGAAATGGGCCCAAAAAAATTTGAAGTTTTTTGATAAATTTCATAAGAGTAACCATAGGCAAAAACTTGAAAAAAACAGTTTTTCAGTTGATTAAACCAATAAGTGACACGCGTAAAGTTTTCCATTGTTCACGATTTTATTCTTGTGAAATCTTATCTTCTGAATTATTGAAGTCATTTTAACAGTTAATGTGTGGTGAGTGAACACCTCATTCACGTTATCATAAACGTTGAATTCTTAATTGGAACACTGGCGTATACAAGTTCGCAACTTGGAATAGAAGAGTCCAAAGTTTCTGCCTATGG
This sequence comes from Pictodentalium vernedei, assembly GCA_031216915.1. NCBI lineage: Eukaryota > Metazoa > Mollusca > Scaphopoda > Dentaliida > Dentaliidae > Pictodentalium > Pictodentalium vernedei. Next base: position 87,005,649 of record CM062290.1, on the reverse strand, counting down.
CTGTTACATGAAAGGCTTGAACATTCCAACGAATCCCAATTTCGTTGTGTGACGTACCTGAATTAATAGACACAGAAGTAATACAGACCAACGCATAAAATTACCTACAATTAAAGCTAGTAATCACACAAATCGGCTAACAATTCTCGGCCATAAGAAATCTTGGAAGTTTGAAGAGAGACTCTTCTTAAACTGTACATAACGTTCTCTGGGCTACAATATGGAACGAACGTTACCAATCGCTTGTTTGAAGCAAACAATCTTAAACGACAGCCGAGCAAAACCTCGACGAGCGTGTTTAGGTACCAAATGCCCAGCAAATGATGAAACAAGTCGAATCTGAACGTAAATATCAGACAAACGGTTCTACTCTAAAATATTCATTCACCTTCAGTATGATACATAAAATTAATGTTCAGCCGGGATAAACAGAGGAAGAGGTAGGAACCCAGGAGGTAGGAATCTAAACTTCAGCTGTGAAACACTAATTGTTGTAACGTGAACGCTTTCCATACCCACCGTGACTCCCTGCTCTACACATCCATATCGAAAAATATTCCAGATAAACCCGTGAGCGGCAGATCAAGACGAAAAGAAGATTTAGGGATCTAAAATGTAAAACTGAAATAAAACGCTCCCTCAAAAACAAACTGCCCCATACACCCGCTTTGATGGTATGCTATCCATAAAAAACTGAGACACACACTATAGCACATGGAATATTGACACTGGTCCGCCGCCCAAGTTTAGCTCCAAATGTTGTCTAATTTGTAGGTAGAGACACTACACCAGTCATTCTGTGAAAGAAACATCTTTTAACTCTAAATACACAGAAAATTTAAAGTTTGTAGTGATGGAAAGCATTTGTTTGTTTATTATTGGGGTATCGTGACTCTTTTATCAACCTGATTTGTATTGTGTCGGATGAAAGAGTACGGAGAGCACGGAGAGAACCATCCTGCGGCAGCTATCTACTACCTTACTTCGTAACTTACAGAACCGGCTCACGCAGCTCTAGCATTGGTTGAAGGCTAGTGTACCATTAACCTGTTGTACGGATCTGCACAATGCATGAGCTGTTCCAACCTGGACAGCTGAAATTAGGGGCCTCACCAATGACATAACGTAGAAGAAAGGCATTGCTTATGGTGGTAATTTATTATTTATTTACTTATTTATTTATTTATTAGGGTTTAACGACACATTGACAGCCAAGGTCATATCGTGTCGGTGACAGTTTTACGGATGGAGGAAGCCGGAGTACCCAGAGACAACTACCGACCAACGACGAGCAGCTGCCAGCTCCCAAACATCGTAACTCCGCACTACTGCACAGACAGGGTTAGATTGGTTGAAGACATGCGCCCCATCGACGTCAAGTACATCTTAGTACACAGCGTCATCGTGCCACCATGTGGACACTCGGGGTTAAGTGCCTTGCCCAAGGACACAACGCGGGATGGTGGTAACAAAGAGTGTCAATGCACATACTCTTTTAGTTTGTCAGAAGGGCTGTTTACTAAGAGTAGTAGAGAATATTCGCAATCTTTCATTTCAAGAAAATATTAAATCTGGCAGACAGTGGTGCGGAAGAGATAAAAGGCATTATTAAACAGTAATTAACGTCCCGTTATTTGACTTTATTTTTGCAACGTAATAACGCACCCAATTAGACAATGTAGCTTGTGGAGAAATGGTCTGGTGTTTTGGGGCAATTAGTTGTTTCCCAACATTTTTGTTTAAATGTACTGATTGTGGAGTATCCCAGCCTTTCGACCAGCTAATTTTCGAAAACACGTTCTATAGATGACGTAGCAACCAGAACAAAGCAAAAAATATATGTGTTAGGATAATGGGCAAAATGTAAGAACAGGTGGGTTTTGAACACACATCGCAACGATCACACACTTTTCATACAGCAAAGCACACGCCTGAACTTACTGATCTATTGCCCGATTCATTTTCTTGTGGCAAAATATAACTGGAAAACCTTAAACTGTTAGATCTCCATCATTCTGTTTCCAGTGGAGATAATAATGTACATTTTCGAGTACATGAGGGAGATGGGTGTATAAGGAGAAATATGCTAGTTATTAATAAAATAAAAAAAAATATATCAACAGAAACAAAGCTGCTCTGATCTGTTAAACTATAAACCAGCGTAGTGTCTGAGCAGACGATTTTTTGGCGGGGGATCTGTTCAGATGTCCAGAAGAGAGTCTTAACATTCAGAAGTTCTATAAATAGTAACAACTGACTGATGTTGGCAGTTATTTTGGTACAACATATTATCACCCGGGGTCAATATTTGAACACAAATATCCCAAAAAGGAATGAATAGAAAGTACCGATGTTCCGGGCCAGAATCAGGAACATCTCACTAAAGAGAAAGACCCTTTTGGCCCACTGAATTTCGTGTTAATAAAAAAGCGTATTTTCGAAAATTTGTGAAATTTTACCGAATTGGCACTCATTTTTTACCCCTGTCCATATTTTTGTCCATACATCCAGTCTATTCTCAGTCACGTTACGTATGTTTCTGTAGTACAGAATCGCCCATATATCATTTACTTTGACATTTCTGATGATGCGAGGGCCCTATGATGAAGGGACAACACCTATTAGGAAAAAACAATTTCAAAATTCCAAAGACTCAGAATTTAACCACCACCTAATTGTTTACTGCTATTTTAGGACACCCACCCAGTATTCATGCCTAAATCATTGCTAATAAACATAACAAAATGAAGTTTAGCTTATTGTTTACAAGCATGTTGCCCCTTCAGAGAGGAAACACACAAGGCTTTGTTTGGGCCCTGGGTCCTATTAAAGCAGTAACGCACAACGTGTCCACCCCAGTTAACATCACTTCTGTTGTTCCCAGGGCCCCTACAAGAATACACTCATGTGTAGTATTATAAAACATAAACGCGCCAGCTGTTACGCAAATGCACTCCCCAGTCTATAGCTTCCTTGTGCGTGTGTGAGAGTGGGGGTTGGGGGGGGGGTTGGAGGGGTGGAAGTGTTGGCGGAACCAAACATAGTTCAGCCGAGCCCTCCACTGAAAAGTACTAATCATGATAGTCTGAGATTTGGGCTAAAAGCGCACATCGAAAATCTGCGCCGCTGATAACTCAAAGAACTTGAAAATTGAATTTGTTCAAAACATAGTCTTTTTACTCTAAATGACCACTGACAACCTTTGCTGGACAATTTTAGTGAAAGCTCATCCCATAGCACTGAACAATTATGGGACTATACTTCGGGGTATCCCAAGCAAATCCACCCTCATCACCTCGCACACCGTTATCTACAGACACGTCATTGTGTATGTAGAAATATGAAATATCTCTCGGCCGCAAAATAACCCCACCAAGCCTGGCCTCCAGTGAGGATAAAAACCCTTCATGTGGCTGCAAATCAGTTTCTTAGATGCCTGTAATGACTGATATTCAAGCGCCATTGCTATTCGGGGTTTGCTCGGTCGTATATAATGAGGCCTTTCCATTTTCAAAAGGGAATAATCAAAGTTAGCTTCTGGAAGGCATCATTAGTTTTCAGACTCACTTACCTCCGCCTTTCTGATTAGAAGTCGCTATGGAGGTATAATCGAAAATACTACAGTCTCACAAATCGCAGAAGTTGCTTTTCTGTTGAAATACTGAAAAACAAACGATTGGAATTGACAAGTTTCTTTCTGTTGGCTGTGACTGCTATATGTTGAATAGAGAGAACAATAAAAAAATTAACTGAAGATTATTCATTCAGTCTGTTCAGAAAGAATATGGATGGATTTTGTTTGACTCGTGTTCCATATATCTAACAAGTGAAACTCCGAGTCCTGATTTTATAATGTATGAAAAGTGACACTGTGCATCAAACCTATGGCTGTCACTATTATTATTATTATTTATTGGTGTTTAAAGTCATATACTTATGCACAATGGCTAATCATGACTGTGACAGTTTTACGGGTGGAGTAAGCCGGAGTACCCGGAGAGAACCACCGAGCAACGACGAGCAGCTGTAAGCTTCCAACATCTTAACTCCGCACTGCAGCACATGCGAGGTTAGATTGGTTGAAGACATGCGTACCATCGACGTGCAGTACGCCTTAGGACACGGCGTCATCGCGCCCCCGTGTGGACAATAGGTGTTAAGTGCCTTGCCCAAGGACACAACGCGGGAGTCCGAATTTATCAATCAGAAGGTCACCCATCCAGTGATTAACCGGGCTCGACGTTGCTTAACTTCGGTGATCTGAAGAGAACTGGTTACCGCAACGCCACCACGCCCCCTTATGGCTGCCACTGCCGGAAAAGCTGAATTTAGGCCTACAGTGATACCCATTCTGTACTTCAAGTTGATTTATTCAGTCAGAACAAGCGATTTCAGCAGCAGAAAATGTGTAAACAATGGTATTTTTATATGTAGAACATTTTTGCATCATGAAATGGGCCCAAAAAAATTTGAAGTTTTTTGATAAATTTCATAAGAGTAACCATAGGCAAAAACTTGAAAAAACAGTTTTTCAGTTGATTAAACCAATAAGTGACACGCGTAAAGTTTTCCATTGTTCACGATTTTATTCTTGTGAAATCTTATCTTCTGAATTATTGAAGTCATTTTAACAGTTACTGTGTGGTGAGTGAACACCTCATTCACGTTATCATAAACGTTGAATTCTTAATTGGAACACTGGCGTATACAAGTTCGCAACTCAGAATAGAAGAGTCCACAGTTTCTGCCTTTGGCTGTTACATGAAAGGCTTGAACATTCCAACGAATCCCAATTTCGTTGTGTGACCTACCTGAATTAATGCTGACACAGAAGTAATACAGACCAACGCATAAAATTACCTACAATTAAAGCTAGTAATCACACAAATCGGCTAACAATTCTCGGCGATAAGAAATCTTGGAAGTTTGAAGAGAGACTCTTCTTAAACTGTACATAACGTTCCCTGGGCTACAATATGGAACGAACGTTACCAATCGCTTGTTTGAAGCAAACAATCTTAAACGACAGCCGAGCAAAACCACGACGAGCGTGTTTAGGTACCAAATGCCCGGCAAATGATGAAACAAGTCGAATCTGAACGTAAATATCAGACAAACGGTTCTACTCTAAAATATTCATTCACCTTCAGTATGATACATAAAATTAATGTTCAGCCGGGATAAACAGAGGAAGAGGTAGGAACCCAGGAGGTAGGAATCTAAACTTCAGCTGTGAAACACTAATTGTTGTAACGTGAACGCTTTCCATACCCACCGTGACTCCCTACTCTGCACACCCATATCGAATAATATTCCAGATAAACCTGTGAGCGGCAGATCAAGACGAAAAGAAGATTTAGGGATCTAAAATGTAAAACTGAAATAAAACGCTCCCTCAAAAACAAACTGCCCCATACACCCGCTTTGATGGTATGCTATCCATAAAAACTGAGACACACACTATAGCACATGGAATATTGACACTGGTCTGCCGCCCAAGTTTAGCTCCAAATGTTGTCTAACTTGTAGGTAGAGACACTACACCAGTCATTCTGTGAAAGAAACATCTTTTAACTCTAAATACACAGAAAATTTAAAGTTTGTAGTGATGGAAAGCATTTGTTTGTTTATTATTGGGGTATCGTGACTCTTTTACCAACCTGATTTGTATTGTTTCGGATGAAAGAGTACTGAGAGCACGGAGAGAACCATCCTGCGGCAGCTATCTACTACCTTACTTCGTAACTTATAGAACCGGCTCACGCAGCTCTAGCATTGGTTGAAGGCTAGTGTACCATTAACCTGTTGTACGGATCTGCACAATGCATGAGCTGTTCCAACCTGGACAGCTGAAATTAGGGGCCTCACCAATGACATAACGTAGAAGAAAGGCATTGCTTATGGTGGTAATTTATTATTTATTTATTTATTTATTTATTAGGGTTTAACGACACATTGACAGCCAAGGTCATATCGTGTCGGTGACAGTTTTACGGATGGAGGAAGAAGCCGGAGTACCCAGAGACAACTAATGACCAACGACGAGCAGCTGCCAGCTCCCAAACATCGTAACTCCGCACTACTGCACAGGCAGGGTTAGATTGGTTGAAGACATGCGCCCCATCGACGTCAAGTACATCTTAGTACACAGCGTCATCGTGCCACCATGTGGACACTCGGGGTTAAGTGCCTTGCCCAAGGACACAACGCGGGATGGTGGTAACAAAGAGTGTCAATGCACATACTCTTTTAGTTTGTCAGAAGGGCTGTTTACTAAGAGTAGTAGAGAATATTCGCAATCTTTCATTTCAAGAAAATATTAAATCTGGCAGACAGTGGTGCGGAAGAGATAAAAGGCATTATTAAACAGTAATTAACGTCCCGTTATTTGACTTTATTTTTGCAACGTAATAACGCACCCAATTAGACAATGTAGCTTGTGGAGAAATGGTCTGGTGTTTTGGGGCAATTAGTTGTTTCCCAACATTTTTGTTTAAATGTACTGATTGTGGAGTATCCCAGCCTTTCGACCAGCTAATTTGCGAAAACACGTTCTATAGATGACGTAGCAACCAGAACAAAGCAAAAAATATATGTGTTAGGATAATGGGCAAAATGTAAGAACAGGTGGGTTTTGAACACACATCGCAACGATCACACATTTTCATTAAGCAAAGCACACGCCTGAATTTACTGATCTATTGCCCGATTCATTTTCTTGTGGCAAAATATAACTGGAAAACCTTAAACTGTTAGATCTCCATCATTCTGTTTCCAGTGGAGATAATAATGTACATTTTCGAGTACATGAGGGAGATGGGTGTATAAGGAAAAATATGCTAGTTATTAATAAAATAAAAAAAATATCAACAGAAACAAAAAAGCTCTGATCTGTTAAACTATAAACCAGCGTAGTGTCTGAGCAGACGATTTTTTGGCGGGGGATCTGTTCAGATGTCCAGAAGAGAGTATTAACATTCAGAAGTTCTATAAATAGTAACAACTGACTGATGTTGGCAGTTATTTTGGTACAAAATATCATCACCCGGGGTCAAAATTTGAACACAAATATCCCAAAAAGGAGTGAATAGAAAGTACCGATGTTCCGGGCCAGAATCAGGAACATCTCACTAAAGAGAAAGACCCTTTTGGCCCACTGAATTTCGTGTTAATAAAAAAGCGTATTTTCGAAAATTTGTGAAATTTTACCGAATTGGCACTCATTTTTTACCCCTGTCCATATTTTTGTCCATACATCCAGTTTATTCTCAGTCACGTTACGTATGTTTCTGTAGTACAGAATCGCCCATATATCATTTACTTTGACATTTCTGATGATGCGAGGGCCCTATGATGAAGGGACAACACCTATTAGGAAAAAACAATTTCAAAATTCCAAAGACTCAGAATTTAACCACCACCTAATTGTTTACTGCTATTTTAGGACACCCACCCAGTATTCATGCCTAAATCATTGCTAATAAACATAACAAAATGAAGTTTAGCTTATTGTTTACAAGCATGTTGCCCCTTCAGAGAGGAAACACACAAGGCTTTGTTTGGGCCCTGGGTCCTATTAAAGCAGCAACGCACAACGTGTCCACCCCAGTTAACATCACTTCTGTTGTTCCCAGGGCCCCTACAAGAATACACTCATGTGTAGTATTATAAAACATAAACGCGCCAGCTGTTACGCAAATGCACTCCCCAGTCTATAGCTTCCTTGTGCGTGTGTGAGAGTGGGGGTTGGGGGGGGGGGGTTGGAGGGGTGGAAGTGTTGGCGGAACCAAACATAGTTCAGCCGAGCCCTCCACTGAAAAGTACTAATCATGATAGTCTGAGATTTGGGCTAAAAGCGCACATCGAAAATCTGCGCCGCTGATAACTCAAAGAACTTGAAAATTGAATTTGTTCAAAACATAGTCTTTTTACTCTAAATGACCACTGACAACCTTTGCTGGACAATTTTAGTGAAAGCTCATCCCATAGCACTGAACAATTATGGGACTATACTTCGGGGTATCCCAAGCAAATCCACCCTCATCACCTCGCACACCGTTATCTACAGACACGTCATTGTGTATGTAGAAATATGAAATATCTCTCGGCCGCAAAATAACCCCACCAAGCCTGGCCTCCAGTGAGGATAAAAACCCTTCATGTGGCTGCAAATCAGTTTCTTAGATGCCTGTAATGACTGATATTCAAGCGCCATTGCTATTCGGGGTTTGCTCGGGCGTATATAATGAGGCCTTTCCATTTTCAAAAGGGAATAATCAAAGTTAGCTTCTGGAAGGCATCATTAGTTTTCAGACTCACTTACCTCCGCCTTTCTGATTAGAAGTCGCTATGGAGGTATAATCGAAAATACTACAGTCTCACAAATCGCAGAAGTTGCTTTTCTGTTGAAATACTGAAAAACAAACGATTGGAATTGACAAGTTTCTTTCTGTTGGCTGTGACTGCTATATGTTGAATAGAGAGAACAATAAAAAAATTAACTGAAGATTATTCATTCAGTCTGTTCAGAAAGAATATGGATGGATTTTGTTTGACTCGTGTTCCATATATCTAACAAGTGAAACTCCGAGTCCTGATTTTATAATGTATGAAAAGTGACACTGTGCATCAAACCTATGGCTGTCACTATTATTATTATTATTTATTGGTGTTTAAAGTCATATACTTATGCACAATGGCTAATCATGACTGTGACAGTTTTACGGGTGGAGTAAGCCGGAGTACCCGGAGAGAACCACCGAGCAACGACGAGCAGCTGTAAGCTTCCAACATCTTAACTCCGCACTGCAGCACGTGCGAGGTTAGATTGGTTGAAGACATGCGTACCATCGACGTGCAGTACGCCTTAGGACACGGCGTCATCGCGCCCCCGTGTGGACAATAGGTGTTAAGTGCCTTGCCCAAGGACACAACGCGGGAGTCCGAATTTATCAATCAGAAGGTCACCCATCCAGTGATTAACCGGGCTCGACGTTGCTTAACTTCGGTGATCTGAAGAGAACTGGTTACCGCAACGCCACCACGCCCCCCTTATGGCTGCCACTGCCGGAAAAGCTGAATTTAGGCCTACAGTGATACCCATTCTGTACTTGAAGTTGATTTATTCAGTCAGAACAAGCGATTTCAGCAGCAGAAAATGTGTAAACAATGGTATTTTTATATGTAGAACATTTTTGCATCATGAAATGGGCCCAAAAAAATTTGAAGTTTTTTGATAAATTTCATAAGAGTAACCATAGGCAAAAACTTGAAAAAAACAGTTTTTCAGTTGATTAAACCAATAAGTGACACGCGTAAAGTTTTCCATTGTTCACGATTTTATTCTTGTGAAATCTTATCTTCTGAATTATTGAAGTCATTTTAACAGTTACTGTGTGGTGAGTGAACACCTCATTCACGTTATCATAAACGTTGAATTCTTAATTGGAACACTGGCGTATACAAGTTCGCAACTCAGAATAGAAGAGTCCACAGTTTCTGCCTTTGGCTGTTACATGAAAGGCTTGAACATTCCAACGAATCCCAATTTCGTTGTGTGACCTACCTGAATTAATGCTGACACAGAAGTAATACAGACCAACGCATAAAATTACCTACAATTAAAGCTAGTAATCACACAAATCGGCTAACAATTCTCGGCGATAAGAAATCTTGGAAGTTTGAAGAGAGACTCTTCTTAAACTGTACATAACGTTCCCTGGGCTACAATATGGAACGAACGTTACCAATCGCTTGTTTGAAGCAAACAATCTTAAACGACAGCCGAGCAAAACCACGACGAGCGTGTTTAGGTACCAAATGTCCGGCAAATGATGAAACAAGTCGAATCTGAACGTAAATATCAGACAAACGGTTCTACTCTAAAATATTCATTCACCTTCAGTATGATACATAAAATTAATGTTCAGCCGGGATAAACAGAGGAAGAGGTAGGAACCCAGGAGGTAGGAATCTAAACTTCAGCTGTGAAACACTAATTGTTGTAACGTGAACGCTTTCCATACCCACCGTGACTCCCTACTCTGCACACCCATATCGAAAAATATTCCAGATAAACCTGTGAGCGGCAGATCAAGACGAAAAGAAGATTTAGGGATCTAAAATGTAAAACTGAAATAAAACGCTCCCTCAAAAACAAACTGCCCCATACACCCGCTTTGATGGTATGCTATCCATAAAAACTGAGACACACACTATAGCACATGGAATATTGACACTGGTCTGCCGCCCAAGTTTAGCTCCAAATGTTGTCTAACTTGTAGGTAGAGACACTACACCAGTCATTCTGTGAAAGAAACATCTTTTAACTCTAAATACACAGAAAATTTAAAGTTTGTAGTGATGGAAAGCATTTGTTTGTTTATTATTGGGGTATCGTGACTCTTTTACCAACCTGCTTTGTATTGTTTCGGATGAAAGAGTACTGAGAGCACGGAGAGAACCATCCTGCGGCAGCTATCTACTACCTTACTTCGTAACTTATAGAACCGGCTCACGCAGCTCTAGCATTGGTTGAAGGCTAGTGTACCATTAACCTGTTGTACGGATCTGCACAATGCATGAGCTGTTCCAACCTGGACAGCTGAAATTAGGGGCCTCACCAATGACATAACGTAGAAGAAAGGCATTGCTTATGGTGGTAATTTATTATTTATTTACTTATTTATTTATTTATTAGGGTTTAACGACACATTGACAGCCAAGGTCATATCGTGTCGGTGACAGTTTTACGGATGGAGGAAGCCGGAGTACCCAGAGACAACTACCGACCAACGACGAGCAGCTGCCAGCTCCCAAACATCGTAACTCCGCACTACTGCACAGGCAGGGTTAGATTGGTTGAAGACATGCGCCCCGTCGACGTCAAGTACATCTTAGTACACAGCGTCATCGTGCCACCATGTGGACACTCGGGGTTAAGTGCCTTGCCCAAGGACACAACGCGGGATGGTGGTAACAAAGAGTGTCAATGCACATACTCTTTTAGTTTGTCAGAAGGGCTGTTTACTAAGAGTAGTAGAGAATATTCGCAATCTTTCATTTCAAGAAAATATTAAATCTGGCAGACAGTGGTGCGGAAGAGATAAAAGGCATTATTAAACAGTAATTAACGTCCCGTTATTTGACTTTATTTTTGCAACGTAATAACGCATCCAATTAGACAATGTAGCTTGTGGAGAAATGGTCTGGTGTTTTGGGGCAATTAGTTGTTTCCCAACATTTTTGTTTAAATGTACTGATTGTGGAGTATCCCAGCCTTTCGACCAGCTAATTTTCGAAAACACGTTCTATAGATGACGTAGCAACCAGAACAAAGCAAAAAATATATGTGTTAGGATAATGGGCAAAATGTAAGAACAGGTGGGTTTTGAACACACATCGCAACGATCACACACTTTTCATACAGCAAAGCACACGCCTGAACTTACTGATCTATTGCCCGATTCATTTTCTTGTGGCAAAATATAACTGGAAAACCTTAAACTGTTAGATCTCCATCATTCTGTTTCCAGTGGAGATAATAATGTACATTTTCGAGTACATGAGGGAGATGGGTGTATAAGGAGAAATATGCTAGTTATTAATAAAATAAAAAAAAAATATCAACAGAAACAAAGCTGCTCTGATCTGTTAAACTATAAACCAGCGTAGTGTCTGAGCAGACGATTTTTTGGCGGGGGATCTGTTCAGATGTCCAGAAGAGAGTCTTAACATTCAGAAGTTCTATAAATAGTAACAACTGACTGATGTTGGCAGTTATTTTGGTACAACATATTATCACCCGGGGTCAATATTTGAACACAAATATCCCAAAAAGGAATGAATAGAAAGTACCGATGTTCCGGGCCAGAATCAGGAACATCTCACTAAAGAGAAAGACCCTTTTGGCCCACTGAATTTCGTGTTAATAAAAAAGCGTATTTTCGAAAATTTGTGAAATTTTACCGAATTGGCACTCATTTTTTACCCCTGTCCATATTTTTGTCCATGCATCCAGTCTATTCTCAGTCACGTTACGTATGTTTCTGTAGTACAGAATCGCCCATATATCATTTACTTTGACATTTCTGATGATGCGAGGGCCCTATGATGAAGGGACAACACCTATTAGGAAAAAACAATTTCAAAATTCCAAAGACTCAGAATTTAACCACCACCTAATTGTTTACTGCTATTTTAGGACACCCACCCAGTATTCATGCCTAAATCATTGCTAATAAACATAACAAAATGAAGTTTAGCTTATTGTTTACAAGCATGTTGCCCCTTCAGAGAGGAAACACACAAGGCTTTGTTTGGGCCCTGGGTCCTATTAAAGCAGTAACGCACAACGTGTCCACCCCAGTTAACATCACTTCTGTTGTTCCCAGGGCCCCTACAAGAATACACTCATGTGTAGTATTATAAAACATAAACGCGCCAGCTGTTACGCAAATGCACTCCCCAGTCTATAGCTTCCTTGTGCGTGTGTGAGAGTGGGGGTTGGGGGGGGGGTTGGAGGGGTGGAAGTGTTGGCGGAACCAAACATAGTTCAGCCGAGCCCTCCACTGAAAAGTACTAATCATGATAGTCTGAGATTTGGGCTAAAAGCGCACATCGAAAATCTGCGCCGCTGATAACTCAAAGAACTTGAAAATTGAATTTGTTCAAAACATAGTCTTTTTACTCTAAATGACCACTGACAACCTTTGCTGGACAATTTTAGTGAAAGCTCATCCCATAGCACTGAACAATTATGGGACTATACTTCGGGGTATCCCAAGCAAATCCACCCTCATCACCTCGCACACCGTTATCTACAGACACGTCATTGTGTATGTAGAAATATGAAATATCTCTCGGCCGCAAAATAACCCCACCAAGCCTGGCCTCCAGTGAGGATAAAAACCCTTCATGTGGCTGCAAATCAGTTTCTTAGATGCCTGTAATGACTGATATTCAAGCGCCATTGCTATTCGGGGTTTGCTCGGTCGTATATAATGAGGCCTTTCCATTTTCAAAAGGGAATAATCAAAGTTAGCTTCTGGAAGGCATCATTAGTTTTCAGACTCACTTACCTCCGCCTTTCTGATTAGAAGTCGCTATGGAGGTATAATCGAAAATACTACAGTCTCACAAATCGCAGAAGTTGCTTTTCTGTTGAAATACTGAAAAACAAACGATTGGAATTGACAAGTTTCTTTCTGTTGGCTGTGACTGCTATATGTTGAATAGAGAGAACAATAAAAAAATTAACTGAAGATTATTCATTTAGTCTGTTCAGAAAGAATATGGATGGATTTTGTTTGACTCGTGTTCCATATATCTAACAAGTGAAACTCCGAGTCCTGATTTTATAATGTATGAAAAGTGACACTGTGCATCAAACCTATGGCTGTCACTATTATTATTATTATTTATTGGTGTTTAAAGTCATATACTTATGCACAATGGCTAATCATGACTGTGACAGTTTTACGGGTGGAGTAAGCCGGAGTACCCGGAGAGAACCACCGAGCAACGACGAGCAGCTGTAAGCTTCCAACATCTTAACTCCGCACTGCAGCACATGCGAGGTTAGATTGGTTGAAGACATGCGTACCATCGACGTGCAGTACGCCTTAGGACACGGCGTCATCGTGCCCCCGTGTGGACAATAGGTGTTAAGTGCCTTGCCCAAGGACACAACGCGGGAGTCCGAATTTATCAATCAGAAGGTCACCCATCCAGTGATTAACCGGGCTCGACGTTGCTTAACTTCGGTGATCTGAAGAGAACTGGTTACCGCAACGCCACCACGCCCCCTTATGGCTGCCACTGCCGGAAAAGCTGAATTTAGGCCTACAGTGATACCCATTCTGTACTTGAAGTTGATTTATTCAGTCAGAACAAGCGATTTCAGCAGCAGAAAATGTGTAAACAATGGTATTTTTATATGTAGAACATTTTTGCATCATGAAATGGGCCCAAAAAAATTTGAAGTTTTTTGATAAATTTCATAAGAGTAACCATAGGCAAAAACTTGAAAAAAACAGTTTTTCAGTTGATTAAACCAATAAGTGACACGCGTAAAGTTTTCCATTGTTCACGATTTTATTCTTGTGAAATCTTATCTTCTGAATTATTGAAGTCATTTTAACAGTTAATGTGTGGTGAGTGAACACCTCATTCACGTTATCATAAACGTTGAATTCTTAATTGGAACACTGGCGTATACAAGTTCGCAACTTGGAATAGAAGAGTCCAAAGTTTCTGCCTATGGCTGTTACATGAAAGGCTTGAACATTCCAACGAATCCCAATTTCGTTGTGTGACGTACCTGAATTAATAGACACAGAAGTAATACAGACCAACGCATAAAATTACCTACAATTAAAGCTAGTAATCACACAAATCGGCTAACAATTCTCGGCCATAAGAAATCTTGGAAGTTTGAAGAGAGACTCTTCTTAAACTGTACATAACGTTCTCTGGGCTACAATATGGAACGAACGTTACCAATCGCTTGTTTGAAGCAAACAATCTTAAACGACAGCCGAGCAAAACCTCGACGAGCGTGTTTAGGTACCAAATGCCCAGCAAATGATGAAACAAGTCGAATCTGAACGTAAATATCAGACAAACGGTTCTACTCTAAAATATTCATTCACCTTCAGTATGATACATAAAATTAATGTTCAGCCGGGATAAACAGAGGAAGAGGTAGGAACCCAGGAGGTAGGAATCTAAACTTCAGCTGTGAAACACTAATTGTTGTAACGTGAACGCTTTCCATACCCACCGTGACTCCCTGCTCTACACATCCATATCGAAAAATATTCCAGATAAACCCGTGAGCGGCAGATCAAGACGAAAAGAAGATTTAGGGATCTAAAATGTAAAACTGAAATAAAACGCTCCCCCAAAAACAAACTGCCCCATACACCCGCTTTGATGGTATGCTATCCATAAAAAACTGAGACACACACTATAGCACATGGAATATTGACACTGGTCCGCCGCCCAAGTTTAGCTCCAAATGTTGTCTAATTTGTAGGTAGAGACACTACACCAGTCATTCTGTGAAAGAAACATCTTTTAACTCTAAATACACAGAAAATTTAAAGTTTGTAGTGATGGAAAGCATTTGTTTGTTTATTATTGGGGTATCGTGACTCTTTTATCAA
The DNA here is from genome assembly GCA_031216915.1 of Pictodentalium vernedei. NCBI lineage: Eukaryota > Metazoa > Mollusca > Scaphopoda > Dentaliida > Dentaliidae > Pictodentalium > Pictodentalium vernedei. The sequence continues at coordinate 86,990,482 of CM062290.1, read as the reverse complement.
CCTGATTTGTATTGTGTCGGATGAAAGAGTACGGAGAGCACGGAGAGAACCATCCTGCGGCAGCTATCTACTACCTTACTTCGTAACTTACAGAACCGGCTCACGCAGCTCTAGCATTGGTTGAAGGCTAGTGTACCATTAACCTGTTGTACGGATCTGCACAATGCATGAGCTGTTCCAACCTGGACAGCTGAAATTAGGGGCCTCACCAATGACATAACGTAGAAGAAAGGCATTGCTTATGGTGGTAATTTATTATTTATTTACTTATTTATTTATTTATTAGGGTTTAACGACACATTGACAGCCAAGGTCATATCGTGTCGGTGACAGTTTTACGGATGGAGGAAGCCGGAGTACCCAGAGACAACTACCGACCAACGACGAGCAGCTGCCAGCTCCCAAACATCGTAACTCCGCACTACTGCACAGACAGGGTTAGATTGGTTGAAGACATGCGCCCCATCGACGTCAAGTACATCTTAGTACACAGCGTCATCGTGCCACCATGTGGACACTCGGGGTTAAGTGCCTTGCCCAAGGACACAACGCGGGATGGTGGTAACAAAGAGTGTCAATGCACATACTCTTTTAGTTTGTCAGAAGGGCTGTTTACTAAGAGTAGTAGAGAATATTCGCAATCTTTCATTTCAAGAAAATATTAAATCTGGCAGACAGTGGTGCGGAAGAGATAAAAGGCATTATTAAACAGTAATTAACGTCCCGTTATTTGACTTTATTTTTGCAACGTAATAACGCACCCAATTAGACAATGTAGCTTGTGGAGAAATGGTCTGGTGTTTTGGGGCAATTAGTTGTTTCCCAACATTTTTGTTTAAATGTACTGATTGTGGAGTATCCCAGCCTTTCGACCAGCTAATTTTCGAAAACACGTTCTATAGATGACGTAGCAACCAGAACAAAGCAAAAAATATATGTGTTAGGATAATGGGCAAAATGTAAGAACAGGTGGGTTTTGAACACACATCGCAACGATCACACACTTTTCATACAGCAAAGCACACGCCTGAACTTACTGATCTATTGCCCGATTCATTTTCTTGTGGCAAAATATAACTGGAAAACCTTAAACTGTTAGATCTCCATCATTCTGTTTCCAGTGGAGATAATAATGTACATTTTCGAGTACATGAGGGAGATGGGTGTATAAGGAGAAATATGCTAGTTATTAATAAAATAAAAAAAAAATATCAACAGAAACAAAGCTGCTCTGATCTGTTAAACTATAAACCAGCGTAGTGTCTGAGCAGACGATTTTTTGGCGGGGGATCTGTTCAGATGTCCAGAAGAGAGTCTTAACATTCAGAAGTTCTATAAATAGTAACAACTGACTGATGTTGGCAGTTATTTTGGTACAACATATTATCACCCGGGGTCAATATTTGAACACAAATATCCCAAAAAGGAATGAATAGAAAGTACCGATGTTCCGGGCCAGAATCAGGAACATCTCACTAAAGAGAAAGACCCTTTTGGCCCACTGAATTTCGTGTTAATAAAAAAGCGTATTTTCGAAAATTTGTGAAATTTTACCGAATTGGCACTCATTTTTTACCCCTGTCCATATTTTTGTCCATACATCCAGTCTATTCTCAGTCACGTTACGTATGTTTCTGTAGTACAGAATCGCCCATATATCATTTACTTTGACATTTCTGATGATGCGAGGGCCCTATGATGAAGGGACAACACCTATTAGGAAAAAACAATTTCAAAATTCCAAAGACTCAGAATTTAACCACCACCTAATTGTTTACTGCTATTTTAGGACACCCACCCAGTATTCATGCCTAAATCATTGCTAATAAACATAACAAAATGAAGTTTAGCTTATTGTTTACAAGCATGTTGCCCCTTCAGAGAGGAAACACACAAGGCTTTGTTTGGGCCCTGGGTCCTATTAAAGCAGTAACGCACAACGTGTCCACCCCAGTTAACATCACTTCTGTTGTTCCCAGGGCCCCTACAAGAATACACTCATGTGTAGTATTATAAAACATAAACGCGCCAGCTGTTACGCAAATGCACTCCCCAGTCTATAGCTTCCTTGTGCGTGTGTGAGAGTGGGGGTTGGGGGGGGGGGGGTTGGAGGGGTGGAAGTGTTGGCGGAACCAAACATAGTTCAGCCGAGCCCTCCACTGAAAAGTACTAATCATGATAGTCTGAGATTTGGGCTAAAAGCGCACATCGAAAATCTGCGCCGCTGATAACTCAAAGAACTTGAAAATTGAATTTGTTCAAAACATAGTCTTTTTACTCTAAATGACCACTGACAACCTTTGCTGGACAATTTTAGTGAAAGCTCATCCCATAGCACTGAACAATTATGGGACTATACTTCGGGGTATCCCAAGCAAATCCACCCTCATCACCTCGCACACCGTTATCTACAGACACGTCATTGTGTATGTAGAAATATGAAATATCTCTCGGCCGCAAAATAACCCCACCAAGCCTGGCCTCCAGTGAGGATAAAAACCCTTCATGTGGCTGCAAATCAGTTTCTTAGATGCCTGTAATGACTGATATTCAAGCGCCATTGCTATTCGGGGTTTGCTCGGTCGTATATAATGAGGCCTTTCCATTTTCAAAAGGGAATAATCAAAGTTAGCTTCTGGAAGGCATCATTAGTTTTCAGACTCACTTACCTCCGCCTTTCTGATTAGAAGTCGCTATGGAGGTATAATCGAAAATACTACAGTCTCACAAATCGCAGAAGTTGCTTTTCTGTTGAAATACTGAAAAACAAACGATTGGAATTGACAAGTTTCTTTCTGTTGGCTGTGACTGCTATATGTTGAATAGAGAGAACAATAAAAAAATTAACTGAAGATTATTCATTCAGTCTGTTCAGAAAGAATATGGATGGATTTTGTTTGACTCGTGTTCCATATATCTAACAAGTGAAACTCCGAGTCCTGATTTTATAATGTATGAAAAGTGACACTGTGCATCAAACCTATGGCTGTCACTATTATTATTATTATTTATTGGTGTTTAAAGTCATATACTTATGCACAATGGCTAATCATGACTGTGACAGTTTTACGGGTGGAGTAAGCCGGAGTACCCGGAGAGAACCACCGAGCAACGACGAGCAGCTGTAAGCTTCCAACATCTTAACTCCGCACTGCAGCACATGCGAGGTTAGATTGGTTGAAGACATGCGTACCATCGACGTGCAGTACGCCTTAGGACACGGCGTCATCGCGCCCCCGTGTGGACAATAGGTGTTAAGTGCCTTGCCCAAGGACACAACGCGGGAGTCCGAATTTATCAATCAGAAGGTCACCCATCCAGTGATTAACCGGGCTCGACGTTGCTTAACTTCGGTGATCTGAAGAGAACTGGTTACCGCAACGCCACCACGCCCCCTTATGGCTGCCACTGCCGGAAAAGCTGAATTTAGGCCTACAGTGATACCCATTCTGTACTTCAAGTTGATTTATTCAGTCAGAACAAGCGATTTCAGCAGCAGAAAATGTGTAAACAATGGTATTTTTATATGTAGAACATTTTTGCATCATGAAATGGGCCCAAAAAAATTTGAAGTTTTTTGATAAATTTCATAAGAGTAACCATAGGCAAAAACTTGAAAAAAACAGTTTTTCAGTTGATTAAACCAATAAGTGACACGCGTAAAGTTTTCCATTGTTCACGATTTTATTCTTGTGAAATCTTATCTTCTGAATTATTGAAGTCATTTTAACAGTTACTGTGTGGTGAGTGAACACCTCATTCACGTTATCATAAACGTTGAATTCTTAATTGGAACACTGGCGTATACAAGTTCGCAACTCAGAATAGAAGAGTCCACAGTTTCTGCCTTTGGCTGTTACATGAAAGGCTTGAACATTCCAACGAATCCCAATTTCGTTGTGTGACCTACCTGAATTAATGCTGACACAGAAGTAATACAGACCAACGCATAAAATTACCTACAATTAAAGCTAGTAATCACACAAATCGGCTAACAATTCTCGGCGATAAGAAATCTTGGAAGTTTGAAGAGAGATTCTTCTTAAACTGTACATAACGTTCCCTGGGCTACAATATGGAACGAACGTTACCAATCGCTTGTTTGAAGCAAACAATCTTAAACGACAGCCGAGCAAAACCACGACGAGCGTGTTTAGGTACCAAATGCCCGGCAAATGATGAAACAAGTCGAATCTGAACGTAAATATCAGACAAACGGTTCTACTCTAAAATATTCATTCACCTTCAGTATGATACATAAAATTAATGTTCAGCCGGGATAAACAGAGGAAGAGGTAGGAACCCAGGAGGTAGGAATCTAAACTTCAGCTGTGAAACACTAATTGTTGTAACGTGAACGCTTTCCATACCCACCGTGACTCCCTACTCTGCACACCCATATCGAATAATATTCCAGATAAACCTGTGAGCGGCAGATCAAGACGAAAAGAAGATTTAGGGATCTAAAATGTAAAACTGAAATAAAACGCTCCCTCAAAAACAAACTGCCCCATACACCCGCTTTGATGGTATGCTATCCATAAAAACTGAGACACACACTATAGCACATGGAATATTGACACTGGTCTGCCGCCCAAGTTTAGCTCCAAATGTTGTCTAACTTGTAGGTAGAGACACTACACCAGTCATTCTGTGAAAGAAACATCTTTTAACTCTAAATACACAGAAAATTTAAAGTTTGTAGTGATGGAAAGCATTTGTTTGTTTATTATTGGGGTATCGTGACTCTTTTACCAACCTGATTTGTATTGTTTCGGATGAAAGAGTACTGAGAGCACGGAGAGAACCATCCTGCGGCAGCTATCTACTACCTTACTTCGTAACTTATAGAACCGGCTCACGCAGCTCTAGCATTGGTTGGAGGCTAGTGTACCATTAACCTGTTGTACGGATCTGCACAATGCATGAGCTGTTCCAACCTGGACAGCTGAAATTAGGGGCCTCACCAATGACATAACGTAGAAGAAAGGCATTGCTTATGGTGGTAATTTATTATTTATTTATTTATTTATTTATTAGGGTTTAACGACACATTGACAGCCAAGGTCATATCGTGTCGGTGACAGTTTTACGGATGGAGGAAGAAGCCGGAGTACCCAGAGACAACTAATGACCAACGACGAGCAGCTGCCAGCTCCCAAACATCGTAACTCCGCACTACTGCACAGGCAGGGTTAGATTGGTTGAAGACATGCGCCCCATCGACGTCAAGTACATCTTAGTACACAGCGTCATCGTGCCACCATGTGGACACTCGGGGTTAAGTGCCTTGCCCAAGGACACAACGCGGGATGGTGGTAACAAAGAGTGTCAATGCACATACTCTTTTAGTTTGTCAGAAGGGCTGTTTACTAAGAGTAGTAGAGAATATTCGCAATCTTTCATTTCAAGAAAATATTAAATCTGGCAGACAGTGGTGCGGAAGAGATAAAAGGCATTATTAAACAGTAATTAACGTCCCGTTATTTGACTTTATTTTTGCAACGTAATAACGCACCCAATTAGACAATGTAGCTTGTGGAGAAATGGTCTGGTGTTTTGGGGCAATTAGTTGTTTCCCAACATTTTTGTTTAAATGTACTGATTGTGGAGTATCCCAGCCTTTCGACCAGCTAATTTGCGAAAACACGTTCTATAGATGACGTAGCAACCAGAACAAAGCAAAAAATATATGTGTTAGGATAATGGGCAAAATGTAAGAACAGGTGGGTTTTGAACACACATCGCAACGATCACACATTTTCATTAAGCAAAGCACACGCCTGAATTTACTGATCTATTGCCCGATTCATTTTCTTGTGGCAAAATATAACTGGAAAACCTTAAACTGTTAGATCTCCATCATTCTGTTTCCAGTGGAGATAATAATGTACATTTTCGAGTACATGAGGGAGATGGGTGTATAAGGAAAAATATGCTAGTTATTAATAAAATAAAAAAAATATCAACAGAAACAAAAAAGCTCTGATCTGTTAAACTATAAACCAGCGTAGTGTCTGAGCAGACGATTTTTTGGCGGGGGATCTGTTCAGATGTCCAGAAGAGAGTATTAACATTCAGAAGTTCTATAAATAGTAACAACTGACTGATGTTGGCAGTTATTTTGGTACAAAATATCATCACCCGGGGTCAAAATTTGAACACAAATATCCCAAAAAGGAGTGAATAGAAAGTACCGATGTTCCGGGCCAGAATCAGGAACATCTCACTAAAGAGAAAGACCCTTTTGGCCCACTGAATTTCGTGTTAATAAAAAAGCGTATTTTCGAAAATTTGTGAAATTTTACCGAATTGGCACTCATTTTTTACCCCTGTCCATATTTTTGTCCATACATCCAGTTTATTCTCAGTCACGTTACGTATGTTTCTGTAGTACAGAATCGCCCATATATCATTTACTTTGACATTTCTGATGATGCGAGGGCCCTATGATGAAGGGACAACACCTATTAGGAAAAAACAATTTCAAAATTCCAAAGACTCAGAATTTAACCACCACCTAATTGTTTACTGCTATTTTAGGACACCCACCCAGTATTCATGCCTAAATCATTGCTAATAAACATAACAAAATGAAGTTTAGCTTATTGTTTACAAGCATGTTGCCCCTTCAGAGAGGAAACACACAAGGCTTTGTTTGGGCCCTGGGTCCTATTAAAGCAGCAACGCACAACGTGTCCACCCCAGTTAACATCACTTCTGTTGTTCCCAGGGCCCCTACAAGAATACACTCATGTGTAGTATTATAAAACATAAACGCGCCAGCTGTTACGCAAATGCACTCCCCAGTCTATAGCTTCCTTGTGCGTGTGTGAGAGTGGGGGTTGGGGGGGGGTTGGAGGGGTGGAAGTGTTGGCGGAACCAAACATAGTTCAGCCGAGCCCTCCACTGAAAAGTACTAATCATGATAGTCTGAGATTTGGGCTAAAAGCGCACATCGAAAATCTGCGCCGCTGATAACTCAAAGAACTTGAAAATTGAATTTGTTCAAAACATAGTCTTTTTACTCTAAATGACCACTGACAACCTTTGCTGGACAATTTTAGTGAAAGCTCATCCCATAGCACTGAACAATTATGGGACTATACTTCGGGGTATCCCAAGCAAATCCACCCTCATCACCTCGCACACCGTTATCTACAGACACGTCATTGTGTATGTAGAAATATGAAATATCTCTCGGCCGCAAAATAACCCCACCAAGCCTGGCCTCCAGTGAGGATAAAAACCCTTCATGTGGCTGCAAATCAGTTTCTTAGATGCCTGTAATGACTGATATTCAAGCGCCATTGCTATTCGGGGTTTGCTCGGTCGTATATAATGAGGCCTTTCCATTTTCAAAAGGGAATAATCAAAGTTAGCTTCTGGAAGGCATCATTAGTTTTCAGACTCACTTACCTCCGCCTTTCTGATTAGAAGTCGCTATGGAGGTATAATCGAAAATACTACAGTCTCACAAATCGCAGAAGTTGCTTTTCTGTTGAAATACTGAAAAACAAACGATTGGAATTGACAAGTTTCTTTCTGTTGGCTGTGACTGCTATATGTTGAATAGAGAGAACAATAAAAAAATTAACTGAAGATTATTCATTCAGTCTGTTCAGAAAGAATATGGATGGATTTTGTTTGACTCGTGTTCCATATATCTAACAAGTGAAACTCCGAGTCCTGATTTTATAATGTATGAAAAGTGACACTGTGCATCAAACGTATGGCTGTCACTATTATTATTATTATTTATTGGTGTTTAAAGTCATATACTTATGCACAATGGCTAATCATGACTGTGACAGTTTTACGGGTGGAGTAAGCCGGAGTACCCGGAGAGAACCACCGAGCAACGACGAGCAGCTGTAAGCTTCCAACATCTTAACTCCGCACTGCAGCACGTGCGAGGTTAGATTGGTTGAAGACATGCGTACCATCGACGTGCAGTACGCCTTAGGACACGGCGTCATCGCGCCCCCGTGTGGACAATAGGTGTTAAGTGCCTTGCCCAAGGACACAACGCGGGAGTCCGAATTTATCAATCAGAAGGTCACCCATCCAGTGATTAACCGGGCTCGACGTTGCTTAACTTCGGTGATCTGAAGAGAACTGGTTACCGCAACGCCACCACGCCCCCCTTATGGCTGCCACTGCCGGAAAAGCTGAATTTAGGCCTACAGTGATACCCATTCTGTACTTGAAGTTGATTTATTCAGTCAGAACAAGCGATTTCAGCAGCAGAAAATGTGTAAACAATGGTATTTTTATATGTAGAACATTTTTGCATCATGAAATGGGCCCAAAAAAATTTGAAGTTTTTTGATAAATTTCATAAGAGTAACCATAGGCAAAAACTTGAAAAAAACAGTTTTTCAGTTGATTAAACCAATAAGTGACACGCGTAAAGTTTTCCATTGTTCACGATTTTATTCTTGTGAAATCTTATCTTCTGAATTATTGAAGTCATTTTAACAGTTACTGTGTGGTGAGTGAACACCTCATTCACGTTATCATAAACGTTGAATTCTTAATTGGAACACTGGCGTATACAAGTTCGCAACTCAGAATAGAAGAGTCCACAGTTTCTGCCTTTGGCTGTTACATGAAAGGCTTGAACATTCCAACGAATCCCAATTTCGTTGTGTGACCTACCTGAATTAATGCTGACACAGAAGTAATACAGACCAACGCATAAAATTACCTACAATTAAAGCTAGTAATCACACAAATCGGCTAACAATTCTCGGCGATAAGAAATCTTGGAAGTTTGAAGAGAGACTCTTCTTAAACTGTACATAACGTTCCCTGGGCTACAATATGGAACGAACGTTACCAATCGCTTGTTTGAAGCAAACAATCTTAAACGACAGCCGAGCAAAACCACGACGAGCGTGTTTAGGTACCAAATGCCCGGCAAATGATGAAACAAGTCGAATCTGAACGTAAATATCAGACAAACGGTTCTACTCTAAAATATTCATTCACCTTCAGTATGATACATAAAATTAATGTTCAGCCGGGATAAACAGAGGAAGAGGTAGGAACCCAGGAGGTAGGAATCTAAACTTCAGCTGTGAAACACTAATTGTTGTAACGTGAACGCTTTCCATACCCACCGTGACTCCCTACTCTGCACACCCATATCGAAAAATATTCCAGATAAACCTGTGAGCGGCAGATCAAGACGAAAAGAAGATTTAGGGATCTAAAATGTAAAACTGAAATAAAACGCTCCCTCAAAAACAAACTGCCCCATACACCCGCTTTGATGGTATGCTATCCATAAAAACTGAGACACACACTATAGCACATGGAATATTGACACTGGTCTGCCGCCCAAGTTTAGCTCCAAATGTTGTCTAACTTGTAGGTAGAGACACTACACCAGTCATTCTGTGAAAGAAACATCTTTTAACTCTAAATACACAGAAAATTTAAAGTTTGTAGTGATGGAAAGCATTTGTTTGTTTATTATTGGGGTATCGTGACTCTTTTACCAACCTGCTTTGTATTGTTTCGGATGAAAGAGTACTGAGAGCACGGAGAGAACCATCCTGCGGCAGCTATCTACTACCTTACTTCGTAACTTATAGAACCGGCTCACGCAGCTCTAGCATTGGTTGAAGGCTAGTGTACCATTAACCTGTTGTACGGATCTGCACAATGCATGAGCTGTTCCAACCTGGACAGCTGAAATTAGGGGCCTCACCAATGACATAACGTAGAAGAAAGGCATTGCTTATGGTGGTAATTTATTATTTATTTACTTATTTATTTATTTATTAGGGTTTAACGACACATTGACAGCCAAGGTCATATCGTGTCGGTGACAGTTTTACGGATGGAGGAAGCCGGAGTACCCAGAGACAACTACCGACCAACGACGAGCAGCTGCCAGCTCCCAAACATCGTAACTCCGCACTACTGCACAGGCAGGGTTAGATTGGTTGAAGACATGCGCCCCATCGACGTCAAGTACATCTTAGTACACAGCGTCATCGTGCCACCATGTGGACACTCGGGGTTAAGTGCCTTGCCCAAGGACACAACGCGGGATGGTGGTAACAAAGAGTGTCAATGCACATACTCTTTTAGTTTGTCAGAAGGGCTGTTTACTAAGAGTAGTAGAGAATATTCGCAATCTTTCATTTCAAGAAAATATTAAATCTGGCAGACAGTGGTGCGGAAGAGATAAAAGGCATTATTAAACAGTAATTAACGTCCCGTTATTTGACTTTATTTTTGCAACGTAATAACGCATCCAATTAGACAATGTAGCTTGTGGAGAAATGGTCTGGTGTTTTGGGGCAATTAGTTGTTTCCCAACATTTTTGTTTAAATGTACTGATTGTGGAGTATCCCAGCCTTTCGACCAGCTAATTTTCGAAAACACGTTCTATAGATGACGTAGCAACCAGAACAAAGCAAAAAATATATGTGTTAGGATAATGGGCAAAATGTAAGAACAGGTGGGTTTTGAACACACATCGCAACGATCACACACTTTTCATACAGCAAAGCACACGCCTGAACTTACTGATCTATTGCCCGATTCATTTTCTTGTGGCAAAATATAACTGGAAAACCTTAAACTGTTAGATCTCCATCATTCTGTTTCCAGTGGAGATAATAATGTACATTTTCGAGTACATGAGGGAGATGGGTGTATAAGGAGAAATATGCTAGTTATTAATAAAATAAAAAAAAAATATCAACAGAAACAAAGCTGCTCTGATCTGTTAAACTATAAACCAGCGTAGTGTCTGAGCAGACGATTTTTTGGCGGGGGATCTGTTCAGATGTCCAGAAGAGAGTCTTAACATTCAGAAGTTCTATAAATAGTAACAACTGACTGATGTTGGCAGTTATTTTGGTACAACATATTATCACCCGGGGTCAATATTTGAACACAAATATCCCAAAAAGGAATGAATAGAAAGTACCGATGTTCCGGGCCAGAATCAGGAACATCTCACTAAAGAGAAAGACCCTTTTGGCCCACTGAATTTCGTGTTAATAAAAAAGCGTATTTTCGAAAATTTGTGAAATTTTACCGAATTGGCACTCATTTTTTACCCCTGTCCATATTTTTGTCCATGCATCCAGTCTATTCTCAGTCACGTTACGTATGTTTCTGTAGTACAGAATCGCCCATATATCATTTACTTTGACATTTCTGATGATGCGAGGGCCCTATGATGAAGGGACAACACCTATTAGGAAAAAACAATTTCAAAATTCCAAAGACTCAGAATTTAACCACCACCTAATTGTTTACTGCTATTTTAGGACACCCACCCAGTATTCATGCCTAAATCATTGCTAATAAACATAACAAAATGAAGTTTAGCTTATTGTTTACAAGCATGTTGCCCCTTCAGAGAGGAAACACACAAGGCTTTGTTTGGGCCCTGGGTCCTATTAAAGCAGTAACGCACAACGTGTCCACCCCAGTTAACATCACTTCTGTTGTTCCCAGGGCCCCTACAAGAATACACTCATGTGTAGTATTATAAAACATAAACGCGCCAGCTGTTACGCAAATGCACTCCCCAGTCTATAGCTTCCTTGTGCGTGTGTGAGAGTGGGGGTTGGGGGGGGGGGGGGGTTGGAGGGGTGGAAGTGTTGGCGGAACCAAACATAGTTCAGCCGAGCCCTCCACTGAAAAGTACTAATCATGATAGTCTGAGATTTGGGCTAAAAGCGCACATCGAAAATCTGCGCCGCTGATAACTCAAAGAACTTGAAAATTGAATTTGTTCAAAACATAGTCTTTTTACTCTAAATGACCACTGACAACCTTTGCTGGACAATTTTAGTGAAAGCTCATCCCATAGCACTGAACAATTATGGGACTATACTTCGGGGTATCCCAAGCAAATCCACCCTCATCACCTCGCACACCGTTATCTACAGACACGTCATTGTGTATGTAGAAATATGAAATATCTCTCGGCCGCAAAATAACCCCACCAAGCCTGGCCTCCAGTGAGGATAAAAACCCTTCATGTGGCTGCAAATCAGTTTCTTAGATGCCTGTAATGACTGATATTCAAGCGCCATTGCTATTCGGGGTTTGCTCGGTCGTATATAATGAGGCCTTTCCATTTTCAAAAGGGAATAATCAAAGTTAGCTTCTGGAAGGCATCATTAGTTTTCAGACTCACTTACCTCCGCCTTTCTGATTAGAAGTCGCTATGGAGGTATAATCGAAAATACTACAGTCTCACAAATCGCAGAAGTTGCTTTTCTGTTGAAATACTGAAAAACAAACGATTGGAATTGACAAGTTTCTTTCTGTTGGCTGTGACTGCTATATGTTGAATAGAGAGAACAATAAAAAAATTAACTGAAGATTATTCATTTAGTCTGTTCAGAAAGAATATGGATGGATTTTGTTTGACTCGTGTTCCATATATCTAACAAGTGAAACTCCGAGTCCTGATTTTATAATGTATGAAAAGTGACACTGTGCATCAAACCTATGGCTGTCACTATTATTATTATTATTTATTGGTGTTTAAAGTCATATACTTATGCACAATGGCTAATCATGACTGTGACAGTTTTACGGGTGGAGTAAGCCGGAGTACCCGGAGAGAACCACCGAGCAACGACGAGCAGCTGTAAGCTTCCAACATCTTAACTCCGCACTGCAGCACATGCGAGGTTAGATTGGTTGAAGACATGCGTACCATCGACGTGCAGTACGCCTTAGGACACGGCGTCATCGTGCCCCCGTGTGGACAATAGGTGTTAAGTGCCTTGCCCAAGGACACAACGCGGGAGTCCGAATTTATCAATCAGAAGGTCACCCATCCAGTGATTAACCGGGCTCGACGTTGCTTAACTTCGGTGATCTGAAGAGAACTGGTTACCGCAACGCCACCACGCCCCCTTATGGCTGCCACTGCCGGAAAAGCTGAATTTAGGCCTACAGTGATACCCATTCTGTACTTGAAGTTGATTTATTCAGTCAGAACAAGCGATTTCAGCAGCAGAAAATGTGTAAACAATGGTATTTTTATATGTAGAACATTTTTGCATCATGAAATGGGCCCAAAAAAATTTGAAGTTTTTTGATAAATTTCATAAGAGTAACCATAGGCAAAAACTTGAAAAAAACAGTTTTTCAGTTGATTAAACCAATAAGTGACACGCGTAAAGTTTTCCATTGTTCACGATTTTATTCTTGTGAAATCTTATCTTCTGAATTATTGAAGTCATTTTAACAGTTAATGTGTGGTGAGTGAACACCTCATTCACGTTATCATAAACGTTGAATTCTTAATTGGAACACTGGCGTATACAAGTTCGCAACTTGGAATAGAAGAGTCCAAAGTTTCTGCCTATGGCTGTTACATGAAAGGCTTGAACATTCCAACGAATCCCAATTTCGTTGTGTGACGTACCTGAATTAATAGACACAGAAGTAATACAGACCAACGCATAAAATTACCTACAATTAAAGCTAGTAATCACACAAATCGGCTAACAATTCTCGGCCATAAGAAATCTTGGAAGTTTGAAGAGAGACTCTTCTTAAACTGTACATAACGTTCTCTGGGCTACAATATGGAACGAACGTTACCAATCGCTTGTTTGAAGCAAACAATCTTAAACGACAGCCGAGCAAAACCTCGACGAGCGTGTTTAGGTACCAAATGCCCAGCAAATGATGAAACAAGTCGAATCTGAACGTAAATATCAGACAAACGGTTCTACTCTAAAATATTCATTCACCTTCAGTATGATACATAAAATTAATGTTCAGCCGGGATAAACAGAGGAAGAGGTAGGAACCCAGGAGGTAGGAATCTAAACTTCAGCTGTGAAACACTAATTGTTGTAACGTGAACGCTTTCCATACCCACCGTGACTCCCTGCTCTACACATCCATATCGAAAAATATTCCAGATAAACCCGTGAGCGGCAGATCAAGACGAAAAGAAGATTTAGGGATCTAAAATGTAAAACTGAAATAAAACGCTCCCTCAAAAACAAACTGCCCCATACACCCGCTTTGATGGTATGCTATCCATAAAAAACTGAGACACACACTATAGCACATGGAATATTGACACTGGTCCGCCGCCCAAGTTTAGCTCCAAATGTTGTCTAATTTGTAGGTAGAGACACTACACCAGTCATTCTGTGAAAGAAACATCTTTTAACTCTAAATACACAGAAAATTTAAAGTTTGTAGTGATGGAAAGCATTTGTTTGTTTATTATTGGGGTATCGTGACTCTTTTATCAACCTGATTTGTATTGTGTCGGATGAAAGAGTACGGAGAGCACGGAGAGAACCATCCTGCGGCAGCTATCTACTACCTTACTTCGTAACTTACAGAACCGGCTCACGCAGCTCTAGCATTGGTTGAAGGCTAGTGTACCATTAACCTGTTGTACGGATCTGCACAATGCATGAGCTGTTCCAACCTGGACAGCTGAAATTAGGGGCCTCACCAATGACATAACGTAGAAGAAAGGCATTGCTTATGGTGGTAATTTATTATTTATTTACTTATTTATTTATTTATTAGGGTTTAACGACACATTGACAGCCAAGGTCATATCGTGTCGGTGACAGTTTTACGGATGGAGGAAGCCGGAGTACCCAGAGACAACTACCGACCAACGACGAGCAGCTGCCAGCTCCCAAACATCGTAACTCCGCACTACTGCACAGACAGGGTTAGATTGGTTGAAGACATGCGCCCCATCGACGTCAAGTACATCTTAGTACACAGCGTCATCGTGCCACCATGTGGACACTCGGGGTTAAGTGCCTTGCCCAAGGACACAACGCGGGATGGTGGTAACAAAGAGTGTCAATGCACATACTCTTTTAGTTTGTCAGAAGGGCTGTTTACTAAGAGTAGTAGAGAATATTCGCAATCTTTCATTTCAAGAAAATATTAAATCTGGCAGACAGTGGTGCGGAAGAGATAAAAGGCATTATTAAACAGTAATTAACGTCCCGTTATTTGACTTTATTTTTGCAACGTAATAACGCACCCAATTAGACAATGTAGCTTGTGGAGAAATGGTCTGGTGTTTTGGGGCAATTAGTTGTTTCCCAACATTTTTGTTTAAATGTACTGATTGTGGAGTATCCCAGCCTTTCGACCAGCTAATTTTCGAAAACACGTTCTATAGATGACGTAGCAACCAGAACAAAGCAAAAAATATATGTGTTAGGATAATGGGCAAAATGTAAGAACAGGTGGGTTTTGAACACACATCGCAACGATCACACACTTTTCATACAGCAAAGCACACGCCTGAACTTACTGATCTATTGCCCGATTCATTTTCTTGTGGCAAAATATAACTGGAAAACCTTAAACTGTTAGATCTCCATCATTCTGTTTCCAGTGGAGATAATAATGTACATTTTCGAGTACATGAGGGAGATGGGTGTATAAGGAGAAATATGCTAGTTATTAATAAAATAAAAAAAAAATATCAACAGAAACAAAGCTGCTCTGATCTGTTAAACTATAAACCAGCGTAGTGTCTGAGCAGACGATTTTTTGGCGGGGGATCTGTTCAGATGTCCAGAAGAGAGTCTTAACATTCAGAAGTTCTATAAATAGTAACAACTGACTGATGTTGGCAGTTATTTTGGTACAACATATTATCACCCGGGGTCAATATTTGAACACAAATATCCCAAAAAGGAATGAATAGAAAGTACCGATGTTCCGGGCCAGAATCAGGAACATCTCACTAAAGAGAAAGACCCTTTTGGCCCACTGAATTTCGTGTTAATAAAAAAGCGTATTTTCGAAAATTTGTGAAATTTTACCGAATTGGCACTCATTTTTTACCCCTGTCCATATTTTTGTCCATACATCCAGTCTATTCTCAGTCACGTTACGTATGTTTCTGTAGTACAGAATCGCCCATATATCATTTACTTTGACATTTCTGATGATGCGAGGGCCCTATGATGAAGGGACAACACCTATTAGGAAAAAACAATTTCAAAATTCCAAAGACTCAGAATTTAACCACCACCTAATTGTTTACTGCTATTTTAGGACACCCACCCAGTATTCATGCCTAAATCATTGCTAATAAACATAACAAAATGAAGTTTAGCTTATTGTTTACAAGCATGTTGCCCCTTCAGAGAGGAAACACACAAGGCTTTGTTTGGGCCCTGGGTCCTATTAAAGCAGTAACGCACAACGTGTCCACCCCAGTTAACATCACTTCTGTTGTTCCCAGGGCCCCTACAAGAATACACTCATGTGTAGTATTATAAAACATAAACGCGCCAGCTGTTACGCAAATGCACTCCCCAGTCTATAGCTTCCTTGTGCGTGTGTGAGAGTGGGGGTTGGGGGGGGGGGGGGGTTGGAGGGGTGGAAGTGTTGGCGGAACCAAACATAGTTCAGCCGAGCCCTCCACTGAAAAGTACTAATCATGATAGTCTGAGATTTGGGCTAAAAGCGCACATCGAAAATCTGCGCCGCTGATAACTCAAAGAACTTGAA
This sequence comes from Pictodentalium vernedei, assembly GCA_031216915.1. Taxonomy (NCBI): domain Eukaryota; kingdom Metazoa; phylum Mollusca; class Scaphopoda; order Dentaliida; family Dentaliidae; genus Pictodentalium; species Pictodentalium vernedei. The sequence goes on along the minus strand of CM062290.1, from coordinate 86,973,966 downwards.
AATTGAATTTGTTCAAAACATAGTCTTTTTACTCTAAATGACCACTGACAACCTTTGCTGGACAATTTTAGTGAAAGCTCATCCCATAGCACTGAACAATTATGGGACTATACTTCGGGGTATCCCAAGCAAATCCACCCTCATCACCTCGCACACCGTTATCTACAGACACGTCATTGTGTATGTAGAAATATGAAATATCTCTCGGCCGCAAAATAACCCCACCAAGCCTGGCCTCCAGTGAGGATAAAAACCCTTCATGTGGCTGCAAATCAGTTTCTTAGATGCCTGTAATGACTGATATTCAAGCGCCATTGCTATTCGGGGTTTGCTCGGTCGTATATAATGAGGCCTTTCCATTTTCAAAAGGGAATAATCAAAGTTAGCTTCTGGAAGGCATCATTAGTTTTCAGACTCACTTACCTCCGCCTTTCTGATTAGAAGTCGCTATGGAGGTATAATCGAAAATACTACAGTCTCACAAATCGCAGAAGTTGCTTTTCTGTTGAAATACTGAAAAACAAACGATTGGAATTGACAAGTTTCTTTCTGTTGGCTGTGACTGCTATATGTTGAATAGAGAGAACAATAAAAAAATTAACTGAAGATTATTCATTCAGTCTGTTCAGAAAGAATATGGATGGATTTTGTTTGACTCGTGTTCCATATATCTAACAAGTGAAACTCCGAGTCCTGATTTTATAATGTATGAAAAGTGACACTGTGCATCAAACCTATGGCTGTCACTATTATTATTATTATTTATTGGTGTTTAAAGTCATATACTTATGCACAATGGCTAATCATGACTGTGACAGTTTTACGGGTGGAGTAAGCCGGAGTACCCGGAGAGAACCGCCGAGCAACGACGAGCAGCTGTAAGCTTCCAACATCTTAACTCCGCACTGCAGCACATGCGAGGTTAGATTGGTTGAAGACATGCGTACCATCGACGTGCAGTACTCCTTAGGACACGGCGTCATCGCGCCCCCGTGTGGACAATAGGTGTTAAGTGCCTTGCCCAAGGACACAACGCGGGAGTCCGATTTTATCAATCAGAAGGTCACCCATCCAGTGATTAACCGGGCTCGACGTTGCTTAACTTCGGTGATCTGAAGAGAACTGGTTACCGCAACGCCACCACGCCCCCTTATGGCTGCCACTGCCGGAAAAGCTGAATTTAGGCCTACAGTGATACCCATTCTGTACTTCAAGTTGATTTATTCAGTCAGAACAAGCGATTTCAGCAGCAGAAAATGTGTAAACAATGGTATTTTTATATGTAGAACATTTTTGCATCATGAAATGGGCCCAAAAAAATTTGAAGTTTTTTGATAAATTTCATAAGAGTAACCATAGGCAAAAACTTGAAAAAAACAGTTTTTCAGTTGATTAAACCAATAAGTGACACGCGTAAAGTTTTCCATTGTTCACGATTTTATTCTTGTGAAATCTTATCTTCTGAATTATTGAAGTCATTTTAACAGTTACTGTGTGGTGAGTGAACACCTCATTCACGTTATCATAAACGTTGAATTCTTAATTGGAACACTGGCGTATACAAGTTCGCAACTCAGAATAGAAGAGTCCACAGTTTCTGCCTTTGGCTGTTACATGAAAGGCTTGAACATTCCAACGAATCCCAATTTCGTTGTGTGACCTACCTGAATTAATGCTGACACAGAAGTAATACAGACCAACGCATAAAATTACCTACAATTAAAGCTAGTAATCACACAAATCGGCTAACAATTCTCGGCGATAAGAAATCTTGGAAGTTTGAAGAGAGACTCTTCTTAAACTGTACATAACGTTCCCTGGGCTACAATATGGAACGAACGTTACCAATCGCTTGTTTGAAGCAAACAATCTTAAACGACAGCCGAGCAAAACCACGACGAGCGTGTTTAGGTACCAAATGCCCGGCAAATGATGAAACAAGTCGAATCTGAACGTAAATATCAGACAAACGGTTCTACTCTAAAATATTCATTCACCTTCAGTATGATACATAAAATTAATGTTCAGCCGGGATAAACAGAGGAAGAGGTAGGAACCCAGGAGGTAGGAATCTAAACTTCAGCTGTGAAACACTAATTGTTGTAACGTGAACGCTTTCCATACCCACCGTGACTCCCTACTCTGCACACCCATATCGAATAATATTCCAGATAAACCTGTGAGCGGCAGATCAAGACGAAAAGAAGATTTAGGGATCTAAAATGTAAAACTGAAATAAAACGCTCCCTCAAAAACAAACTGCCCCATACACCCGCTTTGATGGTATGCTATCCATAAAAACTGAGACACACACTATAGCACATGGAATATTGACACTGGTCTGCCGCCCAAGTTTAGCTCCAAATGTTGTCTAACTTGTAGGTAGAGACACTACACCAGTCATTCTGTGAAAGAAACATCTTTTAACTCTAAATACACAGAAAATTTAAAGTTTGTAGTGATGGAAAGCATTTGTTTGTTTATTATTGGGGTATCGTGACTCTTTTACCAACCTGATTTGTATTGTTTCGGATGAAAGAGTACTGAGAGCACGGAGAGAACCATCCTGCGGCAGCTATCTACTACCTTACTTCGTAACTTATAGAACCGGCTCACGCAGCTCTAGCATTGGTTGAAGGCTAGTGTACCATTAACCTGTTGTACGGATCTGCACAATGCATGAGCTGTTCCAACCTGGACAGCTGAAATTAGGGGCCTCACCAATGACATAACGTAGAAGAAAGGCATTGCTTATGGTGGTAATTTATTATTTATTTATTTATTTATTTATTAGGGTTTAACGACACATTGACAGCCAAGGTCATATCGTGTCGGTGACAGTTTTACGGATGGAGGAAGAAGCCGGAGTACCCAGAGACAACTAATGACCAACGACGAGCAGCTGCCAGCTCCCAAACATCGTAACTCCGCACTACTGCACAGGCAGGGTTAGATTGGTTGAAGACATGCGCCCCATCGACGTCAAGTACATCTTAGTACACAGCGTCATCGTGCCACCATGTGGACACTCGGGGTTAAGTGCCTTGCCCAAGGACACAACGCGGGATGGTGGTAACAAAGAGTGTCAATGCACATACTCTTTTAGTTTGTCAGAAGGGCTGTTTACTAAGAGTAGTAGAGAATATTCGCAATCTTTCATTTCAAGAAAATATTAAATCTGGCAGACAGTGGTGCGGAAGAGATAAAAGGCATTATTAAACAGTAATTAACGTCCCGTTATTTGACTTTATTTTTGCAACGTAATAACGCACCCAATTAGACAATGTAGCTTGTGGAGAAATGGTCTGGTGTTTTGGGGCAATTAGTTGTTTCCCAACATTTTTGTTTAAATGTACTGATTGTGGAGTATCCCAGCCTTTCGACCAGCTAATTTGCGAAAACACGTTCTATAGATGACGTAGCAACCAGAACAAAGCAAAAAATATATGTGTTAGGATAATGGGCAAAATGTAAGAACAGGTGGGTTTTGAACACACATCGCAACGATCACACATTTTCATTAAGCAAAGCACACGCCTGAATTTACTGATCTATTGCCCGATTCATTTTCTTGTGGCAAAATATAACTGGAAAACCTTAAACTGTTAGATCTCCATCATTCTGTTTCCAGTGGAGATAATAATGTACATTTTCGAGTACATGAGGGAGATGGGTGTATAAGGAAAAATATGCTAGTTATTAATAAAATAAAAAAAATATCAACAGAAACAAAAAAGCTCTGATCTGTTAAACTATAAACCAGCGTAGTGTCTGAGCAGACGATTTTTTGGCGGGGGATCTGTTCAGATGTCCAGAAGAGAGTATTAACATTCAGAAGTTCTATAAATAGTAACAACTGACTGATGTTGGCAGTTATTTTGGTACAAAATATCATCACCCGGGGTCAAAATTTGAACACAAATATCCCAAAAAGGAGTGAATAGAAAGTACCGATGTTCCGGGCCAGAATCAGGAACATCTCACTAAAGAGAAAGACCCTTTTGGCCCACTGAATTTCGTGTTAATAAAAAAGCGTATTTTCGAAAATTTGTGAAATTTTACCGAATTGGCACTCATTTTTTACCCCTGTCCATATTTTTGTCCATACATCCAGTTTATTCTCAGTCACGTTACGTATGTTTCTGTAGTACAGAATCGCCCATATATCATTTACTTTGACATTTCTGATGATGCGAGGGCCCTATGATGAAGGGACAACACCTATTAGGAAAAAACAATTTCAAAATTCCAAAGACTCAGAATTTAACCACCACCTAATTGTTTACTGCTATTTTAGGACACCCACCCAGTATTCATGCCTAAATCATTGCTAATAAACATAACAAAATGAAGTTTAGCTTATTGTTTACAAGCATGTTGCCCCTTCAGAGAGGAAACACACAAGGCTTTGTTTGGGCCCTGGGTCCTATTAAAGCAGCAACGCACAACGTGTCCACCCCAGTTAACATCACTTCTGTTGTTCCCAGGGCCCCTACAAGAATACACTCATGTGTAGTATTATAAAACATAAACGCGCCAGCTGTTACGCAAATGCACTCCCCAGTCTATAGCTTCCTTGTGCGTGTGTGAGAGTGGGGGTTGGGGGGGGGTTGGAGGGGTGGAAGTGTTGGCGGAACCAAACATAGTTCAGCCGAGCCCTCCACTGAAAAGTACTAATCATGATAGTCTGAGATTTGGGCTAAAAGCGCACATCGAAAATCTGCGCCGCTGATAACTCAAAGAACTTGAAAATTGAATTTGTTCAAAACATAGTCTTTTTACTCTAAATGACCACTGACAACCTTTGCTGGACAATTTTAGTGAAAGCTCATCCCATAGCACTGAACAATTATGGGACTATACTTCGGGGTATCCCAAGCAAATCCACCCTCATCACCTCGCACACCGTTATCTACAGACACGTCATTGTGTATGTAGAAATATGAAATATCTCTCGGCCGCAAAATAACCCCACCAAGCCTGGCCTCCAGTGAGGATAAAAACCCTTCATGTGGCTGCAAATCAGTTTCTTAGATGCCTGTAATGACTGATATTCAAGCGCCATTGCTATTCGGGGTTTGCTCGGTCGTATATAATGAGGCCTTTCCATTTTCAAAAGGGAATAATCAAAGTTAGCTTCTGGAAGGCATCATTAGTTTTCAGACTCACTTACCTCCGCCTTTCTGATTAGAAGTCGCTATGGAGGTATAATCGAAAATACTACAGTCTCACAAATCGCAGAAGTTACTTTTCTGTTGAAATACTGAAAAACAAACGATTGGAATTGACAAGTTTCTTTCTGTTGGCTGTGACTGCTATATGTTGAATAGAGAGAACAATAAAAAAATTAACTGAAGATTATTCATTCAGTCTGTTCAGAAAGAATATGGATGGATTTTGTTTGACTCGTGTTCCATATATCTAACAAGTGAAACTCCGAGTCCTGATTTTATAATGTATGAAAAGTGACACTGTGCATCAAACGTATGGCTGTCACTATTATTATTATTATTTATTGGTGTTTAAAGTCATATACTTATGCACAATGGCTAATCATGACTGTGACAGTTTTACGGGTGGAGTAAGCCGGAGTACCCGGAGAGAACCACCGAGCAACGACGAGCAGCTGTAAGCTTCCAACATCTTAACTCCGCACTGCAGCACGTGCGAGGTTAGATTGGTTGAAGACATGCGTACCATCGACGTGCAGTACGCCTTAGGACACGGCGTCATCGCGCCCCCGTGTGGACAATAGGTGTTAAGTGCCTTGCCCAAGGACACAACGCGGGAGTCCGAATTTATCAATCAGAAGGTCACCCATCCAGTGATTAACCGGGCTCGACGTTGCTTAACTTCGGTGATCTGAAGAGAACTGGTTACCGCAACGCCACCACGCCCCCCTTATGGCTGCCACTGCCGGAAAAGCTGAATTTAGGCCTACAGTGATACCCATTCTGTACTTGAAGTTGATTTATTCAGTCAGAACAAGCGATTTCAGCAGCAGAAAATGTGTAAACAATGGTATTTTTATATGTAGAACATTTTTGCATCATGAAATGGGCCCAAAAAAATTTGAAGTTTTTTGATAAATTTCATAAGAGTAACCATAGGCAAAAACTTGAAAAAAACAGTTTTTCAGTTGATTAAACCAATAAGTGACACGCGTAAAGTTTTCCATTGTTCACGATTTTATTCTTGTGAAATCTTATCTTCTGAATTATTGAAGTCATTTTAACAGTTACTGTGTGGTGAGTGAACACCTCATTCACGTTATCATAAACGTTGAATTCTTAATTGGAACACTGGCGTATACAAGTTCGCAACTCAGAATAGAAGAGTCCACAGTTTCTGCCTTTGGCTGTTACATGAAAGGCTTGAACATTCCAACGAATCCCAATTTCGTTGTGTGACCTACCTGAATTAATGCTGACACAGAAGTAATACAGACCAACGCATAAAATTACCTACAATTAAAGCTAGTAATCACACAAATCGGCTAACAATTCTCGGCGATAAGAAATCTTGGAAGTTTGAAGAGAGACTCTTCTTAAACTGTACATAACGTTCCCTGGGCTACAATATGGAACGAACGTTACCAATCGCTTGTTTGAAGCAAACAATCTTAAACGACAGCCGAGCAAAACCACGACGAGCGTGTTTAGGTACCAAATGCCCGGCAAATGATGAAACAAGTCGAATCTGAACGTAAATATCAGACAAACGGTTCTACTCTAAAATATTCATTCACCTTCAGTATGATACATAAAATTAATGTTCAGCCGGGATAAACAGAGGAAGAGGTAGGAACCCAGGAGGTAGGAATCTAAACTTCAGCTGTGAAACACTAATTGTTGTAACGTGAACGCTTTCCATACCCACCGTGACTCCCTACTCTGCACACCCATATCGAAAAATATTCCAGATAAACCTGTGAGCGGCAGATCAAGACGAAAAGAAGATTTAGGGATCTAAAATGTAAAACTGAAATAAAACGCTCCCTCAAAAACAAACTGCCCCATACACCCGCTTTGATGGTATGCTATCCATAAAAACTGAGACACACACTATAGCACATGGAATATTGACACTGGTCTGCCGCCCAAGTTTAGCTCCAAATGTTGTCTAACTTGTAGGTAGAGACACTACACCAGTCATTCTGTGAAAGAAACATCTTTTAACTCTAAATACACAGAAAATTTAAAGTTTGTAGTGATGGAAAGCATTTGTTTGTTTATTATTGGGGTATCGTGACTCTTTTACCAACCTGCTTTGTATTGTTTCGGATGAAAGAGTACTGAGAGCACGGAGAGAACCATCCTGCGGCAGCTATCTACTACCTTACTTCGTAACTTATAGAACCGGCTCACGCAGCTCTAGCATTGGTTGAAGGCTAGTGTACCATTAACCTGTTGTACGGATCTGCACAATGCATGAGCTGTTCCAACCTGGACAGCTGAAATTAGGGGCCTCACCAATGACATAACGTAGAAGAAAGGCATTGCTTATGGTGGTAATTTATTATTTATTTACTTATTTATTTATTTATTAGGGTTTAACGACACATTGACAGCCAAGGTCATATCGTGTCGGTGACAGTTTTACGGATGGAGGAAGCCGGAGTACCCAGAGACAACTACCGACCAACGACGAGCAGCTGCCAGCTCCCAAACATCGTAACTCCGCACTACTGCACAGGCAGGGTTAGATTGGTTGAAGACATGCGCCCCATCGACGTCAAGTACATCTTAGTACACAGCGTCATCGTGCCACCATGTGGACACTCGGGGTTAAGTGCCTTGCCCAAGGACACAACGCTGGATGGTGGTAACAAAGAGTGTCAATGCACATACTCTTTTAGTTTGTCAGAAGGGCTGTTTACTAAGAGTAGTAGAGAATATTCGCAATCTTTCATTTCAAGAAAATATTAAATCTGGCAGACAGTGGTGCGGAAGAGATAAAAGGCATTATTAAACAGTAATTAACGTCCCGTTATTTGACTTTATTTTTGCAACGTAATAACGCATCCAATTAGACAATGTAGCTTGTGGAGAAATGGTCTGGTGTTTTGGGGCAATTAGTTGTTTCCCAACATTTTTGTTTAAATGTACTGATTGTGGAGTATCCCAGCCTTTCGACCAGCTAATTTTCGAAAACACGTTCTATAGATGACGTAGCAACCAGAACAAAGCAAAAAATATATGTGTTAGGATAATGGGCAAAATGTAAGAACAGGTGGGTTTTGAACACACATCGCAACGATCACACACTTTTCATACAGCAAAGCACACGCCTGAACTTACTGATCTATTGCCCGATTCATTTTCTTGTGGCAAAATATAACTGGAAAACCTTAAACTGTTAGATCTCCATCATTCTGTTTCCAGTGGAGATAATAATGTACATTTTCGAGTACATGAGGGAGATGGGTGTATAAGGAGAAATATGCTAGTTATTAATAAAATAAAAAAAAAATATCAACAGAAACAAAGCTGCTCTGATCTGTTAAACTATAAACCAGCGTAGTGTCTGAGCAGACGATTTTTTGGCGGGGGATCTGTTCAGATGTCCAGAAGAGAGTCTTAACATTCAGAAGTTCTATAAATAGTAACAACTGACTGATGTTGGCAGTTATTTTGGTACAACATATTATCACCCGGGGTCAATATTTGAACACAAATATCCCAAAAAGGAATGAATAGAAAGTACCGATGTTCCGGGCCAGAATCAGGAACATCTCACTAAAGAGAAAGACCCTTTTGGCCCACTGAATTTCGTGTTAATAAAAAAGCGTATTTTCGAAAATTTGTGAAATTTTACCGAATTGGCACTCATTTTTTACCCCTGTCCATATTTTTGTCCATGCATCCAGTCTATTCTCAGTCACGTTACGTATGTTTCTGTAGTACAGAATCGCCCATATATCATTTACTTTGACATTTCTGATGATGCGAGGGCCCTATGATGAAGGGACAACACCTATTAGGAAAAAACAATTTCAAAATTCCAAAGACTCAGAATTTAACCACCACCTAATTGTTTACTGCTATTTTAGGACACCCACCCAGTATTCATGCCTAAATCATTGCTAATAAACATAACAAAATGAAGTTTAGCTTATTGTTTACAAGCATGTTGCCCCTTCAGAGAGGAAACACACAAGGCTTTGTTTGGGCCCTGGGTCCTATTAAAGCAGTAACGCACAACGTGTCCACCCCAGTTAACATCACTTCTGTTGTTCCCAGGGCCCCTACAAGAATACACTCATGTGTAGTATTATAAAACATAAACGCGCCAGCTGTTACGCAAATGCACTCCCCAGTCTATAGCTTCCTTGTGCGTGTGTGAGAGTGGGGGTTGGGGGGGGGGGGGTTGGAGGGGTGGAAGTGTTGGCGGAACCAAACATAGTTCAGCCGAGCCCTCCACTGAAAAGTACTAATCATGATAGTCTGAGATTTGGGCTAAAAGCGCACATCGAAAATCTGCGCCGCTGATAACTCAAAGAACTTGAAAATTGAATTTGTTCAAAACATAGTCTTTTTACTCTAAATGACCACTGACAACCTTTGCTGGACAATTTTAGTGAAAGCTCATCCCATAGCACTGAACAATTATGGGACTATACTTCGGGGTATCCCAAGCAAATCCACCCTCATCACCTCGCACACCGTTATCTACAGACACGTCATTGTGTATGTAGAAATATGAAATATCTCTCGGCCGCAAAATAACCCCACCAAGCCTGGCCTCCAGTGAGGATAAAAACCCTTCATGTGGCTGCAAATCAGTTTCTTAGATGCCTGTAATGACTGATATTCAAGCGCCATTGCTATTCGGGGTTTGCTCGGTCGTATATAATGAGGCCTTTCCATTTTCAAAAGGGAATAATCAAAGTTAGCTTCTGGAAGGCATCATTAGTTTTCAGACTCACTTACCTCCGCCTTTCTGATTAGAAGTCGCTATGGAGGTATAATCGAAAATACTACAGTCTCACAAATCGCAGAAGTTGCTTTTCTGTTGAAATACTGAAAAACAAACGATTGGAATTGACAAGTTTCTTTCTGTTGGCTGTGACTGCTATATGTTGAATAGAGAGAACAATAAAAAAATTAACTGAAGATTATTCATTTAGTCTGTTCAGAAAGAATATGGATGGATTTTGTTTGACTCGTGTTCCATATATCTAACAAGTGAAACTCCGAGTCCTGATTTTATAATGTATGAAAAGTGACACTGTGCATCAAACCTATGGCTGTCACTATTATTATTATTATTTATTGGTGTTTAAAGTCATATACTTATGCACAATGGCTAATCATGACTGTGACAGTTTTACGGGTGGAGTAAGCCGGAGTACCCGGAGAGAACCACCGAGCAACGACGAGCAGCTGTAAGCTTCCAACATCTTAACTCCGCACTGCAGCACATGCGAGGTTAGATTGGTTGAAGACATGCGTACCATCGACGTGCAGTACGCCTTAGGACACGGCGTCATCGTGCCCCCGTGTGGACAATAGGTGTTAAGTGCCTTGCCCAAGGACACAACGCGGGAGTCCGAATTTATCAATCAGAAGGTCACCCATCCAGTGATTAACCGGGCTCGACGTTGCTTAACTTCGGTGATCTGAAGAGAACTGGTTACCGCAACGCCACCACGCCCCCTTATGGCTGCCACTGCCGGAAAAGCTGAATTTAGGCCTACAGTGATACCCATTCTGTACTTGAAGTTGATTTATTCAGTCAGAACAAGCGATTTCAGCAGCAGAAAATGTGTAAACAATGGTATTTTTATATGTAGAACATTTTTGCATCATGAAATGGGCCCAAAAAAATTTGAAGTTTTTTGATAAATTTCATAAGAGTAACCATAGGCAAAAACTTGAAAAAAACAGTTTTTCAGTTGATTAAACCAATAAGTGACACGCGTAAAGTTTTCCATTGTTCACGATTTTATTCTTGTGAAATCTTATCTTCTGAATTATTGAAGTCATTTTAACAGTTAATGTGTGGTGAGTGAACACCTCATTCACGTTATCATAAACGTTGAATTCTTAATTGGAACACTGGCGTATACAAGTTCGCAACTTGGAATAGAAGAGTCCAAAGTTTCTGCCTATGGCTGTTACATGAAAGGCTTGAACATTCCAACGAATCCCAATTTCGTTGTGTGACGTACCTGAATTAATAGACACAGAAGTAATACAGACCAACGCATAAAATTACCTACAATTAAAGCTAGTAATCACACAAATCGGCTAACAATTCTCGGCCATAAGAAATCTTGGAAGTTTGAAGAGAGACTCTTCTTAAACTGTACATAACGTTCTCTGGGCTACAATATGGAACGAACGTTACCAATCGCTTGTTTGAAGCAAACAATCTTAAACGACAGCCGAGCAAAACCTCGACGAGCGTGTTTAGGTACCAAATGCCCAGCAAATGATGAAACAAGTCGAATCTGAACGTAAATATCAGACAAACGGTTCTACTCTAAAATATTCATTCACCTTCAGTATGATACATAAAATTAATGTTCAGCCGGGATAAACAGAGGAAGAGGTAGGAACCCAGGAGGTAGGAATCTAAACTTCAGCTGTGAAACACTAATTGTTGTAACGTGAACGCTTTCCATACCCACCGTGACTCCCTGCTCTACACATCCATATCGAAAAATATTCCAGATAAACCCGTGAGCGGCAGATCAAGACGAAAAGAAGATTTAGGGATCTAAAATGTAAAACTGAAATAAAACGCTCCCTCAAAAACAAACTGCCCCATACACCCGCTTTGATGGTATGCTATCCATAAAAAACTGAGACACACACTATAGCACATGGAATATTGACACTGGTCCGCCGCCCAAGTTTAGCTCCAAATGTTGTCTAATTTGTAGGTAGAGACACTACACCAGTCATTCTGTGAAAGAAACATCTTTTAACTCTAAATACACAGAAAATTTAAAGTTTGTAGTGATGGAAAGCATTTGTTTGTTTATTATTGGGGTATCGTGACTCTTTTATCAACCTGATTTGTATTGTGTCGGATGAAAGAGTACGGAGAGCACGGAGAGAACCATCCTGCGGCAGCTATCTACTACCTTACTTCGTAACTTACAGAACCGGCTCACGCAGCTCTAGCATTGGTTGAAGGCTAGTGTACCATTAACCTGTTGTACGGATCTGCACAATGCATGAGCTGTTCCAACCTGGACAGCTGAAATTAGGGGCCTCACCAATGACATAACGTAGAAGAAAGGCATTGCTTATGGTGGTAATTTATTATTTATTTACTTATTTATTTATTTATTAGGGTTTAACGACACATTGACAGCCAAGGTCATATCGTGTCGGTGACAGTTTTACGGATGGAGGAAGCCGGAGTACCCAGAGACAACTACCGACCAACGACGAGCAGCTGCCAGCTCCCAAACATCGTAACTCCGCACTACTGCACAGACAGGGTTAGATTGGTTGAAGACATGCGCCCCATCGACGTCAAGTACATCTTAGTACACAGCGTCATCGTGCCACCATGTGGACACTCGGGGTTAAGTGCCTTGCCCAAGGACACAACGCGGGATGGTGGTAACAAAGAGTGTCAATGCACATACTCTTTTAGTTTGTCAGAAGGGCTGTTTACTAAGAGTAGTAGAGAATATTCGCAATCTTTCATTTCAAGAAAATATTAAATCTGGCAGACAGTGGTGCGGAAGAGATAAAAGGCATTATTAAACAGTAATTAACGTCCCGTTATTTGACTTTATTTTTGCAACGTAATAACGCACCCAATTAGACAATGTAGCTTGTGGAGAAATGGTCTGGTGTTTTGGGGCAATTAGTTGTTTCCCAACATTTTTGTTTAAATGTACTGATTGTGGAGTATCCCAGCCTTTCGACCAGCTAATTTTCGAAAACACGTTCTATAGATGACGTAGCAACCAGAACAAAGCAAAAAATATATGTGTTAGGATAATGGGCAAAATGTAAGAACAGGTGGGTTTTGAACACACATCGCAACGATCACACACTTTTCATACAGCAAAGCACACGCCTGAACTTACTGATCTATTGCCCGATTCATTTTCTTGTGGCAAAATATAACTGGAAAACCTTAAACTGTTAGATCTCCATCATTCTGTTTCCAGTGGAGATAATAATGTACATTTTCGAGTACATGAGGGAGATGGGTGTATAAGGAGAAATATGCTAGTTATTAATAAAATAAAAAAAAAATATCAACAGAAACAAAGCTGCTCTGATCTGTTAAACTATAAACCAGCGTAGTGTCTGAGCAGACGATTTTTTGGCGGGGGATCTGTTCAGATGTCCAGAAGAGAGTCTTAACATTCAGAAGTTCTATAAATAGTAACAACTGACTGATGTTGGCAGTTATTTTGGTACAACATATTATCACCCGGGGTCAATATTTGAACACAAATATCCCAAAAAGGAATGAATAGAAAGTACCGATGTTCCGGGCCAGAATCAGGAACATCTCACTAAAGAGAAAGACCCTTTTGGCCCACTGAATTTCGTGTTAATAAAAAAGCGTATTTTCGAAAATTTGTGAAATTTTACCGAATTGGCACTCATTTTTTACCCCTGTCCATATTTTTGTCCATACATCCAGTCTATTCTCAGTCACGTTACGTATGTTTCTGTAGTACAGAATCGCCCATATATCATTTACTTTGACATTTCTGATGATGCGAGGGCCCTATGATGAAGGGACAACACCTATTAGGAAAAAACAATTTCAAAATTCCAAAGACTCAGAATTTAACCACCACCTAATTGTTTACTGCTATTTTAGGACACCCACCCAGTATTCATGCCTAAATCATTGCTAATAAACATAACAAAATGAAGTTTAGCTTATTGTTTACAAGCATGTTGCCCCTTCAGAGAGGAAACACACAAGGCTTTGTTTGGGCCCTGGGTCCTATTAAAGCAGTAACGCACAACGTGTCCACCCCAGTTAACATCACTTCTGTTGTTCCCAGGGCCCCTACAAGAATACACTCATGTGTAGTATTATAAAACATAAACGCGCCAGCTGTTACGCAAATGCACTCCCCAGTCTATAGCTTCCTTGTGCGTGTGTGAGAGTGGGGGTTGGGGGGGGGGGGGTGGAGGGGTGGAAGTGTTGGCGGAACCAAACATAGTTCAGCCGAGCCCTCCACTGAAAAGTACTAATCATGATAGTCTGAGATTTGGGCTAAAAGCGCACATCGAAAATCTGCGCCGCTGATAACTCAAAGAACTTGAAAATTGAATTTGTTCAAAACATAGTCTTTTTACTCTAAATGACCACTGACAACCTTTGCTGGACAATTTTAGTGAAAGCTCATCCCATAGCACTGAACAATTATGGGACTATACTTCGGGGTATCCCAAGCAAATCCACCCTCATCACCTCGCACACCGTTATCTACAGACACGTCATTGTGTATGTAGAAATATGAAATATCTCTCGGCCGCAAAATAACCCCACCAAGCCTGGCCTCCAGTGAGGATAAAAACCCTTCATGTGGCTGCAAATCAGTTTCTTAGATGCCTGTAATGACTGATATTCAAGCGCCATTGCTATTCGGGGTTTGCTCGGTCGTATATAATGAGGCCTTTCCATTTTCAAAAGGGAATAATCAAAGTTAGCTTCTGGAAGGCATCATTAGTTTTCAGACTCACTTACCTCCGCCTTTCTGATTAGAAGTCGCTATGGAGGTATAATCGAAAATACTACAGTCTCACAAATCGCAGAAGTTGCTTTTCTGTTGAAATACTGAAAAACAAACGATTGGAATTGACAAGTTTCTTTCTGTTGGCTGTGACTGCTATATGTTGAATAGAGAGAACAATAAAAAAATTAACTGAAGATTATTCATTCAGTCTGTTCAGAAAGAATATGGATGGATTTTGTTTGACTCGTGTTCCATATATCTAACAAGTGAAACTCCGAGTCCTGATTTTATAATGTATGAAAAGTGACACTGTGCATCAAACCTATGGCTGTCACTATTATTATTATTATTTATTGGTGTTTAAAGTCATATACTTATGCACAATGGCTAATCATGACTGTGACAGTTTTACGGGTGGAGTAAGCCGGAGTACCCGGAGAGAACCACCGAGCAACGACGAGCAGCTGTAAGCTTCCAACATCTTAACTCCGCACTGCAGCACATGCGAGGTTAGATTGGTTGAAGACATGCGTACCATCGACGTGCAGTACTCCTTAGGACACGGCGTCATCGCGCCCCCGTGTGGACAATAGGTGTTAAGTGCCTTGCCCAAGGACACAACGCGGGAGTCCGAATTTATCAATCAGAAGGTCACCCATCCAGTGATTAACCGGGCTCGACGTTGCTTAACTTCGGTGATCTGAAGAGAACTGGTTACCGCAACGCCACCACGCCCCCTTATGGCTGCCACTGCCGGAAAAGCTGAATTTAGGCCTACAGTGATACCCATTCTGTACTTCAAGTTGATTTATTCAGTCAGAACAAGCGATTTCAGCAGCAGAAAATGTGTAAACAATGGTATTTTTATATGTAGAACATTTTTGCATCATGAAATGGGCCCAAAAAAATTTGAAGTTTTTTGATAAATTTCATAAGAGTAACCATAGGCAAAAACTTGAAAAAAACAGTTTTTCAGTTGATTAAACCAATAAGTGACACGCGTAAAGTTTTCCATTGTTCACGATTTTATTCTTGTGAAATCTTATCTTCTGAATTATTGAAGTCATTTTAACAGTTACTGTGTGGTGAGTGAACACCTCATTCACGTTATCATAAACGTTGAATTCTTAATTGGAACACTGGCGTATACAAGTTCGCAACTCAGAATAGAAGAGTCCACAGTTTCTGCCTTTGGCTGTTACATGAAAGGCTTGAACATTCCAACGAATCCCAATTTCGTTGTGTGACCTACCTGAATTAATGCTGACACAGAAGTAATACAGACCAACGCATAAAATTACCTACAATTAAAGCTAGTAATCACACAAATCGGCTAACAATTCTCGGCGATAAGAAATCTTGGAAGTTTGAAGAGAGACTCTTCTTAAACTGTACATAACGTTCCCTGGGCTACAATATGGAACGAACGTTACCAATCGCTTGTTTGAAGCAAACAATCTTAAACGACAGCCGAGCAAAACCACGACGAGCGTGTTTAGGTACCAAATGCCCGGCAAATGATGAAACAAGTCGAATCTGAACGTAAATATCAGACAAACGGTTCTACTCTAAAATATTCATTCACCTTCAGTATGATACATAAAATTAATGTTCAGCCGGGATAAACAGAGGAAGAGGTAGGAACCCAGGAGGTAGGAATCTAAACTTCAGCTGTGAAACACTAATTGTTGTAACGTGAACGCTTTCCATACCCACCGTGACTCCCTACTCTGCACACCCATATCGAATAATATTCCAGATAAACCTGTGAGCGGCAGATCAAGACGAAAAGAAGATTTAGGGATCTAAAATGTAAAACTGAAATAAAACGCTCCCTCAAAAACAAACTGCCCCATACACCCGCTTTGATGGTATGCTATCCATAAAAACTGAGACACACACTATAGCACATGGAATATTGACACTGGTCTGCCGCCCAAGTTTAGCTCCAAATGTTGTCTAACTTGTAGGTAGAGACACTACACCAGTCATTCTGTGAAAGAAACATCTTTTAACTCTAAATACACAGAAAATTTAAAGTTTGTAGTGATGGAAAGCATTTGTTTGTTTATTATTGGGGTATCGTGACTCTTTTACCAACCTGATTTGTATTGTTTCGGATGAAAGAGTACTGAGAGCACGGAGAGAACCATCCTGCGGCAGCTATCTACTACCTTACTTCGTAACTTATAGAACCGGCTCACGCAGCTCTAGCATTGGTTGAAGGCTAGTGTACCATTAACCTGTTGTACGGATCTGCACAATGCATGAGCTGTTCCAACCTGGACAGCTGAAATTAGGGGCCTCACCAATGACATAACGTAGAAGAAAGGCATTGCTTATGGTGGTAATTTATTATTTATTTATTTATTTATTTATTAGGGTTTAACGACACATTGACAGCCAAGGTCATATCGTGTCGGTGACAGTTTTACGGATGGAGGAAGAAGTCGGAGTACCCAGAGACAACTAATGACCAACGACGAGCAGCTGCCAGCTCCCAAACATCGTAACTCCGCACTACTGCACAGGCAGGGTTAGATTGGTTGAAGACATGCGCCCCATCGAGGTCAAGTACATCTTAGTACACAGCGTCATCGTGCCACCATGTGGACACTCGGGGTTAAGTGCCTTGCCCAAGGACACAACGCGGGATGGTGGTAACAAAGAGTGTCAATGCACATACTCTTTTAGTTTGTCAGAAGGGCTGTTTACTAAGAGTAGTAGAGAATATTCGCAATCTTTCATTTCAAGAAAATATTAAATCTGGCAGACAGTGGTGCGGAAGAGATAAAAGGCATTATTAAACAGTAATTAACGTCCCGTTATTTGACTTTATTTTTGCAACGTAATAACGCACCCAATTAGACAATGTAGCTTGTGGAGAAATGGTCTGGTGTTTTGGGGCAATTAGTTGTTTCCCAACATTTTTGTTTAAATGTACTGATTGTGGAGTATCCCAGCCTTTCGACCAGCTAATTTGCGAAAACACGTTCTATAGATGACGTAGCAACCAGAACAAAGCAAAAAATATATGTGTTAGGATAATGGGCAAAATGTAAGAACAGGTGGGTTTTGAACACACATCGCAACGATCACACATTTTCATTAAGCAAAGCACACGCCTGAATTTACTGATCTATTGCCCGATTCATTTTCTTGTGGCAAAATATAACTGGAAAACCTTAAACTGTTAGATCTCCATCATTCTGTTTCCAGTGGAGATAATAATGTACATTTTCGAGTACATGAGGGAGATGGGTGTATAAGGAAAAATATGCTAGTTATTAATAAAATAAAAAAAATATCAACAGAAACAAAAAAAGCTCTGATCTGTTAAACTATAAACCAGCGTAGTGTCTGAGCAGACGATTTTTTGGCGGGGGATCTGTTCAGATGTCCAGAAGAGAGTATTAACATTCAGAAGTTCTATAAATAGTAACAACTGACTGATGTTGGCAGTTATTTTGGTACAAAATATCATCACCCGGGGTCAAAATTTGAACACAAATATCCCAAAAAGGAGTGAATAGAAAGTACCGATGTTCCGGGCCAGAATCAGGAACATCTCACTAAAGAGAAAGACCCTTTTGGCCCACTGAATTTCGTGTTAATAAAAAAGCGTATTTTCGAAAATTTGTGAAATTTTACCGAATTGGCACTCATTTTTTACCCCTGTCCATATTTTTGTCCATACATCCAGTTTATTCTCAGTCACGTTACGTATGTTTCTGTAGTACAGAATCGCCCATATATCATTTACTTTGACATTTCTGATGATGCGAGGGCCCTATGATGAAGGGACAACACCTATTAGGAAAAAACAATTTCAAAATTCCAAAGACTCAGAATTTAACCACCACCTAATTGTTTACTGCTATTTTAGGACACCCACCCAGTATTCATGCCTAAATCATTGCTAATAAACATAACAAAATGAAGTTTAGCTTATTGTTTACAAGCATGTTGCCCCTTCAGAGAGGAAACACACAAGGCTTTGTTTGGGCCCTGGGTCCTATTAAAGCAGCAACGCACAACGTGTCCACCCCAGTTAACATCACTTCTGTTGTTCCCAGGGCCCCTACAAGAATACACTCATGTGTAGTATTATAAAACATAAACGCGCCAGCTGTTACGCAAATGCACTCCCCAGTCTATAGCTTCCTTGTGCGTGTGTGAGAGTGGGGGTTGGGGGGGGGGGGTTGGAGGGGTGGAAGTGTTGGCGGAACCAAACATAGTTCAGCCGAGCCCTCCACTGAAAAGTACTAATCATGATAGTCTGAGATTTGGGCTAAAAGCGCACATCGAAAATCTGCGCCGCTGATAACTCAAAGAACTTGAAAATTGAATTTGTTCAAAACATAGTCTTTTTACTCTAAATGACCACTGACAACCTTTGCTGGACAATTTTAGTGAAAGCTCATCCCATAGCACTGAACAATTATGGGACTATACTTCGGGGTATCCCAAGCAAATCCACCCTCATCACCTCGCACACCGTTATCTACAGACACGTCATTGTGTATGTAGAAATATGAAATATCTCTCGGCCGCAAAATAACCCCACCAAGCCTGGCCTCCAGTGAGGATAAAAACCCTTCATGTGGCTGCAAATCAGTTTCTTAGATGCCTGTAATGACTGATATTCAAGCGCCATTGCTATTCGGGGTTTGCTCGGTCGTATATAATGAGGCCTTTCCATTTTCAAAAGGGAATAATCAAAGTTAGCTTCTGGAAGGCATCATTAGTTTTCAGACTCACTTACCTCCGCCTTTCTGATTAGAAGTCGCTATGGAGGTATAATCGAAAATACTACAGTCTCACAAATCGCAGAAGTTGCTTTTCTGTTGAAATACTGAAAAACAAACGATTGGAATTGACAAGTTTCTTTCTGTTGGCTGTGACTGCTATATGTTGAATAGAGAGAACAATAAAAAAATTAACTGAAGATTATTCATTCAGTCTGTTCAGAAAGAATATGGATGGATTTTGTTTGACTCGTGTTCCATATATCTAACAAGTGAAACTCCGAGTCCTGATTTTATAATGTATGAAAAGTGACACTGTGCATCAAACGTATGGCTGTCACTATTATTATTATTATTTATTGGTGTTTAAAGTCATATACTTATGCACAATGGCTAATCATGACTGTGACAGTTTTACGGGTGGAGTAAGCCGGAGTACCCGGAGAGAACCACCGAGCAACGACGAGCAGCTGTAAGCTTCCAACATCTTAACTCCGCACTGCAGCACGTGCGAGGTTAGATTGGTTGAAGACATGCGTACCATCGACGTGCAGTACGCCTTAGGACACGGCGTCATCGCGCCCCCGTGTGGACAATAGGTGTTAAGTGCCTTGCCCAAGGACACAACGCGGGAGTCCGAATTTATCAATCAGAAGGTCACCCATCCAGTGATTAACCGGGCTCGACGTTGCTTAACTTCGGTGATCTGAAGAGAACTGGTTACCGCAACGCCACCACGCCCCCCTTATGGCTGCCACTGCCGGAAAAGCTGAATTTAGGCCTACAGTGATACCCATTCTGTACTTGAAGTTGATTTATTCAGTCAGAACAAGCGATTTCAGCAGCAGAAAATGTGTAAACAATGGTATTTTTATATGTAGAACATTTTTGCATCATGAAATGGGCCCAAAAAAATTTGAAGTTTTTTGATAAATTTCATAAGAGTAACCATAGGCAAAAACTTGAAAAAAACAGTTTTTCAGTTGATTAAACCAATAAGTGACACGCGTAAAGTTTTCCATTGTTCACGATTTTATTCTTGTGAAATCTTATCTTCTGAATTATTGAAGTCATTTTAACAGTTACTGTGTGGTGAGTGAACACCTCATTCACGTTATCATAAACGTTGAATTCTTAATTGGAACACTGGCGTATACAAGTTCGCAACTCAGAATAGAAGAGTCCACAGTTTCTGCCTTTGGCTGTTACATGAAAGGCTTGAACATTCCAACGAATCCCAATTTCGTTGTGTGACCTACCTGAATTAATGCTGACACAGAAGTAATACAGACCAACGCATAAAATTACCTACAATTAAAGCTAGTAATCACACAAATCGGCTAACAATTCTCGGCGATAAGAAATCTTGGAAGTTTGAAGAGAGACTCTTCTTAAACTGTACATAACGTTCCCTGGGCTACAATATGGAACGAACGTTACCAATCGCTTGTTTGAAGCAAACAATCTTAAACGACAGCCGAGCAAAACCACGACGAGCGTGTTTAGGTACCAAATGCCCGGCAAATGATGAAACAAGTCGAATCTGAACGTAAATATCAGACAAACGGTTCTACTCTAAAATATTCATTCACCTTCAGTATGATACATAAAATTAATGTTCAGCCGGGATAAACAGAGGAAGAGGTAGGAACCCAGGAGGTAGGAATCTAAACTTCAGCTGTGAAACACTAATTGTTGTAACGTGAACGCTTTCCATACCCACCGTGACTCCCTACTCTGCACACCCATATCGAAAAATATTCCAGATAAACCTGTGAGCGGCAGATCAAGACGAAAAGAAGATTTAGGGATCTAAAATGTAAAACTGAAATAAAACGCTCCCTCAAAAACAAACTGCCCCATACACCCGCTTTGATGGTATGCTATCCATAAAAACTGAGACACACACTATAGCACATGGAATATTGACACTGGTCTGCCGCCCAAGTTTAGCTCCAAATGTTGTCTAACTTGTAGGTAGAGACACTACACCAGTCATTCTGTGAAAGAAACATCTTTTAACTCTAAATACACAGAAAATTTAAAGTTTGTAGTGATGGAAAGCATTTGTTTGTTTATTATTGGGGTATCGTGACTCTTTTACCAACCTGCTTTGTATTGTTTCGGATGAAAGAGTACTGAGAGCACGGAGAGAACCATCCTGCGGCAGCTATCTACTACCTTACTTCGTAACTTATAGAACCGGCTCACGCAGCTCTAGCATTGGTTGAAGGCTAGTGTACCATTAACCTGTTGTACGGATCTGCACAATGCATGAGCTGTTCCAACCTGGACAGCTGAAATTAGGGGCCTCACCAATGACATAACGTAGAAGAAAGGCATTGCTTATGGTGGTAATTTATTATTTATTTACTTATTTATTTATTTATTAGGGTTTAACGACACATTGACAGCCAAGGTCATATCGTGTCGGTGACAGTTTTACGGATGGAGGAAGCCGGAGTACCCAGAGACAACTACCGACCAACGACGAGCAGCTGCCAGCTCCCAAACATCGTAACTCCGCACTACTGCACAGGCAGGGTTAGATTGGTTGAAGACATGCGCCCCATCGACGTCAAGTACATCTTAGTACACAGCGTCATCGTGCCACCATGTGGACACTCGGGGTTAAGTGCCTTGCCCAAGGACACAACGCGGGATGGTGGTAACAAAGAGTGTCAATGCACATACTCTTTTAGTTTGTCAGAAGGGCTGTTTACTAAGAGTAGTAGAGAATATTCGCAATCTTTCATTTCAAGAAAATATTAAATCTGGCAGACAGTGGTGCGGAAGAGATAAAAGGCATTATTAAACAGTAATTAACGTCCCGTTATTTGACTTTATTTTTGCAACGTAATAACGCATCCAATTAGACAATGTAGCTTGTGGAGAAATGGTCTGGTGTTTTGGGGCAATTAGTTGTTTCCCAACATTTTTGTTTAAATGTACTGATTGTGGAGTATCCCAGCCTTTCGACCAGCTAATTTTCGAAAACACGTTCTATAGATGACGTAGCAACCAGAACAAAGCAAAAAATATATGTGTTAGGATAATGGGCAAAATGTAAGAACAGGTGGGTTTTGAACACACATCGCAACGATCACACACTTTTCATACAGCAAAGCACACGCCTGAACTTACTGATCTATTGCCCGATTCATTTTCTTGTGGCAAAATATAACTGGAAAACCTTAAACTGTTAGATCTCCATCATTCTGTTTCCAGTGGAGATAATAATGTACATTTTCGAGTACATGAGGGAGATGGGTGTATAAGGAGAAATATGCTAGTTATTAATAAAATAAAAAAAAAATATCAACAGAAACAAAGCTGCTCTGATCTGTTAAACTATAAACCAGCGTAGTGTCTGAGCAGACGATTTTTTGGCGGGGGATCTGTTCAGATGTCCAGAAGAGAGTCTTAACATTCAGAAGTTCTATAAATAGTAACAACTGACTGATGTTGGCAGTTATTTTGGTACAACATATTATCACCCGGGGTCAATATTTGAACACAAATATCCCAAAAAGGAATGAATAGAAAGTACCGATGTTCCGGGCCAGAATCAGGAACATCTCACTAAAGAGAAAGACCCTTTTGGCCCACTGAATTTCGTGTTAATAAAAAAGCGTATTTTCGAAAATTTGTGAAATTTTACCGAATTGGCACTCATTTTTTACCCCTGTCCATATTTTTGTCCATGCATCCAGTCTATTCTCAGTCACGTTACGTATGTTTCTGTAGTACAGAATCGCCCATATATCATTTACTTTGACATTTCTGATGATGCGAGGGCCCTATGATGAAGGGACAACACCTATTAGGAAAAAACAATTTCAAAATTCCAAAGACTCAGAATTTAACCACCACCTAATTGTTTACTGCTATTTTAGGACACCCACCCAGTATTCATGCCTAAATCATTGCTAATAAACATAACAAAATGAAGTTTAGCTTATTGTTTACAAGCATGTTGCCCCTTCAGAGAGGAAACACACAAGGCTTTGTTTGGGCCCTGGGTCCTATTAAAGCAGTAACGCACAACGTGTCCACCCCAGTTAACATCACTTCTGTTGTTCCCAGGGCCCCTACAAGAATACACTCATGTGTAGTATTATAAAACATAAACGCGCCAGCTGTTACGCAAATGCACTCCCCAGTCTATAGCTTCCTTGTGCGTGTGTGAGAGTGGGGGTTGGGGGGGGGGTTGGAGGGGTGGAAGTGTTGGCGGAACCAAACATAGTTCAGCCGAGCCCTCCACTGAAAAGTACTA
Organism: Pictodentalium vernedei; assembly: GCA_031216915.1. Taxonomy (NCBI): domain Eukaryota; kingdom Metazoa; phylum Mollusca; class Scaphopoda; order Dentaliida; family Dentaliidae; genus Pictodentalium; species Pictodentalium vernedei. The sequence continues at coordinate 86,950,265 of CM062290.1, read as the reverse complement.
ATCATGATAGTCTGAGATTTGGGCTAAAAGCGCACATCGAAAATCTGCGCCGCTGATAACTCAAAGAACTTGAAAATTGAATTTGTTCAAAACATAGTCTTTTTACTCTAAATGACCACTGACAATCTTTGCTGGACAATTTTAGTGAAAGCTCATCCCATAGCACTGAACAATTATGGGACTATACTTCGGGGTATCCCAAGCAAATCCACCCTCATCACCTCGCACACCGTTATCTACAGACACGTCATTGTGTATGTAGAAATATGAAATATCTCTCGGCCGCAAAATAACCCCACCAAGCCTGGCCTCCAGTGAGGATAAAAACCCTTCATGTGGCTGCAAATCAGTTTCTTAGATGCCTGTAATGACTGATATTCAAGCGCCATTGCTATTCGGGGTTTGCTCGGTCGTATATAATGAGGCCTTTCCATTTTCAAAAGGGAATAATCAAAGTTAGCTTCTGGAAGGCATCATTAGTTTTCAGACTCACTTACCTCCGCCTTTCTGATTAGAAGTCGCTATGGAGGTATAATCGAAAATACTACAGTCTCACAAATCGCAGAAGTTGCTTTTCTGTTGAAATACTGAAAAACAAACGATTGGAATTGACAAGTTTCTTTCTGTTGGCTGTGACTGCTATATGTTGAATAGAGAGAACAATAAAAAAATTAACTGAAGATTATTCATTTAGTCTGTTCAGAAAGAATATGGATGGATTTTGTTTGACTCGTGTTCCATATATCTAACAAGTGAAACTCCGAGTCCTGATTTTATAATGTATGAAAAGTGACACTGTGCATCAAACCTATGGCTGTCACTATTATTATTATTATTTATTGGTGTTTAAAGTCATATACTTATGCACAATGGCTAATCATGACTGTGACAGTTTTACGGGTGGAGTAAGCCGGAGTACCCGGAGAGAACCACCGAGCAACGACGAGCAGCTGTAAGCTTCCAACATCTTAACTCCGCACTGCAGCACATGCGAGGTTAGATTGGTTGAAGACATGCGTACCATCGACGTGCAGTACGCCTTAGGACACGGCGTCATCGTGCCCCCGTGTGGACAATAGGTGTTAAGTGCCTTGCCCAAGGACACAACGCGGGAGTCCGAATTTATCAATCAGAAGGTCACCCATCCAGTGATTAACCGGGCTCGACGTTGCTTAACTTCGGTGATCTGAAGAGAACTGGTTACCGCAACGCCACCACGCCCCCTTATGGCTGCCACTGCCGGAAAAGCTGAATTTAGGCCTACAGTGATACCCATTCTGTACTTGAAGTTGATTTATTCAGTCAGAACAAGCGATTTCAGCAGCAGAAAATGTGTAAACAATGGTATTTTTATATGTAGAACATTTTTGCATCATGAAATGGGCCCAAAAAAATTTGAAGTTTTTTGATAAATTTCATAAGAGTAACCATAGGCAAAAACTTGAAAAAAACAGTTTTTCAGTTGATTAAACCAATAAGTGACACGCGTAAAGTTTTCCATTGTTCACGATTTTATTCTTGTGAAATCTTATCTTCTGAATTATTGAAGTCATTTTAACAGTTAATGTGTGGTGAGTGAACACCTCATTCACGTTATCATAAACGTTGAATTCTTAATTGGAACACTGGCGTATACAAGTTCGCAACTTGGAATAGAAGAGTCCAAAGTTTCTGCCTATGGCTGTTACATGAAAGGCTTGAACATTCCAACGAATCCCAATTTCGTTGTGTGACGTACCTGAATTAATAGACACAGAAGTAATACAGACCAACGCATAAAATTACCTACAATTAAAGCTAGTAATCACACAAATCGGCTAACAATTCTCGGCCATAAGAAATCTTGGAAGTTTGAAGAGAGACTCTTCTTAAACTGTACATAACGTTCTCTGGGCTACAATATGGAACGAACGTTACCAATCGCTTGTTTGAAGCAAACAATCTTAAACGACAGCCGAGCAAAACCTCGACGAGCGTGTTTAGGTACCAAATGCCCAGCAAATGATGAAACAAGTCGAATCTGAACGTAAATATCAGACAAACGGTTCTACTCTAAAATATTCATTCACCTTCAGTATGATACATAAAATTAATGTTCAGCCGGGATAAACAGAGGAAGAGGTAGGAACCCAGGAGGTAGGAATCTAAACTTCAGCTGTGAAACACTAATTGTTGTAACGTGAACGCTTTCCATACCCACCGTGACTCCCTGCTCTACACATCCATATCGAAAAATATTCCAGATAAACCCGTGAGCGGCAGATCAAGACGAAAAGAAGATTTAGGGATCTAAAATGTAAAACTGAAATAAAACGCTCCCTCAAAAACAAACTGCCCCATACACCCGCTTTGATGGTATGCTATCCATAAAAAACTGAGACACACACTATAGCACATGGAATATTGACACTGGTCCGCCGCCCAAGTTTAGCTCCAAATGTTGTCTAATTTGTAGGTAGAGACACTACACCAGTCATTCTGTGAAAGAAACATCTTTTAACTCTAAATACACAGAAAATTTAAAGTTTGTAGTGATGGAAAGCATTTGTTTGTTTATTATTGGGGTATCGTGACTCTTTTATCAACCTGATTTGTATTGTGTCGGATGAAAGAGTACGGAGAGCACGGAGAGAACCATCCTGCGGCAGCTATCTACTACCTTACTTCGTAACTTACAGAACCGGCTCACGCAGCTCTAGCATTGGTTGAAGGCTAGTGTACCATTAACCTGTTGTACGGATCTGCACAATGCATGAGCTGTTCCAACCTGGACAGCTGAAATTAGGGGCCTCACCAATGACATAACGTAGAAGAAAGGCATTGCTTATGGTGGTAATTTATTATTTATTTACTTATTTATTTATTTATTAGGGTTTAACGACACATTGACAGCCAAGGTCATATCGTGTCGGTGACAGTTTTACGGATGGAGGAAGCCGGAGTACCCAGAGACAACTACCGACCAACGACGAGCAGCTGCCAGCTCCCAAACATCGTAACTCCGCACTACTGCACAGACAGGGTTAGATTGGTTGAAGACATGCGCCCCATCGACGCCAAGTACATCTTAGTACACAGCGTCATCGTGCCACCATGTGGACACTCGGGGTTAAGTGCCTTGCCCAAGGACACAACGCGGGATGGTGGTAACAAAGAGTGTCAATGCACATACTCTTTTAGTTTGTCAGAAGGGCTGTTTACTAAGAGTAGTAGAGAATATTCGCAATCTTTCATTTCAAGAAAATATTAAATCTGGCAGACAGTGGTGCGGAAGAGATAAAAGGCATTATTAAACAGTAATTAACGTCCCGTTATTTGACTTTATTTTTGCAACGTAATAACGCACCCAATTAGACAATGTAGCTTGTGGAGAAATGGTCTGGTGTTTTGGGGCAATTAGTTGTTTCCCAACATTTTTGTTTAAATGTACTGATTGTGGAGTATCCCAGCCTTTCGACCAGCTAATTTTCGAAAACACGTTCTATAGATGACGTAGCAACCAGAACAAAGCAAAAAATATATGTGTTAGGATAATGGGCAAAATGTAAGAACAGGTGGGTTTTGAACACACATCGCAACGATCACACACTTTTCATACAGCAAAGCACACGCCTGAACTTACTGATCTATTGCCCGATTCATTTTCTTGTGGCAAAATATAACTGGAAAACCTTAAACTGTTAGATCTCCATCATTCTGTTTCCAGTGGAGATAATAATGTACATTTTCGAGTACATGAGGGAGATGGGTGTATAAGGAGAAATATGCTAGTTATTAATAAAATAAAAAAAAAATATCAACAGAAACAAAGCTGCTCTGATCTGTTAAACTATAAACCAGCGTAGTGTCTGAGCAGACGATTTTTTGGCGGGGGATCTGTTCAGATGTCCAGAAGAGAGTCTTAACATTCAGAAGTTCTATAAATAGTAACAACTGACTGATGTTGGCAGTTATTTTGGTACAACATATTATCACCCGGGGTCAATATTTGAACACAAATATCCCAAAAAGGAATGAATAGAAAGTACCGATGTTCCGGGCCAGAATCAGGAACATCTCACTAAAGAGAAAGACCCTTTTGGCCCACTGAATTTCGTGTTAATAAAAAAGCGTATTTTCGAAAATTTGTGAAATTTTACCGAATTGGCACTCATTTTTTACCCCTGTCCATATTTTTGTCCATACATCCAGTCTATTCTCAGTCACGTTACGTATGTTTCTGTAGTACAGAATCGCCCATATATCATTTACTTTGACATTTCTGATGATGCGAGGGCCCTATGATGAAGGGACAACACCTATTAGGAAAAAACAATTTCAAAATTCCAAAGACTCAGAATTTAACCACCACCTAATTGTTTACTGCTATTTTAGGACACCCACCCAGTATTCATGCCTAAATCATTGCTAATAAACATAACAAAATGAAGTTTAGCTTATTGTTTACAAGCATGTTGCCCCTTCAGAGAGGAAACACACAAGGCTTTGTTTGGGCCCTGGGTCCTATTAAAGCAGTAACGCACAACGTGTCCACCCCAGTTAACATCACTTCTGTTGTTCCCAGGGCCCCTACAAGAATACACTCATGTGTAGTATTATAAAACATAAACGCGCCAGCTGTTACGCAAATGCACTCCCCAGTCTATAGCTTCCTTGTGCGTGTGTGAGAGTGGGGGTTGGGGGGGGGGGGGTTGGAGGGGTGGAAGTGTTGGCGGAACCAAACATAGTTCAGCCGAGCCCTCCACTGAAAAGTACTAATCATGATAGTCTGAGATTTGGGCTAAAAGCGCACATCGAAAATCTGCGCCGCTGATAACTCAAAGAACTTGAAAATTGAATTTGTTCAAAACATAGTCTTTTTACTCTAAATGACCACTGACAACCTTTGCTGGACAATTTTAGTGAAAGCTCATCCCATAGCACTGAACAATTATGGGACTATACTTCGGGGTATCCCAAGCAAATCCACCCTCATCACCTCGCACACCGTTATCTACAGACACGTCATTGTGTATGTAGAAATATGAAATATCTCTCGGCCGCAAAATAACCCCACCAAGCCTGGCCTCCAGTGAGGATAAAAACCCTTCATGTGGCTGCAAATCAGTTTCTTAGATGCCTGTAATGACTGATATTCAAGCGCCATTGCTATTCGGGGTTTGCTCGGTCGTATATAATGAGGCCTTTCCATTTTCAAAAGGGAATAATCAAAGTTAGCTTCTGGAAGGCATCATTAGTTTTCAGACTCACTTACCTCCGCCTTTCTGATTAGAAGTCGCTATGGAGGTATAATCGAAAATACTACAGTCTCACAAATCGCAGAAGTTGCTTTTCTGTTGAAATACTGAAAAACAAACGATTGGAATTGACAAGTTTCTTTCTGTTGGCTGTGACTGCTATATGTTGAATAGAGAGAACAATAAAAAAATTAACTGAAGATTATTCATTCAGTCTGTTCAGAAAGAATATGGATGGATTTTGTTTGACTCGTGTTCCATATATCTAACAAGTGAAACTCCGAGTCCTGATTTTATAATGTATGAAAAGTGACACTGTGCATCAAACCTATGGCTGTCACTATTATTATTATTATTTATTGGTGTTTAAAGTCATATACTTATGCACAATGGCTAATCATGACTGTGACAGTTTTACGGGTGGAGTAAGCCGGAGTACCCGGAGAGAACCACCGAGCAACGACGAGCAGCTGTAAGCTTCCAACATCTTAACTCCGCACTGCAGCACATGCGAGGTTAGATTGGTTGAAGACATGCGTACCATCGACGTGCAGTACGCCTTAGGACACGGCGTCATCGCGCCCCCGTGTGGACAATAGGTGTTAAGTGCCTTGCCCAAGGACACAACGCGGGAGTCCGAATTTATCAATCAGAAGGTCACCCATCCAGTGATTAACCGGGCTCGACGTTGCTTAACTTCGGTGATCTGAAGAGAACTGGTTACCGCAACGCCACCACGCCCCCTTATGGCTGCCACTGCCGGAAAAGCTGAATTTAGGCCTACAGTGATACCCATTCTGTACTTCAAGTTGATTTATTCAGTCAGAACAAGCGATTTCAGCAGCAGAAAATGTGTAAACAATGGTATTTTTATATGTAGAACATTTTTGCATCATGAAATGGGCCCAAAAAAATTTGAAGTTTTTTGATAAATTTCATAAGAGTAACCATAGGCAAAAACTTGAAAAAAACAGTTTTTCAGTTGATTAAACCAATAAGTGACACGCGTAAAGTTTTCCATTGTTCACGATTTTATTCTTGTGAAATCTTATCTTCTGAATTATTGAAGTCATTTTAACAGTTACTGTGTGGTGAGTGAACACCTCATTCACGTTATCATAAACGTTGAATTCTTAATTGGAACACTGGCGTATACAAGTTCGCAACTCAGAATAGAAGAGTCCACAGTTTCTGCCTTTGGCTGTTACATGAAAGGCTTGAACATTCCAACGAATCCCAATTTCGTTGTGTGACCTACCTGAATTAATGCTGACACAGAAGTAATACAGACCAACGCATAAAATTACCTACAATTAAAGCTAGTAATCACACAAATCGGCTAACAATTCTCGGCGATAAGAAATCTTGGAAGTTTGAAGAGAGACTCTTCTTAAACTGTACATAACGTTCCCTGGGCTACAATATGGAACGAACGTTACCAATCGCTTGTTTGAAGCAAACAATCTTAAACGACAGCCGAGCAAAACCACGACGAGCGTGTTTAGGTACCAAATGCCCGGCAAATGATGAAACAAGTCGAATCTGAACGTAAATATCAGACAAACGGTTCTACTCTAAAATATTCATTCACCTTCAGTATGATACATAAAATTAATGTTCAGCCGGGATAAACAGAGGAAGAGGTAGGAACCCAGGAGGTAGGAATCTAAACTTCAGCTGTGAAACACTAATTGTTGTAACGTGAACGCTTTCCATACCCACCGTGACTCCCTACTCTGCACACCCATATCGAATAATATTCCAGATAAACCTGTGAGCGGCAGATCAAGACGAAAAGAAGATTTAGGGATCTAAAATGTAAAACTGAAATAAAACGCTCCCTCAAAAACAAACTGCCCCATACACCCGCTTTGATGGTATGCTATCCATAAAAACTGAGACACACACTATAGCACATGGAATATTGACACTGGTCTGCCGCCCAAGTTTAGCTCCAAATGTTGTCTAACTTGTAGGTAGAGACACTACACCAGTCATTCTGTGAAAGAAACATCTTTTAACTCTAAATACACAGAAAATTTAAAGTTTGTAGTGATGGAAAGCATTTGTTTGTTTATTATTGGGGTATCGTGACTCTTTTACCAACCTGATTTGTATTGTTTCGGATGAAAGAGTACTGAGAGCACGGAGAGAACCATCCTGCGGCAGCTATCTACTACCTTACTTCGTAACTTATAGAACCGGCTCACGCAGCTCTAGCATTGGTTGAAGGCTAGTGTACCATTAACCTGTTGTACGGATCTGCACAATGCATGAGCTGTTCCAACCTGGACAGCTGAAATTTGGGGCCTCACCAATGACATAACGTAGAAGAAAGGCATTGCTTATGGTGGTAATTTATTATTTATTTATTTATTTATTTATTAGGGTTTAACGACACATTGACAGCCAAGGTCATATCGTGTCGGTGACAGTTTTACGGATGGAGGAAGAAGCCGGAGTACCCAGAGACAACTAATGACCAACGACGAGCAGCTGCCAGCTCCCAAACATCGTAACTCCGCACTACTGCACAGGCAGGGTTAGATTGGTTGAAGACATGCGCCCCATCGACGTCAAGTACATCTTAGTACACAGCGTCATCGTGCCACCATGTGGACACTCGGGGTTAAGTGCCTTGCCCAAGGACACAACGCGGGATGGTGGTAACAAAGAGTGTCAATGCACATACTCTTTTAGTTTGTCAGAAGGGCTGTTTACTAAGAGTAGTAGAGAATATTCGCAATCTTTCATTTCAAGAAAATATTAAATCTGGCAGACAGTGGTGCGGAAGAGATAAAAGGCATTATTAAACAGTAATTAACGTCCCGTTATTTGACTTTATTTTTGCAACGTAATAACGCACCCAATTAGACAATGTAGCTTGTGGAGAAATGGTCTGGTGTTTTGGGGCAATTAGTTGTTTCCCAACATTTTTGTTTAAATGTACTGATTGTGGAGTATCCCAGCCTTTCGACCAGCTAATTTGCGAAAACACGTTCTATAGATGACGTAGCAACCAGAACAAAGCAAAAAATATATGTGTTAGGATAATGGGCAAAATGTAAGAACAGGTGGGTTTTGAACACACATCGCAACGATCACACATTTTCATTAAGCAAAGCACACGCCTGAATTTACTGATCTATTGCCCGATTCATTTTCTTGTGGCAAAATATAACTGGAAAACCTTAAACTGTTAGATCTCCATCATTCTGTTTCCAGTGGAGATAATAATGTACATTTTCGAGTACATGAGGGAGATGGGTGTATAAGGAGAAATATGCTAGTTATTAATAAAATAAAAAAAAAATATCAACAGAAACAAAGCTGCTCTGATCTGTTAAACTATAAACCAGCGTAGTGTCTGAGCAGACGATTTTTTGGCGGGGGATCTGTTCAGATGTCCAGAAGAGAGTCTTAACATTCAGAAGTTCTATAAATAGTAACAACTGACTGATGTTGGCAGTTATTTTGGTACAACATATTATCACCCGGGGTCAATATTTGAACACAAATATCCCAAAAAGGAATGAATAGAAAGTACCGATGTTCCGGGCCAGAATCAGGAACATCTCACTAAAGAGAAAGACCCTTTTGGCCCACTGAATTTCGTGTTAATAAAAAAGCGTATTTTCGAAAATTTGTGAAATTTTACCGAATTGGCACTCATTTTTTACCCCTGTCCATATTTTTGTCCATGCATCCAGTCTATTCTCAGTCACGTTACGTATGTTTCTGTAGTACAGAATCGCCCATATATCATTTACTTTGACATTTCTGATGATGCGAGGGCCCTATGATGAAGGGACAACACCTATTAGGAAAAAACAATTTCAAAATTCCAAAGACTCAGAATTTAACCACCACCTAATTGTTTACTGCTATTTTAGGACACCCACCCAGTATTCATGCCTAAATCATTGCTAATAAACATAACAAAATGAAGTTTAGCTTATTGTTTACAAGCATGTTGCCCCTTCAGAGAGGAAACACACAAGGCTTTGTTTGGGCCCTGGGTCCTATTAAAGCAGTAACGCACAACGTGTCCACCCCAGTTAACATCACTTCTGTTGTTCCCAGGGCCCCTACAAGAATACACTCATGTGTAGTATTATAAAACATAAACGCGCCAGCTGTTACGCAAATGCACTCCCCAGTCTATAGCTTCCTTGTGCGTGTGTGAGAGTGGGGGTTGGGGGGGGGGGGGTTGGAGGGGTGGAAGTGTTGGCGGAACCAAACATAGTTCAGCCGAGCCCTCCACTGAAAAGTACTAATCATGATAGTCTGAGATTTGGGCTAAAAGCGCACATCGAAAATCTGCGCCGCTGATAACTCAAAGAACTTGAAAATTGAATTTGTTCAAAACATAGTCTTTTTACTCTAAATGACCACTGACAACCTTTGCTGGACAATTTTAGTGAAAGCTCATCCCATAGCACTGAACAATTATGGGACTATACTTCGGGGTATCCCAAGCAAATCCACCCTCATCACCTCGCACACCGTTATCTACAGACACGTCATTGTGTATGTAGAAATATGAAATATCTCTCGGCCGCAAAATAACCCCACCAAGCCTGGCCTCCAGTGAGGATAAAAACCCTTCATGTGGCTGCAAATCAGTTTCTTAGATGCCTGTAATGACTGATATTCAAGCGCCATTGCTATTCGGGGTTTGCTCGGTCGTATATAATGAGGCCTTTCCATTTTCAAAAGGGAATAATCAAAGTTAGCTTCTGGAAGGCATCATTAGTTTTCAGACTCACTTACCTCCGCCTTTCTGATTAGAAGTCGCTATGGAGGTATAATCGAAAATACTACAGTCTCACAAATCGCAGAAGTTGCTTTTCTGTTGAAATACTGAAAAACAAACGATTGGAATTGACAAGTTTCTTTCTGTTGGCTGTGACTGCTATATGTTGAATAGAGAGAACAATAAAAAAATTAACTGAAGATTATTCATTTAGTCTGTTCAGAAAGAATATGGATGGATTTTGTTTGACTCGTGTTCCATATATCTAACAAGTGAAACTCCGAGTCCTGATTTTATAATGTATGAAAAGTGACACTGTGCATCAAACCTATGGCTGTCACTATTATTATTATTATTTATTGGTGTTTAAAGTCATATACTTATGCACAATGGCTAATCATGACTGTGACAGTTTTACGGGTGGAGTAAGCCGGAGTACCCGGAGAGAACCACCGAGCAACGACGAGCAGCTGTAAGCTTCCAACATCTTAACTCCGCACTGCAGCACATGCGAGGTTAGATTGGTTGAAGACATGCGTACCATCGACGTGCAGTACGCCTTAGGACACGGCGTCATCGTGCCCCCGTGTGGACAATAGGTGTTAAGTGCCTTGCCCAAGGACACAACGCGGGAGTCCGAATTTATCAATCAGAAGGTCACCCATCCAGTGATTAACCGGGCTCGACGTTGCTTAACTTCGGTGATCTGAAGAGAACTGGTTACCGCAACGCCACCACGCCCCCTTATGGCTGCCACTGCCGGAAAAGCTGAATTTAGGCCTACAGTGATACCCATTCTGTACTTGAAGTTGATTTATTCAGTCAGAACAAGCGATTTCAGCAGCAGAAAATGTGTAAACAATGGTATTTTTATATGTAGAACATTTTTGCATCATGAAATGGGCCCAAAAAAATTTGAAGTTTTTTGATAAATTTCATAAGAGTAACCATAGGCAAAAACTTGAAAAAAACAGTTTTTCAGTTGATTAAACCAATAAGTGACACGCGTAAAGTTTTCCATTGTTCACGATTTTATTCTTGTGAAATCTTATCTTCTGAATTATTGAAGTCATTTTAACAGTTAATGTGTGGTGAGTGAACACCTCATTCACGTTATCATAAACGTTGAATTCTTAATTGGAACACTGGCGTATACAAGTTCGCAACTTGGAATAGAAGAGTCCAAAGTTTCTGCCTATGGCTGTTACATGAAAGGCTTGAACATTCCAACGAATCCCAATTTCGTTGTGTGACGTACCTGAATTAATAGACACAGAAGTAATACAGACCAACGCATAAAATTACCTACAATTAAAGCTAGTAATCACACAAATCGGCTAACAATTCTCGGCCATAAGAAATCTTGGAAGTTTGAAGAGAGACTCTTCTTAAACTGTACATAACGTTCTCTGGGCTACAATATGGAACGAACGTTACCAATCGCTTGTTTGAAGCAAACAATCTTAAACGACAGCCGAGCAAAACCTCGACGAGCGTGTTTAGGTACCAAATGCCCAGCAAATGATGAAACAAGTCGAATCTGAACGTAAATATCAGACAAACGGTTCTATTCTAAAATATTCATTCACCTTCAGTATGATACATAAAATTAATGTTCAGCCGGGATAAACAGAGGAAGAGGTAGGAACCCAGGAGGTAGGAATCTAAACTTCAGCTGTGAAACACTAATTGTTGTAACGTGAACGCTTTCCATACCCACCGTGACTCCCTGCTCTACACATCCATATCGAAAAATATTCCAGATAAACCCGTGAGCGGCAGATCAAGACGAAAAGAAGATTTAGGGATCTAAAATGTAAAACTGAAATAAAACGCTCCCTCAAAAACAAACTGCCCCATACACCCGCTTTGATGGTATGCTATCCATAAAAAACTGAGACACACACTATAGCACATGGAATATTGACACTGGTCCGCCGCCCAAGTTTAGCTCCAAATGTTGTCTAATTTGTAGGTAGAGACACTACACCAGTCATTCTGTGAAAGAAACATCTTTTAACTCTAAATACACAGAAAATTTAAAGTTTGTAGTGATGGAAAGCATTTGTTTGTTTATTATTGGGGTATCGTGACTCTTTTATCAACCTGATTTGTATTGTGTCGGATGAAAGAGTACGGAGAGCACGGAGAGAACCATCCTGCGGCAGCTATCTACTACCTTACTTCGTAACTTACAGAACCGGCTCACGCAGCTCTAGCATTGGTTGAAGGCTAGTGTACCATTAACCTGTTGTACGGATCTGCACAATGCATGAGCTGTTCCAACCTGGACAGCTGAAATTAGGGGCCTCACCAATGACATAACGTAGAAGAAAGGCATTGCTTATGGTGGTAATTTATTATTTATTTACTTATTTATTTATTTATTAGGGTTTAACGACACATTGACAGCCAAGGTCATATCGTGTCGGTGACAGTTTTACGGATGGAGGAAGCCGGAGTACCCAGAGACAACTACCGACCAACGACGAGCAGCTGCCAGCTCCCAAACATCGTAACTCCGCACTACTGCACAGACAGGGTTAGATTGGTTGAAGACATGCGCCCCATCGACGTCAAGTACATCTTAGTACACAGCGTCATCGTGCCACCATGTGGACACTCGGGGTTAAGTGCCTTGCCCAAGGACACAACGCGGGATGGTGGTAACAAAGAGTGTCAATGCACATACTCTTTTAGTTTGTCAGAAGGGCTGTTTACTAAGAGTAGTAGAGAATATTCGCAATCTTTCATTTCAAGAAAATATTAAATCTGGCAGACAGTGGTGCGGAAGAGATAAAAGGCATTATTAAACAGTAATTAACGTCCCGTTATTTGACTTTATTTTTGCAACGTAATAACGCACCCAATTAGACAATGTAGCTTGTGGAGAAATGGTCTGGTGTTTTGGGGCAATTAGTTGTTTCCCAACATTTTTGTTTAAATGTACTGATTGTGGAGTATCCCAGCCTTTCGACCAGCTAATTTTCGAAAACACGTTCTATAGATGACGTAGCAACCAGAACAAAGCAAAAAATATATGTGTTAGGATAATGGGCAAAATGTAAGAACAGGTGGGTTTTGAACACACATCGCAACGATCACACACTTTTCATACAGCAAAGCACACGCCTGAACTTACTGATCTATTGCCCGATTCATTTTCTTGTGGCAAAATATAACTGGAAAACCTTAAACTGTTAGATCTCCATCATTCTGTTTCCAGTGGAGATAATAATGTACATTTTCGAGTACATGAGGGAGATGGGTGTATAAGGAGAAATATGCTAGTTATTAATAAAATAAAAAAAAAATATCAACAGAAACAAAGCTGCTCTGATCTGTTAAACTATAAACCAGCGTAGTGTCTGAGCAGACGATTTTTTGGCGGGGGATCTGTTCAGATGTCCAGAAGAGAGTCTTAACATTCAGAAGTTCTATAAATAGTAACAACTGACTGATGTTGGCAGTTATTTTGGTACAACATATTATCACCCGGGGTCAATATTTGAACACAAATATCCCAAAAAGGAATGAATAGAAAGTACCGATGTTCCGGGCCAGAATCAGGAACATCTCACTAAAGAGAAAGACCCTTTTGGCCCACTGAATTTCGTGTTAATAAAAAAGCGTATTTTCGAAAATTTGTGAAATTTTACCGAATTGGCACTCATTTTTTACCCCTGTCCATATTTTTGTCCATACATCCAGTCTATTCTCAGTCACGTTACGTATGTTTCTGTAGTACAGAATCGCCCATATATCATTTACTTTGACATTTCTGATGATGCGAGGGCCCTATGATGAAGGGACAACACCTATTAGGAAAAAACAATTTCAAAATTCCAAAGACTCAGAATTTAACCACCACCTAATTGTTTACTGCTATTTTAGGACACCCACCCAGTATTCATGCCTAAATCATTGCTAATAAACATAACAAAATGAAGTTTAGCTTATTGTTTACAAGCATGTTGCCCCTTCAGAGAGGAAACACACAAGGCTTTGTTTGGGCCCTGGGTCCTATTAAAGCAGTAACGCACAACGTGTCCACCCCAGTTAACATCACTTCTGTTGTTCCCAGGGCCCCTACAAGAATACACTCATGTGTAGTATTATAAAACATAAACGCGCCAGCTGTTACGCAAATGCACTCCCCAGTCTATAGCTTCCTTGTGCGTGTGTGAGAGTGGGGGTTGGGGGGGGGGTTGGAGGGGTGGAAGTGTTGGCGGAACCAAACATAGTTCAGCCGAGCCCTCCACTGAAAAGTACTAATCATGATAGTCTGAGATTTGGGCTAAAAGCGCACATCGAAAATCTGCGCCGCTGATAACTCAAAGAACTTGAAAATTGAATTTGTTCAAAACATAGTCTTTTTACTCTAAATGACCACTGACAACCTTTGCTGGACAATTTTAGTGAAAGCTCATCCCATAGCACTGAACAATTATGGGACTATACTTCGGGGTATCCCAAGCAAATCCACCCTCATCACCTCGCACACCGTTATCTACAGACACGTCATTGTGTATGTAGAAATATGAAATATCTCTCGGCCGCAAAATAACCCCACCAAGCCTGGCCTCCAGTGAGGATAAAAACCCTTCATGTGGCTGCAAATCAGTTTCTTAGATGCCTGTAATGACTGATATTCAAGCGCCATTGCTATTCGGGGTTTGCTCGGTCGTATATAATGAGGCCTTTCCATTTTCAAAAGGGAATAATCAAAGTTAGCTTCTGGAAGGCATCATTAGTTTTCAGACTCACTTACCTCCGCCTTTCTGATTAGAAGTCGCTATGGAGGTATAATCGAAAATACTACAGTCTCACAAATCGCAGAAGTTGCTTTTCTGTTGAAATACTGAAAAACAAACGATTGGAATTGACAAGTTTCTTTCTGTTGGCTGTGACTGCTATATGTTGAATAGAGAGAACAATAAAAAAATTAACTGAAGATTATTCATTCAGTCTGTTCAGAAAGAATATGGATGGATTTTGTTTGACTCGTGTTCCATATATCTAACAAGTGAAACTCCGAGTCCTGATTTTATAATGTATGAAAAGTGACACTGTGCATCAAACCTATGGCTGTCACTATTATTATTATTATTTATTGGTGTTTAAAGTCATATACTTATGCACAATGGCTAATCATGACTGTGACAGTTTTACGGGTGGAGTAAGCCGGAGTACCCGGAGAGAACCACCGAGCAACGACGAGCAGCTGTAAGCTTCCAACATCTTAACTCCGCACTGCAGCACATGCGAGGTTAGATTGGTTGAAGACATGCGTACCATCGACGTGCAGTACGCCTTAGGACACGGCGTCATCGCGCCCCCGTGTGGACAATAGGTGTTAAGTGCCTTGCCCAAGGACACAACGCGGGAGTCCGAATTTATCAATCAGAAGGTCACCCATCCAGTGATTAACCGGGCTCGACGTTGCTTAACTTCGGTGATCTGAAGAGAACTGGTTACCGCAACGCCACCACGCCCCCTTATGGCTGCCACTGCCGGAAAAGCTGAATTTAGGCCTACAGTGATACCCATTCTGTACTTCAAGTTGATTTATTCAGTCAGAACAAGCGATTTCAGCAGCAGAAAATGTGTAAACAATGGTATTTTTATATGTAGAACATTTTTGCATCATGAAATGGGCCCAAAAAAATTTGAAGTTTTTTGATAAATTTCATAAGAGTAACCATAGGCAAAAACTTGAAAAAAACAGTTTTTCAGTTGATTAAACCAATAAGTGACACGCGTAAAGTTTTCCATTGTTCACGATTTTATTCTTGTGAAATCTTATCTTCTGAATTATTGAAGTCATTTTAACAGTTACTGTGTGGTGAGTGAACACCTCATTCACGTTATCATAAACGTTGAATTCTTAATTGGAACACTGGCGTATACAAGTTCGCAACTCAGAATAGAAGAGTCCACAGTTTCTGCCTTTGGCTGTTACATGAAAGGCTTGAACATTCCAACGAATCCCAATTTCGTTGTGTGACCTACCTGAATTAATGCTGACACAGAAGTAATACAGACCAACGCATAAAATTACCTACAATTAAAGCTAGTAATCACACAAATCGGCTAACAATTCTCGGCGATAAGAAATCTTGGAAGTTTGAAGAGAGACTCTTCTTAAACTGTACATAACGTTCCCTGGGCTACAATATGGAACGAACGTTACCAATCGCTTGTTTGAAGCAAACAATCTTAAACGACAGCCGAGCAAAACCACGACGAGCGTGTTTAGGTACCAAATGCCCGGCAAATGATGAAACAAGTCGAATCTGAACGTAAATATCAGACAAACGGTTCTACTCTAAAATATTCATTCACCTTCAGTATGATACATAAAATTAATGTTCAGCCGGGATAAACAGAGGAAGAGGTAGGAACCCAGGAGGTAGGAATCTAAACTTCAGCTGTGAAACACTAATTGTTGTAACGTGAACGCTTTCCATACCCACCGTGACTCCCTACTCTGCACACCCATATCGAATAATATTCCAGATAAACCTGTGAGCGGCAGATCAAGACGAAAAGAAGATTTAGGGATCTAAAATGTAAAACTGAAATAAAACGCTCCCTCAAAAACAAACTGCCCCATACACCCGCTTTGATGGTATGCTATCCATAAAAACTGAGACACACACTATAGCACATGGAATATTGACACTGGTCTGCCGCCCAAGTTTAGCTCCAAATGTTGTCTAACTTGTAGGTAGAGACACTACACCAGTCATTCTGTGAAAGAAACATCTTTTAACTCTAAATACACAGAAAATTTAAAGTTTGTAGTGATGGAAAGCATTTGTTTGTTTATTATTGGGGTATCGTGACTCTTTTACCAACCTGATTTGTATTGTTTCGGATGAAAGAGTACTGAGAGCACGGAGAGAACCATCCTGCGGCAGCTATCTACTACCTTACTTCGTAACTTATAGAACCGGCTCACGCAGCTCTAGCATTGGTTGAAGGCTAGTGTACCATTAACCTGTTGTACGGATCTGCACAATGCATGAGCTGTTCCAACCTGGACAGCTGAAATTAGGGGCCTCACCAATGACATAACGTAGAAGAAAGGCATTGCTTATGGTGGTAATTTATTATTTATTTATTTATTTATTTATTAGGGTTTAACGACACATTGACAGCCAAGGTCATATCGTGTCGGTGACAGTTTTACGGATGGAGGAAGAAGCCGGAGTACCCAGAGACAACTAATGACCAACGACGAGCAGCTGCCAGCTCCCAAACATCGTAACTCCGCACTACTGCACAGGCAGGGTTAGATTGGTTGAAGACATGCGCCCCATCGACGTCAAGTACATCTTAGTACACAGCGTCATCGTGCCACCATGTGGACACTCGGGGTTAAGTGCCTTGCCCAAGGACACAACGCGGGATGGTGGTAACAAAGAGTGTCAATGCACATACTCTTTTAGTTTGTCAGAAGGGCTGTTTACTAAGAGTAGTAGAGAATATTCGCAATCTTTCATTTCAAGAAAATATTAAATCTGGCAGACATTTGTGCGGAAGAGATAAAAGGCATTATTAAACAGTAATTAACGTCCCGTTATTTGACTTTATTTTTGCAACGTAATAACGCACCCAATTAGACAATGTAGCTTGTGGAGAAATGGTCTGGTGTTTTGGGGCAATTAGTTGTTTCCCAACATTTTTGTTTAAATGTACTGATTGTGGAGTATCCCAGCCTTTCGACCAGCTAATTTGCGAAAACACGTTCTATAGATGACGTAGCAACCAGAACAAAGCAAAAAATATATGTGTTAGGATAATGGGCAAAATGTAAGAACAGGTGGGTTTTGAACACACATCGCAACGATCACACATTTTCATTAAGCAAAGCACACGCCTGAATTTACTGATCTATTGCCCGATTCATTTTCTTGTGGCAAAATATAACTGGAAAACCTTAAACTGTTAGATCTCCATCATTCTGTTTCCAGTGGAGATAATAATGTACATTTTCGAGTACATGAGGGAGATGGGTGTATAAGGAAAAATATGCTAGTTATTAATAAAATAAAAAAAATATCAACAGAAACAAAAAAGCTCTGATCTGTTAAACTATAAACCAGCGTAGTGTCTGAGCAGACGATTTTTTGGCGGGGGATCTGTTCAGATGTCCAGAAGAGAGTATTAACATTCAGAAGTTCTATAAATAGTAACAACTGACTGATGTTGGCAGTTATTTTGGTACAAAATATCATCACCCGGGGTCAAAATTTGAACACAAATATCCCAAAAAGGAGTGAATAGAAAGTACCGATGTTCCGGGCCAGAATCAGGAACATCTCACTAAAGAGAAAGACCCTTTTGGCCCACTGAATTTCGTGTTAATAAAAAAGCGTATTTTCGAAAATTTGTGAAATTTTACCGAATTGGCACTCATTTTTTACCCCTGTCCATATTTTTGTCCATACATCCAGTTTATTCTCAGTCACGTTACGTATGTTTCTGTAGTACAGAATCGCCCATATATCATTTACTTTGACATTTCTGATGATGCGAGGGCCCTATGATGAAGGGACAACACCTATTAGGAAAAAACAATTTCAAAATTCCAAAGACTCAGAATTTAACCACCACCTAATTGTTTACTGCTATTTTAGGACACCCACCCAGTATTCATGCCTAAATCATTGCTAATAAACATAACAAAATGAAGTTTAGCTTATTGTTTACAAGCATGTTGCCCCTTCAGAGAGGAAACACACAAGGCTTTGTTTGGGCCCTGGGTCCTATTAAAGCAGCAACGCACAACGTGTCCACCCCAGTTAACATCACTTCTGTTGTTCCCAGGGCCCCTACAAGAATACACTCATGTGTAGTATTATAAAACATAAACGCGCCAGCTGTTACGCAAATGCACTCCCCAGTCTATAGCTTCCTTGTGCGTGTGTGAGAGTGGGGGTTGGGGGGGGGGTTGGAGGGGTGGAAGTGTTGGCGGAACCAAACATAGTTCAGCCGAGCCCTCCACTGAAAAGTACTAATCATGATAGTCTGAGATTTGGGCTAAAAGCGCACATCGAAAATCTGCGCCGCTGATAACTCAAAGAACTTGAAAATTGAATTTGTTCAAAACATAGTCTTTTTACTCTAAATGACCACTGACAACCTTTGCTGGACAATTTTAGTGAAAGCTCATCCCATAGCACTGAACAATTATGGGACTATACTTCGGGGTATCCCAAGCAAATCCACCCTCATCACCTCGCACACCGTTATCTACAGACACGTCATTGTGTATGTAGAAATATGAAATATCTCTCGGCCGCAAAATAACCCCACCAAGCCTGGCCTCCAGTGAGGATAAAAACCCTTCATGTGGCTGCAAATCAGTTTCTTAGATGCCTGTAATGACTGATATTCAAGCGCCATTGCTATTCGGGGTTTGCTCGGTCGTATATAATGAGGCCTTTCCATTTTCAAAAGGGAATAATCAAAGTTAGCTTCTGGAAGGCATCATTAGTTTTCAGACTCACTTACCTCCGCCTTTCTGATTAGAAGTCGCTATGGAGGTATAATCGAAAATACTACAGTCTCACAAATCGCAGAAGTTGCTTTTCTGTTGAAATACTGAAAAACAAACGATTGGAATTGACAAGTTTCTTTCTGTTGGCTGTGACTGCTATATGTTGAATAGAGAGAACAATAAAAAAATTAACTGAAGATTATTCATTCAGTCTGTTCAGAAAGAATATGGATGGATTTTGTTTGACTCGTGTTCCATATATCTAACAAGTGAAACTCCGAGTCCTGATTTTATAATGTATGAAAAGTGACACTGTGCATCAAACGTATGGCTGTCACTATTATTATTATTATTTATTGGTGTTTAAAGTCATATACTTATGCACAATGGCTAATCATGACTGTGACAGTTTTACGGGTGGAGTAAGCCGGAGTACCCGGAGAGAACCACCGAGCAACGACGAGCAGCTGTAAGCTTCCAACATCTTAACTCCGCACTGCAGCACATGCGAGGTTAGATTGGTTGAAGACATGCGTACCATCGACGTGCAGTACGCCTTAGGACACGGCGTCATCGCGCCCCCGTGTGGACAATAGGTGTTAAGTGCCTTGCCCAAGGACACAACGCGGGAGTCCGAATTTATCAATCAGAAGGTCACCCATCCAGTGATTAACCGGGCTCGACGTTGCTTAACTTCGGTGATCTGAAGAGAACTGGTTACCGCAACGCCACCACGCCCCCTTATGGCTGCCACTGCCGGAAAAGCTGAATTTAGGCCTACAGTGATACCCATTCTGTACTTCAAGTTGATTTATTCAGTCAGAACAAGCGATTTCAGCAGCAGAAAATGTGTAAACAATGGTATTTTTATATGTAGAACATTTTTGCATCATGAAATGGGCCCAAAAAAATTTGAAGTTTTTTGATAAATTTCATAAGAGTAACCATAGGCAAAAACTTGAAAAAAACAGTTTTTCAGTTGATTAAACCAATAAGTGACACGCGTAAAGTTTTCCATTGTTCACGATTTTATTCTTGTGAAATCTTATCTTCTGAATTATTGAAGTCATTTTAACAGTTACTGTGTGGTGAGTGAACACCTCATTCACGTTATCATAAACGTTGAATTCTTAATTGGAACACTGGCGTATACAAGTTCGCAACTCAGAATAGAAGAGTCCACAGTTTCTGCCTTTGGCTGTTACATGAAAGGCTTGAACATTCCAACGAATCCCAATTTCGTTGTGTGACCTACCTGAATTAATGCTGACACAGAAGTAATACAGACCAACGCATAAAATTACCTACAATTAAAGCTAGTAATCACACAAATCGGCTAACAATTCTCGGCGATAAGAAATCTTGGAAGTTTGAAGAGAGACTCTTCTTAAACTGTACATAACGTTCCCTGGGCTACAATATGGAACGAACGTTACCAATCGCTTGTTTGAAGCAAACAATCTTAAACGACAGCCGAGCAAAACCACGACGAGCGTGTTTAGGTACCAAATGCCCGGCAAATGATGAAACAAGTCGAATCTGAACGTAAATATCAGACAAACGGTTCTACTCTAAAATATTCATTCACCTTCAGTATGATACATAAAATTAATGTTCAGCCGGGATAAACAGAGGAAGAGGTAGGAACCCAGGAGGTAGGAATCTAAACTTCAGCTGTGAAACACTAATTGTTGTAACGTGAACGCTTTCCATACCCACCGTGACTCCCTACTCTGCACACCCATATCGAATAATATTCCAGATAAACCTGTGAGCGGCAGATCAAGACGAAAAGAAGATTTAGGGATCTAAAATGTAAAACTGAAATAAAACGCTCCCTCAAAAACAAACTGCCCCATACACCCGCTTTGATGGTATGCTATCCATAAAAACTGAGACACACACTATAGCACATGGAATATTGACACTGGTCTGCCGCCCAAGTTTAGCTCCAAATGTTGTCTAACTTGTAGGTAGAGACACTACACCAGTCATTCTGTGAAAGAAACATCTTTTAACTCTAAATACACAGAAAATTTAAAGTTTGTAGTGATGGAAAGCATTTGTTTGTTTATTATTGGGGTATCGTGACTCTTTTACCAACCTGATTTGTATTGTTTCGGATGAAAGAGTACTGAGAGCACGGAGAGAACCATCCTGCGGCAGCTATCTACTACCTTACTTCGTAACTTATAGAACCGGCTCACGCAGCTCTAGCATTGGTTGAAGGCTAGTGTACCATTAACCTGTTGTACGGATCTGCACAATGCATGAGCTGTTCCAACCTGGACAGCTGAAATTAGGGGCCTCACCAATGACATAACGTAGAAGAAAGGCATTGCTTATGGTGGTAATTTATTATTTATTTATTTATTTATTTATTAGGGTTTAACGACACATTGACAGCCAAGGTCATATCGTGTCGGTGACAGTTTTACGGATGGAGGAAGAAGCCGGAGTACCCAGAGACAACTAATGACCAACGACGAGCAGCTGCCAGCTCCCAAACATCGTAACTCCGCACTACTGCACAGGCAGGGTTAGATTGGTTGAAGACATGCGCCCCATCGACGTCAAGTACATCTTAGTACACAGCGTCATCGTGCCACCATGTGGACACTCGGGGTTAAGTGCCTTGCCCAAGGACACAACGCGGGATGGTGGTAACAAAGAGTGTCAATGCACATACTCTTTTAGTTTGTCAGAAGGGCTGTTTACTAAGAGTAGTAGAGAATATTCGCAATCTTTCATTTCAAGAAAATATTAAATCTGGCAGACAGTGGTGCGGAAGAGATAAAAGGCATTATTAAACAGTAATTAACGTCCCGTTATTTGACTTTATTTTTGCAACGTAATAACGCACCCAATTAGACAATGTAGCTTGTGGAGAAATGGTCTGGTGTTTTGGGGCAATTAGTTGTTTCCCAACATTTTTGTTTAAATGTACTGATTGTGGAGTATCCCAGCCTTTCGACCAGCTAATTTGCGAAAACACGTTCTATAGATGACGTAGCAACCAGAACAAAGCAAAAAATATATGTGTTAGGATAATGGGCAAAATGTAAGAACAGGTGGGTTTTGAACACACATCGCAACGATCACACATTTTCATTAAGCAAAGCACACGCCTGAATTTACTGATCTATTGCCCGATTCATTTTCTTGTGGCAAAATATAACTGGAAAACCTTAAACTGTTAGATCTCCATCATTCTGTTTCCAGTGGAGATAATAATGTACATTTTCGAGTACATGAGGGAGATGGGTGTATAAGGAAAAATATGCTAGTTATTAATAAAATAAAAAAAATATCAACAGAAACAAAAAAGCTCTGATCTGTTAAACTATAAACCAGCGTAGTGTCTGAGCAGACGATTTTTTGGCGGGGGATCTGTTCAGATGTCCAGAAGAGAGTATTAACATTCAGAAGTTCTATAAATAGTAACAACTGACTGATGTTGGCAGTTATTTTGGTACAAAATATCATCACCCGGGGTCAAAATTTGAACACAAATATCCCAAAAAGGAGTGAATAGAAAGTACCGATGTTCCGGGCCAGAATCAGGAACATCTCACTAAAGAGAAAGACCCTTTTGGCCCACTGAATTTCGTGTTAATAAAAAAGCGTATTTTCGAAAATTTGTGAAATTTTACCGAATTGGCACTCATTTTTTACCCCTGTCCATATTTTTGTCCATACATCCAGTTTATTCTCAGTCACGTTACGTATGTTTCTGTAGTACAGAATCGCCCATATATCATTTACTTTGACATTTCTGATGATGCGAGGGCCCTATGATGAAGGGACAACACCTATTAGGAAAAAACAATTTCAAAATTCCAAAGACTCAGAATTTAACCACCACCTAATTGTTTACTGCTATTTTAGGACACCCACCCAGTATTCATGCCTAAATCATTGCTAATAAACATAACAAAATGAAGTTTAGCTTATTGTTTACAAGCATGTTGCCCCTTCAGAGAGGAAACACACAAGGCTTTGTTTGGGCCCTGGGTCCTATTAAAGCAGCAACGCACAACGTGTCCACCCCAGTTAACATCACTTCTGTTGTTCCCAGGGCCCCTACAAGAATACACTCATGTGTAGTATTATAAAACATAAACGCGCCAGCTGTTACGCAAATGCACTCCCCAGTCTATAGCTTCCTTGTGCGTGTGTGAGAGTGGGGGTTGGGGGGGGGTTGGAGGGGTGGAAGT
The DNA here is from genome assembly GCA_031216915.1 of Pictodentalium vernedei. Taxonomy (NCBI): domain Eukaryota; kingdom Metazoa; phylum Mollusca; class Scaphopoda; order Dentaliida; family Dentaliidae; genus Pictodentalium; species Pictodentalium vernedei. The sequence continues at coordinate 86,926,547 of CM062290.1, read as the reverse complement.
GTTGGCGGAACCAAACATAGTTCAGCCGAGCCCTCCACTGAAAAGTACTAATCATGATAGTCTGAGATTTGGGCTAAAAGCGCACATCGAAAATCTGCGCCGCTGATAACTCAAAGAACTTGAAAATTGAATTTGTTCAAAACATAGTCTTTTTACTCTAAATGACCACTGACAACCTTTGCTGGACAATTTTAGTGAAAGCTCATCCCATAGCACTGAACAATTATGGGACTATACTTCGGGGTATCCCAAGCAAATCCACCCTCATCACCTCGCACACCGTTATCTACAGACACGTCATTGTGTATGTAGAAATATGAAATATCTCTCGGCCGCAAAATAACCCCACCAAGCCTGGCCTCCAGTGAGGATAAAAACCCTTCATGTGGCTGCAAATCAGTTTCTTAGATGCCTGTAATGACTGATATTCAAGCGCCATTGCTATTCGGGGTTTGCTCGGTCGTATATAATGAGGCCTTTCCATTTTCAAAAGGGAATAATCAAAGTTAGCTTCTGGAAGGCATCATTAGTTTTCAGACTCACTTACCTCCGCCTTTCTGATTAGAAGTCGCTATGGAGGTATAATCGAAAATACTACAGTCTCACAAATCGCAGAAGTTGCTTTTCTGTTGAAATACTGAAAAACAAACGATTGGAATTGACAAGTTTCTTTCTGTTGGCTGTGACTGCTATATGTTGAATAGAGAGAACAATAAAAAAATTAACTGAAGATTATTCATTCAGTCTGTTCAGAAAGAATATGGATGGATTTTGTTTGACTCGTGTTCCATATATCTAACAAGTGAAACTCCGAGTCCTGATTTTATAATGTATGAAAAGTGACACTGTGCATCAAACGTATGGCTGTCACTATTATTATTATTATTTATTGGTGTTTAAAGTCATATACTTATGCACAATGGCTAATCATGACTGTGACAGTTTTACGGGTGGAGTAAGCCGGAGTACCCGGAGAGAACCACCGAGCAACGACGAGCAGCTGTAAGCTTCCAACATCTTAACTCCGCACTGCAGCACATGCGAGGTTAGATTGGTTGAAGACATGCGTACCATCGACGTGCAGTACGCCTTAGGACACGGCGTCATCGCGCCCCCGTGTGGACAATAGGTGTTAAGTGCCTTGCCCAAGGACACAACGCGGGAGTCCGAATTTATCAATCAGAAGGTCACCCATCCAGTGATTAACCGGGCTCGACGTTGCTTAACTTCGGTGATCTGAAGAGAACTGGTTACCGCAACGCCACCACGCCCCCTTATGGCTGCCACTGCCGGAAAAGCTGAATTTAGGCCTACAGTGATACCCATTCTGTACTTCAAGTTGATTTATTCAGTCAGAACAAGCGATTTCAGCAGCAGAAAATGTGTAAACAATGGTATTTTTATATGTAGAACATTTTTGCATCATGAAATGGGCCCAAAAAAATTTGAAGTTTTTTGATAAATTTCATAAGAGTAACCATAGGCAAAAACTTGAAAAAAACAGTTTTTCAGTTGATTAAACCAATAAGTGACACGCGTAAAGTTTTCCATTGTTCACGATTTTATTCTTGTGAAATCTTATCTTCTGAATTATTGAAGTCATTTTAACAGTTACTGTGTGGTGAGTGAACACCTCATTCACGTTATCATAAACGTTGAATTCTTAATTGGAACACTGGCGTATACAAGTTCGCAACTCAGAATAGAAGAGTCCACAGTTTCTGCCTTTGGCTGTTACATGAAAGGCTTGAACATTCCAACGAATCCCAATTTCGTTGTGTGACCTACCTGAATTAATGCTGACACAGAAGTAATACAGACCAACGCATAAAATTACCTACAATTAAAGCTAGTAATCACACAAATCGGCTAACAATTCTCGGCGATAAGAAATCTTGGAAGTTTGAAGAGAGACTCTTCTTAAACTGTACATAACGTTCCCTGGGCTACAATATGGAACGAACGTTACCAATCGCTTGTTTGAAGCAAACAATCTTAAACGACAGCCGAGCAAAACCACGACGAGCGTGTTTAGGTACCAAATGCCCGGCAAATGATGAAACAAGTCGAATCTGAACGTAAATATCAGACAAACGGTTCTACTCTAAAATATTCATTCACCTTCAGTATGATACATAAAATTAATGTTCAGCCGGGATAAACAGAGGAAGAGGTAGGAACCCAGGAGGTAGGAATCTAAACTTCAGCTGTGAAACACTAATTGTTGTAACGTGAACGCTTTCCATACCCACCGTGACTCCCTACTCTGCACACCCATATCGAATAATATTCCAGATAAACCTGTGAGCGGCAGATCAAGACGAAAAGAAGATTTAGGGATCTAAAATGTAAAACTGAAATAAAACGCTCCCTCAAAAACAAACTGCCCCATACACCCGCTTTGATGGTATGCTATCCATAAAAACTGAGACACACACTATAGCACATGGAATATTGACACTGGTCTGCCGCCCAAGTTTAGCTCCAAATGTTGTCTAACTTGTAGGTAGAGACACTACACCAGTCATTCTGTGAAAGAAACATCTTTTAACTCTAAATACACAGAAAATTTAAAGTTTGTAGTGATGGAAAGCATTTGTTTGTTTATTATTGGGGTATCGTGACTCTTTTACCAACCTGATTTGTATTGTTTCGGATGAAAGAGTACTGAGAGCACGGAGAGAACCATCCTGCGGCAGCTATCTACTACCTTACTTCGTAACTTATAGAACCGGCTCACGCAGCTCTAGCATTGGTTGAAGGCTAGTGTACCATTAACCTGTTGTACGGATCTGCACAATGCATGAGCTGTTCCAACCTGGACAGCTGAAATTAGGGGCCTCACCAATGACATAACGTAGAAGAAAGGCATTGCTTATGGTGGTAATTTATTTATTTATTTATTTATTAGGGTTTAACGACACATTGACAGCCAAGGTCATATCGTGTCGGTGACAGTTTTACGGATGGAGGAAGAAGCCGGAGTACCCAGAGACAACTAATGACCAACGACGAGCAGCTGCCAGCTCCCAAACATCGTAACTCCGCACTACTGCACAGGCAGGGTTAGATTGGTTGAAGACATGCGCCCCATCGACGTCAAGTACATCTTAGTACACAGCGTCATCGTGCCACCATGTGGACACTCGGGGTTAAGTGCCTTGCCCAAGGACACAACGCGGGATGGTGGTAACAAAGAGTGTCAATGCACATACTCTTTTAGTTTGTCAGAAGGGCTGTTTACTAAGAGTAGTAGAGAATATTCGCAATCTTTCATTTCAAGAAAATATTAAATCTGGCAGACAGTGGTGCGGAAGAGATAAAAGGCATTATTAAACAGTAATTAACGTCCCGTTATTTGACTTTATTTTTGCAACGTAATAACGCACCCAATTAGACAATGTAGCTTGTGGAGAAATGGTCTGGTGTTTTGGGGCAATTAGTTGTTTCCCAACATTTTTGTTTAAATGTACTGATTGTGGAGTATCCCAGCCTTTCGACCAGCTAATTTGCGAAAACACGTTCTATAGATGACGTAGCAACCAGAACAAAGCAAAAAATATATGTGTTAGGATAATGGGCAAAATGTAAGAACAGGTGGGTTTTGAACACACATCGCAACGATCACACACTTTTCATACAGCAAAGCACACGCCTGAATTTACTGATCTATTGCCCGATTCATTTTCTTGTGGCAAAATATAACTGGAAAACCTTAAACTGTTAGATCTCCATCATTCTGTTTCCAGTGGAGATAATAATGTACATTTTCGAGTACATGAGGGAGATGGGTGTATAAGGAAAAATATGCTAGTTATTAATAAAATAAAAAAAATATCAACAGAAACAAAAAAGCTCTGATCTGTTAAACTATAAACCAGCGTAGTGTCTGAGCAGACGATTTTTTGGCGGGGGATCTGTTCAGATGTCCAGAAGAGAGTATTAACATTCAGAAGTTCTATAAATAGTAACAACTGACTGATGTTGGCAGTTATTTTGGTACAAAATATCATCACCCGGGGTCAAAATTTGAACACAAATATCCCAAAAAGGAGTGAATAGAAAGTACCGATGTTCCGGGCCAGAATCAGGAACATCTCACTAAAGAGAAAGACCCTTTTGGCCCACTGAATTTCGTGTTAATAAAAAAGCGTATTTTCGAAAATTTGTGAAATTTTACCGAATTGGCACTCATTTTTTACCCCTGTCCATATTTTTGTCCATACATCCAGTTTATTCTCAGTCACGTTACGTATGTTTCTGTAGTACAGAATCGCCCATATATCATTTACTTAGACATTTCTGATGATGCGAGGGCCCTATGATGAAGGGACAACACCTATTAGGAAAAAACAATTTCAAAATTCCAAAGACTCAGAATTTAACCACCACCTAATTGTTTACTGCTATTTTAGGACACCCACCCAGTATTCATGCCTAAATCATTGCTAATAAACATAACAAAATGAAGTTTAGCTTATTGTTTACAAGCATGTTGCCCCTTCAGAGAGGAAACACACAAGGCTTTGTTTGGGCCCTGGGTCCTATTAAAGCAGCAACGCACAACGTGTCCACCCCAGTTAACATCACTTCTGTTGTTCCCAGGGCCCCTACAAGAATACACTCATGTGTAGTATTATAAAACATAAACGCGCCAGCTGTTACGCAAATGCACTCCCCAGTCTATAGCTTCCTTGTGCGTGTGTGAGAGTGGGGGTTGGGGGGGGGGTTGGAGGGGTGGAAGTGTTGGCGGAACCAAACATAGTTCAGCCGAGCCCTCCACTGAAAAGTACTAATCATGATAGTCTGAGATTTGGGCTAAAAGCGCACATCGAAAATCTGCGCCGCTGATAACTCAAAGAACTTGAAAATTGAATTTGTTCAAAACATAGTCTTTTTACTCTAAATGACCACTGACAACCTTTGCTGGACAATTTTAGTGAAAGCTCATCCCATAGCACTGAACAATTATGGGACTATACTTCGGGGTATCCCAAGCAAATCCACCCTCATCACCTCGCACACCGTTATCTACAGACACGTCATTGTGTATGTAGAAATATGAAATATCTCTCGGCCGCAAAATAACCCCACCAAGCCTGGCCTCCAGTGAGGATAAAAACCCTTCATGTGGCTGCAAATCAGTTTCTTAGATGCCTGTAATGACTGATATTCAAGCGCCATTGCTATTCGGGGTTTGCTCGGTCGTATATAATGAGGCCTTTCCATTTTCAAAAGGGAATAATCAAAGTTAGCTTCTGGAAGGCATCATTAGTTTTCAGACTCACTTACCTCCGCCTTTCTGATTAGAAGTCGCTATGGAGGTATAATCGAAAATACTACAGTCTCACAAATCGCAGAAGTTGCTTTTCTGTTGAAATACTGAAAAACAAACGATTGGAATTGACAAGTTTCTTTCTGTTGGCTGTGACTGCTATATGTTGAATAGAGAGAACAATAAAAAAATTAACTGAAGATTATTCATTCAGTCTGTTCAGAAAGAATATGGATGGATTTTGTTTGACTCGTGTTCCATATATCTAACAAGTGAAACTCCGAGTCCTGATTTTATAATGTATGAAAAGTGACACTGTGCATCAAACGTATGGCTGTCACTATTATTATTATTATTTATTGGTGTTTAAAGTCATATACTTATGCACAATGGCTAATCATGACTGTGACAGTTTTACGGGTGGAGTAAGCCGGAGTACCCGGAGAGAACCACCGAGCAACGACGAGCAGCTGTAAGCTTCCAACATCTTAACTCCGCACTGCAGCACATGCGAGGTTAGATTGGTTGAAGACATGCGTACCATCGACGTGCAGTACGCCTTAGGACACGGCGTCATCGCGCCCCCGTGTGGACAATAGGTGTTAAGTGCCTTGCCCAAGGACACAACGCGGGAGTCCGAATTTATCAATCAGAAGGTCACCCATCCAGTGATTAACCGGGCTCGACGTTGCTTAACTTCGGTGATCTGAAGAGAACTGGTTACCGCAACGCCACCACGCCCCCTTATGGCTGCCACTGCCGGAAAAGCTGAATTTAGGCCTACAGTGATACCCATTCTGTACTTCAAGTTGATTTATTCAGTCAGAACAAGCGATTTCAGCAGCAGAAAATGTGTAAACAATGGTATTTTTATATGTAGAACATTTTTGCATCATGAAATGGGCCCAAAAAAATTTGAAGTTTTTTGATAAATTTCATAAGAGTAACCATAGGCAAAAACTTGAAAAAAACAGTTTTTCAGTTGATTAAACCAATAAGTGACACGCGTAAAGTTTTCCATTGTTCACGATTTTATTCTTGTGAAATCTTATCTTCTGAATTATTGAAGTCATTTTAACAGTTACTGTGTGGTGAGTGAACACCTCATTCACGTTATCATAAACGTTGAATTCTTAATTGGAACACTGGCGTATACAAGTTCGCAACTCAGAATAGAAGAGTCCACAGTTTCTGCCTTTGGCTGTTACATGAAAGGCTTGAACATTCCAACGAATCCCAATTTCGTTGTGTGACCTACCTGAATTAATGCTGACACAGAAGTAATACAGACCAACGCATAAAATTACCTACAATTAAAGCTAGTAATCACACAAATCGGCTAACAATTCTCGGCGATAAGAAATCTTGGAAGTTTGAAGAGAGACTCTTCTTAAACTGTACATAACGTTCCCTGGGCTACAATATGGAACGAACGTTACCAATCGCTTGTTTGAAGCAAACAATCTTAAACGACAGCCGAGCAAAACCACGACGAGCGTGTTTAGGTACCAAATGCCCGGCAAATGATGAAACAAGTCGAATCTGAACGTAAATATCAGACAAACGGTTCTACTCTAAAATATTCATTCACCTTCAGTATGATACATAAAATTAATGTTCAGCCGGGATAAACAGAGGAAGAGGTAGGAACCCAGGAGGTAGGAATCTAAACTTCAGCTGTGAAACACTAATTGTTGTAACGTGAACGCTTTCCATACCCACCGTGACTCCCTACTCTGCACACCCATATCGAATAATATTCCAGATAAACCTGTGAGCGGCAGATCAAGACGAAAAGAAGATTTAGGGATCTAAAATGTAAAACTGAAATAAAACGCTCCCTCAAAAACAAACTGCCCCATACACCCGCTTTGATGGTATGCTATCCATAAAAACTGAGACACACACTATAGCACATGGAATATTGACACTGGTCTGCCGCCCAAGTTTAGCTCCAAATGTTGTCTAACTTGTAGGTAGAGACACTACACCAGTCATTCTGTGAAAGAAACATCTTTTAACTCTAAATACACAGAAAATTTAAAGTTTGTAGTGATGGAAAGCATTTGTTTGTTTATTATTGGGGTATCGTGACTCTTTTACCAACCTGATTTGTATTGTTTCGGATGAAAGAGTACTGAGAGCACGGAGAGAACCATCCTGCGGCAGCTATCTACTACCTTACTTCGTAACTTATAGAACCGGCTCACGCAGCTCTAGCATTGGTTGAAGGCTAGTGTACCATTAACCTGTTGTACGGATCTGCACAATGCATGAGCTGTTCCAACCTGGACAGCTGAAATTAGGGGCCTCACCAATGACATAACGTAGAAGAAAGGCATTGCTTATGGTGGTAATTTATTATTTATTTATTTATTTATTTATTAGGGTTTAACGACACATTGACAGCCAAGGTCATATCGTGTCGGTGACAGTTTTACGGATGGAGGAAGAAGCCGGAGTACCCAGAGACAACTAATGACCAACGACGAGCAGCTGCCAGCTCCCAAACATCGTAACTCCGCACTACTGCACAGGCAGGGTTAGATTGGTTGAAGACATGCGCCCCATCGACGTCAAGTACATCTTAGTACACAGCGTCATCGTGCCACCATGTGGACACTCGGGGTTAAGTGCCTTGCCCAAGGACACAACGCGGGATGGTGGTAACAAAGAGTGTCAATGCACATACTCTTTTAGTTTGTCAGAAGGGCTGTTTACTAAGAGTAGTAGAGAATATTCGCAATCTTTCATTTCAAGAAAATATTAAATCTGGCAGACAGTGGTGCGGAAGAGATAAAAGGCATTATTAAACAGTAATTAACGTCCCGTTATTTGACTTTATTTTTGCAACGTAATAACGCACCCAATTAGACAATGTAGCTTGTGGAGAAATGGTCTGGTGTTTTGGGGCAATTAGTTGTTTCCCAACATTTTTGTTTAAATGTACTGATTGTGGAGTATCCCAGCCTTTCGACCAGCTAATTTGCGAAAACACGTTCTATAGATGACGTAGCAACCAGAACAAAGCAAAAAATATATGTGTTAGGATAATGGGCAAAATGTAAGAACAGGTGGGTTTTGAACACACATCGCAACGATCACACATTTTCATTAAGCAAAGCACACGCCTGAATTTACTGATCTATTGCCCGATTCATTTTCTTGTGGCAAAATATAACTGGAAAACCTTAAACTGTTAGATCTCCATCATTCTGTTTCCAGTGGAGATAATAATGTACATTTTCGAGTACATGAGGGAGATGGGTGTATAAGGAAAAATATGCTAGTTATTAATAAAATAAAAAAAATATCAACAGAAACAAAAAAGCTCTGATCTGTTAAACTATAAACCAGCGTAGTGTCTGAGCAGACGATTTTTTGGCGGGGGATCTGTTCAGATGTCCAGAAGAGAGTATTAACATTCAGAAGTTCTATAAATAGTAACAACTGACTGATGTTGGCAGTTATTTTGGTACAAAATATCATCACCCGGGGTCAAAATTTGAACACAAATATCCCAAAAAGGAGTGAATAGAAAGTACCGATGTTCCGGGCCAGAATCAGGAACATCTCACTAAAGAGAAAGACCCTTTTGGCCCACTGAATTTCGTGTTAATAAAAAAGCGTATTTTCGAAAATTTGTGAAATTTTACCGAATTGGCACTCATTTTTTACCCCTGTCCATATTTTTGTCCATACATCCAGTTTATTCTCAGTCACGTTACGTATGTTTCTGTAGTACAGAATCGCCCATATATCATTTACTTAGACATTTCTGATGATGCGAGGGCCCTATGATGAAGGGACAACACCTATTAGGAAAAAACAATTTCAAAATTCCAAAGACTCAGAATTTAACCACCACCTAATTGTTTACTGCTATTTTAGGACACCCACCCAGTATTCATGCCTAAATCATTGCTAATAAACATAACAAAATGAAGTTTAGCTTATTGTTTACAAGCATGTTGCCCCTTCAGAGAGGAAACACACAAGGCTTTGTTTGGGCCCTGGGTCCTATTAAAGCAGCAACGCACAACGTGTCCACCCCAGTTAACATCACTTCTGTTGTTCCCAGGGCCCCTACAAGAATACACTCATGTGTAGTATTATAAAACATAAACGCGCCAGCTGTTACGCAAATGCACTCCCCAGTCTATAGCTTCCTTGTGCGTGTGTGAGAGTGGGGGTTGGGGGGGGGTTGGAGGGGTGGAAGTGTTGGCGGAACCAAACATAGTTCAGCCGAGCCCTCCACTGAAAAGTACTAATCATGATAGTCTGAGATTTGGGCTAAAAGCGCACATCGAAAATCTGCGCCGCTGATAACTCAAAGAACTTGAAAATTGAATTTGTTCAAAACATAGTCTTTTTACTCTAAATGACCACTGACAACCTTTGCTGGACAATTTTAGTGAAAGCTCATCCCATAGCACTGAACAATTATGGGACTATACTTCGGGGTATCCCAAGCAAATCCACCCTCATCACCTCGCACACCGTTATCTACAGACACGTCATTGTGTATGTAGAAATATGAAATATCTCTCGGCCGCAAAATAACCCCACCAAGCCTGGCCTCCAGTGAGGATAAAAACCCTTCATGTGGCTGCAAATCAGTTTCTTAGATGCCTGTAATGACTGATATTCAAGCGCCATTGCTATTCGGGGTTTGCTCGGTCGTATATAATGAGGCCTTTCCATTTTCAAAAGGGAATAATCAAAGTTAGCTTCTGGAAGGCATCATTAGTTTTCAGACTCACTTACCTCCGCCTTTCTGATTAGAAGTCGCTATGGAGGTATAATCGAAAATACTACAGTCTCACAAATCGCAGAAGTTGCTTTTCTGTTGAAATACTGAAAAACAAACGATTGGAATTGACAAGTTTCTTTCTGTTGGCTGTGACTGCTATATGTTGAATAGAGAGAACAATAAAAAAATTAACTGAAGATTATTCATTCAGTCTGTTCAGAAAGAATATGGATGGATTTTGTTTGACTCGTGTTCCATATATCTAACAAGTGAAACTCCGAGTCCTGATTTTATAATGTATGAAAAGTGACACTGTGCATCAAACGTATGGCTGTCACTATTATTATTATTATTTATTGGTGTTTAAAGTCATATACTTATGCACAATGGCTAATCATGACTGTGACAGTTTTACGGGTGGAGTAAGCCGGAGTACCCGGAGAGAACCACCGAGCAACGACGAGCAGCTGTAAGCTTCCAACATCTTAACTCCGCACTGCAGCACATGCGAGGTTAGATTGGTTGAAGACATGCGTACCATCGACGTGCAGTACGCCTTAGGACACGGCGTCATCGCGCCCCCGTGTGGACAATAGGTGTTAAGTGCCTTGCCCAAGGACACAACGCGGGAGTCCGAATTTATCAATCAGAAGGTCACCCATCCAGTGATTAACCGGGCTCGACGTTGCTTAACTTCGGTGATCTGAAGAGAACTGGTTACCGCAACGCCACCACGCCCCCTTATGGCTGCCACTGCCGGAAAAGCTGAATTTAGGCCTACAGTGATACCCATTCTGTACTTCAAGTTGATTTATTCAGTCAGAACAAGCGATTTCAGCAGCAGAAAATGTGTAAACAATGGTATTTTTATATGTAGAACATTTTTGCATCATGAAATGGGCCCAAAAAAATTTGAAGTTTTTTGATAAATTTCATAAGAGTAACCATAGGCAAAAACTTGAAAAAAACAGTTTTTCAGTTGATTAAACCAATAAGTGACACGCGTAAAGTTTTCCATTGTTCACGATTTTATTCTTGTGAAATCTTATCTTCTGAATTATTGAAGTCATTTTAACAGTTACTGTGTGGTGAGTGAACACCTCATTCACGTTATCATAAACGTTGAATTCTTAATTGGAACACTGGCGTATACAAGTTCGCAACTCAGAATAGAAGAGTCCACAGTTTCTGCCTTTGGCTGTTACATGAAAGGCTTGAACATTCCAACGAATCCCAATTTCGTTGTGTGACCTACCTGAATTAATGCTGACACAGAAGTAATACAGACCAACGCATAAAATTACCTACAATTAAAGCTAGTAATCACACAAATCGGCTAACAATTCTCGGCGATAAGAAATCTTGGAAGTTTGAAGAGAGACTCTTCTTAAACTGTACATAACGTTCCCTGGGCTACAATATGGAACGAACGTTACCAATCGCTTGTTTGAAGCAAACAATCTTAAACGACAGCCGAGCAAAACCACGACGAGCGTGTTTAGGTACCAAATGCCCGGCAAATGATGAAACAAGTCGAATCTGAACGTAAATATCAGACAAACGGTTCTACTCTAAAATATTCATTCACCTTCAGTATGATACATAAAATTAATGTTCAGCCGGGATAAACAGAGGAAGAGGTAGGAACCCAGGAGGTAGGAATCTAAACTTCAGCTGTGAAACACTAATTGTTGTAACGTGAACGCTTTCCATACCCACCGTGACTCCCTACTCTGCACACCCATATCGAATAATATTCCAGATAAACCTGTGAGCGGCAGATCAAGACGAAAAGAAGATTTAGGGATCTAAAATGTAAAACTGAAATAAAACGCTCCCTCAAAAACAAACTGCCCCATACACCCGCTTTGATGGTATGCTATCCATAAAAACTGAGACACACACTATAGCACATGGAATATTGACACTGGTCTGCCGCCCAAGTTTAGCTCCAAATGTTGTCTAACTTGTAGGTAGAGACACTACACCAGTCATTCTGTGAAAGAAACATCTTTTAACTCTAAATACACAGAAAATTTAAAGTTTGTAGTGATGGAAAGCATTTGTTTGTTTATTATTGGGGTATCGTGACTCTTTTACCAACCTGATTTGTATTGTTTCGGATGAAAGAGTACTGAGAGCACGGAGAGAACCATCCTGCGGCAGCTATCTACTACCTTACTTCGTAACTTATAGAACCGGCTCACGCAGCTCTAGCATTGGTTGAAGGCTAGTGTACCATTAACCTGTTGTACGGATCTGCACAATGCATGAGCTGTTCCAACCTGGACAGCTGAAATTAGGGGCCTCACCAATGACATAACGTAGAAGAAAGGCATTGCTTATGGTGGTAATTTATTATTTATTTATTTATTTATTTATTAGGGTTTAACGACACATTGACAGCCAAGGTCATATCGTGTCGGTGACAGTTTTACGGATGGAGGAAGAAGCCGGAGTACCCAGAGACAACTAATGACCAACGACGAGCAGCTGCCAGCTCCCAAACATCGTAACTCCGCACTACTGCACAGGCAGGGTTAGATTGGTTGAAGACATGCGCCCCATCGACGTCAAGTACATCTTAGTACACAGCGTCATCGTGCCACCATGTGGACACTCGGGGTTAAGTGCCTTGCCCAAGGACACAACGCGGGATGGTGGTAACAAAGAGTGTCAATGCACATACTCTTTTAGTTTGTCAGAAGGGCTGTTTACTAAGAGTAGTAGAGAATATTCGCAATCTTTCATTTCAAGAAAATATTAAATCTGGCAGACAGTGGTGCGGAAGAGATAAAAGGCATTATTAAACAGTAATTAACGTCCCGTTATTTGACTTTATTTTTGCAACGTAATAACGCACCCAATTAGACAATGTAGCTTGTGGAGAAATGGTCTGGTGTTTTGGGGCAATTAGTTGTTTCCCAACATTTTTGTTTAAATGTACTGATTGTGGAGTATCCCAGCCTTTCGACCAGCTAATTTGCGAAAACACGTTCTATAGATGACGTAGCAACCAGAACAAAGCAAAAAATATATGTGTTAGGATAATGGGCAAAATGTAAGAACAGGTGGGTTTTGAACACACATCGCAACGATCACACATTTTCATTAAGCAAAGCACACGCCTGAATTTACTGATCTATTGCCCGATTCATTTTCTTGTGGCAAAATATAACTGGAAAACCTTAAACTGTTAGATCTCCATCATTCTGTTTCCAGTGGAGATAATAATGTACATTTTCGAGTACATGAGGGAGATGGGTGTATAAGGAAAAATATGCTAGTTATTAATAAAATAAAAAAAATATCAACAGAAACAAAAAAGCTCTGATCTGTTAAACTATAAACCAGCGTAGTGTCTGAGCAGACGATTTTTTGGCGGGGGATCTGTTCAGATGTCCAGAAGAGAGTATTAACATTCAGAAGTTCTATAAATAGTAACAACTGACTGATGTTGGCAGTTATTTTGGTACAAAATATCATCACCCGGGGTCAAAATTTGAACACAAATATCCCAAAAAGGAGTGAATAGAAAGTACCGATGTTCCGGGCCAGAATCAGGAACATCTCACTAAAGAGAAAGACCCTTTTGGCCCACTGAATTTCGTGTTAATAAAAAAGCGTATTTTCGAAAATTTGTGAAATTTTACCGAATTGGCACTCATTTTTTACCCCTGTCCATATTTTTGTCCATACATCCAGTTTATTCTCAGTCACGTTACGTATGTTTCTGTAGTACAGAATCGCCCATATATCATTTACTTAGACATTTCTGATGATGCGAGGGCCCTATGATGAAGGGACAACACCTATTAGGAAAAAACAATTTCAAAATTCCAAAGACTCAGAATTTAACCACCACCTAATTGTTTACTGCTATTTTAGGACACCCACCCAGTATTCATGCCTAAATCATTGCTAATAAACATAACAAAATGAAGTTTAGCTTATTGTTTACAAGCATGTTGCCCCTTCAGAGAGGAAACACACAAGGCTTTGTTTGGGCCCTGGGTCCTATTAAAGCAGCAACGCACAACGTGTCCACCCCAGTTAACATCACTTCTGTTGTTCCCAGGGCCCCTACAAGAATACACTCATGTGTAGTATTATAAAACATAAACGCGCCAGCTGTTACGCAAATGCACTCCCCAGTCTATAGCTTCCTTGTGCGTGTGTGAGAGTGGGGGTTGGGGGGGGGTTGGAGGGGTGGAAGTGTTGGCGGAACCAAACATAGTTCAGCCGAGCCCTCCACTGAAAAGTACTAATCATGATAGTCTGAGATTTGGGCTAAAAGCGCACATCGAAAATCTGCGCCGCTGATAACTCAAAGAACTTGAAAATTGAATTTGTTCAAAACATAGTCTTTTTACTCTAAATGACCACTGACAACCTTTGCTGGACAATTTTAGTGAAAGCTCATCCCATAGCACTGAACAATTATGGGACTATACTTCGGGGTATCCCAAGCAAATCCACCCTCATCACCTCGCACACCGTTATCTACAGACACGTCATTGTGTATGTAGAAATATGAAATATCTCTCGGCCGCAAAATAACCCCACCAAGCCTGGCCTCCAGTGAGGATAAAAACCCTTCATGTGGCTGCAAATCAGTTTCTTAGATGCCTGTAATGACTGATATTCAAGCGCCATTGCTATTCGGGGTTTGCTCGGTCGTATATAATGAGGCCTTTCCATTTTCAAAAGGGAATAATCAAAGTTAGCTTCTGGAAGGCATCATTAGTTTTCAGACTCACTTACCTCCGCCTTTCTGATTAGAAGTCGCTATGGAGGTATAATCGAAAATACTACAGTCTCACAAATCGCAGAAGTTGCTTTTCTGTTGAAATACTGAAAAACAAACGATTGGAATTGACAAGTTTCTTTCTGTTGGCTGTGACTGCTATATGTTGAATAGAGAGAACAATAAAAAAATTAACTGAAGATTATTCATTCAGTCTGTTCAGAAAGAATATGGATGGATTTTGTTTGACTCGTGTTCCATATATCTAACAAGTGAAACTCCGAGTCCTGATTTTATAATGTATGAAAAGTGACACTGTGCATCAAACGTATGGCTGTCACTATTATTATTATTATTTATTGGTGTTTAAAGTCATATACTTATGCACAATGGCTAATCATGACTGTGACAGTTTTACGGGTGGAGTAAGCCGGAGTACCCGGAGAGAACCACCGAGCAACGACGAGCAGCTGTAAGCTTCCAACATCTTAACTCCGCACTGCAGCACATGCGAGGTTAGATTGGTTGAAGACATGCGTACCATCGACGTGCAGTACGCCTTAGGACACGGCGTCATCGCGCCCCCGTGTGGACAATAGGTGTTAAGTGCCTTGCCCAAGGACACAACGCGGGAGTCCGAATTTATCAATCAGAAGGTCACCCATCCAGTGATTAACCGGGCTCGACGTTGCTTAACTTCGGTGATCTGAAGAGAACTGGTTACCGCAACGCCACCACGCCCCCTTATGGCTGCCACTGCCGGAAAAGCTGAATTTAGGCCTACAGTGATACCCATTCTGTACTTCAAGTTGATTTATTCAGTCAGAACAAGCGATTTCAGCAGCAGAAAATGTGTAAACAATGGTATTTTTATATGTAGAACATTTTTGCATCATGAAATGGGCCCAAAAAAATTTGAAGTTTTTTGATAAATTTCATAAGAGTAACCATAGGCAAAAACTTGAAAAAAACAGTTTTTCAGTTGATTAAACCAATAAGTGACACGCGTAAAGTTTTCCATTGTTCACGATTTTATTCTTGTGAAATCTTATCTTCTGAATTATTGAAGTCATTTTAACAGTTACTGTGTGGTGAGTGAACACCTCATTCACGTTATCATAAACGTTGAATTCTTAATTGGAACACTGGCGTATACAAGTTCGCAACTCAGAATAGAAGAGTCCACAGTTTCTGCCTTTGGCTGTTACATGAAAGGCTTGAACATTCCAACGAATCCCAATTTCGTTGTGTGACCTACCTGAATTAATGCTGACACAGAAGTAATACAGACCAACGCATAAAATTACCTACAATTAAAGCTAGTAATCACACAAATCGGCTAACAATTCTCGGCGATAAGAAATCTTGGAAGTTTGAAGAGAGACTCTTCTTAAACTGTACATAACGTTCCCTGGGCTACAATATGGAACGAACGTTACCAATCGCTTGTTTGAAGCAAACAATCTTAAACGACAGCCGAGCAAAACCACGACGAGCGTGTTTAGGTACCAAATGCCCGGCAAATGATGAAACAAGTCGAATCTGAACGTAAATATCAGACAAACGGTTCTACTCTAAAATATTCATTCACCTTCAGTATGATACATAAAATTAATGTTCAGCCGGGATAAACAGAGGAAGAGGTAGGAACCCAGGAGGTAGGAATCTAAACTTCAGCTGTGAAACACTAATTGTTGTAACGTGAACGCTTTCCATACCCACCGTGACTCCCTACTCTGCACACCCATATCGAATAATATTCCAGATAAACCTGTGAGCGGCAGATCAAGACGAAAAGAAGATTTAGGGATCTAAAATGTAAAACTGAAATAAAACGCTCCCTCAAAAACAAACTGCCCCATACACCCGCTTTGATGGTATGCTATCCATAAAAACTGAGACACACACTATAGCACATGGAATATTGACACTGGTCTGCCGCCCAAGTTTAGCTCCAAATGTTGTCTAACTTGTAGGTAGAGACACTACACCAGTCATTCTGTGAAAGAAACATCTTTTAACTCTAAATACACAGAAAATTTAAAGTTTGTAGTGATGGAAAGCATTTGTTTGTTTATTATTGGGGTATCGTGACTCTTTTACCAACCTGATTTGTATTGTTTCGGATGAAAGAGTACTGAGAGCACGGAGAGAACCATCCTGCGGCAGCTATCTACTACCTTACTTCGTAACTTATAGAACCGGCTCACGCAGCTCTAGCATTGGTTGAAGGCTAGTGTACCATTAACCTGTTGTACGGATCTGCACAATGCATGAGCTGTTCCAACCTGGACAGCTGAAATTAGGGGCCTCACCAATGACATAACGTAGAAGAAAGGCATTGCTTATGGTGGTAATTTATTATTTATTTATTTATTTATTTATTAGGGTTTAACGACACATTGACAGCCAAGGTCATATCGTGTCGGTGACAGTTTTACGGATGGAGGAAGAAGCCGGAGTACCCAGAGACAACTAATGACCAACGACGAGCAGCTGCCAGCTCCCAAACATCGTAACTCCGCACTACTGCACAGGCAGGGTTAGATTGGTTGAAGACATGCGCCCCATCGACGTCAAGTACATCTTAGTACACAGCGTCATCGTGCCACCATGTGGACACTCGGGGTTAAGTGCCTTGCCCAAGGACACAACGCGGGATGGTGGTAACAAAGAGTGTCAATGCACATACTCTTTTAGTTTGTCAGAAGGGCTGTTTACTAAGAGTAGTAGAGAATATTCGCAATCTTTCATTTCAAGAAAATATTAAATCTGGCAGACAGTGGTGCGGAAGAGATAAAAGGCATTATTAAACAGTAATTAACGTCCCGTTATTTGACTTTATTTTTGCAACGTAATAACGCACCCAATTAGACAATGTAGCTTGTGGAGAAATGGTCTGGTGTTTTGGGGCAATTAGTTGTTTCCCAACATTTTTGTTTAAATGTACTGATTGTGGAGTATCCCAGCCTTTCGACCAGCTAATTTGCGAAAACACGTTCTATAGATGACGTAGCAACCAGAACAAAGCAAAAAATATATGTGTTAGGATAATGGGCAAAATGTAAGAACAGGTGGGTTTTGAACACACATCGCAACGATCACACATTTTCATTAAGCAAAGCACACGCCTGAATTTACTGATCTATTGCCCGATTCATTTTCTTGTGGCAAAATATAACTGGAAAACCTTAAACTGTTAGATCTCCATCATTCTGTTTCCAGTGGAGATAATAATGTACATTTTCGAGTACATGAGGGAGATGGGTGTATAAGGAAAATATGCTAGTTATTAATAAAATAAAAAAAATATCAACAGAAACAAAAAAGCTCTGATCTGTTAAACTATAAACCAGCGTAGTGTCTGAGCAGACGATTTTTTGGCGGGGGATCTGTTCAGATGTCCAGAAGAGAGTATTAACATTCAGAAGTTCTATAAATAGTAACAACTGACTGATGTTGGCAGTTATTTTGGTACAAAATATCATCACCCGGGGTCAAAATTTGAACACAAATATCCCAAAAAGGAGTGAATAGAAAGTACCGATGTTCCGGGCCAGAATCAGGAACATCTCACTAAAGAGAAAGACCCTTTTGGCCCACTGAATTTCGTGTTAATAAAAAAGCGTATTTTCGAAAATTTGTGAAATTTTACCGAATTGGCACTCATTTTTTACCCCTGTCCATATTTTTGTCCATACATCCAGTTTATTCTCAGTCACGTTACGTATGTTTCTGTAGTACAGAATCGCCCATATATCATTTACTTTGACATTTCTGATGATGCGAGGGCCCTATGATGAAGGGACAACACCTATTAGGAAAAAACAATTTCAAAATTCCAAAGACTCAGAATTTAACCACCACCTAATTGTTTACTGCTATTTTAGGACACCCACCCAGTATTCATGCCTAAATCATTGCTAATAAACATAACAAAATGAAGTTTAGCTTATTGTTTACAAGCATGTTGCCCCTTCAGAGAGGAAACACACAAGGCTTTGTTTGGGCCCTGGGTCCTATTAAAGCAGCAACGCACAACGTGTCCACCCCAGTTAACATCACTTCTGTTGTTCCCAGGGCCCCTACAAGAATACACTCATGTGTAGTATTATAAAACATAAACGCGCCAGCTGTTACGCAAATGCACTCCCCAGTCTATAGCTTCCTTGTGCGTGTGTGAGAGTGGGGGTTGGGGGGGGGTTGGAGGGGTGGAAGTGTTGGCGGAACCAAACATAGTTCAGCCGAGCCCTCCACTGAAAAGTACTAATCATGATAGTCTGAGATTTGGGCTAAAAGCGCACATCGAAAATCTGCGCCGCTGATAACTCAAAGAACTTGAAAATTGAATTTGTTCAAAACATAGTCTTTTTACTCTAAATGACCACTGACAACCTTTGCTGGACAATTTTAGTGAAAGCTCATCCCATAGCACTGAACAATTATGGGACTATACTTCGGGGTATCCCAAGCAAATCCACCCTCATCACCTCGCACACCGTTATCTACAGACACGTCATTGTGTATGTAGAAATATGAAATATCTCTCGGCCGCAAAATAACCCCACCAAGCCTGGCCTCCAGTGAGGATAAAAACCCTTCATGTGGCTGCAAATCAGTTTCTTAGATGCCTGTAATGACTGATATTCAAGCGCCATTGCTATTCGGGGTTTGCTCGGTCGTATATAATGAGGCCTTTCCATTTTCAAAAGGGAATAATCAAAGTTAGCTTCTGGAAGGCATCATTAGTTTTCAGACTCACTTACCTCCGCCTTTCTGATTAGAAGTCGCTATGGAGGTATAATCGAAAATACTACAGTCTCACAAATCGCAGAAGTTGCTTTTCTGTTGAAATACTGAAAAACAAACGATTGGAATTGACAAGTTTCTTTCTGTTGGCTGTGACTGCTATATGTTGAATAGAGAGAACAATAAAAAAATTAACTGAAGATTATTCATTCAGTCTGTTCAGAAAGAATATGGATGGATTTTGTTTGACTCGTGTTCCATATATCTAACAAGTGAAACTCCGAGTCCTGATTTTATAATGTATGAAAAGTGACACTGTGCATCAAACGTATGGCTGTCACTATTATTATTATTATTTATTGGTGTTTAAAGTCATATACTTATGCACAATGGCTAATCATGACTGTGACAGTTTTACGGGTGGAGTAAGCCGGAGTACCCGGAGAGAACCACCGAGCAACGACGAGCAGCTGTAAGCTTCCAACATCTTAACTCCGCACTGCAGCACATGCGAGGTTAGATTGGTTGAAGACATGCGTACCATCGACGTGCAGTACGCCTTAGGACACGGCGTCATCGCGCCCCCGTGTGGACAATAGGTGTTAAGTGCCTTGCCCAAGGACACAACGCGGGAGTCCGAATTTATCAATCAGAAGGTCACCCATCCAGTGATTAACCGGGCTCGACGTTGCTTAACTTCGGTGATCTGAAGAGAACTGGTTACCGCAACGCCACCACGCCCCCTTATGGCTGCCACTGCCGGAAAAGCTGAATTTAGGCCTACAGTGATACCCATTCTGTACTTCAAGTTGATTTATTCAGTCAGAACAAGCGATTTCAGCAGCAGAAAATGTGTAAACAATGGTATTTTTATATGTAGAACATTTTTGCATCATGAAATGGGCCCAAAAAAATTTGAAGTTTTTTGATAAATTTCATAAGAGTAACCATAGGCAAAAACTTGAAAAAAACAGTTTTTCAGTTGATTAAACCAATAAGTGACACGCGTAAAGTTTTCCATTGTTCACGATTTTATTCTTGTGAAATCTTATCTTCTGAATTATTGAAGTCATTTTAACAGTTACTGTGTGGTGAGTGAACACCTCATTCACGTTATCATAAACGTTGAATTCTTAATTGGAACACTGGCGTATACAAGTTCGCAACTCAGAATAGAAGAGTCCACAGTTTCTGCCTTTGGCTGTTACATGAAAGGCTTGAACATTCCAACGAATCCCAATTTCGTTGTGTGACCTACCTGAATTAATGCTGACACAGAAGTAATACAGACCAACGCATAAAATTACCTACAATTAAAGCTAGTAATCACACAAATCGGCTAACAATTCTCGGCGATAAGAAATCTTGGAAGTTTGAAGAGAGACTCTTCTTAAACTGTACATAACGTTCCCTGGGCTACAATATGGAACGAACGTTACCAATCGCTTGTTTGAAGCAAACAATCTTAAACGACAGCCGAGCAAAACCACGACGAGCGTGTTTAGGTACCAAATGCCCGGCAAATGATGAAACAAGTCGAATCTGAACGTAAATATCAGACAAACGGTTCTACTCTAAAATATTCATTCACCTTCAGTATGATACATAAAATTAATGTTCAGCCGGGATAAACAGAGGAAGAGGTAGGAACCCAGGAGGTAGGAATCTAAACTTCAGCTGTGAAACACTAATTGTTGTAACGTGAACGCTTTCCATACCCACCGTGACTCCCTACTCTGCACACCCATATCGAATAATGTTCCAGATAAACCTGTGAGCGGCAGATCAAGACGAAAAGAAGATTTAGGGATCTAAAATGTAAAACTGAAATAAAACGCTCCCTCAAAAACAAACTGCCCCATACACCCGCTTTGATGGTATGCTATCCATAAAAACTGAGACACACACTATAGCACATGGAATATTGACACTGGTCTGCCGCCCAAGTTTAGCTCCAAATGTTGTCTAACTTGTAGGTAGAGACACTACACCAGTCATTCTGTGAAAGAAACATCTTTTAACTCTAAATACACAGAAAATTTAAAGTTTGTAGTGATGGAAAGCATTTGTTTGTTTATTATTGGGGT
The DNA here is from genome assembly GCA_031216915.1 of Pictodentalium vernedei. Lineage (NCBI taxonomy): Eukaryota > Metazoa > Mollusca > Scaphopoda > Dentaliida > Dentaliidae > Pictodentalium > Pictodentalium vernedei. The sequence goes on along the minus strand of CM062290.1, from coordinate 86,904,936 downwards.
ATCGTGACTCTTTTACCAACCTGATTTGTATTGTTTCGGATGAAAGAGTACTGAGAGCACGGAGAGAACCATCCTGCGGCAGCTATCTACTACCTTACTTCGTAACTTATAGAACCGGCTCACGCAGCTCTAGCATTGGTTGAAGGCTAGTGTACCATTAACCTGTTGTACGGATCTGCACAATGCATGAGCTGTTCCAACCTGGACAGCTGAAATTAGGGGCCTCACCAATGACATAACGTAGAAGAAAGGCATTGCTTATGGTGGTAATTTATTATTTATTTATTTATTTATTTATTAGGGTTTAACGACACATTGACAGCCAAGGTCATATCGTGTCGGTGACAGTTTTACGGATGGAGGAAGAAGCCGGAGTACCCAGAGACAACTAATGACCAACGACGAGCAGCTGCCAGCTCCCAAACATCGTAACTCCGCACTACTGCACAGGCAGGGTTAGATTGGTTGAAGACATGCGCCCCATCGACGTCAAGTACATCTTAGTACACAGCGTCATCGTGCCACCATGTGGACACTCGGGGTTAAGTGCCTTGCCCAAGGACACAACGCGGGATGGTGGTAACAAAGAGTGTCAATGCACATACTCTTTTAGTTTGTCAGAAGGGCTGTTTACTAAGAGTAGTAGAGAATATTCGCAATCTTTCATTTCAAGAAAATATTAAATCTGGCAGACAGTGGTGCGGAAGAGATAAAAGGCATTATTAAACAGTAATTAACGTCCCGTTATTTGACTTTATTTTTGCAACGTAATAACGCACCCAATTAGACAATGTAGCTTGTGGAGAAATGGTCTGGTGTTTTGGGGCAATTAGTTGTTTCCCAACATTTTTGTTTAAATGTACTGATTGTGGAGTATCCCAGCCTTTCGACCAGCTAATTTGCGAAAACACGTTCTATAGATGACGTAGCAACCAGAACAAAGCAAAAAATATATGTGTTAGGATAATGGGCAAAATGTAAGAACAGGTGGGTTTTGAACACACATCGCAACGATCACACATTTTCATTAAGCAAAGCACACGCCTGAATTTACTGATCTATTGCCCGATTCATTTTCTTGTGGCAAAATATAACTGGAAAACCTTAAACTGTTAGATCTCCATCATTCTGTTTCCAGTGGAGATAATAATGTACATTTTCGAGTACATGAGGGAGATGGGTGTATAAGGAAAAATATGCTAGTTATTAATAAAATAAAAAAAATATCAACAGAAACAAAAAAGCTCTGATCTGTTAAACTATAAACCAGCGTAGTGTCTGAGCAGACGATTTTTTGGCGGGGGATCTGTTCAGATGTCCAGAAGAGAGTATTAACATTCAGAAGTTCTATAAATAGTAACAACTGACTGATGTTGGCAGTTATTTTGGTACAAAATATCATCACCCGGGGTCAAAATTTGAACACAAATATCCCAAAAAGGAGTGAATAGAAAGTACCGATGTTCCGGGCCAGAATCAGGAACATCTCACTAAAGAGAAAGACCCTTTTGGCCCACTGAATTTCGTGTTAATAAAAAAGCGTATTTTCGAAAATTTGTGAAATTTTACCGAATTGGCACTCATTTTTTACCCCTGTCCATATTTTTGTCCATACATCCAGTTTATTCTCAGTCACGTTACGTATGTTTCTGTAGTACAGAATCGCCCATATATCATTTACTTAGACATTTCTGATGATGCGAGGGCCCTATGATGAAGGGACAACACCTATTAGGAAAAAACAATTTCAAAATTCCAAAGACTCAGAATTTAACCACCACCTAATTGTTTACTGCTATTTTAGGACACCCACCCAGTATTCATGCCTAAATCATTGCTAATAAACATAACAAAATGAAGTTTAGCTTATTGTTTACAAGCATGTTGCCCCTTCAGAGAGGAAACACACAAGGCTTTGTTTGGGCCCTGGGTCCTATTAAAGCAGCAACGCACAACGTGTCCACCCCAGTTAACATCACTTCTGTTGTTCCCAGGGCCCCTACAAGAATACACTCATGTGTAGTATTATAAAACATAAACGCGCCAGCTGTTACGCAAATGCACTCCCCAGTCTATAGCTTCCTTGTGCGTGTGTGAGAGTGGGGGTTGGGGGGGGGTTGGAGGGGTGGAAGTGTTGGCGGAACCAAACATAGTTCAGCCGAGCCCTCCACTGAAAAGTACTAATCATGATAGTCTGAGATTTGGGCTAAAAGCGCACATCGAAAATCTGCGCCGCTGATAACTCAAAGAACTTGAAAATTGAATTTGTTCAAAACATAGTCTTTTTACTCTAAATGACCACTGACAACCTTTGCTGGACAATTTTAGTGAAAGCTCATCCCATAGCACTGAACAATTATGGGACTATACTTCGGGGTATCCCAAGCAAATCCACCCTCATCACCTCGCACACCGTTATCTACAGACACGTCATTGTGTATGTAGAAATATGAAATATCTCTCGGCCGCAAAATAACCCCACCAAGCCTGGCCTCCAGTGAGGATAAAAACCCTTCATGTGGCTGCAAATCAGTTTCTTAGATGCCTGTAATGACTGATATTCAAGCGCCATTGCTATTCGGGGTTTGCTCGGTCGTATATAATGAGGCCTTTCCATTTTCAAAAGGGAATAATCAAAGTTAGCTTCTGGAAGGCATCATTAGTTTTCAGACTCACTTACCTCCGCCTTTCTGATTAGAAGTCGCTATGGAGGTATAATCGAAAATACTACAGTCTCACAAATCGCAGAAGTTGCTTTTCTGTTGAAATACTGAAAAACAAACGATTGGAATTGACAAGTTTCTTTCTGTTGGCTGTGACTGCTATATGTTGAATAGAGAGAACAATAAAAAAATTAACTGAAGATTATTCATTCAGTCTGTTCAGAAAGAATATGGATGGATTTTGTTTGACTCGTGTTCCATATATCTAACAAGTGAAACTCCGAGTCCTGATTTTATAATGTATGAAAAGTGACACTGTGCATCAAACGTATGGCTGTCACTATTATTATTATTATTTATTGGTGTTTAAAGTCATATACTTATGCACAATGGCTAATCATGACTGTGACAGTTTTACGGGTGGAGTAAGCCGGAGTACCCGGAGAGAACCACCGAGCAACGACGAGCAGCTGTAAGCTTCCAACATCTTAACTCCGCACTGCAGCACATGCGAGGTTAGATTGGTTGAAGACATGCGTACCATCGACGTGCAGTACGCCTTAGGACACGGCGTCATCGCGCCCCCGTGTGGACAATAGGTGTTAAGTGCCTTGCCCAAGGACACAACGCGGGAGTCCGAATTTATCAATCAGAAGGTCACCCATCCAGTGATTAACCGGGCTCGACGTTGCTTAACTTCGGTGATCTGAAGAGAACTGGTTACCGCAACGCCACCACGCCCCCTTATGGCTGCCACTGCCGGAAAAGCTGAATTTAGGCCTACAGTGATACCCATTCTGTACTTCAAGTTGATTTATTCAGTCAGAACAAGCGATTTCAGCAGCAGAAAATGTGTAAACAATGGTATTTTTATATGTAGAACATTTTTGCATCATGAAATGGGCCCAAAAAAATTTGAAGTTTTTTGATAAATTTCATAAGAGTAACCATAGGCAAAAACTTGAAAAAAACAGTTTTTCAGTTGATTAAACCAATAAGTGACACGCGTAAAGTTTTCCATTGTTCACGATTTTATTCTTGTGAAATCTTATCTTCTGAATTATTGAAGTCATTTTAACAGTTACTGTGTGGTGAGTGAACACCTCATTCACGTTATCATAAACGTTGAATTCTTAATTGGAACACTGGCGTATACAAGTTCGCAACTCAGAATAGAAGAGTCCACAGTTTCTGCCTTTGGCTGTTACACGAAAGGCTTGAACATTCCAACGAATCCCAATTTCGTTGTGTGACCTACCTGAATTAATGCTGACACAGAAGTAATACAGACCAACGCATAAAATTACCTACAATTAAAGCTAGTAATCACACAAATCGGCTAACAATTCTCGGCGATAAGAAATCTTGGAAGTTTGAAGAGAGACTCTTCTTAAACTGTACATAACGTTCCCTGGGCTACAATATGGAACGAACGTTACCAATCGCTTGTTTGAAGCAAACAATCTTAAACGACAGCCGAGCAAAACCACGACGAGCGTGTTTAGGTACCAAATGCCCGGCAAATGATGAAACAAGTCGAATCTGAACGTAAATATCAGACAAACGGTTCTACTCTAAAATATTCATTCACCTTCAGTATGATACATAAAATTAATGTTCAGCCGGGATAAACAGAGGAAGAGGTAGGAACCCAGGAGGTAGGAATCTAAACTTCAGCTGTGAAACACTAATTGTTGTAACGTGAACGCTTTCCATACCCACCGTGACTCCCTACTCTGCACACCCATATCGAATAATATTCCAGATAAACCTGTGAGCGGCAGATCAAGACGAAAAGAAGATTTAGGGATCTAAAATGTAAAACTGAAATAAAACGCTCCCTCAAAAACAAACTGCCCCATACACCCGCTTTGATGGTATGCTATCCATAAAAACTGAGACACACACTATAGCACATGGAATATTGACACTGGTCTGCCGCCCAAGTTTAGCTCCAAATGTTGTCTAACTTGTAGGTAGAGACACTACACCAGTCATTCTGTGAAAGAAACATCTTTTAACTCTAAATACACAGAAAATTTAAAGTTTGTAGTGATGGAAAGCATTTGTTTGTTTATTATTGGGGTATCGTGACTCTTTTACCAACCTGATTTGTATTGTTTCGGATGAAAGAGTACTGAGAGCACGGAGAGAACCATCCTGCGGCAGCTATCTACTACCTTACTTCGTAACTTATAGAACCGGCTCACGCAGCTCTAGCATTGGTTGAAGGCTAGTGTACCATTAACCTGTTGTACGGATCTGCACAATGCATGAGCTGTTCCAACCTGGACAGCTGAAATTAGGGGCCTCACCAATGACATAACGTAGAAGAAAGGCATTGCTTATGGTGGTAATTTATTATTTATTTATTTATTTATTTATTAGGGTTTAACGACACATTGACAGCCAAGGTCATATCGTGTCGGTGACAGTTTTACGGATGGAGGAAGAAGCCGGAGTACCCAGAGACAACTAATGACCAACGACGAGCAGCTGCCAGCTCCCAAACATCGTAACTCCGCACTACTGCACAGGCAGGGTTAGATTGGTTGAAGACATGCGCCCCATCGACGTCAAGTACATCTTAGTACACAGCGTCATCGTGCCACCATGTGGACACTCGGGGTTAAGTGCCTTGCCCAAGGACACAACGCGGGGTGGTGGTAACAAAGAGTGTCAATGCACATACTCTTTTAGTTTGTCAGAAGGGCTGTTTACTAAGAGTAGTAGAGAATATTCGCAATCTTTCATTTCAAGAAAATATTAAATCTGGCAGACAGTGGTGCGGAAGAGATAAAAGGCATTATTAAACAGTAATTAACGTCCCGTTATTTGACTTTATTTTTGCAACGTAATAACGCACCCAATTAGACAATGTAGCTTGTGGAGAAATGGTCTGGTGTTTTGGGGCAATTAGTTGTTTCCCAACATTTTTGTTTAAATGTACTGATTGTGGAGTATCCCAGCCTTTCGACCAGCTAATTTGCGAAAACACGTTCTATAGATGACGTAGCAACCAGAACAAAGCAAAAAATATATGTGTTAGGATAATGGGCAAAATGTAAGAACAGGTGGGTTTTGAACACACATCGCAACGATCACACATTTTCATTAAGCAAAGCACACGCCTGAATTTACTGATCTATTGCCCGATTCATTTTCTTGTGGCAAAATATAACTGGAAAACCTTAAACTGTTAGATCTCCATCATTCTGTTTCCAGTGGAGATAATAATGTACATTTTCGAGTACATGAGGGAGATGGGTGTATAAGGAAAAATATGCTAGTTATTAATAAAATAAAAAAAATATCAACAGAAACAAAAAAGCTCTGATCTGTTAAACTATAAACCAGCGTAGTGTCTGAGCAGACGATTTTTTGGCGGGGGATCTGTTCAGATGTCCAGAAGAGAGTATTAACATTCAGAAGTTCTATAAATAGTAACAACTGACTGATGTTGGCAGTTATTTTGGTACAAAATATCATCACCCGGGGTCAAAATTTGAACACAAATATCCCAAAAAGGAGTGAATAGAAAGTACCGATGTTCCGGGCCAGAATCAGGAACATCTCACTAAAGAGAAAGACCCTTTTGGCCCACTGAATTTCGTGTTAATAAAAAAGCGTATTTTCGAAAATTTGTGAAATTTTACCGAATTGGCACTCATTTTTTACCCCTGTCCATATTTTTGTCCATACATCCAGTTTATTCTCAGTCACGTTACGTATGTTTCTGTAGTACAGAATCGCCCATATATCATTTACTTAGACATTTCTGATGATGCGAGGGCCCTATGATGAAGGGACAACACCTATTAGGAAAAAACAATTTCAAAATTCCAAAGACTCAGAATTTAACCACCACCTAATTGTTTACTGCTATTTTAGGACACCCACCCAGTATTCATGCCTAAATCATTGCTAATAAACATAACAAAATGAAGTTTAGCTTATTGTTTACAAGCATGTTGCCCCTTCAGAGAGGAAACACACAAGGCTTTGTTTGGGCCCTGGGTCCTATTAAAGCAGCAACGCACAACGTGTCCACCCCAGTTAACATCACTTCTGTTGTTCCCAGGGCCCCTACAAGAATACACTCATGTGTAGTATTATAAAACATAAACGCGCCAGCTGTTACGCAAATGCACTCCCCAGTCTATAGCTTCCTTGTGCGTGTGTGAGAGTGGGGGTTGGGGGGGGGGTTGGAGGGGTGGAAGTGTTGGCGGAACCAAACATAGTTCAGCCGAGCCCTCCACTGAAAAGTACTAATCATGATAGTCTGAGATTTGGGCTAAAAGCGCACATCGAAAATCTGCGCCGCTGATAACTCAAAGAACTTGAAAATTGAATTTGTTCAAAACATAGTCTTTTTACTCTAAATGACCACTGACAACCTTTGCTGGACAATTTTAGTGAAAGCTCATCCCATAGCACTGAACAATTATGGGACTATACTTCGGGGTATCCCAAGCAAATCCACCCTCATCACCTCGCACACCGTTATCTACAGACACGTCATTGTGTATGTAGAAATATGAAATATCTCTCGGCCGCAAAATAACCCCACCAAGCCTGGCCTCCAGTGAGGATAAAAACCCTTCATGTGGCTGCAAATCAGTTTCTTAGATGCCTGTAATGACTGATATTCAAGCGCCATTGCTATTCGGGGTTTGCTCGGTCGTATATAATGAGGCCTTTCCATTTTCAAAAGGGAATAATCAAAGTTAGCTTCTGGAAGGCATCATTAGTTTTCAGACTCACTTACCTCCGCCTTTCTGATTAGAAGTCGCTATGGAGGTATAATCGAAAATACTACAGTCTCACAAATCGCAGAAGTTGCTTTTCTGTTGAAATACTGAAAAACAAACGATTGGAATTGACAAGTTTCTTTCTGTTGGCTGTGACTGCTATATGTTGAATAGAGAGAACAATAAAAAAATTAACTGAAGATTATTCATTCAGTCTGTTCAGAAAGAATATGGATGGATTTTGTTTGACTCGTGTTCCATATATCTAACAAGTGAAACTCCGAGTCCTGATTTTATAATGTATGAAAAGTGACACTGTGCATCAAACGTATGGCTGTCACTATTATTATTATTATTTATTGGTGTTTAAAGTCATATACTTATGCACAATGGCTAATCATGACTGTGACAGTTTTACGGGTGGAGTAAGCCGGAGTACCCGGAGAGAACCACCGAGCAACGACGAGCAGCTGTAAGCTTCCAACATCTTAACTCCGCACTGCAGCACATGCGAGGTTAGATTGGTTGAAGACATGCGTACCATCGACGTGCAGTACGCCTTAGGACACGGCGTCATCGCGCCCCCGTGTGGACAATAGGTGTTAAGTGCCTTGCCCAAGGACACAACGCGGGAGTCCGAATTTATCAATCAGAAGGTCACCCATCCAGTGATTAACCGGGCTCGACGTTGCTTAACTTCGGTGATCTGAAGAGAACTGGTTACCGCAACGCCACCACGCCCCCTTATGGCTGCCACTGCCGGAAAAGCTGAATTTAGGCCTACAGTGATACCCATTCTGTACTTCAAGTTGATTTATTCAGTCAGAACAAGCGATTTCAGCAGCAGAAAATGTGTAAACAATGGTATTTTTATATGTAGAACATTTTTGCATCATGAAATGGGCCCAAAAAAATTTGAAGTTTTTTGATAAATTTCATAAGAGTAACCATAGGCAAAAACTTGAAAAAAACAGTTTTTCAGTTGATTAAACCAATAAGTGACACGCGTAAAGTTTTCCATTGTTCACGATTTTATTCTTGTGAAATCTTATCTTCTGAATTATTGAAGTCATTTTAACAGTTACTGTGTGGTGAGTGAACACCTCATTCACGTTATCATAAACGTTGAATTCTTAATTGGAACACTGGCGTATACAAGTTCGCAACTCAGAATAGAAGAGTCCACAGTTTCTGCCTTTGGCTGTTACATGAAAGGCTTGAACATTCCAACGAATCCCAATTTCGTTGTGTGACCTACCTGAATTAATGCTGACACAGAAGTAATACAGACCAACGCATAAAATTACCTACAATTAAAGCTAGTAATCACACAAATCGGCTAACAATTCTCGGCGATAAGAAATCTTGGAAGTTTGAAGAGAGACTCTTCTTAAACTGTACATAACGTTCCCTGGGCTACAATATGGAACGAACGTTACCAATCGCTTGTTTGAAGCAAACAATCTTAAACGACAGCCGAGCAAAACCACGACGAGCGTGTTTAGGTACCAAATGCCCGGCAAATGATGAAACAAGTCGAATCTGAACGTAAATATCAGACAAACGGTTCTACTCTAAAATATTCATTCACCTTCAGTATGATACATAAAATTAATGTTCAGCCGGGATAAACAGAGGAAGAGGTAGGAACCCAGGAGGTAGGAATCTAAACTTCAGCTGTGAAACACTAATTGTTGTAACGTGAACGCTTTCCATACCCACCGTGACTCCCTACTCTGCACACCCATATCGAATAATATTCCAGATAAACCTGTGAGCGGCAGATCAAGACGAAAAGAAGATTTAGGGATCTAAAATGTAAAACTGAAATAAAACGCTCCCTCAAAAACAAACTGCCCCATACACCCGCTTTGATGGTATGCTATCCATAAAAACTGAGACACACACTATAGCACATGGAATATTGACACTGGTCTGCCGCCCAAGTTTAGCTCCAAATGTTGTCTAACTTGTAGGTAGAGACACTACACCAGTCATTCTGTGAAAGAAACATCTTTTAACTCTAAATACACAGAAAATTTAAAGTTTGTAGTGATGGAAAGCATTTGTTTGTTTATTATTGGGGTATCGTGACTCTTTTACCAACCTGATTTGTATTGTTTCGGATGAAAGAGTACTGAGAGCACGGAGAGAACCATCCTGCGGCAGCTATCTACTACCTTACTTCGTAACTTATAGAACCGGCTCACGCAGCTCTAGCATTGGTTGAAGGCTAGTGTACCATTAACCTGTTGTACGGATCTGCACAATGCATGAGCTGTTCCAACCTGGACAGCTGAAATTAGGGGCCTCACCAATGACATAACGTAGAAGAAAGGCATTGCTTATGGTGGTAATTTATTATTTATTTATTTATTTATTTATTAGGGTTTAACGACACATTGACAGCCAAGGTCATATCGTGTCGGTGACAGTTTTACGGATGGAGGAAGAAGCCGGAGTACCCAGAGACAACTAATGACCAACGACGAGCAGCTGCCAGCTCCCAAACATCGTAACTCCGCACTACTGCACAGGCAGGGTTAGATTGGTTGAAGACATGCGCCCCATCGACGTCAAGTACATCTTAGTACACAGCGTCATCGTGCCACCATGTGGACACTCGGGGTTAAGTGCCTTGCCCAAGGACACAACGCGGGATGGTGGTAACAAAGAGTGTCAATGCACATACTCTTTTAGTTTGTCAGAAGGGCTGTTTACTAAGAGTAGTAGAGAATATTCGCAATCTTTCATTTCAAGAAAATATTAAATCTGGCAGACAGTGGTGCGGAAGAGATAAAAGGCATTATTAAACAGTAATTAACGTCCCGTTATTTGACTTTATTTTTGCAACGTAATAACGCACCCAATTAGACAATGTAGCTTGTGGAGAAATGGTCTGGTGTTTTGGGGCAATTAGTTGTTTCCCAACATTTTTGTTTAAATGTACTGATTGTGGAGTATCCCAGCCTTTCGACCAGCTAATTTGCGAAAACACGTTCTATAGATGACGTAGCAACCAGAACAAAGCAAAAAATATATGTGTTAGGATAATGGGCAAAATGTAAGAACAGGTGGGTTTTGAACACACATCGCAACGATCACACATTTTCATTAAGCAAAGCACACGCCTGAATTTACTGATCTATTGCCCGATTCATTTTCTTGTGGCAAAATATAACTGGAAAACCTTAAACTGTTAGATCTCCATCATTCTGTTTCCAGTGGAGATAATAATGTACATTTTCGAGTACATGAGGGAGATGGGTGTATAAGGAAAAATATGCTAGTTATTAATAAAATAAAAAAAATATCAACAGAAACAAAAAAGCTCTGATCTGTTAAACTATAAACCAGCGTAGTGTCTGAGCAGACGATTTTTTGGCGGGGGATCTGTTCAGATGTCCAGAAGAGAGTATTAACATTCAGAAGTTCTATAAATAGTAACAACTGACTGATGTTGGCAGTTATTTTGGTACAAAATATCATCACCCGGGGTCAAAATTTGAACACAAATATCCCAAAAAGGAGTGAATAGAAAGTACCGATGTTCCGGGCCAGAATCAGGAACATCTCACTAAAGAGAAAGACCCTTTTGGCCCACTGAATTTCGTGTTAATAAAAAAGCGTATTTTCGAAAATTTGTGAAATTTTACCGAATTGGCACTCATTTTTTACCCCTGTCCATATTTTTGTCCATACATCCAGTTTATTCTCAGTCACGTTACGTATGTTTCTGTAGTACAGAATCGCCCATATATCATTTACTTAGACATTTCTGATGATGCGAGGGCCCTATGATGAAGGGACAACACCTATTAGGAAAAAACAATTTCAAAATTCCAAAGACTCAGAATTTAACCACCACCTAATTGTTTACTGCTATTTTAGGACACCCACCCAGTATTCATGCCTAAATCATTGCTAATAAACATAACAAAATGAAGTTTAGCTTATTGTTTACAAGCATGTTGCCCCTTCAGAGAGGAAACACACAAGGCTTTGTTTGGGCCCTGGGTCCTATTAAAGCAGCAACGCACAACGTGTCCACCCCAGTTAACATCACTTCTGTTGTTCCCAGGGCCCCTACAAGAATACACTCATGTGTAGTATTATAAAACATAAACGCGCCAGCTGTTACGCAAATGCACTCCCCAGTCTATAGCTTCCTTGTGCGTGTGTGAGAGTGGGGGTTGGGGGGGGGTTGGAGGGGTGGAAGTGTTGGCGGAACCAAACATAGTTCAGCCGAGCCCTCCACTGAAAAGTACTAATCATGATAGTCTGAGATTTGGGCTAAAAGCGCACATCGAAAATCTGCGCCGCTGATAACTCAAAGAACTTGAAAATTGAATTTGTTCAAAACATAGTCTTTTTACTCTAAATGACCACTGACAACCTTTGCTGGACAATTTTAGTGAAAGCTCATCCCATAGCACTGAACAATTATGGGACTATACTTCGGGGTATCCCAAGCAAATCCACCCTCATCACCTCGCACACCGTTATCTACAGACACGTCATTGTGTATGTAGAAATATGAAATATCTCTCGGCCGCAAAATAACCCCACCAAGCCTGGCCTCCAGTGAGGATAAAAACCCTTCATGTGGCTGCAAATCAGTTTCTTAGATGCCTGTAATGACTGATATTCAAGCGCCATTGCTATTCGGGGTTTGCTCGGTCGTATATAATGAGGCCTTTCCATTTTCAAAAGGGAATAATCAAAGTTAGCTTCTGGAAGGCATCATTAGTTTTCAGACTCACTTACCTCCGCCTTTCTGATTAGAAGTCGCTATGGAGGTATAATCGAAAATACTACAGTCTCACAAATCGCAGAAGTTGCTTTTCTGTTGAAATACTGAAAAACAAACGATTGGAATTGACAAGTTTCTTTCTGTTGGCTGTGACTGCTATATGTTGAATAGAGAGAACAATAAAAAAATTAACTGAAGATTATTCATTCAGTCTGTTCAGAAAGAATATGGATGGATTTTGTTTGACTCGTGTTCCATATATCTAACAAGTGAAACTCCGAGTCCTGATTTTATAATGTATGAAAAGTGACACTGTGCATCAAACGTATGGCTGTCACTATTATTATTATTATTTATTGGTGTTTAAAGTCATATACTTATGCACAATGGCTAATCATGACTGTGACAGTTTTACGGGTGGAGTAAGCCGGAGTACCCGGAGAGAACCACCGAGCAACGACGAGCAGCTGTAAGCTTCCAACATCTTAACTCCGCACTGCAGCACATGCGAGGTTAGATTGGTTGAAGACATGCGTACCATCGACGTGCAGTACGCCTTAGGACACGGCGTCATCGCGCCCCCGTGTGGACAATAGGTGTTAAGTGCCTTGCCCAAGGACACAACGCGGGAGTCCGAATTTATCAATCAGAAGGTCACCCATCCAGTGATTAACCGGGCTCGACGTTGCTTAACTTCGGTGATCTGAAGAGAACTGGTTACCGCAACGCCACCACGCCCCCTTATGGCTGCCACTGCCGGAAAAGCTGAATTTAGGCCTACAGTGATACCCATTCTGTACTTCAAGTTGATTTATTCAGTCAGAACAAGCGATTTCAGCAGCAGAAAATGTGTAAACAATGGTATTTTTATATGTAGAACATTTTTGCATCATGAAATGGGCCCAAAAAAATTTGAAGTTTTTTGATAAATTTCATAAGAGTAACCATAGGCAAAAACTTGAAAAAAACAGTTTTTCAGTTGATTAAACCAATAAGTGACACGCGTAAAGTTTTCCATTGTTCACGATTTTATTCTTGTGAAATCTTATCTTCTGAATTATTGAAGTCATTTTAACAGTTACTGTGTGGTGAGTGAACACCTCATTCACGTTATCATAAACGTTGAATTCTTAATTGGAACACTGGCGTATACAAGTTCGCAACTCAGAATAGAAGAGTCCACAGTTTCTGCCTTTGGCTGTTACATGAAAGGCTTGAACATTCCAACGAATCCCAATTTCGTTGTGTGACCTACCTGAATTAATGCTGACACAGAAGTAATACAGACCAACGCATAAAATTACCTACAATTAAAGCTAGTAATCACACAAATCGGCTAACAATTCTCGGCGATAAGAAATCTTGGAAGTTTGAAGAGAGACTCTTCTTAAACTGTACATAACGTTCCCTGGGCTACAATATGGAACGAACGTTACCAATCGCTTGTTTGAAGCAAACAATCTTAAACGACAGCCGAGCAAAACCACGACGAGCGTGTTTAGGTACCAAATGCCCGGCAAATGATGAAACAAGTCGAATCTGAACGTAAATATCAGACAAACGGTTCTACTCTAAAATATTCATTCACCTTCAGTATGATACATAAAATTAATGTTCAGCCGGGATAAACAGAGGAAGAGGTAGGAACCCAGGAGGTAGGAATCTAAACTTCAGCTGTGAAACACTAATTGTTGTAACGTGAACGCTTTCCATACCCACCGTGACTCCCTACTCTGCACACCCATATCGAATAATATTCCAGATAAACCTGTGAGCGGCAGATCAAGACGAAAAGAAGATTTAGGGATCTAAAATGTAAAACTGAAATAAAACGCTCCCTCAAAAACAAACTGCCCCATACACCCGCTTTGATGGTATGCTATCCATAAAAACTGAGACACACACTATAGCACATGGAATATTGACACTGGTCTGCCGCCCAAGTTTAGCTCCAAATGTTGTCTAACTTGTAGGTAGAGACACTACACCAGTCATTCTGTGAAAGAAACATCTTTTAACTCTAAATACACAGAAAATTTAAAGTTTGTAGTGATGGAAAGCATTTGTTTGTTTATTATTGGGGTATCGTGACTCTTTTACCAACCTGATTTGTATTGTTTCGGATGAAAGAGTACTGAGAGCACGGAGAGAACCATCCTGCGGCAGCTATCTACTACCTTACTTCGTAACTTATAGAACCGGCTCACGCAGCTCTAGCATTGGTTGAAGGCTAGTGTACCATTAACCTGTTGTACGGATCTGCACAATGCATGAGCTGTTCCAACCTGGACAGCTGAAATTAGGGGCCTCACCAATGACATAACGTAGAAGAAAGGCATTGCTTATGGTGGTAATTTATTATTTATTTATTTATTTATTTATTAGGGTTTAACGACACATTGACAGCCAAGGTCATATCGTGTCGGTGACAGTTTTACGGATGGAGGAAGAAGCCGGAGTACCCAGAGACAACTAATGACCAACGACGAGCAGCTGCCAGCTCCCAAACATCGTAACTCCGCACTACTGCACAGGCAGGGTTAGATTGGTTGAAGACATGCGCCCCATCGACGTCAAGTACATCTTAGTACACAGCGTCATCGTGCCACCATGTGGACACTCGGGGTTAAGTGCCTTGCCCAAGGACACAACGCGGGATGGTGGTAACAAAGAGTGTCAATGCACATACTCTTTTAGTTTGTCAGAAGGGCTGTTTACTAAGAGTAGTAGAGAATATTCGCAATCTTTCATTTCAAGAAAATATTAAATCTGGCAGACAGTGGTGCGGAAGAGATAAAAGGCATTATTAAACAGTAATTAACGTCCCGTTATTTGACTTTATTTTTGCAACGTAATAACGCACCCAATTAGACAATGTAGCTTGTGGAGAAATGGTCTGGTGTTTTGGGGCAATTAGTTGTTTCCCAACATTTTTGTTTAAATGTACTGATTGTGGAGTATCCCAGCCTTTCGACCAGCTAATTTGCGAAAACACGTTCTATAGATGACGTAGCAACCAGAACAAAGCAAAAAATATATGTGTTAGGATAATGGGCAAAATGTAAGAACAGGTGGGTTTTGAACACACATCGCAACGATCACACATTTTCATTAAGCAAAGCACACGCCTGAATTTACTGATCTATTGCCCGATTCATTTTCTTGTGGCAAAATATAACTGGAAAACCTTAAACTGTTAGATCTCCATCATTCTGTTTCCAGTGGAGATAATAATGTACATTTTCGAGTACATGAGGGAGATGGGTGTATAAGGAAAAATATGCTAGTTATTAATAAAATAAAAAAAATATCAACAGAAACAAAAAAGCTCTGATCTGTTAAACTATAAACCAGCGTAGTGTCTGAGCAGACGATTTTTTTGGCGGGGGATCTGTTCAGATGTCCAGAAGAGAGTATTAACATTCAGAAGTTCTATAAATAGTAACAACTGACTGATGTTGGCAGTTATTTTGGTACAAAATATCATCACCCCGGGGTCAAAATTTGAACACAAATATCCCAAAAAGGAGTGAATAGAAAGTACCGATGTTCCGGGCCAGAATCAGGAACATCTCACTAAAGAGAAAGACCCTTTTGGCCCACTGAATTTCGTGTTAATAAAAAAGCGTATTTTCGAAAATTTGTGAAATTTTACCGAATTGGCACTCATTTTTTACCCCTGTCCATATTTTTGTCCATACATCCAGTTTATTCTCAGTCACGTTACGTATGTTTCTGTAGTACAGAATCGCCCATATATCATTTACTTAGACATTTCTGATGATGCGAGGGCCCTATGATGAAGGGACAACACCTATTAGGAAAAAAACAATTTCAAAATTCCAAAGACTCAGAATTTAACCACCACCTAATTGTTTACTGCTATTTTAGGACACCCACCCAGTATTCATGCCTAAATCATTGCTAATAAACATAACAAAATGAAGTTTAGCTTATTGTTTACAAGCATGTTGCCCCTTCAGAGAGGAAACACACAAGGCTTTGTTTGGGCCCTGGGTCCTATTAAAGCAGCAACGCACAACGTGTCCACCCCAGTTAACATCACTTCTGTTGTTCCCAGGGCCCCTACAAGAATACACTCATGTGTAGTATTATAAAACATAAACGCGCCAGCTGTTACGCAAATGCACTCCCCAGTCTATAGCTTCCTTGTGCGTGTGTGAGAGTGGGGGTTGGGGGGGGGGGTTGGAGGGGTGGAAGTGTTGGCGGAACCAAACATAGTTCAGCCGAGCCCTCCACTGAAAAGTACTAATCATGATAGTCTGAGATTTGGGCTAAAAGCGCACATCGAAAATCTGCGCCGCTGATAACTCAAAGAACTTGAAAATTGAATTTGTTCAAAACATAGTCTTTTTACTCTAAATGACCACTGACAACCTTTGCTGGACAATTTTAGTGAAAGCTCATCCCATAGCACTGAACAATTATGGGACTATACTTCGGGGTATCCCAAGCAAATCCACCCTCATCACCTCGCACACCGTTATCTACAGACACGTCATTGTGTATGTAGAAATATGAAATATCTCTCGGCCGCAAAATAACCCCACCAAGCCTGGCCTCCAGTGAGGATAAAAACCCTTCATGTGGCTGCAAATCAGTTTCTTAGATGCCTGTAATGACTGATATTCAAGCGCCATTGCTATTCGGGGTTTGCTCGGTCGTATATAATGAGGCCTTTCCATTTTCAAAAGGGAATAATCAAAGTTAGCTTCTGGAAGGCATCATTAGTTTTCAGACTCACTTACCTCCGCCTTTCTGATTAGAAGTCGCTATGGAGGTATAATCGAAAATACTACAGTCTCACAAATCGCAGAAGTTGCTTTTCTGTTGAAATACTGAAAAACAAACGATTGGAATTGACAAGTTTCTTTCTGTTGGCTGTGACTGCTATATGTTGAATAGAGAGAACAATAAAAAAATTAACTGAAGATTATTCATTCAGTCTGTTCAGAAAGAATATGGATGGATTTTGTTTGACTCGTGTTCCATATATCTAACAAGTGAAACTCCGAGTCCTGATTTTATAATGTATGAAAAGTGACACTGTGCATCAAACGTATGGCTGTCACTATTATTATTATTATTTATTGGTGTTTAAAGTCATATACTTATGCACAATGGCTAATCATGACTGTGACAGTTTTACGGGTGGAGTAAGCCGGAGTACCCGGAGAGAACCACCGAGCAACGACGAGCAGCTGTAAGCTTCCAACATCTTAACTCCGCACTGCAGCACATGCGAGGTTAGATTGGTTGAAGACATGCGTACCATCGACGTGCAGTACGCCTTAGGACACGGCGTCATCGCGCCCCCGTGTGGACAATAGGTGTTAAGTGCCTTGCCCAAGGACACAACGCGGGAGTCCGAATTTATCAATCAGAAGGTCACCCATCCAGTGATTAACCGGGCTCGACGTTGCTTAACTTCGGTGATCTGAAGAGAACTGGTTACCGCAACGCCACCACGCCCCCTTATGGCTGCCACTGCCGGAAAAGCTGAATTTAGGCCTACAGTGATACCCATTCTGTACTTCAAGTTGATTTATTCAGTCAGAACAAGCGATTTCAGCAGCAGAAAATGTGTAAACAATGGTATTTTTATATGTAGAACATTTTTGCATCATGAAATGGGCCCAAAAAAATTTGAAGTTTTTTGATAAATTTCATAAGAGTAACCATAGGCAAAAACTTGAAAAAAACAGTTTTTCAGTTGATTAAACCAATAAGTGACACGCGTAAAGTTTTCCATTGTTCACGATTTTATTCTTGTGAAATCTTATCTTCTGAATTATTGAAGTCATTTTAACAGTTACTGTGTGGTGAGTGAACACCTCATTCACGTTATCATAAACGTTGAATTCTTAATTGGAACACTGGCGTATACAAGTTCGCAACTCAGAATAGAAGAGTCCACAGTTTCTGCCTTTGGCTGTTACATGAAAGGCTTGAACATTCCAACGAATCCCAATTTCGTTGTGTGACCTACCTGAATTAATGCTGACACAGAAGTAATACAGACCAACGCATAAAATTACCTACAATTAAAGCTAGTAATCACACAAATCGGCTAACAATTCTCGGCGATAAGAAATCTTGGAAGTTTGAAGAGAGACTCTTCTTAAACTGTACATAACGTTCCCTGGGCTACAATATGGAACGAACGTTACCAATCGCTTGTTTGAAGCAAACAATCTTAAACGACAGCCGAGCAAAACCACGACGAGCGTGTTTAGGTACCAAATGCCCGGCAAATGATGAAACAAGTCGAATCTGAACGTAAATATCAGACAAACGGTTCTACTCTAAAATATTCATTCACCTTCAGTATGATACATAAAATTAATGTTCAGCCGGGATAAACAGAGGAAGAGGTAGGAACCCAGGAGGTAGGAATCTAAACTTCAGCTGTGAAACACTAATTGTTGTAACGTGAACGCTTTCCATACCCACCGTGACTCCCTACTCTGCACACCCATATCGAATAATATTCCAGATAAACCTGTGAGCGGCAGATCAAGACGAAAAGAAGATTTAGGGATCTAAAATGTAAAACTGAAATAAAACGCTCCCTCAAAAACAAACTGCCCCATACACCCGCTTTGATGGTATGCTATCCATAAAAACTGAGACACACACTATAGCACATGGAATATTGACACTGGTCTGCCGCCCAAGTTTAGCTCCAAATGTTGTCTAACTTGTAGGTAGAGACACTACACCAGTCATTCTGTGAAAGAAACATCTTTTAACTCTAAATACACAGAAAATTTAAAGTTTGTAGTGATGGAAAGCATTTGTTTGTTTATTATTGGGGTATCGTGACTCTTTTACCAACCTGATTTGTATTGTTTCGGATGAAAGAGTACTGAGAGCACGGAGAGAACCATCCTGCGGCAGCTATCTACTACCTTACTTCGTAACTTATAGAACCGGCTCACGCAGCTCTAGCATTGGTTGAAGGCTAGTGTACCATTAACCTGTTGTACGGATCTGCACAATGCATGAGCTGTTCCAACCTGGACAGCTGAAATTAGGGGCCTCACCAATGACATAACGTAGAAGAAAGGCATTGCTTATGGTGGTAATTTATTATTTATTTATTTATTTATTTATTAGGGTTTAACGACACATTGACAGCCAAAGTCATATCGTGTCGGTGACAGTTTTACGGATGGAGGAAGAAGCCGGAGTACCCAGAGACAACTAATGACCAACGACGAGCAGCTGCCAGCTCCCAAACATCGTAACTCCGCACTACTGCACAGGCAGGGTTAGATTGGTTGAAGACATGCGCCCCATCGACGTCAAGTACATCTTAGTACACAGCGTCATCGTGCCACATGTGGACACTCGGGGTTAAGTGCCTTGCCCAAGGACACAACGCGGGATGGTGGTAACAAAGAGTGTCAATGCACATACTCTTTTAGTTTGTCAGAAGGGCTGTTTACTAAGAGTAGTAGAGAATATTCGCAATCTTTCATTTCAAGAAAATATTAAATCTGGCAGACAGTGGTGCGGAAGAGATAAAAGGCATTATTAAACAGTAATTAACGTCCCGTTATTTGACTTTATTTTTGCAACGTAATAACGCACCCAATTAGACAATGTAGCTTGTGGAGAAATGGTCTGGTGTTTTGGGGCAATTAGTTGTTTCCCAACATTTTTGTTTAAATGTACTGATTGTGGAGTATCCCAGCCTTTCGACCAGCTAATTTGCGAAAACACGTTCTATAGATGACGTAGCAACCAGAACAAAGCAAAAATATATGTGTTAGGATAATGGGCAAAATGTAAGAACAGGTGGGTTTTGAACACACATCGCAACGATCACACATTTTCATTAAGCAAAGCACACGCCTGAATTTACTGATCTATTGCCCGATTCATTTTCTTGTGGCAAAATATAACTGGAAAACCTTAAACTGTTAGATCTCCATCATTCTGTTTCCAGTGGAGATAATAATGTACATTTTCGAGTACATGAGGGAGATGGGTGTATAAGGAAAAATATGCTAGTTATTAATAAAATAAAAAAAATATCAACAGAAACAAAAAAGCTCTGATCTGTTAAACTATAAACCAGCGTAGTGTCTGAGCAGACGATTTTTTGGCGGGGGATCTGTTCAGATGTCCAGAAGAGAGTATTAACATTCAGAAGTTCTATAAATAGTAACAACTGACTGATGTTGGCAGTTATTTTGGTACAAAATATCATCACCCGGGGTCAAAATTTGAACACAAATATCCCAAAAAGGAGTGAATAGAAAGTACCGATGTTCCGGGCCAGAATCAGGAACATCTCACTAAAGAGAAAGACCCTTTTGGCCCACTGAATTTCGTGTTAATAAAAAAGCGTATTTTCGAAAATTTGTGAAATTTTACCGAATTGGCACTCATTTTTTACCCCTGTCCATATTTTTGTCCATACATCCAGTTTATTCTCAGTCACGTTACGTATGTTTCTGTAGTACAGAATCGCCCATATATCATTTACTTAGACATTTCTGATGATGCGAGGGCCCTATGATGAAGGGACAACACCTATTAGGAAAAAACAATTTCAAAATTCCAAAGACTCAGAATTTAACCACCACCTAATTGTTTACTGCTATTTTAGGACACCCACCCAGTATTCATGCCTAAATCATTGCTAATAAACATAACAAAATGAAGTTTAGCTTATTGTTTACAAGCATGTTGCCCCTTCAGAGAGGAAACACACAAGGCTTTGTTTGGGCCCTGGGTCCTATTAAAGCAGCAACGCACAACGTGTCCACCCCAGTTAACATCACTTCTGTTGTTCCCAGGGCCCCTACAAGAATACACTCATGTGTAGTATTATAAAACATAAACGCGCCAGCTGTTACGCAAATGCACTCCCCAGTCTATAGCTTCCTTGTGCGTGTGTGAGAGTGGGGGTTGGGGGGGGGTTGGAGGGGTGGAAGTGTTGGCGGAACCAAACATAGTTCAGCCGAGCCCTCCACTGAAAAGTACTAATCATGATAGTCTGAGATTTGGGCTAAAAGCGCACATCGAAAATCTGCGCCGCTGATAACTCAAAGAACTTGAAAATTGAATTTGTTCAAAACATAGTCTTTTTACTCTAAATGACCACTGACAACCTTTGCTGGACAATTTTAGTGAAAGCTCATCCCATAGCACTGAACAATTATGGGACTATACTTCGGGGTATCCCAAGCAAATCCACCCTCATCACCTCGCACACCGTTATCTACAGACACGTCATTGTGTATGTAGAAATATGAAATATCTCTCGGCCGCAAAATAACCCCACCAAGCCTGGCCTCCAGTGAGGATAAAAAACCCTTCATGTGGCTGCAAATCAGTTTCTTAGATGCCTGTAATGACTGATATTCAAGCGCCATTGCTATTCGGGGTTTGCTCGGTCGTATATAATGAGGCCTTTCCATTTTCAAAAGGGAATAATCAAAGTTAGCTTCTGGAAGGCATCATTAGTTTTCAGACTCACTTACCTCCGCCTTTCTGATTAGAAGTCGCTATGGAGGTATAATCGAAAATACTACAGTCTCACAAATCGCAGAAGTTGCTTTTCTGTTGAAATACTGAAAAACAAACGATTGGAATTGACAAGTTTCTTTCTGTTGGCTGTGACTGCTATATGTTGAATAGAGAGAACAATAAAAAAATTAACTGAAGATTATTCATTCAGTCTGTTCAGAAAGAATATGGATGGATTTTGTTTGACTCGTGTTCCATATATCTAACAAGTGAAACTCCGAGTCCTGATTTTATAATGTATGAAAAAGTGACACTGTGCATCAAACGTATGGCTGTCACTATTATTATTATTATTTATTGGTGTTTAAAGTCATATACTTATGCACAATGGCTAATCATGACTGTGACAGTTTTACGGGTGGAGTAAGCCGGAGTACCCGGAGAGAACCACCGAGCAACGACGAGCAGCTGTAAGCTTCCAACATCTTAACTCCGCACTGCAGCACATGCGAGGTTAGATTGGTTGAAGACATGCGTACCATCGACGTGCAGTACGCCTTAGGACACGGCGTCATCGCGCCCCCGTGTGGACAATAGGTGTTAAGTGCCTTGCCCAAGGACACAACGCGGGAGTCCGAATTTATCAATCAGAAGGTCACCCATCCAGTGATTAACCGGGCTCGACGTTGCTTAACTTCGGTGATCTGAAGAGAACTGGTTACCGCAACGCCACCACGCCCCCTTATGGCTGCCACTGCCGGAAAAGCTGAATTTAGGCCTACAGTGATACCCATTCTGTACTTCAAGTTGATTTATTCAGTCAGAACAAGCGATTTCAGCAGCAGAAAATGTGTAAACAATGGTATTTTTATATGTAGAACATTTTTGCATCATGAAATGGGCCCAAAAAAATTTGAAGTTTTTTGATAAATTTCATAAGAGTAACCATAGGCAAAAACTTGAAAAAAACAGTTTTTCAGTTGATTAAACCAATAAGTGACACGCGTAAAGTTTTCCATTGTTCACGATTTTATTCTTGTGAAATCTTATCTTCTGAATTATTGAAGTCATTTTAAACAGTTACTGTGTGGTGAGTGAACACCTCATTCACGTTATCATAAACGTTGAATTCTTAATTGGAACACTGGCGTATACAAGTTCGCAACTCAGAATAGAAGAGTCCACAGTTTCTGCCTTTGGCTGTTACATGAAAGGCTTGAACATTCCAACGAATCCCAATTTCGTTGTGTGACCTACCTGAATTAATGCTGACACAGAAGTAATACAGACCAACGCATAAAATTACCTACAATTAAAGCTAGTAATCACACAAATCGGCTAACAATTCTCGGCGATAAGAAATCTTGGAAGTTTGAAGAGAGACTCTTCTTAAACTGTACATAACGTTCCCTGGGCTACAATATGGAACGAACGTTACCAATCGCTTGTTTGAAGCAAACAATCTTAAACGACAGCCGAGCAAAACCACGACGAGCGTGTTTAGGTACCAAATGCCCGGCAAATGATGAAACAAGTCGAATCTGAACGTAAATATCAGACAAACGGTTCTACTCTAAAATATTCATTCACCTTCAGTATGATACATAAAATTAATGTTCAGCCGGGATAAACAGAGGAAGAGGTAGGAACCCAGGAGGTAGGAATCTAAACTTCAGCTGTGAAACACTAATTGTTGTAACGTGAACGCTTTCCATACCCACCGTGACTCCCTACTCTGCACACCCATATCGAATAATATTCCAGATAAACCTGTGAGCGGCAGATCAAGACGAAAAGAA